>CM055118.1:556825626-558025626 GCA_029206835.1 Rana muscosa | reverse complement strand
TTGGACAGTGTCATCATGACTTTATCCAATCATGGCTCATTCCCGCCCCACAGTATAAACTATTCTTTCAATGGCACCCATTTTCAGTGTGATTCCGGCGTGGGCTCTGTTCAGTGCTATTAGTTAGTTAGTGTGCTATACTGCGCTATTTTGCTTCAATTGAGTGTCATTTAGTGTCAGTCTAGGGATAGTGTGAGTGTAGTGAGGAGGACCATCGTTCAGCTTTGCATAGTCTGCAGCTAGAGTAGGGACAGCTCAGATAGTTTCACTGTAGCGTAGTGAGACTGTGTCATTCATACATACATTAGTGTGGAGTAGAGACAGCTCATATAGTTTCAGTGAAGTGTAGTGAGACTGCGTCATTCATACATACATTAGTGTAGAGTAGGGATAGCTCAGATAGTTTCAGTGTAGTGTAGTGAGATTGTGTCAGTAATCTTTACATCAGTGTATAGCTAGAGTAGGAACTGTTCAGATAGCGTCAGTGTAGTGATGGTTGAACAGCGTCTATTTGATTGCGTTACTGCCAGTTTAACGCCATTTATTTCTGTGTGCGTTACTGCCAGTTTAACGCCATATAGTTTTGTGTGTGTTACTACCAGTTTAATGCCATATAGTTCTGTGTGCGTTACTGCCAGTTTAACATCATTTACTTTGTGTGCGTTACTGCCAGTTTAATGCCATATCGTTTTGTGTATGTTACTGCCAGTTTAACGCCATATAGTTCTGTGCGTGTTACTGCCAGTTTAACGCCATATAGTTTTTTGTGCGTTACTGCCAGTTTAACGCCATTTACTTCTGTGTGCGGTACTGCCAGTTTAATGGCATATAGTTTTGTGTGCATTACTGCCAGTTTAATGCCATATAGTTCTGTGTGTGTTACTGTCAGTTTAACACCATATAGTTCTGAGTGTGTCACTGACAGTTTAAGCACAGCATGCAGAGGAGGTGGTGGACTGGCTTATTAAACCTTCCTCGTCCTCCTCATCCTCTGACACGCAAGCAGAGACAAGTGTGCAGTCCCCTGCAGTTGCCAGAGTGGATAAACATGCCTGCTTGTCCACATCTATTCCTGCCATAGTCCCAACATCAGCCATGGAAGAGTCAGCTGAGTTATTTGACCACAGCATCAGCCATTTGCTCCTTGATGATGCCCAGCCATTACTGGATTCAGATGTTGGTTCTGAGGTTGAGGATGACAGGTACATGAGCCTAGAGAGAGGGGAGAACACTGGTAGACAAATTGGCATTCATGTTCCCCCAGCCGCAGAGTATTGCCAAGTTGTCTCCAGTGGTAGTGATGATGATGAAGATGAAGGAGATGGAGATAATGATGATGATGGGGTCACCAATGCGACTTGGGTGGCAGATAGAGCAGAGGAGGAAACTGAAGGTGAGGCAGCACAACCCTAAGGAGGCCGACATCAAGAAAGAGTAGAGAGCAGCCACCCTATTCCATCAAATTCTGCAGCTGTTATCTCTCGGCCCACTCCCCAAAGCTCAGCTGTCTGGGCCTTTTTCAGCACATCTGCAGCAGATCGCACTGTTGCTATCTGCAAACTGTGTCTCAGGCACATCAAACATGGAAAAAACACCAGCCATTTGGGTACCACATGCTTAACAAGGCATATAATGTCCAACCACTCAGCTCGTTGGCAAGAGCACCTAAAAGCCCCACAAAAGGGGCACAAATCCATCCCTCCTCCTCCTTACCCACTTCAGTCTGCCCCTGCTATACCGAGTCATTACCTCTCAGCAGCCTCCACTGACAAGGATTATGGTATAGCACAGGGTGTCTCAGGTCCTAGCAGCACATCTGCCAGCAGCACACCACCATCTGTAGACTGTAGTCAGCAAATTTCTCTGCCCCATCTGCTGCAGCGGAAAAAAAAATACAGCCCCTGCCACCCACATGCCCAGCGTCTAAATGCAAGCTTGTCAAAGCTGTTGGCTCTCCAACTTCTGCCTTTCAGCCTAGTGGATTCTGCCCCCTTCCATGAATTCGCACAATGTGCTGTACCACAATGGCAGGTTCCCAGTTGCTACTACTTTTCACGTAAGAATGTTCCATCTCTCTACCATCACGTGGAAGGGAATATTCTGGAATCGTTGGGCAAGGCAGTCAGCCATAAACTCCACCTTACTGCTGACACGTGGTCCAGCAAGCATGGGCAGGGACAATATATTTTGTTTAGAGCACACTGGGTAACGCTACTTGCAACTCGAAAGGATGCAGGACAGGGCTCGGTGCTGCAGCTTGTTGTGCCACCATGTCTCCATACAGCTGGTGGTGATGAGGCCAGACCTGTGAGCTTTACCCCCTCCTCCTCCTCCGCCACCTCCATGCCCTCCTCTGCTAAATTGTCCTATGAACATCAGGTACCCCCAAGCATTCAAAGGGCTATTCCATGAGTCAGGCTAAAAGGTGCCATGCAGTGCTTCAGCTGGTGTGTTTAGGGTACAGGAACCACACCGGAGCAGAGATTCTTGCAGCTCTGCAAGGACAGGCCCAGAGGTGGTTCACACCATGCCAGCTGGAGCCAGGAATGGTGGTGTGTGATAATGGCTCAAACTTCCTGTCCGCCCTTAGACAGGGAAAGCTGACACATGTGCCATGCCTGGCACATGTCCTTAATTTGGTGGTGCAGCATTTCCTTAATACGTACTCAGGGTTGCAAGATGTGCTAAAGCTGGCTAGAAGAGTCTGTAGCCATTTCAGGCGGTCATACACAGCCAGTGCTCGGTTGGCTAAAATCCAGCGGGAATTCCACCTGCCCGTAAACTGCCGGATTTGTGACATGCCCACCAGGTGGAACTCAACTTTGGTTATGCTGCAGCGGCTATACATGCAGTAGAGGGACGTCAACGAGTATCTGTGCGAGTAAGGCACGACGACAGACTCAGACTTTGTCCATGAGCCTGCAGGTTTCAGTTACTCATATTGGTAGAATTAGACCCCATACACACTATTAGATTTTCTGCAGATTTTTGTCTTCGGATTTACCAAAACCATATAATATGAAGTCCAACCTTAAGAGTTTAAATTTGTATGCAATCAGACAGGCCCCTGCACTACATGGTTTTGGCAAATCTGAAGACAAAAATCTGCAGCAAATCTGGGGTCTTAGTTTAGTAGATCGGCCACTTAAGAATAATTTGATTTATTTTGTAATTAAACCTATAAACATATTTATTGAACAAAATCCTCACTAAAACCAAACTATTACTTTTAGTTATAAAAATGGAAGATATTTCACTTTTTTTTTCTTGTCAAAAAATCTTTAAACAGTAATACATCAACCATATTTTTTTTATAAACTGTAATAATACAATAGCACCATGCACCCATATATTTCCTTTGCTACTATTTCCTTATCATATTTAGATTATGATTTAATGAGTTCGTTAGACAGATGTACCTTGTTCCAAGTTTGAATGGGTCAAAGCTTTGATGAATGGTTTAGCTTGAAACTTGCTTTAGGGAAGGATTGTGTAGCTGAGGTGGCACCACCTTAATTAAGGAGACCAAGACAAAAAGGACACACTAAACACAAGAGGATTCATTTCCAAAGTCTCATGTCTTACAAAATATTACATATATAATGTAGTCTTTTTCTCCAATCAACTATAATCCTTAAATTTCCCTCTTTGGGTTTGAGGCTATAATAGACCGGGGGTTTTGGATCAGTTTCTCTGTGAATCTGTCAGTGCTCAAGAGAGGCTCTTGACACCATTCTGACTTAATACGAGATGCATCTGCAGCTACTTTGACAAAATTGACATAGTCTAGAGAGCAAAGCAATCACCCTGTGTAGCATTACAGAGCATTTACACTTGAGCCATGCAGCCAGAGAGCAAATCTTGACCTTTAGAAGTTCTGAGATTATATTTCTTTGCCTAAAGCCGGCAACTTATTGCAAGGAATTTGTTGCTATTCAAAGCAGATTTCATGGGGTTACTTGTGGTTTAGCTCAATACATCAATCATTTTTGGGCAGGCTTTTTTAAAGCCTTTGGCGATTTCAAAGAAATGAGTATTACTTCAACATTTTCATTTTTCCAACCATGCTATGTGTGGGCAAAATCTATATTTAAAAATGACAATCATTTATGTTTCTTCCTGTTTATCTTCTGAATGTTTTACTTTATTGAAAGCAAAATAACATGTTGTTAGAAATTGACCATAAACTCAAAATGCATCCTTCAGTATCTTTATAAAGCATTTTTTTAGAAATGATATGTATTTTATATATATATATATATATATATATATATATATATATATATATATGGCTTTAGATACTTTTAAGCCATTGGATTAGAAAGACTGGAAGCTCACATTTTCAGAAGAGGTCCACAATGGTAGCCTCTGTATTTTCTCTGTACAGGGTTAACCACTTTAACCCCCGAAAGGATTTACCCACTTCCTGACCAGGGAACTTTTTGCGATACAGCACTGCGTCGCTTTAATTGACAATTGCTTGGTTGTACCCAAACAAAAATGATGTAAGTTTTTGCCCACAAATAAAGCTTTCTTTTGGTGATATTTGATTACTTCTGCGGTTTTTATTTTTTGCGCTATAAACAAGAAAAGAGCGTAAATTTTGAGAAAAAAAATATTTTTTACTTTTTGCTATAATAAATATCCCAAAAAATAATAATTCTTCATCAGTTTAGGCCAATATGTATTCTTCTACATATTTGTGGTGAGAATAATCGCAATATGTGTATATTGATTTGTTTGCAAAAAAGTTATAGCGTCTACAAAATAAGGGATATATTTATGGCATTTTTGTTATAATTGTTATTTTTTTACTAGTAATGGCAGTGATCAGCGATTTTTATCAGGATTGTGACATTGCAGAGGACAGATTGGACACTTTTGACACATTTTTGGGACCAGTGACATTTATACAGCGAGCATAGCTAAATATAGCCACTGATTACTGTATAAATGTCACTGGCAGGGAAGGGGTTAACACTAGGAGGCGATTAAGGGGTTAAGTGTTCCCTAGGGAGGTGTTTCTAACTGTGGGTCAGAGTGAACTGCCTGGGAGTAGAGGGAGATCGCTGTTCCTGATCCCTAGGAACTGCAGATCTCTCTACTTCCCTGACAGAATGGTAATCTGTCTGTTTCCACTGAAAGATCCAGTTCTGGCTTTCTGAGGAGCGGTCGCGGGTCACCGGCAGCCTTTGGCGGCCCGTGTGTGTGCCCCTATAGCCCTTAGAGTGGCAGCCGTACAGCTACGGCAATTCACGCAGGGGAGCCAACCTGGTCAGCAAGTAGTTAAAGTGGATGTAAACCCTCACATATACCCAGTGAAGTGAACAGCCTCGGATGATACACAGGGATGAAACAAATCTCCCTACATAAGTTTTACATGTATATCTGATGTCTTTAGCTTGCTATATTCTTTAGAATTCTAACATTGGGTTATAATTTTTACTTCCTCATTCAGCATTAGCAGTGTAGTCTTGGCTTACACTGGGAGACAGCTGATTGGAGAAAAGGCACACACCCCCCTTCACATTGTGGCAGAAGAATGAAGATACTTTCAGAGCTGTGGTGTGACAACCTCCCTCGACACAAATTTTCAGCTGCTTTTATCTCCCATCTAGGAGAACTTGTCAGAAGTTATCATGCTGATAACATAGGAATGAAGCAGCATAAAGACATGGGACTTAGGGCTTTGGAGAGAGATAAGAAAACATTACAGATATATTCACTTTAATTTAACTGACAAACCAGCAAATCCTCTACATTCATATGGTAACCATAACCCTTCCCTGTCTATGGCAACTCTCAGCATTTTTGTGCTTCCTCAAACACTAGGGGGTGTGTTCATACAAAAAAATAAAATAATGATTAGAGAGACCTATAGAACGCCATCAATTCATGCAGTACTTTATATCTATATATTGTACATTCACATCTGTCCCTGCCCTCAGGGAGCTTACAATCTAAGGTCT
Organism: Rana muscosa; assembly: GCA_029206835.1. Taxonomy (NCBI): domain Eukaryota; kingdom Metazoa; phylum Chordata; class Amphibia; order Anura; family Ranidae; genus Rana; species Rana muscosa. Next base: position 558,019,657 of record CM055118.1, on the reverse strand, counting down.
GTAACTCAAATTCATACATGCACATACTAGGGCCAATTTAGACAGGAGCCATTTAACCTACTGGCATGTCTTTGGAGTGTGGGAGCAAACCAGAGTACCCAGGGGAAACCCACGCAAGCTCAGGGAGAACATGCAAACTCCATGCAGGTAGTGTTATGGTTTGGACTTGAACCGACAACCATAGTGCTGCTATGCAGTAGTGCTAACCACTTAGCCACCACACTGCCCATATAGCAATTCACTCAGTGAAAGTGCATGGTTATTCATTTTGTACAAATAGGTAAAAAAAAGAATGTAAAAATGTTGTCAATTTCCAATGCTGCGTAAATGTTTTATATTGATTTCAAATGAAAATACTACATTTGGCCACTAGATGGCACCAACTATAATAGGAAATTTCTATGATATTTATCACCATCTAGTAGCCAAATGTTGTATTTTCCTTTTAAAGCAATGAAAAATATTCAACGGGTGTAGGAAATAGTCTAAAAACATATTTTTCATCCCATTCACACAAATGTACACATTCACAATGTACACAAATGTACTTTTGATGTGTGAATAGCTATGCATTTTTTGCTATAAATACACCCCTAGGCCTAGCATATTCAGCTTTTCATTCTCCATAGTTTACTAATCCACTTTAACCACTTCAGCCACTGACCATTTGGCTGGCCAAAGACCAGAGCACTTTTTGCGATTCGGCACTGCGTCGCTTTAACTGAAAATTGCGCAGTCGTGCAATGTGGCTCCCAACAAAACTGACGTCCCTTTTTCCCTACAAATAGAGCTTTCTTTTGGTGGTATTTGATCACCTCTGCGGTTTTTATTTTTTGCGCTATAAACAAAAATAGAGCCACAATTTTGAAAAAAAATAATAATTTTTTACTTTTTAAAAATCTCCCCCAAAAATATATAAAAAAATAAATAAATCCCCAGTTTAGGCCGATACGTATTCTTCTACATATTTTTGGTAAAAAAAAAATGCAATAAGCGTTTATTGATTGGTTTGCGCAAAAGTTATAGCGTCTACAAAATAGGGGATAGTTTTATGGCATTTTTATTACCGTATTTATTGACGTATAACACGCACCCCAGTTTTAAGAGGGAAGTTTAAGGATTTTTTTTTTTCACAGCCCCCTTTACAGTACACAGTCCCCAGTCCCCCATCCAGAACACGGCTCACCTCCTTGTACACAGCTCCTCATCCAGTACACAGCTTCTCATCCAGTACACAGCTCCCCCCATCCAGTATACAGCCAACTCCCTGCACTCCCAGGAGACCCCCAGTCTCCTGGGACAGCACTGCCAGCATTCTCTACAGTTAAGAAAAAAATCACTGCCAGCCCCTTCCACACTGCTCCTCCTGTGTCACTCCTATTGTAAAATGAAGCTTCCATATACCTCAATAGCTCAGTTTTTGCCACTGACCTGGTCACATGACTGCTCTCCTCTGACGTTACACAGATGGTCATGTGACCGCTCTCCTCCTCCAATCTTAAGCTACACTCAGAAGAGAAGGAGTGGGAGGAGGAGAGCAGCCAGAAAAAAACGGAGCTATTGAGATATTTACAACAATGACACTGACACAAGGAGGAGCGGTGTACAAGGGGCTGGCAAGTGATTTATTTTTCTCAACTTTTTTTCTCAACTATGCAGGGAGCGCTGTCCCAGGGTCAGGAGAGGCGGGACGGCCGGCCTGACACCCCCCCAATGTCCGCCCGATCCCCGGCCCCTGTTGGAAAAACATGATATCGGCGTATAACACGCAGGCACTGTTTACCCTTTGTTTTCAGGGGAAAAAAGTGCATGTTATACGCCGATAAATACAGTAATATTTTTTTTTTTACTAGTAATGGCGGCGATCAGCGATTTTTATCGTGACAGCAACATTATGGCGGACACATCGGACACTTTTGGCGCTATTTTGGGACCACATTTATACAGTGATCAGTGCTATAAAACTGCACTGATTACTGTGTAAATGTGACTGGCAGGGAAGGGGTTAACCACTAGGGGCTAGGAAGGGGTTAAGTGTGTCCTAGGGAGTGATTCTAACTGTTAGGGGGCGTGGCTACAAGTGACACATCACTGATCGCTGCTCCTGATGAGAGGGAACAGACGATCAGTGACATGTCACTAGGAAGAACCGGGAGATGTTGTGTTTACACTGACATCTCTCCGTTCTTCAGCTCCGTGACACAATCGCGGGACACCGGCGGACATCGAGTCGCATGCGCGACCACACGGTGGCAAATTTAAAGGGACGTACCTGTACGCCCATTTGCCTGTCTGTGCCATTCTGTTATTGTATAAGTTTGTGCGGCGGTCGCCAAGTGGTTAAAGAAGTATTCCACTTAGGGCCCAATAATGTTAGTTTGGGACAATGGATTATGAGGTCCACCACTTTGAAGCTGAATTCCAAGCAGATATTAAGCATCAATTATTGCAGTTATTAAAAAATAAATAAACATGAATAATTCCATGCAATGCAACACTCAAACTGAGAGAGGGAGGGACAGCACTAGGAGCCAATCATGTGTTGTCAAGAAACATGGTAACAGAGAGGAGATTGGTTTGAGAAAAAGGGTAAGCAGCTACTGCTTGTTAACAATCTAATCAGGGACTGGGGGATGGGAGGTGACCTAGCAATATTTTAAGTACAAATAAAGGCAAAACTTTTTTTTAAGTTTTGAACAGAGTAGAGATGAATTAGAACACCTGCGGTGTCTCTGTTAGGGAGATTCATCCCCTCTATTTGTCCTGTTTACCATTATCATCGAAAGTGAAAAAACAAACAAATTTAGCCTAGGTTCACATTGGTATGAGTTTTCATGCGATTTGAAAACCACATGCCAAATCGGCGGCCATTGCCGGAAATGCCACTGTCTGAATCGGTGCGGCGCTGCAGATTCCCAAAAGTAGTTCCTGTACTACTTTTGGCGACTTTGGGAGGCAATTTGTATAGACATCTGTGCAGGAACCCGCACAGATGTCTCTGAAATCCCTCCCGAAGTCGGACTGCATTGCTGAGTTGAAATCGTGCAAGTCAGCTGAACTTGCACGATTTCTAACCCACAGCAATGTGAACCTAGGCTTAGGGTTGTCCCCAGAAAAGTAATAGACGGGAAATCTTTCAATGGGGACACTAGTCCTGGTGAACTGGGGTTCCCAAGTGATTGCCTTAATTTGCAGCGATTTGCTCTCACTTCATGTTTTGGATTTGGGACAGGAAGTAAAGGGAAATCTCCCCAATAGGACACAGATGCCAAAAAATAAACTGACCGGGGTTATGACCCTACCTTACTCTATCCAAAAAATAATAATTTTTTATTTGCCCATAATTCTTTAACTGCAGCAAATAAAAGTCAGGTCACCAGCGGGGTCTGGCAGGACTGTGTAAGCTTTAGAACTAGACAGAAATAATAATCCTTTGACAAGTAAAGTAACACCCATATACTGTATGTATTTAAACTGTATATGTACCTGATGTTTTATGGTTGCTTTACACATTTCGATTTTATTAAACAATCACATTTTATTATTCAAATTTGCAAAAAAATAAGTAGCCATAATTTCCCTGTTGATCAATTGCCCGGTGGTTGTGGGGGTCTGCAGGCGGGGGGCTTATCGGAATCTGGAAGACCCCTCTTCCCCCACAACCACCGGGAAAGGGAAGTGGGGATGAGGCCCTTGTCCCCATCAACATGGGGACATGGTGCTTTGAGGAGTCACAGACCCCCAAAGCATCCTCCCCATGTTGAGGATATGTGGCCTGGTACGGTTCAGGAGGGGGGCGCTCTCTCGTCCCCCCCTCTTTTCCTGCGGCCTGCCAGGTTGCGTGCTCGGATAAAGGGTCTGGTATGGATTTTTGGGGGGAACTCCACGTCATTTTTTTTTAAAAATTGACGCAGGGTTCCCCTTAATATCCATAACAGACCTGAAGGGCATGGTAATTGAATTTGGGGGGACCCCCACGCATTTATTTATTTTTTATCAATGACTTTTCTCTGTATTGCCGGGAGCAGACAATTCATTATAGCCGCGAGTGCTTTTAAATGACTTTTTTTCCTTCAGAAATGACACTTTGTGCAGGGACAGTTCTAAGCACGGGAAACAAGCTCTACTTTACAGGCATATTATACACACCCCCCCCCCCCAGGTACGAAATTTAAAGGAATATTTCACTTTAAGCATTATTAAAATCACTGCTCCCGAAAAAACGTCTGTTTTTTAAAACTTTTTTTGCATTGATACATGTCCCCTGGGGCAGAACCCAGGTCCCCAAACACTTTTCATGACAATAACTTGCATATAAGCCTTTAAAATTAGCACTTTATATTTTTCATGTTCGAGTCCCATAGACTTTAGCGGATATTCGAACAAATTTATTGCCTGTTCGCAAGTTCTGGTGCGAACTGAACTGGGGGGTGTTCGGCTCATCCCTAATTATGACCTAAACCTGCAGGGGGGGGCAATTTTTTTTTTTTTATACAAAGTATACTACCATTTTAAGGCTATCTTTACACATGTGGATTTCACTGCGTCAGACTGCTTTCAGAGGCAATTGACAGGCAGTAAGGAGGCCAAATGTCACCACTTCACTACCTATTTTAACCCTCTAACCCCTTCCCGACCAGCCGCCGCACTTGTACTGTGGCAGGTTGGCTCCCCTGGGCGAAACGATGTTACCTTACATCGCCTAAACTGAGGAAAAAATTATAAAAAAAATAAATAAAAAAATTGGGATATTTATTATAGTTAAAAGTAAAAGATATTTAGTTTTTTTCAAAATTGTTGCTCTTCTTTTGTAACGCAAAAAATAAAAACCGCATAGGTGATCAAATACCACCAAAGAAAGCTCTACTTGTGGGGAAAAAAAGGACGTAAATTTTATTTGGGTAATGCGTTGCACGTTCAAGCAATTGTCAATTAAAGCGACGCAGTGTTGTATCGTAAAAAATGGTCTGGTCATTGAGCAGCCATATCTTCCAGTGCTGAAGTGGTTAAATGTCACAAAAATAGTGGTTGTGGGGAGCACAATTTTCTTAAATGACTCACGTTTGGAGGTGGTACTACTTGCGAAATGCGATGGAGGGGCAAGCGGGGTTGTAAAAATGCATATTTTTATAGCTCCCCCAGCCAGAATTGTAGACAAGTCCTAAATGAGGAGTCTTTAGGCCAATAGAGCAAGGGTTGCTTTAGAAAGAATGAATTTACTATTTTATCTCATCTGTTGCTTCACCTGTATTTTTGGATATATTTGGGTGGGCATGTCTTTTAGCACCTGCTATAATATGTGTGTGTCCAATCTTTCTGTTTAATGAGTGAAGGAATACAGGTAGGTAAGAATATTATTCCTAGGTCCAGCACAGTGTGTGACATAAGCAGTTGAATTGAAAGACTGTTCTATTAATCTTTTTGTTTGGAGCTAGTGAGCTAAATACTCCACTAAGGACTACCACAGAGGGTTGTCATACTTGTTATGCATTATCACCTGCTGTGCTAATATGGTTATTTTTGTCTGTAAATTATTCCAGATTTCCATTTGTATTTGCATTTGACTTGTGAAAGTCTCAGCTGTATTGAGTAAAGAAAAATAATCTTACTGACTCAAAAAGCATGTGTTGTCTACTTGATGTGATACTTTACATGTTTACAGCAGAGAGGCTTAGTAAATAAGTTATATACCCTGTAGATGGGACCCAATGTGCATTATGTACAATTCATCGACTGTAGATACAGACTAGACCCACTAAGACATAATATGCATTTTTTTTTTTGTAATAAATCACATTCTTGTATGAATCAAACACATTTAACTTGTTACAACCTATCTTGTATTTTACAGCATAGTCCTTAAATAATTCTGTAACATTTAAATATCAACTATACTATTCTATGCTGCATTGTTATCTGAAGAGTATTGTTTTGTAGCTATGTTAATAATACATCTTCCTTAATCTCACTTTCCAATTTCTGCGTTAGCTCTTTATATCTAGGTGGAAATGACTTTTAAGAATTCCTCATTTGCAGTATATTCAGGCTCAAATTGTTGTGCACAGTAGTGCCATTGTGACATTATACCAAGCAAAATGCTTTATCATGTGTTGTAGGACAAGATGAAATGTTCCGAGAGGAGCCAGGGGATTCCATTGGAGGAAAGCATTCATATTCATAAACTAAGTTATTATACTTGAAAAAGAAAACGGAGGGGAAACTGGTGTTTTTTCCTGGTATTAGATATTTTGAAAAAGATCTTGGATGACTGTCATACATTTGTTTTCATTTTTTTTTTCTTGGTGCAGATAAAAATTTTAACTATTTAAGAACTGATAACCAGCCCTGCTTGATAGCTTTAGGGATTTGCAGTGAAGATTCATCAGTAGTTGAAGCAGATTGGCTAAAATAACCCTCTAATTGGCATGGTAGAAGCCAATTGATAAATGGGGCAGAAATAGCATGGCAAAGAGTTATCACCATCTAACTTTACTATAAGAAAGATAAACTCTGACACATACACCATGCCTACATTTATTGCTTTTGCTTGATTGTTGCTTCAAACAAATACAAAAAGAAGCTTGCAAAAGTATGGATGGGATTTAAACCAGTGTTCCTAAAAAGTAGGAGTTAGCTAAAGTTGGTACTGAAATATTATAATTTTTTTGTAGAGATTGAATGATCAAAAAATAAGGTAGTTTACAGTATTGGCATCACATATGTTGCAGGTTACACACTTCTTCAAGCAGAAAGGTAATGTACGATAGCAAGGCACTACTCCTACTCTTTCCCCAACAAGCAGGGACTCTCCCTTACCTACTCTCACACTGCAAGCACACCTAATGATGCAGAAACTGCACTTCTGGGTCCAGATGGCCACCCAAATCTTGTAGAATCACAACATCTAATAGCAGATGCTGTCTTCCCCAGGAAGGCTGCCTGGAGCCCATAATAGAGGAAAAATACAGTAGGTCCCCAAAGATTTCCTGCCAGCCTGAAGAAGCAGCATAATGCCAACAGTTGCCTACAATTCCCCACTCTTAAGCCTGGTACACGCAATCAGATTGTTGGCCAACCGAGCGTCTGATTTTTGTCTTCAAGGCGTGTGCCTGGACCTTGTCTTGCATACTAACGGTAAACAATTGTCGGCCAACAAACACGAACGTAGTGACGTACTACGAGGAATTTCAACTCTTGAGCTCCAAGCGTGCTGTATCTTTACGTATAGACTCACCAATAGCCACTATGCCCCTACTCACGGGCATGACACCCGCAAGAAAGGGATCCATAGATGTGGCCAATGCACTTTTTGCCCGTGGGTGTCCATGAGTTCTAGATTTGCACTACCCAATGGGGAACTGTTTTACCCTAATTTCAGGGCAGATTGCAGTACCCAAGGTGTTGTGTACCTCATGACATGTAAATGTGGCGCATTCTATGTTGGGAAGACCGTCTGCCAACTATGTCAACGATTTAACGACCACATTTACTATTCTTCAAATGGCAAGATGTTGACCCCCATAAGCAGACTCTTAGATCTATATCATAGATTCAACACATCACTGGTCACCTTCCTGGTCCTGGCTGTTATTCAGCAGGACCCTAGAGGGGGTGACTGGGATAAAAAATATTACAACAAGAAACCAAATGGATAGAACGTCTAAACGCTATATATCCACCTGGAAATAATGAACTACAGACTTATAAATCATTTCTATAGAACCAGATGTGTATGTTTTCTGTGGACAACAATTGCCATAGTTTCTCCTATATGAGCTTATACGGTCACCACTAATGTATGTATGTAAGGAATTGATATAACTACTAATTGTCTCTGTTACCAGTTCTTGTTCCCTGTCTTGATGCATATAATGTGAAAAATAATCTAATACACTTTATGTTATAAAAACTATAAAGTTAATTTGTAAACAATTTTACGATGCATATCTCTATTATATTTTATGTACTGTTCTTATGTTTAAATTTTTTTACATGTCATGATAAGAGGCTGACCCCTTGACTGCCAGCGTAGGGACACTGCACCATTTGCTAGCGCTGCAAGGTTTTATGTGTGGCCAGAAGACCGCAGCCCACCCCTATAGTTGTGTGGGATGGTCTGCGGCTTGGTTTGGACTGGATGCTAGGTGTTTTTCCCCCGGTTGCCGTCCACGGCTTGACGCTTCACCATCTAGCCTTCTGGTCCTATGCAACATATTTGCAGGTTTAGCCTGGAGGTGCCGCTGGGGGGAGCCCTTGATTTCCTCTCTTCCATTATAACGCTCGCCACTGCCCGATTCCGCTCTATGACGCCCGCTCCTGCGGACCGCGCATGCGCGATAGGGAGATGTGCGCGCGCACCCTATGACAGCCGGGTCAGTTGATGCGGAAGTTCATACCGCACACCTGATTGGGGTGTGTATATAAGGCACTGTGAGGAGCCTTACATCATGGCAACTACCTCCATCTGTGGGTCCCTCTATCCAGACAATCTCTACCTTATCTTTCTAGCTTGGCTGGGTATGTAACTACTGTTCCTGTTGAATGCTATATCGGCAGGACTTGGTTCTCTGACTGCATCATCTGAGACCTCTCTGTTTTCACAGATGGCCTGGAAATTATCCCCTTCCCTGGCATTTTTTGTTCTTTAAACTTTACTGCTCTGACTGTTAAGGAAGCTCCATATGAGGAGCTCTTCCCCCTGATTGAGAGTATGCTCAGTTTAATTAATGCTGTTAATACCTACTCAGGGTTATTTATTAGGAGACTTTATACTACATAGTTGTTACTGGGTAGTTGCTACCTCCCCCCCCCCCCTTTTCTCCCATCCCCCCCAGTCTTTTTCCCCCTAATTCAACCCTTGTTATTTCATACTGTAGATGGAAATTATTTACCGTTAAGCACATTTGAAGCCATATTTGAAGGTTCCAGTTATGTACTACAGTTAAAATACCTTTAGTCCTTAAATACCTAACGCTCCTACTAAGGTAGGCATATATTATACCCTGTATACCACTCTGCATGGTCAACAGCCGGATATGGGTTTAGTTTGCTATTCACCTATTTATACATACAATTTATTTATTTTCTTACACAGCTTAGGTGCAGCAGATGTTTCTTTCTCTCTGCTCTTTTTGTAATAAATGGAGTAATTTTTCTTTCTGGCTACTACTTCTCTACTTCTGTCCATCTGGCACGCCCCCACATATGGCTCGTTGCGCACTATGCATGCAGTGTAGCATGGGCGTCCGCTGAACTTTTTTCAGGGGAGGGCATCATTTCTTGAGGATAATTCCGCTTCACTCCATGCCCATATAAATATAGCCTAGAGAATGTACATCTTTCTATATTGCAATACATCTGTTGTGGCCATATTTTGATCTTGATGAAAACAGCCTATACTGTATACTGTAGCCACAACACAGATGTATTGCAATACATTGCAATACAAAAAGATGTACACAGTGGTGTAGTGGCACAGGCACTGCTGTTACCAGTAGTTCTTCAGTGATAGGGCAGGCACTGGCAGCGTATTCAGTCCCTTGTCTCGGCCACTGCACGCCATGCACCTGTGGGAGGAGCCGGCGCCACGCCGGCCAGATCGGCATAGGCACATTTACACAGGCAGAGGCAGGCTGAGGCAGCAGCCAATCACGGAACAGCCGAGGCAGGGTCACGGTGATGTTAAGCAGAGGCCCGAGCGGCAGAGCCAATCCGATGCTCGGGGCGGGGGTGAGGAGTGAGGGACGGATAGTCAGAAAAGACTGAGAGCAGCCCCAGCCTCCAGGCCAGCAGCAGTCTGCAGACTTAGAAAAAAAAGTCCATGGCTCCCGCGGAGGCTCCCGCGGAGGCGGCCGCGGCGGCCATTGCAACACAGGGGGTAAGTGTGTCTTCACTCTGACTTCCAGGGGGGGCAATTGACCCCCCTTGCCCTATGGAGCAGACGCCCATGGGTGTATGTCCTATTCGCTTTTGAGTGCGGTCTTTGTGTCATCTGCATATGCTGACAAGCAGTGGCGGTGCATCTATAACGGGCGCAGGAGCGCCACCCCCTCTCTCCTGCACCTGTCTATCACTATAGATAGATTCATGCATTGCATGAATCTATCTATGGTTGCCGCTGCCGCCCCCTATTCAGGTGTCCGGCCCCTTGTCGGGCGCCGGACATCTGAATTACATCGGTGGGGGTGTTTTTGGAAGCGCCTGATTAGAACCGTTGGCTCTAATAGGCGTCCTGATTAGAGTCATAGGCTCTAATAGGCTTCCAAATTGGTAAACAGAGGGCGCAATGCTGTGCGTTCGCTGTTTACCAATTTGGCTCGGGGTCCCCCCAAATGGCGTGGGATCCCCCCAAAATCCATACCAGACCCTTATCAGAGCATGCAGCCCGGCAGGTCAGGAAAGAGGGTGGGTACGAGCGAGCACCCCCCTCCTGAACCGCACCAGGCCGCATGTCCTCAACATGAGGTGGTGGGTGCTTTGAGGCAGGGTGGCCCTGCGCCCCTCCAGCCCAAAGCACCTTGTCCCCATGTTGATGAGGACAAGGGCCTCTTCCCAACAACCCTGGTCGTTGGTTGTCGGGGTCTGCGGGTGGGGAGCTTATCGGAATCTGGGAGCCCCCTTTAATAAGCTCTGGGGCCCCCATAGCAAGCTGTTTGGGGCCAGGGGTGCTGGTGAAGGACCCGAGAAGAGGAGGATCTGGGCTGCTGTATGTAAAACCACTGCACAGAGCAGGTAAGTATAACATGTTTGCTATTTTTAAACAAAAAAAACAAGACTTTAACATCACTTTAAGTTTTACCATTACATCAGCTCTCACACAGTCTTTCAGAGCCATTTTCAGAGGACCAGGTCAGATCCCCAAAGAAATTATACCGTATTGCTTGATCTGTATTGCCAATAGTCACAAAGCCTTGTTGGTCATTTTCTTTCAGCTGTCTACTCAATTCCTGAATGGCCTTTGCAAAATGGGGTATGAACTCACCCTCTTGACTTCCCAAAAAATAATTTTCTGTGTAGTTCAGGTACCGGGATCACCTCCCCATACAGGCTCTCTAAATGGGCCACAATTTGTGCCAGAGTGGTTTGCTCAGCATCTTGTAATATGAGTACTGTATGACTCTCCTAACATTATCTTCAGGGGGTTAGTAACCAGATCAGAGAAACGTGTCATTGTCACCTAAAGGCCTCATGCCCACTGGCGTTTTTACAGCTGCGTTTTTTGCAGCTTAAAAACGCCTGTCCATGTTATTGTAAATATTTTTTTTTTTTTTTTTTTTTTTTTGAAAAAAAAAAAAAAAAACGTCGGAGCTAAAAACGCGACCGCGCGTTAGTGCGCGGTTTTTGCGCGTTAGTGCGCGTTAGTGCGCGTTTTTTGACGCTCGCGTTTTTTTCTGCCTAATTCTGACGCTGAGGAACGCACTGGCCCTGGGTTTTTTTTACAGCTTACAAACGCCTATGCTCTTTACAGCTCAAAAACGCCTAGGTGGGCATGAAGCTATAGACTAACATGGACAGGCGTTTTTAAGCTGTAAAAAACGCTCAAAAACGCGGCTGAAAAAACGCCCGTGGGCATGAGGCCAAAATAGGTGAGCCATGCTCTCCAATCTCTCTGCTCCATCTGCCAGGAAGATGTATTATTATGCATTATACTAGGGTATCAAAGCTACCATGGATTTTCCATAGTCTGCCATCTGCGCCAAAATATAGGTGAGGCTTAACCAGCATACCCAAAAAGATGATTTTGAAGATTCAACACAAATTAGTACTTAAATGGTAATGTCTGTCAACAAGGCACTTTTTCAACAGCAATATAATATAAGCATGCAGACCACAGAATGCATGAGAAGCACTTGCTTTGGAGGAGGTATTCCGAAAGATTCCCAAAGTCCTTGTAGTTTATCTAGCTGATGGTTGGAGACAGGTACAAGATGGCCGCCTTGAGCCCACAATAGGATACAAATGTGTCCCCAATGGTTTCCTGCTAGCTTGTAGATATGGCCTAGGGTCACCTTCAGGTCAGAAGATAAACTGTAGCCCAACACCTGTGTACACACTCTTAATTATTACCTCTCCAGCAGATGGTGAATACTCATTTTGCTCTCTACAAGAGCTACAGCCCCTGCAAAATCTTTATATCTGACACATATCCTGGTTTGTTGGATGCCTGGTTCCCTACTGTGCCCTATGGCTACCCTCAACAGCCCATATGTCACTATCGTATCCTGTAGTAACAAAGAAGCTGGCAGGTGAATGTACCATTGGTCTGTGGAAGTGATTGGATGGCTGTACACCTGATCACTTCTGCCTGAAATCCAACAGTTGGCTTGTCAGATTTACACACATTCCTGGCTGCTGTAGCAGTCGGGAGTGTGTGTGTAAAACTCCCTTCTGCCACTGACTGCAGAAAAAGTATTATTAAAGCTTTAAATACAGTGAGGAAGTGTTGAAATGTATGTTAGCTTTTTATTGCTGTCCGTTTTCTCCTCACTTCCTGTCTAATTGATGTGTGTTGGACAGGAAGAAGAGGGAGAAGGTCTTCCCACTTCCTGTTTTATACAATAGATATCCGATAGAAAAGAAAGTAAGGGAAAAACCCTGACTGGGAAACATGGAGCAATTAATATAATTTTTTTAATGCCGCGTACACACGATCGGAAATTCTGACAACAAAAGTCTGATGTGAGCTTTTGGACTGAAATTCCGACCGTGTGTATGCTCCCTCTGACTTTTGCTGTCGGAATTTCCGCCACCAAAAGATTGAGAGCTGGTTCTCAAATTTTCCGACGGAAAAAAATTCCTATCGGAAATTCCGGTCGTCTGTAGAAATTCCGACGCGCAAAATTCCGACGCATGCTCGGAAACAATTTGACGCATGCTCGGAAGCATTGAACTTAATTTTCTCAGCTCGTCGTAGTGTTGTACGTCACCGCGTTCTTGACGGTCGAAAGTTCAGAGAACTTTTGTGTGACCGTGTATATGCAAGCCAAGCTTGAGCGGAATTCCGTTGGAAAAACCATCCAAGGTTTTTCCGCCAGAAAATCCGATCGTGTGTACGCAGCATAATAGAGATGAGGATGCTTTAGAACCTCTTTTGGGATTTTATTGCTGTCTGTGTTCTTATTAGGAGAATTCCCCTGAACTTATCTTTGCTACAATTTCTGCATAAAGGTGGAGAGAGTAAGTGGTAGCCCAACAGACTGGGGCAACTACTGTATATCCAAAGGATGGGAGAGGCTGTGGAGAAGTTCTGGAGGTGAGCATGGCTGTCACATACCTGGTAGGAGCCTGAATCGATGAGGTTGGCTTCTCTTGAATCTCCAGCCCTGGCCTCACTGAAGGTGGAACAGATGGTGCAGAGGGACAGGAGGAACATGAGTGCCAGCAGGGTTTGATTGCAGAACATGCGGCTGGAGACTCGGTAGGTCAGTCAAGACATCATGTCAGGAACAGAGGCGATGCAGGGTAGACCAGCCGAGGTTAAAGGGGCACTACACCGGAATAGCAGGTTCTGGATGCATGGCTTGCTGGATCTCCCAGCAGGCTTGAGGCAGGAACATACCCCATGACAATCGGAGCTGGGATTAAGGACAGTCAGAGCAGATACTTGGGAATAACATGGAGCTGAACCTGAGATGGAAGCGTAGTCAGAAGGGAAGCCAGGGTCAGCAATGAGAAGGCAATGTGGTACCAAAGCATCAGACAGGAACATGGTCAGGAGTAATCCGAGGTCAGTAATCAATTAGCAGTAGCATAAACAGGATCAAGGTCAGGTCAATAACAAGCCAGGTCAGCATTGGATAGCATACAGGATATAAGCAGGGCACAGGAGAACAGCTGAAGACAAGCACTGAGCATGAATCTGAGCATGCTTTAAATAGGCCGTCTAGCGAATTCATGTGCATATGCGCATGCCTGGATACCATTCCATGGGCAATGCGCATCTGTGTGCCCAACATGTCACAGTAGCTTCCTGACGATAGAGCCCTGTACACACGATCGGATAACCTATGGATTTTCGTCCGATGGATTTGACCATCGGAAATCCGATGAAACTGTTTTTCATCAGTCTTGGCCACACACCATCAGTCAAAAAACCGACGGCAAGAAAACGACGGTACGTACAAAACGTACGACGCGCTATAAAAGGGCCGAACAAATCTAATGGCACCACCCCTTGGGCTGCTTTTGCTGATTTCGTGTTACCGCGTGTTAGTAAAAGTTTGGTGAGAGCCGATTCGCGCTTTTCAGTCTCCGTGCTTTGCAGATCGTTTCCTGGTGTTCAGTTTGTGCTTGTGGGTTCGTATTTGTGATTCAGTGTGTGCAGTCAGGTCGTTACTGCCTTGCAGTGCCTTCTTGGCCGTTCGTTTACTGTTTTTCAGGTCGTTCTTCTCAGGCCTTGCTGTTCCACGGTGCGTTCTGTTTGAGTGCGTTCTGACCAGGCGACCGGTTTAAAACCATGTTTGAAGTGCGTTCTCGTTCTCGAGCTCGTGCTGGCTTTGGACTTGGTGTTGCAGTTAACACTGTAACCCGAGTTCAGTCTGTGAACAGGGTGAGGAGGAGTTCATGGACTAAGAATTGGTTGCTCCAGCGGGACCAATTCTCTCATATGCCTCTGCTGCGGGAAATCCATGAGAATAATCCTGATGATTTCAGGAATTATCTCAGGATGAAGGACCCCGTTTTTCACCGTCTGTTGGATTTGCTGTCCCCCTATATCACGAGGCAGGACACTGTGATGCGCCAGGCCATCACTGCCGAGCAGAGGCTTATTGCCACGTTGAGATACCTGGCGACTGGGAGAAGCTTGCAGGACCTCAAGTTCTCAACAGGCATCTCCCCCCAGGCTCTCGGGATCATTATCCCTGAGACGTGTTCGGCCATTATTCAGGTTCTGCAGACGGACTATATGAAGGTAATTTTGCTCCTTTAACATCACATTATATGTTTTTATTGTTTTAAAATGTTCTATTTTTTTTCCTCCTAACCCAAATTTGCCTGTTTGTAATATCCTGGTAATGTCCCCATTTTCCCCATGCATGTTTTTACCTGTAAAGGCCTTTTTGGGCCCCACATGTCTATTTCCCTTCACTAACCTCTCCAGCCCAAACCCAGCTAGCCTTTTATTTTCCTTTTCAAATTTTTGGGGTCAGTGCCCTCGTAGTTTGACAACCCTTCCCCCCCTAAAGATGTAAAAATAGTTTTAGTTCTCAATCAAGCTCAGCAGAGTGGTAGAGCCTTTTTTTGGATCCCCCACAATCACCTCAAGCCCCCCCCCCTTAGATTATTTTAGAATGTCCACTCAGCGGGGGTGAGGCATCTGCTAAGTGGGCCTTTTGTTTATTGGTAATACTCCCTTAAATAATAATGTTAGAATGATGTTGGTCAACAATGTTTTTGTGTAAAGGAAGTAGGGAATGTGGGATTATAACGGTGCCAGAAAAAACATCAAATAGTATATTGTTTAAGAAAAGGTAATTTTATTGATACATCCAAATATTGACACAAATATATATATATAAAAAAAAAGAGAATTGAACATGTCATACTGTACACATGATACACTAGATCACAAAGCTAACCCAACATGTTTCGCCAATTCATTGGCTTCATCAGAGGTACAGTGCAGTTACAAACAAATCTATAAACAAAACAAAACAAAATTCATATTAGTAAATTGCACATCATTGCCCGGAGGGGGGGGGGGGGGAACTATGTGGCCAAAAGTGGAAAACGTGACCAGCAGGCAAAAGGAAGGAGGAACAAACATGGGCCACCAACCTGACAATTCCCATAGGGAGGCGCATCAAAATGCCACCGAGGTGCCTAATGGGAGTCCACCGACCATAGGTGCCTGTAGGTGGCTATTTAAAATAAAAAACACAAAATTAGAATTAGAATTAAAATATATTGACAAAGGGTGACTATTGCAACACTAAACAGTGCCGCAAATAATAGACAACCCATTGGGGGACTAACATAGTCTCCTATACCTACCAGAATTGTATTGGTAAAAACAACAAAAGAAGAGAAAATATGTGGTGGGGCGCTGTTTTAGGAGGTATGTATGAAAACCCAATCACAGTAGGGAACTTCCGTGATCATCTACAACAAAGTAGAAAGACAAAATAAAATAAATATTTATGTCATCCGACTAAGGAGATGAACCAAATGGCCAGATCCAAAAAGTAAATTATATGATATATAAGCTTACCTAATCAAATGTAGCATGTTGAAAAATATTCAGAGTTAAAAGGGTTGATTCATCAGAGATATGGACACCTGAATGGTATCTAATAATTATCTCTGACCAGAGACAAAGAATGGCTCTGATGGAGCCAAAGATCCCGTGGATGAGTTAATTAAACTGAAGATCAATGATGCTAGCAAGAGGCAGAGAAGCCTAAACGAAAAATAATAAGGATATATCAGACAGTTGATCTGAAGTGATTCAATAAAGCTCAAGTGGCCAGTAAATGCAAATACAAAGTAGCAATACAAGTGTAAATAGTTACCTGAAGTGATCACGTATCCAACAGCAGCGTCCCACAGCCATAGACAACTGAAAGCTGTCCTAGGCAGGTTTAAATAGACCACCCAGCCGCCTGACGTAAGCGTCGCCCGGCGGCAGCGGACGTGGGATAGCCAACGCGCATGCGTCGCAACGCCAAAGGCCTACATTGCCCATAGTGCTCAGCACTAGAACGTCGAGGACGTGGTTGCGTCATGCGCACCAGGCCGGGACGGACGAGATGGAGTAGCGGGGATGTGGGAATACTAAGGCGGCACAAAAGATGGGCGTGGCTAACAAGCGGGCAAGGTGTGAAAACACCAGCCCTTGGGTGTCCATACAGACACTAACCAGAGGCTCCAAGGGACCCCCGATAACGATGAGAACCATCCAAAGGGATAATGCCAGAGAGCTGCCCACATCCTCAACCATTACCTCCACAGATGTTAAAGGGGCAACGTATTCCACAAAAGGTCACATACCATCCACACAACGATGTGCACATCTAGAGAAAGAGGGGAAAATTCTATAAATAATAATAATAACAATAATCCAATAAGAAAAAAAAAGGAAAATATTAAAGACAAAAATAATCTATATGCCTAACAATTTAAATACATGCTAAGTAAAGAAAAAGTTCCATGATTAAATAATAAAATAATTACTAAAAAACAATAATGAATCAATAATAAATAATAGATAAACAAATAAAATAACTCAGTGGTTCCCTAGTTATTAAAAGGGACATTGTCAATGGTCAAAGTAGGGAAAAGATGGCACAGGGTGAGCAATGGGAAAATCATAGACCAAAAAAAGAGAAAGAAAGAGAATTCTATAGAAAGGATTTGTAACTAATGTATTCATTGAGTCCCGGGAATTTGACTGCATCAAGAGTATGAATCCACCGGGTTTCCAATTGTAGAAGTGCTATGTCTATATTCCCTCCACGCACATGCGGAGGCACATGTTCCAAAGCATAAAAGGTAACAACATGAGCATCGTAGTCATGCTGATATCCAATGTGACGATTGAGTGCCGTGGTTGTGAGTTTCTTGTAGGTCGGCAAGACATGGTCCCTTATTCACTTGAAAAAGGGCCGTTTGGTCTTGCCAACATAGAAGCAACCACAACGGCAGAGAGCAAGATAAACCACTCCGATGGTCTTACAGTTTATTCGATGCTTTAAAATATGAGTACGACCATTGGGTAGTGGTACAACATGAGAATTGGGCAGAAAACAGCAAACATCACACCTGCCACAGGAAAATGTTCTACCCTGATCTCGTTTGGGAGAGCACAAGGGATCAAAATGACTAGAGACCAAATGGTCTTTGAGTGAAGGAGCGCGGCGGAAAGTTATCTGTGGGTAGGGTTTAATGTATTTTTTAACAGTTTTGTCAGCACAAAGGATAGGCCAAAATTTTTGAAAGATACTACGAACTTGACCGTGTTGATTAGAATATTTCGTAATCAAACGGACTGGATTATTGGGCTTAAATTTTTTATAAGAATGAATGAGGTCAGTCCTATTGAGCTTGACCGCTCTGTTAAATGATTTCTTCAAAAGTGAGCGACTGTACCCACGGGCCAACAGCCGGTCACGCAAGTTATTAGCTGCCAAATGAAAATCAGAGTCACAAGTGCAGTTACGTCTGAGCCTAAGAAATTGGCTATAGGGGATGCTGTTGAGTAATGGTTGAGGGTGTGCACTAGAAGCATGCAACAAAGTATTCCCTGCAGAGGGTTTGTGATAAAGGGATGAATGAAGCAAACCGTCCTGGTTGATGTGGATTGTTAGGTCCAGAAAATTAATGGATTCTTGGCTACATTCCATTGTGAAAGATAAATTAAATTCATTAATAGCCAGTTTATTCACTAATTCCTGCAGTTCAGCCTTGGTACCAGACCAAAGTATCAAGATATCGTCTATGTATCTGTACCAAGCGATGACATGTGTAAGTAAAAACTTCAACGATTCATCTGAAAATAGCCATCTCTCCCACCCCCCCAGGTACAGGTTGGCATAAGCAGGGGCACATTTGGTCCCCATAGCCACACCTTGTACCTGGAGGAAGTGGGAGTTGCCAAACAGAAATATGTTGCGAGTGAGTATGAACGTAAGGAGCTGAAGAACAAACCGGCTATATTGGTCTGAGAACGAACCCCTTTCTTTCAAGTGTTTCTGAATGGTTTGTATCCCTAGGGCATGCGGGATGGAATTATACAGACTTTCCACATCCAAAGCAACCAACCATGTGCCCGGAGAATTTTTTTTACGTCTATATTTCGCAAAAGATCTATCGTGTCCTTAATAAAAGAGGATAAGGCAGTTACATGTGGCTGTAGATATTGATCAACCAGAGCACTGGCATTCTCGGTCAAGCAGAGGCATCCAGATACAATTGGACGCCCAGGAGGGCATGTTAAAGATTTGTGTATCTTCGGTAGTGAATAAAAGGTAGGTATTCTGGGATCCTTTACATTCAGAAAGTTCCAAGTTGATTGGTCAATAGTACCATCATGGTAGGCCTTGAATATTATGTTGTATTACTCCTGAACATAACCCTCGACGAGGGTCCTAGAGATGGGCCGATACCATGACCTCTTGTCAAGGATGTCCAGGCACATGCGTTCATATGCCTCGACATCCATGACAACCACATTGCCGCCTTTGTCTGCGGGCTTAATGACCAACCGAGGGTTGGTGTGGAGTTCCCTCAATGCCAGTCGCTGCTTAGATGACAAATTGTGTCTATGTTTGTCAGAAAAGGTCATATTTTGGATTTCCAGAGTAGTCTGCTGCACGAAAGCCCATATGTTTGGGTTAGTGTGGAGCAGAGGAAAATTGCGAGATTTAGGTTTAAAAGAAACTGGAGGGGGAAAAGATACACCGGGGACCAAGACCCCCGGCGTGTTGAAGGCGCCAGGGTCCTGGTCATCAGTGTGTCCCTCCTCCCATAGAAGCATGAGGTCATCCATGGCCTGAAGTTCAGCCATAGATAGATCAAGAGGTGGAAAATCCATGATGTCAGAAGAAACAGGACGGTCATAAATGACTTTGAACATGAGCCTACGAGTGAAAAGATGTATGTCCTTGATTAAATCAAATCTGTCCAAGTTATTAGAAGGGCAGAAGGTAAGGCCTAATTTGAGAACTGTAATATGATCATCTGAAAGTGGTATTGATGAGAGATTAATAACCTCCAGTCCTAAGGAGCTGGGAGAGCTAAGGTTTGTAACGGGGGTGTGGGGGACTCCAATGGCTTCCCTAAAAAAATGGGAGCTAATTTAGGATCTAAAGTTTGTGTACTGTGAGGAAACAACGTGGAGATAGAGGATTCACTGTCTCTACGCCGAACAGTAGACGGTGAGGCAGATGAGGCAGTGAATCCTCTATCTCCACGTTGTTTCCTCACAGTACACAAACTTTAGATCCTAAATTAGCTCCCATTTTTTTAGGGAAGCCATTGGAGTCCCCCACACCCCCGTTACAAACCTTAGCTCTCCCAGCTCCTTAGGACTGGAGATTATTAATCTCTCATCAATACCACTTTCAGATGATCATATTACAGTTCTCAAATTAGGCCTTACCTTCTGCCCTTCTAATAACTTGGACAGATTTGATTTAATCAAGGACATACATCTTTTCGCTCATAGGCTCATGTTCAAAGTCATTTATGACCGTCCTGTTTCTTCTGACATCATGGATTTTCCACCTCTTGATCTATCTATGGCTGAACTTCAGGCCATGGATGACCTCATGCTTCTATGGGAGGAGGGACACACTGATGACCAGGACCCTGGCGCCTTCAACACACCGGGGGTCTTGGTCCCCGGTGTATCTTTTCCCCCTCCAGTTTCTTTTAAACCTAAATCTCACAATTTTCCTCTGCTCCACACTAACCCAAACATATGGGCTTTCGTGCAGCAGACTACTCTGGAAATACAAAATATGACCTTTTCTGACAAACATAGACACAATTTGTCATCTAAGCAGCGACTGGCATTGAGGGAACTCCACACCAACCCTCGGTTGGTCATTAAGCCCGCAGACAAAGGCGGCAATGTGGTTGTCATGGATGTCGAGGCATATGAACGCATGTGCCTGGACATCCTTGACAAGAGGTCATGGTATCGGGCCATCTCTAGGACCCTCGTCGAGGGTTATGTTCAGGAGTACTACAACATAATATTCAAGGCCTACCATGATGGTACTATTGACCAATCAACTTGGAACTTTCTGAATGTAAAGGATCCCAGAATACCTACCTTTTATTCACTACCAAAGATACACAAATCTTTAACATGCCCTCCTGGGCGTCCAATTGTATCTGGATGCCTGGGCTTGACCGAGAATGCCAGTGCTCTGGTTGATCAATATCTACAGCCACATGTAACTGCCTTATCCTCTTTTATTAAGGACACTATAGATCTTTTGCGAAATATAGACGGTAAAAAAAAATCTCCGGGCACATGGTTGGTTGCTTTGGATGTGGAA
This sequence comes from Rana muscosa, assembly GCA_029206835.1. Taxonomy (NCBI): domain Eukaryota; kingdom Metazoa; phylum Chordata; class Amphibia; order Anura; family Ranidae; genus Rana; species Rana muscosa. Next base: position 557,998,652 of record CM055118.1, on the reverse strand, counting down.
AGTCTGTATAATTCCATCCCGCATGCCCTAGGGATACAAACCATTCAGAAACACTTGAAAGAAAGGGGTTCGTTCTCCGACCAATATAGCCGGTTTGTTCTTCAGCTCCTTACGTTCATACTCACTCGCAACATATTTCTGTTTGGCAACTCCCACTTCCTCCAGGTACAAGGTGTGGCTATGGGGACCAAATGTGCCCCTGCTTATGCCAACCTGTACCTGGGGGGGTGGGAGAGATGGCTATTTTCAGATGAATCGTTGAAGTCTTTGCTTACTCACGTCATCGCTTGGTACAGATACATAGACGATATCTTGATACTTTGGTCTGGTACCAAGGCTGAACTGCAGGAATTGGTGAATAAACTGGCTATTAATGAATTTAATTTATCTTTCACAATGGAATGTAGCCAAGAATCCATTAATTTTCTGGACCTAACAATCCACATCAACCAGGACGGTTTGCTTCATTCATCCCTTTATCGCAAACCCTCTGCAGGGAACACTTTGTTGCATGCTTCTAGTGCACACCCTCAACCATTACTCAACAGCATCCCCTATAGCCAATTTCTTAGGCTCAGACGTAACTGCACTCGTGACTCTGATTTTCATTTGGCAGCTAATGACTTGCGTGACCGGCTGTTGGCCCGTGGGTACAGTCGCTCACTTTTGAAGAAATCATTTAACAGAGCGGTCAAGCTCAATAGGACTGACCTCATTCATTCTTATAAAAAATTTAAGCCCAATAATCCAGTCCGTTTGATTACGAAATATTCTAATCAACACGGTCAAGTTCGTAGTATCTTTCAAAAATTTTGGCCTATCCTTTGTGCTGACAAAACTGTTAAAAAATACATTAAACCCTACCCACAGATAACTTTCCGCCGCGCTCCTTCACTCAAAGACTATTTGGTCTCTAGTCATTTTGATCCCTTGTGCTCTCCCAAACGAGATCAGGGTGGAACATTTTCCTGTGGCAGGTGTGATGTTTGCTGTTTTCTGCCCAATTCTCATGTTGTACCACTACCCAATGGTCGTACTCATATTTTAAAGCATCGAATAAACTGTAAGACCATCGGAGTGGTTTATCTTGCTCTCTGCCGTTGTGGTTGCTTCTATGTTGGCAAGACCAAACGGCCCTTTTTCAAGCGAATAAGGGACCATGTCTTGCCGACCTACAAGAAACTCACAACCACGGCACTCAATCGTCACATTGGATATCAGCATGACTACGATGCTCATGTTGTTACCTTTTATGCTTTGGAACATGTGCCTCCGCATGTGCGTGGAGGGAATATAGACATAGCACTTCTACAATTGGAAACCCGGTGGATTCATACTCTTGATGCAGTCAAATTCCCAGGACTCAATGAATACATTAGTTACAAATCCTATCTATAGAATTCTCTTTCTTTCTCTTTTTTTGGTCTATGATTTTCCCATTGCTCACCCTGTGCCATCTTTTCCCTACTTTGACCATTGACAATGTCCCTTTTAATAACTAGGGAACCACTGAGTTATTTTATTTGTTTATCTATTATTTATTATTGATTCATTATTGTTTTTTAGTAATTATTTTATTATTTAATCATGGAACTTTTTCTTTACTTAGCATGTATTTAAATTGTTAGGCATATAGATTATTTTTGTCTTTAATATTTTCCTTTTTTTTTTCTTATTGGATTATTGTTATTATTATTATTTATAGAATTTTCCCCTCTTTCTCTAGATGTGCACATCGTTGTGTGGATGGTATGTGACCTTTTGTGGAATACGTTGCCCCTTTAACATCTGTGGAGGTAATGGTTGAGGATGTGGGCAGCTCTCTGGCATTATCCCTTTGGATGGTTCTCATCGTTATCGGGGGTCCCTTGGAGCCTCTGGTTAGTGTCTGTATGGACACCCAAGGGCTGGTGTTTTCACACCTTGCCCGCTTGTTAGCCACGCCCATCTTTTGCGCCGCCTTAGTATTCCCACATCCCCGCTACTCCATCTCGTCCGTCCCGGCCTGGTGCGCATGACGCAACCACGTCCTCGACGTTCTAGTGCTGAGCACTATGGGCAATGTAGGCCTTTGGCGTTGCGACGCATGCGCGTTGGCTATCCCACGTCCGCTGCCGCCGGGCGACGCTTACGTCAGGCGGCTGGGTGGTCTATTTAAACCTGCCTAGGACAGCTTTCAGTTGTCTATGGCTGTGGGGCGCTGCTGTTGGATACGTGATCACTTCAGGTAACTATTTACACTTGTATTGCTACTTTGTATTTGCGTTTACTGGCCACTTGAGCTTTATTGAATCACTTCAGATCAACTGTCTGATATATCCTTATTATTTTTCGTTTAGGCTTCTCTGCCTCTTGCTAGCATCATTGATCTTCAGTTTAATTAACTCATCCACGGGATCTTTGGCTCCATCAGAGCCATTCTTTGTCTCTGGTCAGAGATAATTATTAGATACCATTCAGGTGTCCATATCTCTGATGAATCAACCCTTTTAACTCTGAATATTTTTCAACATGCTACATTTGATTAGGTAAGCTTATATATCATATAATTTACTTTTTGGATCTGGCCATTTGGTTCATCTCCTTAGTCGGATGACATAAATATTTATTTTATTTTGTCTTTCTACTTTGTTGTAGATGATCACGGAAGTTCCCTACTGTGATTGGGTTTTCATACATACCTCCTAAAACAGCGCCCCACCACATATTTTCTCTTCTTTTGTTGTTTTTACCAATACAATTCTGGTAGGTATAGGAGACTATGTTAGTCCCCCAATGGGTTGTCTATTATTTGCGGCACTGTTTAGTGTTGCAATAGTCACCCTTTGTCAATATATTTTAATTCTAATTCAAATTTTGTGTTTTTTATTTTAAATAGCCACCTACAGGCACCTATGGTCGGTGGACTCCCATTAGGCACCTCGGTGGCATTTTGATGCGCCTCCCTATGGGAATTGTCAGGTTGGTGGCCCATGTTTGTTCCTCCTTCCTTTTGCCTGCTGGTCACGTTTTCCACTTTTGGCCACATAGTTTCCCCCCCCCCCCGGGCAATGATGTGCAATTTACTAATATGAATTTTGTTTTGTTTTGTTTATAGATTTGTTTGTAACTGCACTGTACCTCTCTTCACCCCCGATGAAGCCAATGAATTGGCGAAACATGTTGGGTTGGCTTTGTGATCTAGTGTATCATGTGTACAGTATGACATGTTCAATTCTCTTTTTTTATATATATATATTTGTGTCAATATTTGGATGTATCAATAAAATTACCTTTTCTTAAACAATATACTATTTGATGTTTTTTCTGGCACCGTTATAATCCCACATTCCCTACTTCCTTTTCACCAATTTAAAAGGGATGAGGTACCGTATCTTTCAGAGGACACACCAACCACTTACCTTTTCCAATGTTTTTGTGTGTAATCTGCTTGCACTGTAAACATAAACCGTACTAATGTGTTCTTTTTTTTGACTCCACAGTTCCCTAGCACACCACAGGAATGGCTGACTGTGGCCTCCCAATTTGCCCAGCGGTGGGCTTTCCCCAACTGCGGAGGGGCAATTGATGGGAAGCACGTCCACATAGTGCCGCCACCCCGTTCGGGGTCATACTATTTTAACTATAAAGGTTTTAATAGTATTGTGTTAATGGCGGTGGTGTCGGCACGGTACGAGTTCCTGTATGTGGACGTGGGGAAGAATGGCTGGATGTCCGATGGCGGAGTATTCGCTGAGACGGAGTTCGCTCACCGTCTGCAGGCTGGGGGTCTTGCACTGCCTCCAGATGCAGAGAACGTGGAAGGGCTACCGTTCGTTTTCATCGCGGATGAAGCTTTTGGACTTGGACCACACCTCATGCGGCCGTTTCCCCAACGCACCCTCACCCCGGAGAGGAGGGGTTTTAATTACTGGCTGGCCAGAGCCCGGAGAGTTGTGGAGAATGCCTTCGGGATAATGGCCAGCCGGTTCCTCCTGTTTCATACAGCTATACATTTGGCAGAATATAAACTGAACAACATTGTGTACTGCTGCTGCATATTGCACAACTTTTTAAGAAAATTCTCAGCTACTTATGTGTCATCAGTTGGGCCTGAGGCCATTCCATCCGAAATGACAATTCTGACCGGCCTTAACACTGCCCGTACTGGCTTGGCCCCCCAAAGTGCCCGTGAAGTACGTCAGAAATACGTAGAGTACTTCACGGGTAGGGGGGCCATCGCAATGCCAGACCACATCTGACATTTTATAACCTTTTTAAAATAAAATAAAAAATATATTTACTACAAACTTGTGTTGTCATTCTTGTATTTTGGGTTTATGTGTCTCCCAGGTTCTAGTAGTGCCAAGTGTATTTGTCCTTAGTAAATAGCCTCAAATCTCACAGGTAAAAACCTTGATTTTGCATCTTCAGAACTGCTATTGAGCATAGAAAGAACAAGCCACACCTTTTTTAGACTTCCCGAATGTTTTTATTGATTGCACCACATTTTTGGGTATTCAAGCCTTTTTTTTGTTTGGGCGGCTTTTTTTGCAGAAACCTGCATGGGTCAAAAGCCAAAATTTTTTAGAGGAAAAAGTAACATAATAACACAGTGAAAAATACAAACATGAGATGGGGTGATGTTACCCCTGATCCATCCCAAATGTGAAGAACCACACTTTCTTTTTGGGGCTCAAATGGGTATCTTCAACATGATCCCATGGCTGAGGTAAACATGTGCTATCTGCCATCATGGGGGATCAATGGATGTGCTTTGGGGGTGAAAACCCTTCCTCTCACCTACTTGAGTAGGGAGGAAGAGGTTGCACCCCCAAAACAGGGACATAGATATCCTGTGACGGCAGATAGCACATGTTGAGTCACTGTGTGCATGTTCACATTTGGGCTGGTGGAAATCCCATTGCAAATTTCTGACGCATAACAAAACACAAAAACAGGGGGGGGTTCACACTATTCTTCCCAAAATATCTAAAATGTTTTTATATTTTTGCTCAATCACATTCATTCTCTTTCTCACAATGTCCATTTCGCTACTGCATTCCATGATTTCCTGAATGATTATTTTGGCGTTGGCACTCGAGAATGGAAGATTTTGACTTCCTGACACACCCCCACGTTCAGTCCCTAAAAAAAAATAAAAAAAATATTTGAACTATGCAGGCCTACATCTGTATTCATCTTGAAGTTGTGGTGACAGACACTGACCTGTTGTGCTGATAAGCTCCACCTCTCCTTCCTCCACCTCCCCTTCTTTCACCTCCGCTTCCTCCCCCTCCGCTTCCTGAACATGCTGATCTTGGTCTGCTTTGTGATCTTCGGGGAGTTTCTGTGGTGTTTGGTTCCTCGTCTCCTGAGCATGGTGTCCTCCCAGTCTCCTCTCCCCTATGGGAATGTCAAAAATAATGTATCCTTTAGCACACAGAGTTTTTAGGCCTGAAAATGGATTCTCATTGTTTTGAAGTGGGGTACAATTGATATTTGGCCCTGAGTTTCAAGATGAAATGGCAGATGAGGTTTAATGTTGATAAATGTAAAGTTATGCACTTGGGGGCTAAGAATATGAATGCATCATACATACTAGGGGGAATACAACTGGGGGGATCCGTAGTGGAGAAGGATCTGGGGGTTTTGGTAGATCATAAGCTCAATAATGGCATGCAATGCCAAGCTGTGGTTTCCAAAGCGAGCAAAGTCCTTTCTTGTATTAAGAGAGGTATGGACTCCAGAGAGAGAGACATCATTTTGCCCCTGTACAAATCATTAGTAAGGCCTCATCTGGAATACGCAGTTCAGTTTTGGGCACCAGTTCTCAAAAAGCATATCGGGGAACTGGAGAAAGTGCAGAGAAGGGCAACCAAACTGATAAGAGGCATGGAGGAGCTCAGCTATGAAGAAAGATTAGAGGAACTGAATTTATTCACTCTTGAGAAGAGGAGAATAAGGGGGGATATGATTAACATGTACAAATATATAAGGGGTCCATATAGTGAACTTGGTGATGAGTTATTCACTTTACGGTCAACACAGAGAACAAGGGGGCACTCTTTACGTCTAGAAGAAAAAAGATTTTATCTCCAAATGCGGAAAGGTTTCTTCACAGTAAGAGCTGTGAAAATGTGGAACAGACTCCCTGCAGAGGTGGTTCTGGCCAGCTCAGTAGATTGCTTTAAGAAAGGCCTGGATACTTTCCTAAATGTACATAATATAACTGAGTACTAACAGTTCTAGGTAAAGTTGATCCAGGGTAAATCCGATTGCCTCTCGGGGGAACAGGAAGGAATTTTTTCCCCTGCTGTAGCAAATTGGATCATGCTCTGCTGGGGTTTTTGCCTTCCTCTGGATCAACTGTGGGTATAGAATTGGGTATATGGGATTGCACGATATTTTTTTATTTTATTTTAGTTATTTTTTTATGGTTGAACTGGATGGACTTTGTCTTTTTTCAACCTGACTAACTATGTAACTATGTAACTATGTAACTATGAACATATGGGATCTTGCAAACTCTACAAAGCAACATGTTATTTTTGAGGACACTCACAAATACACTTGGATAACCACCAAGGTATCCACTGGACCACCTGTGTGTGATACCATTTATAAATTTGGTCATGTGGCCCAGACTATAGTATCTTGATCCAGAAAAAAAAAATGAGTACACAACTGCTGGAGTGTCATCTCCTTTACCCAGAATACAGTTTAGCCTTTCATTCACATTCTAGTTTTACTTACAACACATCATCTAGCCAACAATGTGTAGATAAACATTGTTTAAGTAAAATGAGGCATGCCCACATGTAGTTTACGTGGATATGTGCCAAACATGTTTGGGGGAAGAGCAGCCATTTTTTTTTACCACACATTTACCAAATAAGTGGACTCTCAACTTAACATAAAAGTTGACATTTTAAAATGTGAAACCAGTCAAGCCAATCACATGTTGCTAAACATGGAAGAATACATATTACAATGTGAAAGAACACAGTAAAAAAAATTACTTTTTTCTATGCTTTTTAGAAGCTTCCTATACTGCTCCGGCTCCCTCAGCTTTAGGTCTGACCACCTTTTACGGAGTTGTTCCTTGGATCTCCTGACCCCATATTTTTTATAGAGAGTCTTCGCCACTTTGTCCACAATTTGTGACTTCCGGAGATTAGGGGTGTCGTATGGGCCATGCTTGCCATCGTAATCCTTCCTCCGCAGAATGTCCACCATCTCCACCATCTCAGCAAAAGACATATTAGTCGCCTTGTATCTTTTTTTACTGGATCGGGACGTTTCCGCCTCCGGGCTTTCCTCGTCGGTAATTTTTACAAAAGAAGCCACCTGTGTCTGCGACATGTCACCGTCTCACACTGTGCGCCGATCGTTAGGGGCGGGGAAATGCAGAAAAAGTCCGTCATGGGCGGGCGACGAGGGCGGAGTTACACGCATGCGCAGGGTATAAAAAGGGGAAAGAAGTTATTAGGGATGGGCGGAGTAAGGACGACCGGAAGTGAACAAACAAACTCAACTACGGTAAGAAGGGAACTCGGGCCTGCAGTGGCCTATAATGGTTCATGATTGTATAGGCCAATATTGTGAGAAGTTGAGGAGAATCAAATCTGATCTGTTTTTTTTTTTTACTTCTTTTTTTACTTGCTGATCCAAAAAGATGCATAAACTACGTGAGCCGGAGGTGATGCTGATTTTTATAGACAAATATAAGGAACAGCGCAACCTGTGGGAACTGAAACACCCAGCGTACCACAAGAGTGATGTACGTCGGGCAACTATTACCAAATTAGCAGAGGATATGAAGCCATGGATCCCAGATGCAGACTACACTATGATCAATAATAAAATCAACAACCTGCGTAATTCCTATAAAAAAAATACAAGGAAGTGCGCCAGTCAAAGAGATCAGGAGCAGCAGCCGACGATGTAGTAAAGCCCAAGCTGTGGTACTACAAACATCTTCAATTTCTGGATGACCAGATCGAGGCCAGGGAATCTATTTCCAGCCTTCCCTCAACCCTTCCTTCCACCCTTCCCACCAGCATTCCTTCCACCCTTCCCTCCACCCCTGCAGAGGCAGAGGAGGAGCCACCTGAACTTGAAGAGCCAGATCTTCGCATCTTCAGCCAGGTACAGTATTTTTGCTGATAATTATTGTCCACTAAGTAATATTGTGTTGAAATGGTTGGATTAGCCATAAATGATATCCCCCCCCCCAAAAAAAATATGCACCAGTCAGGATATCCAAATTGTGTGTGATAGATTCCCCAAATAATACAATTTTTAATTTTACTTTATAAACAGGATGAGGCAAGCCAGGAGGAAGAGGCTCAGGAGTGTGGCAGGCAGGAGGAGGCAGGGCCAAGTGGGACTCAGCAGGTCCCCAGGCCTAGTGGCAGCACCGTCTCCCAAGTGGCTCCCCTCCACGTCAGACCGCCAAAACAACGGCGGATGACACAAGTGGAGGAGGAGTCACTAAAGATGATTCGGGAGGCTGCTGCCATCATGAGGGCCCCCCTCAACCCTACGGAGGGGTTTAGCAGCTATCTGGCGGATAAGTTGCTCCAAATGGAGGCGGGACAACGGGCCCTTTGTGAGCACCTCATATACATGGCCGTACACATGGGGGTGAGGGGGCAGCTGACTGAGGCCACCCATCTGTCACATCAGGCCAATCCCTTTCCTCCTTCTCCTCCTCCTCCTGCCACATCACCACCCACAGTGGCCCAGCCTGCAAGGGTGCGAGGACGGGGCCGTGGAGAGAACGCTGCAGAGAGGCATGGAAGGAAGGCTACAGGGAAGAGCAGGAGGTGATTCTCTGGCCTCTAGCTGCTCATCCAGAAGTTGCAGGTTGATGGAGTACCACAGTTTGGGATGATGTATGTCTTTGGCTGCTGCTCCTGATTTCATGCTGTTGTTGATTTTATTATTCATCAAAGTCAGGTCTGCATTTGGGATCTAATGACTTGATATTTTCTGCTAATTTCGGAATAGTTGCCCTTCGTTTTTTGTTTGCTTTTTTTCCAAAATAAATGGAAATTTGATTTCAGCCAACATACATGCCTGATGTGGTTTTTTTTTGGAGTAGCAATAACATTTCATAAATACAATGTGTAATTAATAACAACGGAAACCAACCTCCATGAGGAAACGATAAAATAAAAAATGTTGTTCTGAGAAATTGACACACCAACAAATTTAAATACAAAAACAAAAAAAAAAGTGTAATTTGTGAGGTCGGCCTTTAAGAATTAAACTAATTATTCCTAAGATCACAAGAAAGAAGAAAGACATACGTTTGTCAGAACTCGTGATAAAGATCTGCAGCAAAAATGACATTTTAAACACCGTTCTAAAGCAACAAAACATGCGCTGCATTAAACGAAGCAATAACTTGCAGAATGACGAATGTGCTCTCTCCATTAGGAACGCTAGTTTTACCAGAACGAGCACTCCCGTCTCCTAATTCAGTCTGAGCATGCGTGGGTTTTTTAACCGATGGACTTGCCCATAGACGATTGGAAATTACCATCGTTTTTTTATCCATCGGAAAATTTTAAAACAAGTTCTATTTTTTAAAACCGATGGAAAAAAGACCGATGGGTACCATACATGATCGATTGGTCTGATGAAAACCATCCATCGGACGGTTTTCATCAGTCAAACCGATCGTGTGTACGGGGCTTAGGAGATGACGAGGGGGCTAGACAGCAGGAGGTCTTGGAAGAAGCAAACAAGATACAGTATATCCTGTACTTTTTAGATGCTATAACAGAAACATAAAACAATCAATATACACTTATTGGGATTTTTTAACCGAAAATATGTAGCAGAATACATATTGGCCTAAATTTATAAAGACATTTGATTTTAAAATTTTGTTTATTGGACATATATGAGGAATATTTGGATATTATCCAGATACAGATACTGTATAATCTCCCAGTCCCACGTGAAAAATATAAAGGAAAACAAGAAGAGAGACAAGCTCTCACTAACAGGATTTTAAAGGGAGAGAACAGTTCTGATAGCAGGTGAGTGCACTTGAAACAACAATTTAAGAAAAATATAAATTTATTTATAACATCATAAAAATTACATAAATACAGATTCGTAAGCTTGAAAATAAAGATCTATATTGTGCAAATAGCCGACATGTTTCGCACTGTATGTGCTTCGTCAGGGTTTAGCACGTGTCTTTAATTTCATCAAGTCTGTATAAGACATAAAAATATATATAATTAATATCATAAACAACAGTACATATGCATTGATTGATATGATAAAAGGTACTACATATTAACAAGTTTTATAAAGGCATGTCATGCTCACCTAATCTGATTATGAAAAAACTGAAATAGGATACACATCACTGAGACAACCGCTTCAACATAATGACCGGCCCCCATCCACAACTGCTAGAGCCGGCGGACGTCAGAACCAACCGGTCGAAACGCAAGAATTTTGAGTCTGTAAGCTGACCAGATAAATAATATATTATATAAAAAAAAATTATTTTTTTTCAAAAATAACACCAAAAGAAAGCTCTATAATGACATACATTTCATTTGGGTACAGTGTCGCACGACCGTGCAATTGTCAGTTAAAGTAAGGCAGTGGCGTATCGCAAAAAGGACCTGATGAAGGGGATAAATCTTCCAGAGGTCAAGTGGTTAAATTTTTCAGATTGCCCCTTGATGTGATATACCATATTATATAAGGTGGCTGGGCATATAAGACGACCCCTTAATATTCAGTTTAAAACTGTGGTTTTGTGCTCTGCTCACCATATAAGACGACCCCCTTGTGGGGTAATACCGTATGTGTTCAAAAACGAAGAGGCTGCGGTTGTTACTCCAATCCGAGCAGGCTTAGCAGGCTCTGTAGTCATCAACAGAGTGCATCGCCCGCCGGGATTGGCTGAGCGGCGCATATACTGATTTACTGAATACATACAGCTTTACAGAGCACCCGGCGGGCTGATATCTATCGGGCAGCTGCTTCACCCGGCGTATAAGACGACCCCCGGTTTTTGGTAATTCCGGTGTAAAAAGTCATCTTATACGCCAGAAAATACAGTAATACAAATTATGAATTACATCCATTGGTGCAAAAGAAAAGAGTTTGTACATTTCTGAGAAAGTGCCCTGTGTCTACAGCAGTGTTTCTCAACTCCAGTCCTCAAGGCGCCCCAACAGGTCATGTTTTCAGGATTTCCCTCAGATGAAACGGCTGTGGGAATTGCTAAAGCAGTTAAACTGATCAAATCACCTGTGCAAAACAATGGAGAGCCTGAAAACATGACCTGTTGGGGCGCCTTGAGGACTGGAGTTGAGAAACACTGGTCTGCAGGAGTGAAGCAGTCTTCTGCAGTCCAACACTCACCCTACACAATGCTCTGGTCAACAATGCTCATGCTTTCTGAGCATTTTCGAACACTAGAGTCCCGGACAATGTAAGAATAGACAACAACATTTCTTAGAAAAATGTAATAGTCAACTCAATCTTGCTACAATGGAAGTGCTTTTCAGTTAGTAATATAAAATAAATTAGAGTTCATTCGTTTTTCTTCATTGTAACAAACATTTAAAAATATACACTACTGTGCAAAAGTTTTAGGCAGGTGTAAAAAAAAAAATCTGTAAATTTAGAATAATTTCAGAAATAGAAGTGTTAATAGTTTGTTTCTATCAGTTAACAAAATGGAAAGTATATGAACAGCAGAGAAATCTAAGTCATATCAATATTTGGTGTGACCACCCTTTGCCTTCAAAACAGCATCAATTTTATAGGTACACTTGCACACAGTTTTTGAAGGAACTCGGCAGGTAGGTTGGTCCAAACATCTTGAAAAACAAACTAAAGATCTTCTGTAGCTGTAAGCTGCCTCAAATCCTTCTGTCTCTTCATGTAATCCCAGACAAACTCAATGATATTGAGATCAGGGATCTTTGGGGGCCAAACCATCACTTCAAGGACTCCTTGTTCTTCTTTACACTGAAGATAGTTCTAAATGACATTGTGTCAGGGAAATGGCCTGAAGAAGAACTGGCAATTCCACCCAAGACAATCAGGGCTGCCACGGTGCACAGTGTGACTGATGTGGGCAGTACCGGGTCTATTTAAGCCTGCTCTTGGAGCCGCCCCTTGCTGGATTATCGTCATCTCCCCAGTGTTTCCTGTGCTCCTGTGTCTCCGTGATTCTGTTCCCTGTTACCGACCCGGCTTGTTTGACTTCTGCTTCTGATCTGCTCCTGATTGACCTCTGGCTTGCACCACTGACAACGCTCCTGTCTGCATCTTCATCTGTACTTCATCTCTGGTATTGCTGGACTGGTCTCTGCCCATCCACTGGCACGGCTTCAGTGATGCCACTTCCTGCCTTGCAGCCCGGTGGCTGTGTGCCCCACAGGAGAATCTATTGGCATCCTGGTCACGATCCAGCAGCTCTGCAGCCAACAAGAGTCAAGCGGTTGAAGGCCCTCTATATACCATCTCTAATAAGTAGGACAAGAGCCCTCACTATAGGCAACAAGGCTGAAGTCATCTCTCTGGGTAAGATCTTTGGTTATTACTGTACAACCATCCAGCTTCATGTACAGATGAATTATCTTATGCAAACCTTTTATTTGAGCCCATTTTTATCCTTTTATATGTATTGAGACTGTTACAATAAGGTGTTCATTTCAGCATGGGAAATTGAGGTCTCCCTATTGACTTGAGAGACATTGCATGCATTATTGATCCAATGGATACACAACATACAATACAGTTCAAAGCACTTTTAAGGGGATACAGGACGTGCTTCTCTTTTGTGACTGCACACTGTTAGGATTGCTATGTAGTTTCTTTTGTGAGAGATACCTACTGACCAGTCCCCTCGAGTTTGTGAAAGGCTGTTTTATAAGCCTGGGCTAAGTAGTTTCTCTCCTGAGAGAATCATACTGTCAGCCTCTTTAGTGTTATCATGGGAGAACTGTTCTTTAACCTGGAACCTGGTACCTCTGGCCCTACTAATCTCTCACAAGAGGATTTTGTTCCAAGTTTGGCAGAAGACATCTGTTCCTGAAGTGCAGCTATACTAAGCGTGTCCTCCTGTTTGTACATAATTCTGGAGTATCCCATACCATACCCTATACTTATCCAATTTACCCCCCAAAAAACGTGGAGTGACTGCCATTGTGTGCCCAGTTGCCTCTGCACTAATCTGGAAGGAACGTTGGGACCAAATCAGTGGGCCTTTTTTATATTGTCTTCCTTTTTCTCTCCCCTTTCTCTCGTTCGCTGAAAACAGGTGTAGTCACCAACATTTTGAATGATTGGTAGTATCAATTAAATATGCAAATTTTCTGTGACACTAACCTGATAGGCCAATTATGTAGAGGTGGAGCTTGTATATGTGTAGGTGAGTATAAATATATAATTTGCCATATCTGTTTCAAACTTGCTACGACTAAGGCTATTGCCGAAACACGTCAGTATTATTGTTTTATTGTCACTCTGATGTACCAATAAATGACACTTCAAGGATTACAGTCTTGCCAGTTCTTCTTATGCCGCTTACACACGACCGATATTCATGTCATGGAAAAAAACAAAGTTTTTCTCGACGTGATTTTTCGTGTTTCCTCTCAAGCCTGCCTTGCATACACACGTTCATGAAAAAAAAACCTCAAGCAAAGCGCGGTGACGTACAACACGTACGACGGCACTATAAAGGGGAAGTTCCATTCGAATGGCGCCACCCTTTGGGGTGCTTTTGCTGATCCTCGTGTTAATAAAGTTTGGTGAGAGACGATTCGCGCTTTTCAGTCTTCGTGCTTTTCAGTCCATTACAGGGTGACAAATGTGCTATCTCCATTACGAACGCTATTTTTACCAGAACAAGCGCACCGGCTCATACTTGATTCTGAGCATGTGTGTTTTTTTTCCCCCTCGTAAAAGCATACACACGACTGTTTTTCACGACGTTAAAAAGAACAACATGAAAAACGACGAGAAAAAATAGAGCAGGTTCTAAAAAAAATTCGCCCATTTTTCTCGTCGAGAAAAATGCTCTGGAGCATACACACGACCGCTTTTCACGACCATTTTTAAAAATGGCATTTTTCTCGTCATGAAAAATGGTCGTGTGTACGCGGCATTACTATTGTTGCATTCGAGTGTGTTGGGACATATCGAGCCTCGGCACCTGTGAGTGGACCTGGTGTATGGATTGGGTTGTCCCTGCAGAGAGCGCTTTTACCTTTTTTCTTTTCCATACTTATGAATAAATACCAAAAAATACAAAAACATGCCCCATGTTGCCAATCCAATGTCAATCACGTAATCCAGTGCGTTAGGTCCAATCACAATGAGCAACGGATTGCCAACACTAAGAGCCCATTCACACAGGGGCAACATGACTTCCACCGCGATTTTATGAGGCAACTCAGACATGACTTGAGAATGAATCACAGCGCGACCTGGAGCTATTTACAAGGCAACTCCAAGTTGCCTGCAGGACAGGAGACATTCCAGTGGCCAATCAAACAAGAATCAGCTCTGTGGGAGGGAGGGGGGAGGGAGAGGTTTGCCTGATAAATGTATGTTTTCTTCCTGGAGAGTTGCTCCTATTAAGACAGTGAGAGGCGACTCCCATTGAAATGAATGGTTACAGGTCGCCTAGGAGTCGGATTGAAGTAGTACAGGGACCTTTTTTGAAGTCGTAGCGACTGCAGTAGTGTGCATATGGATGGCTCCATTAACTTACATTGATTTCTTCAGCCAGCGCGACCTGAGGCGACTAGGGGCGACCTGGGGCGATTTGAAGTCGGATCCAAAGACGCCCCTGTGTGAATGGGCTCTAACACAGCAACCAACTCTGACAAACCTTTCCTGTCAGACTCTCTCCACAAATGACAGCTCCCCAGCTGGTAGATGAATGCCAACAAAATGGTCAGGGAAGTGATGTCCTTGACAATATATGATCATGACTCTCAGCTTGTTTAGACTTTGAATCACACTAGTGGACGGGTGGCCAGAAATTTCATTCAGTGGCAGTAGTAATACCAAATCTGGCTATTCATCTGAACTGTAAAGAGCTGGGGTTCAGGTCAAACTCCTAGTTGACCGAAACCCAAAGCTCATTTCTATAAATGATTTACCTAACATAAAATTAACAACCTAGTGTAAACTCATGTTTATTATTTTTCTCATTACCTGCTTTAGCACCGTGACAAGGTCTATTCTGTGCAAACAAAAATATTCAACATTTGAAACAAATGACAATAGAAATCTACTACTGTCACTTTATTTAAGTAGTTGTGTGTTTAAATTTGGATCTACATGAGTCTCTACACTTCTCTTTTAAGATCTTTTTCTTGTAATGATTTATGTATTTCAAGACTCAAATCTTCTTCCCAATTATTTAACATCCTCCAGCAGTCTTTGAATGGTGATGAAATATTTAAACTATGCACTGTACTTTAAAGTAATTGTCCCTCATATTTAATATGTGTTCATGCAAACTGTGTGCACAGTTCTCAGACATTAAATTTGCACACACATATACTCATCATACATGTTTATAATGATTTCTTAAACATTTGCCTTAGAGAGGCTTGTTAAAGAAGCTCGGAAAAGGAATTGGTTTGAGGTCACTACTAGCTCTATTTTTCCAAAACATAATAACAAGTTTTTTTACAATACTTGCGAATATCAGAAACAACATTCTATCAGTAGAAGTTTGTAGTTCTGCTACATAGAAATGAACAGGCAAATGTAAAAAGAAACATCTCATTCAACATGGTGTTCTACTTTAGCAACTTGAACGTAGCTCAGATAGCACACACTTAACAGAAATCTTCAAATTAAAAAATGTAAGTGCAATGAGACATGCACAAGTGACAATCACATTAAAGCTGAAGCTTAGGTATGGCAATTTTTCCATAGTTACATTGGTCCAGCTTGGACCAATGTAAGTACTTAGGTGCCATACCTGTGGGATCCCTATGGAAGCTGGAAATCAATGAAGAAGACTCTGCTACTACAGTGATCTCTACTAGCTTCCAGGTCCCATTCCGAGCGGCTGCCTCACTGCATTGTGAAGACAGGAGGATGCTCGCTAAGCACAGGTGCCATTCTTGGAACAGTTTGCACTTTCCTAATGAATGCAAAGCGTTCTCTGATTGGACACGTGAAGAGGTAGAGCAGTTACATCACGATCCCCTTCTCATTCAATCAGAGGACACTTTGCAGGAACAAGGTAATAACAGAGCACATGTACTGGAACTGCAAGAACAGCCTTTTATGTTAGATCTATAGAAGGAAAAGTAACATATTGACTTGCCTCCTGGTCTGTGGGACTACATGTAGCAGCTTGCCGGCTGGTCTGCGAAACTACAAGCAACAGATCAGAATCAGCTTTTACTGCTGATATGTGACACACGACCGTTTTTCATGAAGAGAAAACTGCCATTTTTTAGATTGGTCATGAAAACCGGTCGTGTGTATGCTCCATAGCAGTTTTCTCTACGAGAAAAATGCCCGCAAAAAAATTAGAACCTGCTCTATTTTTTCTCATGGTTTTTCCCGTTATTCTTTTTCTTGACGTGAAATACGGGCTTGTGTATGCTTTTCCGAGGGGAAAAAAAGCGCACATGCTCAGAATCAAGTATGAGACGGGAGCGCTCGTTCTGGTAAAACTAGCGTTCGTAATGGAGATAGCACATTTGTCCCGCTGTAACGGACTGAAAAGCACGAGGCTGAAAAGCAGGAATCGTCTCTCACCAAACTTTACTAACACGAGATCAGCAAAAGCAGCCCAGTTCAAATGGAACTTCCCCTTTATAGTGCCGTCGTATGTGTTGTCGTACGTGTTGTACGTCACCGCGCTTTGGTCGAGCGTTTTTTTTTTCCTGAACGTGTGTATGCAAGGCCAGCTTGAGAGGAATCACTTTGAGAAAAACGTCGTTTTTTTTGCATGACAGGAAAAACGGTCATGTGTACGCAGCATTATAGTCCCCAGTTCATAGGTTTTCAAGCTATTAAGGTATTAATATTTATTTCTAATATTCATGTGACTGTGCAAAACACTGTTTAGATCAGCATGCCAGCCCTAATGGTTAATGCACTTGGATTATTATAGCCTAGCGTACATCTCAAGTGAAATACAAGTGAATATACTCCTATAAATGCTGATGCTTCTTTGCATTAGTATTTGTTAGTGCATTGTGATGTTTTTTCTGAATGGGAAACTTCTCCACTTGGGCAATACATTGGAAGCACTTGCTTGAGCAAACACTGATGCAAAGAAGTATAGGTGTTCACAGTAGAACGGCTTGTGCAACTCCCTGGGTTCAGGAAAGTGCAGGGAGATTTAAAACTAGGCATAAAAAGTTTCATAATAGTATGTGTGCATGAACTCTCAGAAAGGCTTATCAAGCCAATTGAGACAGTTTAGCTGTTTGGCCATGGCAGTCCCATGCACTGTTATGCTGTATGAAAATAAAACAAATAATTTGTGCATAAAGGAAAAGCCACAGCCCAGTGGAAATATATTTTGGAAATGTACTTTATTTTTATTATCTGAGGAAAAAAAAAGTTGAAAATTGTCATATTTTGAAGATATACACTATATTGTCAAAAGTATTGGGACACCTGCCTTTACACGCACATGAACTTTTTTTTTATAAATTGTATTTTTATTAAAGAAATTTTCACAAAATACAAAAGCAAACATAACTGACAAAGCATAGGGAATGTCTGAGGTACATCATACTAGGCAAATGGAATGACTTTGGGGAGGCTGACAATGGAAATAATAATAATAACCAAACAAAATATTGAGAAAAAACAGAAAAAAAACAAACAAAAAAAAACAAAAAGAAAAACAAATAAAGAGAGCCAGTGATCATCATACAATACATAATGTTGGACTTAGGGTATGAGTTTACAGATTCAGGGACATGACCAAGTGTGGACCGGAGGGGCACCTAGGGCACAGAGATAGAGGATAAGAAGTTGAGAGGGTATCGAATGGTTTCTAGGCCAAGGGCGGCAGCCCGTACGTCGAAACATCCCAGGCCGCCCAGATTTCGTCAAATCTATCAACTCCATCCTCCACCATAGCTGTCATATATTCCATCTGTCGTATGCCCCTGACGCTTTGTATCAACTGAGTTTGGGTAGGCACTAGGGTGGATAACCAGTTAGAGGGAATGGCTCTTCTGGCTGCAAGCAGAATAAAAGCGGCTAGTCTGTTTGCTGCCTTTCCTATCCCCGGGAAGGGAAGACCTAGGAGACAATGAATCGGGTCTAGGGGGATAGAGGCGGGGAGAACCTGTTGAAGCACTTGTGCCACCATGGACCAAAAGGGTACTATCCGATCGCATTGCCAAAAGATATGGAAATGTGATCCTTTTTCTTTCCCGCATCTCCAACACAGAGGAGAGAGAGAGGAGTCATACCGGTGAATAACCTCAGGGGTCTTGTACCAAAATAGTAGAACTTTGTATGCTGTCTCTCTCTGTGCCACACATCTTGAAATTTTAGAGGTCGAGGACCAAATTCTTGACCACTCCGAGACTGAAATTTGTCGCTGGGTGAGCTGCGACCATTTGTACATGTAGGAGTGGGTGTTTTCAGAAATTGTTGTCTGTTCCTGGAGGATGTGGTATATACTTGAAATGAGCTGTGCTTGATAGGGACCTTGGGAGCAGAGAAGTTCAAAGGATGTTGGCTTGGTGAGGATGAGAGATGAGGAAAGTGTCGAGAAATAATGGACTATCTGGAGGTACGAATACCTCAAATATTCTGGGATTTGGCTCTTAGTCTGGAGGGTCGGGAAGGGTTTAACCTTACGTGTGACCGGATGTACGAAGTGTCGAAGTTGGAACAGTCCCTCTTTTGCCCAGGGAAACACACGTGTATGTGAGAGGCTATCAGGGATCAAGGGATTGAAGAGCACATTAGATAAGGGAGGGCAGATGGAAGATAATGCAAACTTGGAAAGGCATGAGCGCCACAATCTGAGCACAAATACCATGGGACTCAGGCAGAGATCGTGAAGTTTGGGGTCCCCCAGTGTCCTAGGGGACCATACCAGGGAACAGGGGTGAGTTGGATAGAGGGAGCCCATTTCTATCTCCGACCAACGGTTAGGGGGCCTGAGGCTAGACCATGACACCAAGGTTCGCAAATGGGAGGCCAGGTAATATTTGTATATGTCCGGGGCTCCCATGCCCCCCTGATCTCTGGGGGAGAAAATAACCGAGCTTGCCACTCTATGGGCCCTGCCACTCCAAATGAACTTAAGAAACCACTGCTTAAGGATCTTAATCTGTGTCATCGTGATGGGGACTGGAAGGGTTTCAAAAAAGTACAATAATTTCGGCATTATTGACATTTTTAGCACATTTATCCAGGACAGGGGAAGGGAGGTCCAACGGGATAACATAGTTTTGATTGATTGAAATAGCGGGAGATAGTTGATGGAATAGAGGGACGAATAGGATGGCGTGATCTGGACCCCAAGGTATCTAAGGGACGAAGTGCACCAGCGATAAGAGAATGTACCTCTCAAGTTCAAGAGCTCATCCGAGGGTATGTGGAGGGGGAGGGCTTCTGTTTTCGCAGTATTGACCTTATAACCCGACAAGGAGCTAAATTGAGAAAGAAGGGCATGCAGGGAAGGGAGTGAGGTATGAGGTTTGGTTAGGGCAAGAAGGACATCATCGGCAAATAAGGATATTTTATATTCCCTCTGCCGCATGGGGACCCCCGTGATGTCAGGATGGGATCTGATAGCCTCCGCCAGGGGTTCTAAGCATAATATGAAAAGGAGTGGGGAGAGAGGGCATCCCTGCCTAGTGCCATTTGTCATAGGAAAAGATTGGGAAGTGAAAGATGCTAGACGTACCTGGGAGGAGGGAGTGGAGTATAGGGAGGTCAGGGCGGAAAGGAAGGGTCCGTGTATGCCAAATTTCGTAAGGGTTGCAAACATATAGGGCCAACTCAATCTGTCAAACGCCTTTTGGGCGTCTAAGCTAAGAATTAGGGCAGGGCGTTTGACTCTGTTCAACATGTCGATAAGGTCTATAGTCCGTCGAGTATTATCTCCAGCATGTCTGGTGGGAACAAAACCCACCTGGTCTCGGTCTATTAGTTTCGTCAGGAATTGGGAAAGACGATTGGCGAGGATTTTCGTGAATAGTTTGTAATCGGAGTTTAAAAGTGCTATGGGTCTGTAATTGTCCGGTAGGGTCGGGTCCTTGTCCTGTTTTGGAATTACTGTGATGTAGGAATGGAGAAATTGTTGGTGAGGGATGTTGCCCTGCAAGAGCGAATTGTAGAGGGACACCAGATGGGGAGAGAGAATTGGGAGGAAATTCTTGTAGTAAGAATAAGAAAGTCCGTCTGGACCGGGGGCCTTATGAGAAGGTAGGGACTTGACAGTGTGGGTTATTTCCTCTCCCGTAATGGGCGCATTGAGCATTTGCACTTCCGAGTCTGAGAGCTTGGGGAGTTTCAAATCTGACATGAACTCCTCGAAGGTCTCCGAGTCAAATGAAGGATGATGAGTGGGGGCGAGACAGTTATAAAGTTTTTTATAGAATTCACCAAACACCTGAGTCATGGTCTGTGGGCAAAAGGTAGGGGACCCGTCGGGAAGTTTAAGATGTTCCGGGAAAGCGTGAAAGGGTCTTGGATTGAGTCTAGAGACCAGCATCTTGTGGGGCTTGTTTGAAAACTCGTAAAACTTCTGTTTAGCCCACAGGATCGTTTTGTCTATGGAAGACATATCTAATGCTTTTATGCGATTTCTTAGCCCCGTGACCGTGCGCAGACGACCCACTGTGGGAGAGCGAAGCAAGGCTCTTTCTGCATCCAGTAGGTCTGATATTAGAGAGGACTTCAGAAAAGCTGCATCCTTTTTTTTTTGTGAGCTGAGGGCAATACATTGTCCCCTAAAAAAGGCCTTGTGGGCCTCCCAGAGGGTGGACACGCTGGGCACTGAGCCCTCGTTTAGGAGGAAATAATCCGTCAGGGCTGCCTCTAATTTAGTGTTGGTCTCGGGGTGTTTAAGGAGAGATTCATTAAGTCTCCAATGACACTTTCTGGGGAATGCGGCTGAGAAGCTTAAGTCTAGTGTCAAAGGAGCGTGGTCCGACCAGGTGATTGCACCCAGTTCAGAGGCCACTGTGTGGGAAATCAAGGGGGCAGTGACAAAGAAGTAATCCAATCTGGAGAACATCTTGTGGGGGGGGGGGAGTAGAACGAAAATTGCCTACCTGAAGGATGTTTTATCCGCCAAGTATCAAAGAGATGATGCGTTCGGATCAGTTTTCGGAAGGAGGTAGCCAGGGAGTGTGAGGCCGGTGGGGGAGAGGTGGCGAACAAGGATTTCCTGTCACGTGTGGGAGAGAGCACAGCATTAAAGTCACCCCCTAGAACTGTAAAAGGAGAAGAGCACTTCTGTAGGCGCTCCAAAGCGGCTGTAATAAACTTAACCTGACCTGAGTTAGGAGCATAGATATTCATGACCGTTATAGGGTTGGACAAATATGTTCCCTGCAAAATTATATATCTACCCTGTGGGTCTAGGTGGGTCTTCTCAATTTGAATAGGACACGAGCGTCTTATCAAGATAGCTACTCCTGCTTTACCAGAGGGATCAGATGATACGTAGGACAGTGGGAAGTGTTTAGAAGCAAACCTAAAGGAACCTCCGGCCCGGAAGTGCGTCTCCTGGACGAGAACCACATCCGCACCGGAGGCCCGGAACTCCCGAAGAGCAAGCCATCTCTTCTTTATAGAGTTCAATCCCTTAACATTATAGGAAACCATATAAAAACAGTCTTTTTTAAAAACTTAGTTTAAAAGTTCAGAATAAAACTGTAGCAGCGCTACGAACAAAAGTTCAAATGTGCGTCTTCTATGATAATCGCTTATCTAGGTGATGAAGTAGTGAATGGTGAATCTAGTTGTATCCAATTCTTAGTGCTCCTTTCACCAGTAGTGTATTACACCGCGTGGGGGGATTTTTGAAAGTCCCCTTCAGGGGGCGCACTCACCAGATACAGGATAAATGTAAACCTAGATCAACATTCCTCCTTCAGCAATGATACAATCAGATAAATTTTCCTTTTCTTCTCCACCATAAACTTCATGCGGTAACTTCCTTCCCATGTGTTCATCTTAGAGAGCTCTCTTTTAAACTAAGTTTTTAAAAAAGACTGTTTTTATATGTACATTTGATTTTAAGCAGCAGCTGTTCATTTACATTATTTTACTATTGTTTATATTCTTACGGCACATCATCCTCAAGCGCAGAGTGATACTAGGAAGGAGGGCCAGACTATTTTAGTATCTTTTTTTTATACATTATAGGAAACCAGTTTTAAAGCCATGTCACGTCCGAACAGTCAGGCCAATGGATATGCAGTTCAAATGGCAGAGGTTCGGACACGACCCGGCCCAGGAGGGGCCCAAAGAGAGACCTAGACCCCGAAAACATACTAGCTATATGACAGTCAACAAAAGAGATGAGATTTAGCGTAATGTGAAATATACCATCTAGCAACCAATACAGACATAAAATATATATGAGAGCACCAGACTGTGAATTAGGAAAAAAAAAACCCCAGAGGAGTTGAAAAATAAAAATAAAAATAAAAGTAAAAATAGAACAAAAAAAGATGGAAAGGAAAATAGGGGAGATTTCAGCCCCCCAAAAAAACAGGGGTGTATGATGGACCAAAAAAGGGACCATTAGGTACCGCGTAGCAGCACAACCACAAGGCCTACCAGGCCTAAAAGAAAAAACAATAAGTAATAAAAAAAAACAACATGAAAAAACCTGAGGGTATCATACCACTCAGGGGTCCTTGGCCATAGCTCAAGGACTTGGTGGGGAGCATAGCAGTCACCAACATAGGGAGTGGTCCGTGACAACCCGCCACGACGATCCGGAAAGTCGATAGTGTTGTTGAAAAAGCTCCTCAGGACCCTCCCATCGAGTATAAATGGTGTGTGAGGGGACCATGTTCGTTGAGGGTGTTATATCTGAAACGTGAACTTTAACTGAGAGCACAAAAAAAGAACATAGCTGCCAAACGTGGCCCAAAGCTAATTGAAAGACCAGCTCCATAAAAACGGGGAGCTGGTGTAAAGATCACAATCTCCTGCGAGGGAGAGCAAGGGAGGAACACAAGCCCGAGGGGGAATCCCTCAGGAAATCAAGTGGGTAGCCTGGCACGTTGAGAGCGTTGGGGTGTAGAGTAGGCCCTGGATCCTCTTCCTCTCACTGGGGTCCAGATTCTGGAGGGGGCTGATCCATGTCTCGGAGTGGCTGGTGGGCCTTGGTCCAACTCAGCAGGGAGCGGGGGCAGGCCCAACCGTTGTAGAAAAGCTTCACCTTCCTGGGGGTCCCGCAAAGTATGTTGGACCCCCTCCATGGTAACACTCAGGCGGAAGGGAAATCCCCAGTAGTAAGGAACCTTGTGTTCTTGAAGGTGGCATGTAACTGGTCTCAGAGAGCGACGTTTGGCCAGCGTAATAGGAGATAGGTCACTGAAGAGCTGTATTTCATCCCCCTTGTACTCAATGGCAGACCTGTTGCGTGTAGCCTTAGTCAGAGCCTCCTTACTTTCATAGTAGTGGAAACGTACCACTATGTCACGGGGCCTGGCCCCCGAAGGGGGTTTGGGAGCCAGGGATCTGTGTGCCCTGTCAAGGCGCCAATCAATGTCCACTATTTCAGGTGCCAGGGTGTTGAAGAGGCCAAGAAGATAGGCCCTGATGTTATTGTCAGCTATTTGTTCAGAGACACCGCGCACTCTGAGGTTCTGGCGCCTTTCCCTATTTTCAAGGTCTTCCTGCTGTAGCTGTAATTGTGATACAAAGGATTTTAGGGTAGCGTTTTCCTCTTCAAGAGCCTGCACATATTGTATAGTGTCGTCAAATTTCGTCTCCAGGGTCGCTGTACGTTCCCCCAGAGCGTCTATCTCGCCCCTAAACTCCCTGGAGATCTTTCCCATCTCCTGGGCTATGTCTCTGGTGACTTGCTGGGCTAGGGCCTGGAGTTTAAGATCCATCAGCTCTGATGTGGGGATCTGCTGAGAGGGGAGAAGGACGGGAGGGTGGGGAGGCCGCTGTGAGGAATCCTCCGCCATCTGAGCGCTAATATTATCTTCCGGCTCCCCCTGTGTAATCGAGGCCGGGGATGCGGGCCTAGTGAGGAAGCGATCCATCGTGGAGGAAGGCCGCGGAGGTTGTGGGGCACAATATATTGCTCGCTGGTCCCCAATTTTTCCCACGTAGTGCCTGGGAGGTGTGAGGAGGCTTTGAGGCTTACCCCTGTGGTGATGTAAGCCCGCGTTAGCTCGTTAGGGGACTCGGATCGCGGGACGGGACCGGAGCTCACGGATCACACATCCGCCATCTTGGAAAGCCGCGCATGCGCCCCATGCACATGAACTTTAATGGCATCCCAGTCTTAGTCTGTAGAGTTCAATATTGAGTTGGCCTATCC
The DNA here is from genome assembly GCA_029206835.1 of Rana muscosa. Lineage (NCBI taxonomy): Eukaryota > Metazoa > Chordata > Amphibia > Anura > Ranidae > Rana > Rana muscosa. Next base: position 557,974,138 of record CM055118.1, on the reverse strand, counting down.
TTTGCAGCTATACCAGCTTAAACTCTTCTGGGAAGGGTACGGAACCCGATAGACCACCTTTGGGATGAATTAGAGCATAGACTGCGAGCCAGGCCTTCTCATTCAACATCAGTGCCTGACCTCGCAAATCCGCTTATGGAAGAATGGTTAAACATTCCCATAGGCACACTCCTAAACCTTGTGAACAGCCTCCCCAGAAGAGTTTAAGCTGTTATAGCTGTAAAGGGTGGGTCAACTCAATATTGAACCCTACGGACTAAGACTGGGATGCCATGAAAGTTTATGTGCGTGTAAAGGCAGGTGTCCCAATACTTTTGACAACACATTATTTTACATTATGATCTGACCAAAAATGTAAGTTTAAATCTGAAGTTTAGGTACATAGTTACATTGGTCCTGCTTAGATCAATGGAAGAATGAACGGGCCATACCTAAATAATCCCTGTGGAAGCTAGAAATCACTATAGTAGACACCGCTATCAAAATGATTGCGACTAGCTTTCATATCCCATGCCATGGTGGCTGTGCAAAGTAAGTGACTGGACCAACGGACAGTGCAGCAGGGCAGCCACTCAGCATGGGACCCGGGAGATCACTGCAATAACAGTGCTGTCCAGCTTCCATGGACATCCTACAGGTATAACACATACATACTTATATTGATCCAAGCTGGATCAATCTAAGTAAATATTGCCATATCTAAACCTTAGATTTAAACTTGAAATTTTGGTCCAAACCAAAATAAATAAAATATAAAAAAATTCATACCAGGGCAATTTTTTTATTTTTTGGACAAATGTTTAAATTAGCATTTTTTGCTAGAATTTACTGTAACCCTTCCCCTCCTCCCCCAGAAAAATATTATATTCTCTGAAAGCAGAGACCTTGGAGAATAACATGGTGGTTTAATTTGTTTAGATTGCACAATATTTATTACGTTTTTTATGAAACACAAATATTCATGAAAAAATTCTCTAAAATTAATTTTTAGGCAAATAACCATTTTTTTGGTAAAATATAAAAGATGGAGTTGTGGCAAGTAAATAGATACCAAACATGTCAAGCCTTAAAATTGCTGCCTGCGGAATTGCAAAAAAAAAAAAAAAATCTACCCAAAAAACTGACCCTAGAATTATGTCTTTCACTCCGACATTTGTGACGATACATGGAACAAATAATGTTACATACATGTGCTCACCCTATGCTGCACTTTATTTTAATGGGGTGTGTACGGGAGGGAACAGGAAGGAGTTAAAAATTATTTTATTTTCCAATTTTTTTTTATTAGACCCCTCAATGTCTCCCCTACCCTCCACTGCAACTATTCCAGCACAGATCATGCTAGAACAGCTGCACCTTTGAGTACACTTGTGGAGAAATGACAGCTTAGACCCCAGAAGTGTAATACACGCCACTTCCAGGGTAATTTGTCGCTGGAGGGGTTGGGAAACGCATGTTACACAAGTTCCTCCTACACTTGCTGGCGATGCCGTTTCCTGCTACCCTTGGTGGAAGAGGGGGTGGGCCCCTTTGAGAGTCCCTTAAAAGTAATTAGGTAACTCTAGAAAATGGTCTGGAAAATGCTTTAGCAGCAGATGAAGAAATGCCCAAGTCCATGATCTGTAGGTGGTTCAAAATGTAAATTAAATATAAATTTAAGTTATGTGAATAACAATGTATTACAAGTAAATTCACTGTTATTAGTTATTGCGAGTACAATAGCAAATCTGTTCACCTGCATACTTACCTGTATCCATCTGTCTAGATCTTTGTTGTCTTTTTTCAACACTATGCACTGCAAAGTAGAATACATGATATCTAATGCAGAAGCTTCGTACAAAGCTCTTCCCTGCACAGAATCATTTTAATGAGCTTTTCTTGACCTCCAGCTTGTTTGTAAAATGCTCCTCACAAATGATTTATTTGAAATTGGTTTTGTTTATTTGTATGTTTTAATCCCTTGCATTTAGCCGGAAATACTGCCTAAATTCAACAAGCTTGTTATAATTATTACAGTAGGCATCTTCAGTTCCTGATATTTGTATTTAAACAATCCCTGCACAGCTTAATTGTGTAATCCTATCTCTTATAGTAACTGTGATAACGCTTAGGACTAGAAGCTGTTAAAAGCACAGGAGAAATTCATTATTTTTTTGTCTTTTTTTTACAGAAGATACAAGAATGTTTATAAAGGATTCACTATGCAATTTGCACAGTGAATGTTTGCAGGACATTCATCCATCTGTATTTTACAGAATTGGGCTGTCATTTTCGTTCACCCTATATGTAATGTGGCGACCGAAAAATCTTGCTTTTGAGGTAACCTGCACTCTAGTCTGATGAGTGAATCCTCTTTGATTGGCAAATAGGGTGAATCCTCTTTAAAAATGATAGGTGAATGCTATAAAACGTGGAGGAATGTCAAGCAAACATTTGCTGTGAGAATCACAAAGTGCATCCTTTGTACTAGCCTGTATACAGTGTACCCTCATTTCCAGGCCATTTTACAATTTGCTGTGATACAACACTGTACCCAAACAAATTTTAAATCATTGTTTTTAGACAGTTAGACCTTGGGAATGTAGACAAAGAAGGCATCGTAGGTTTATGCTTGTCTAGCTTATATAGCTATAAGATAATCGTTTGTACTCCTCCGCTTGAACGTTATTGAGTGTATGTGTCTCATGTTTTGTGGATCGGGTGACCCTTTGACGGGCATCCGGTCCGTTTACTTTTTGTTTGAAACTTACCTAAAATAATAAAAACTTATTGGACCATAAAAGGACCTACGTGTTGCCAACATCCCAGTAAATTGTAACTAAAAAGAAGAAGTGCCCCCCAACAGACTACACAGGGGACTTAAAGGGCAACTGTATAGAATAATAGATATATGTATATAATAAAGTAGAACATTTATTGAAAAATATATTAAAAAAAAAATGGTGCATACATCACTATAGAGCATATAGATAAAAACAATGAATGCAGTAGGTTCAGTTAGTAATGTTTTTCTCCTGCTATCTCCCGACGCGTTTCAGGATCTCATAGGAATCCTTTCTTCAGGGGCATTTCATAGGGAGATTTAGAAAACATAAACAATCTATAACAAAGCATAACACAGATTTAGAATCAAACAGTCAGAAAGAGAGACCTTGGGAATGTAAGCCACACCTCTCCTCCCCCCCCCCCGAATACCTCAACAAGAACACCTAATTAATTAAAAACACTCAACAACTTTGCTTGGCATATAATTGGCCATGGCACGTTTATTGATGTAATAATAAATAAATGAACATCATTTTAATCATTTTTATTAATTCATAAAAACTCTCAACTTGCAAATAATCAATACAATAACAGCTCAGTCTTACAGGACTCAAGTAATACAGAATATCTTATAAACACAAGTCCCCCCTTCAAATATAAAGGGTGACTAACCACATATACATGCTCGCGACAAGGGTGGGGTGGTTGGCAGCTTGTTGCCGACTAACCAACTGGTGAAGAAATTCCTGTGGTGCCAGCTTTAATGAGCCCCTTTCTGGAATGTTCTAATGGGTCATGTGACCCTCTAGAACATTCCCAGAGGTCGTGTGACGTACCCGCAGTACTGCAGCGTCACATGACCCCGTTCTATCAGTTTTTTTATTTTTTATTAAAACTACACATTGTGGGAAGGGGGGCAGCCACATGCCCATGCTGACGGGCTCAAATCATTAAGCCCTTTCAGTCAATTCTTTTGGCGGTATTTAATAACCATAATTTTTTTACTATTACTATATAAAGAAAACACGACCAGTAATATGGGTTTACTTACATTTACTTTTCATTGATTGATTAATTTACCTTTCATTAATTGATGGTCAGTGGAACTTTAAACCCCCTATAACATGGGTGCTCAACCTGTGGCCCTCCAGCGGAACTACAAGTTCCATGAGGCACTGTAAGGCCTGCAAGACTCCCTGCCTTCACCTTCGAAATGCCGATCCTCCTTGCCTCCTTCCTCTGTGTCTACAAATATTCAGCCCATTCACAAATAAAGAAGGGGTGCTCATAATAAATAATATACCTCTTTATTATTAGTCCATTTTTCAGTTTTCAGTGCTGTGATGGCTTGACTGACAATAACTCAGTCATGCAATAATGTACCCAAATGTATTTTATATGTTGTTGTTTTTTTTAAACAGATAGAGATTTTGTTTGGCACTATTTAATAACTACTGGGTTTTGTTTTTGTCATTAATGACTGTCATTAGTGGTACTTTAACCACTTCCATACCGGGTATTTTCACCCCCCTCCTGCACATGCCAATTTTCAGCTTTCAGCGCTTTCACACTTTGAATGAGAATTGTGCAGCATGCGACGTTGTACCCAAATAAATTTTGATAATTTTTTCCCCCACAAATAGAGCTTTCTTTTGGTGGTATTTGATCACCTCTGCGGTTTTTATTTTTTGCGCTATAAACAAAAAAAAGCGACAATTTTGAAAAAAAACAACACAATATTTATTAGTTTTTGCTATAATAAATATCCCAATTTCTTAAAAAAAACAACATTTTTTTTCCTCAGTTTAGACCGATGTGTATTCTTCTACCTATTTTTGGTAAAAAAAATTGCAATAAGCGTATATTGATTGGAATGAGTAAAAGTTATAGCGTCTACAAAATAGGGGATAGAATTATAGCATTTTTATTATAATTTTTTTTTTTTTACTAGTAACCGTGGAGATCTGCAATTTTTATCATGACTGTGACATTGCTGCGGACATATCGGACACTTTTGACACTATTTTGGGACCATTCACATTTTATACAGCGATCCGTGCTATAAAAATGCATTGATTACTGTGTAAATGTGACTGGCAGGGAAGGGGTTAACACTAGGGGGCGATCAAGGGGTTAATTGTGTGTCCTAGGGAGTGAGTCTAACTGTAGGGGGAGGGGACTCACAAGGGGGGAGACCGATCGGTGTTCCTCTGTAATGGGAACACACGGATCGGTCTCCTCTCACCTGACAGGACATGGATCTGTGTGTTAACACACACAGATCCAAGTCCCTGCTCTGTGACGAGCAATTACGGGTGCCAGGCAGAAATCGCGGCCGCCGGATCAACAGTGATGCGGCGAGTCCAGGACGTCATATGACGGCTGCCCAGAGGGACGAAGGGTTCCTGTGGCCGTCATATGTCTATACGGCGGACGGGAAGTGGTTAATCTCCCCCTCACCCAAAAAAAAAAAATGTATAAAAAAACGGCGTAGGGTCACCCCCAGTCCTTCGGGTCTGGTATGGATTTTAATGGGAACCCCACACCAAAACTTTTTTTTAAATGGCTTGGGGTCTCCCCAAAATCTATACCAGACCCTTATTCGAGCATGCAGCCTGACAGGTCAGAAAAGGGGGGCAAGCGAGCACTCCCCTGAACCATACCAGGCCACATGCCCTTAACATGGTCGGGTGGGGGCTCTGCGTCCCCCACCCCAAAGCCCCCCACCCCAAAGCCCCCTATCCCCATGATGATGGGGTCAAGGGCCTCTTCCCGACAACCCTGGGCTGTGGTTGTTGGGGTCTGCAGGCGAGGGCATATCGGAATCTGGAAGCCTCCTTTAACAAAATAGTGTCCCTTTAAGTACGTCCATCACGACGCCCACCGACCCGAAAAATTGCAAAAAAAACACTTTGCCTCCTAAGAGGCCACCCGTAGAATGCCCTCTCTTCAGGTTTGATAGTTCTTATTTAGGAAAGGGGCGGCCCACTCAGTTACATCACCCGGTGGCACCACCCCTTCTGACAGCACTGGTAAAGATTTTAAGGGAAACTTCACACCAAAAAAACAGTGTGGGCCCCCCCCCCCAAAATCCATAACAGGCCCTTTGGGTCTGGTATAGATTTTAAGGGGAACTCAAAACCAAATAAAATAAAAAATTGCGTGGGGTCCCCCCCAAATTCCATACCAGACCCTTATCAATCAGGTATGGACAACGAGCCTGAAAAATAGCAAAAATGGAAAATGCTCCACCTCCATGGGAGGCCTCCCACCGACTGCTTTCTCTTTGCCTTGACAGCTCTTATATAGGCAAGGACGGGGCCATCCGGTGCTGTAACGGGGTGACCACGCCCCCTTCTGATGCCATGGGACATCCGCTTACATCAATAGGTGGCCCTGCCCTTGCCTAAATAAGACAAACAAAGGCTTGGAGGGGCACACCCTAACTATGCATCACATTAAAGATGGTGCTGCTATAAGACCATAAAAACAGAACAAAAGATTATAGCGCACACATACAAAAATGTCTTTTAAATCCTACAAGGCTTTTTAAAGCACCTGAACATAATAAGCAAATAAGAAAATATGGGGATATGGTCATACCATATGGCCATTAGGGATGAGCTCGGTGTTCGATCGTTCGGCGAACATCGAACGATTTGGGCCGTTCGCGCCAAATTCGAGTGACGCGAACGGCCCACAATACACTGCGCCATCGCAGTGCAATCCCGGTGCTGTGATTGGCCAAGCATGCACTGTGACCCCGCATGCTTGGCCAATCACAGCGCCGGCAGCTAGGAGAGCCATAATTGGCCACAGGCAGGTTGCCTGTGGAAAATTATAGCTCAGGGGGTTTAGCACACGCCCCACACTATAAAAGGCCGCCAGCGCGGTGGCCTTGTGTAGTGTGTTCCGGCGCAGGGAAAGAGAAGGATAGGCAGGGACAGTGTTGATATTCTTTGTGCTATTCTTGTGTGCAGGGAGAGAGAAGGATAGGCAGGGAGAGTGTCAGTGTCATATTCTTTGCTAAACCTTGTGTGCAGGGAGAGAGAAGGATAGGCAGGGGACAGTGTCAGTGTCATATTCTTTGCTAAACCTTGTGTGCAGGGAGAGAGAAGGATAGGCAGGGAGAGTGTCAGTGTCATATTCTTTGATAAACCTTGTGTGCAGGGAGAGAGAAGGATAGGCAGGGGACAGTGTCAGTGTCATATTCTTTACTAAACCTTGTGTGCAGGGAGAGAGAAGGATAGGCAGGGAGAGTGTCAGTGTCATATTCTTTGATAAACCTTGTGTGCGGGGAGAGAGAAGGATAGGCAGGGGACAGTGTCAGTGTCATTGTTACTAAGCCTCCTGCACAGTATACACCTGAAGCTAGCCCTTATTGCTGTGTTTTCCTGGTGTGTTACACTAACAGGCATTTGCAGCACTTACAGCGGGCGGAGAGTGCCTCTTGCACATTATACACCTGAAGCTAGCCCGTATTGCTGTGTTTTCCTGGTGTGTTACACTAACAGGCATTTGCAGCACTTACAGCAGGCGTAGTGTGATTCCTGCAAAATATACTCCTGAAGCTAGCCCGTATTGCTGTGTTTTCCTAGTGTGTTACACCAACAGGCATTTGCAGCACTTACAGCAGACGTAGTGTGATTCCTGCAAAATATACACCTGAAGCTAGCCCATATTGCTGTGTTTTCCTGGTGTGTTACACCAACAGGCATTTGCAGCACTTACAGCAGGCATAGTGTGATTCCTGCAAAATATACTCCTGAAGCTAGCCCGTATTGCTGTGTTTTCCTGGTGTGTTACACCAACAGGCATTTGCAGGACTTACAGCAGGCGTAGTGTGATTCCTGCAAAATATACTCCTGAAGCTAGGCCTTATTGCTGTGTTTCCCTAGTTTGTTACACCAACAGGCATTTTCACCACTTACAGCAGGCGTAGTGTGATTCCTGCAAAATATACACCTGAAGCTAGACTGTATAGCTGTGTTTTCCTGGTGTGTTACACCAACAGGCATTTGCAGCACTTACAGCAGGCGTAGTGTGATTCCTGCAAAATATACTCCTGAAGCTAGCCCGTATTGCTGTGTTTTCCTGGTGTGTTACACCAACAGGCACTTGCATCACTTACAGCAGGCGTAGTGTGATTCCTGCAAAATATACTCCTCCTGAAGCTAGCCCGTATTGCTGTGTTTTCCTGGTGTGTTACACCAACAGGCATTTGCAGCACTTACAGCAGGCGTAGTGTGATTCCTGCAAAATATACTCCTCCTGAAGCTAGCCCGTATTGCTGTGTTTTCCTGGTGTGTTACACCAACAGGCATTTGCAGCACTTACAGCGGGCGTAGTGTGCTTCCTGCAAAATATACTCCTGAAGCTAGGCCTTATTGCTGGTTTTCCCATCTCCCTGCAGGCCATTAGAATGTCTGGAAGGCAAACAAGGAGAGGCAGACAGTCAGGAGCCAATAAAAGAGGGCAAGCAGGCTCTGTGTCTAGAGACAACAGTGCTGGACGTGGACGCGGTGCATCGCCATCAGCACGTGGCCATGGGACACGCTTGACCTTCTTTTCGGCAGCTGGACGTGTTGAGCCGCATCATGCCGAAGACTTGGTAGAGTGGATGACCAAGCCCTCCTCATCCTCCTCATCCTCTCTCACCCAGGCTCAGGGTACTGGCAAAGCAGCTGCCAAAGAGTCCTCTTCCCTGGTATCAATGTCATCATCAGTCACTCCTTCCCTAGACCCACCATGTCCTCCTGAGGAGTCCCCCGAAACTGTTTGAGCACAGTGTTGGGTACATGCTCCAGGAGGATGCCCAGCGTTTCGAAGGGTCTGATGATGATACCCAGCTAGAGGAAGGCAGTAGCGTGAGAGCAGAGAGAGGGGATGCTCAAGAAGGACACCAATCTGGCAGTCATGTTCCAGCAGCTGCAGCATACTGCCAGATTGGCTCCAGTGATGAGGAGGGAGGGGATGATGAGGTCACTGACTCCACGTGGGTGCCTAATAGGAGAGAGGAGGAGGAGGAGGAGGATGAGGAGGAGGCACATCTCCAACGAGGCAGGATGCCCTCGGGGGGCCAGCGTAAGGGCAGCACACCGACGGAATCACACCGCAGAGCTCCGCCTGTGCAGGGCGCTGCCTCTGCCCGTTATTCAAAAAGTTCTTTGGTGTGGGCCTTTTTTGAGTCGAGTGCATCAGATCGCACAGCTGCTGTTTGCAACATATGTCTCAAGCGTATATCGTGTGGCCAAAATATCAGCCGCTTGGGCACCACATGCTTGACCAGACATATGTTGACCTGCCATGCAGCTCGTTGGCAAGCCTACCTTAAAGACCCACACCAAAGAACAAAGCGGACCTCTCCTTGCACCGCATCAGCTGGGTTCTCCAACCCCACTATAACTTCAGTCCTCTCTGAAACCTGCACTGAGAGGAATGAAGGTGTAGAATTAGGTGTGTCACAGCCAAGTATTTGCGGGCACTCTGCTAGCAGTACACCGATGTCCGATTCTAGCAGGCAAATTTTCCTGCCCCAGCTGCTGGACCGTCGAAAGAAGTTCACTCCCAGCCATCCACATGCCCAGCGGTTGAATGCTAGCTTGGCTAAATTGCTAGCGCTTCAACTGCTGCCTTTTCAGGTGGTAGACTCGGCCCCCTTCCGTGAGTTTGTGCAATGTGCGGTTCCTCAGTGGCAGGTTCCCAAACGCCACTTTTTCTCACGGAAGGCGATTCCAGCTCTCTACCGGCATGTGGAAGGCAATGTCTTGGCCTCGCTGGACAGGGCGGTCAGCGGTAAGGTGCATATTACCGCTGACTCATGGTCCAGCAGGCATGGACAGGGACGTTACCTTTCTTTCACGGCCCATTGGGTCACTCTTTTGGCAGCTGGGAAGGATGCAGGACAAGGTGCAGTAGTGTTGGAGGTTGTTCCGCCGCCACGCCTCCAAAATGCTACTACTGGTTGTGACACACCTCTCTCCTCCACCCCCTCCTCTTCTTCTTCCTCCATGGCCTCTTCCTGTGCTTTGTCCTCGGAACCAGCGGTGCTCCGTAGGCGTTCAAGGGGCTACGCAAGTACGCAGGCAAAAAGATGCCATGCCGTGCTTGCGCTGGTGTGTTTGGGGGACAGGAGCCACACTGGGGCAGAGGTTCTGTCTGCTCTGCAGGGGCAGGCCGAGAGGTGGTTGACGCCACGCCAGCTTAAGCCAGGAATGGTGGTTTGCGACAATGGCACCAACCTCCTCTCCGCCCTCCGACAGGGACAACTGACCCATGTGCCCTGTGTGGCTCACGTCCTTAACCTGGTGGTGCAGCGGTTCTTGGGCAGGTACCCGGGCTTACAGGATGTCCTGAGGCAGGCCAGGAAAGTCTGTGTGCATTTCCGCAGATCTTATAATGCCAGTGCTCGCCTGGCTGAGCTGCAAAAGGAGTTGAACCTGCCCAAGAACTGCCTTATATGTGACATGCCCACCAGGTGGAACTCAACGTTGGCCATGCTGCAGCGGCTGCACACGCAGCAGAGGGCCATCAATGAGTACCTGTGTGACTACGGCACCAGGACAGGGTCAGGGGAGCTCAGGTTTTTTTCACCACGCCAGTGGGGCATGATCAGGGATGCATGCACTGTGCTGGCACCATTTGAGGAGGCCACGAGGATGGTGAGCAGTGACAGTGCATGCATCAGTGACACAGTACCTCTTGTCCACCTGTTGGAACATACACTGCGTGGAATAATGGACAGGGCACTTGAGGCAGAACAGAGGCAGGAAGAGGAGGACTTCCTTGCCTCTCAAGGCCCCCTTTACCCAGACAGTGTTCCTTCTGTCCCACCCATCGCACAGGAAGAGGAGGAGGAGGATTGTGTCAGCATGGAGGTGGAGCCTGACACTCAGCATCATCAGCAGCAGTCTTTTAGGGTTGATTTACAGTCCCAAGAAACCCGTGGACTTGTACGTGGCTGGGAGGAGGTGGCTGCGGATCATGTCGTCCTTAGTGACCCAGAGGACTCCGGACCGAATGCCTCAGCTAACCTACGCTGCATGGCCTCCCTGATCCTGCAAAGTCTGCGGAAGGATCCTCGTATTCTTCGGATCAAGGAGAGGGACCATTACTGGCTGGCCACTCTCCTTGATCCACGGTACAAGGGTAAGGTTGCGGACCTTATCTTACCATCGCAGAGGGAGCAGAGGATGAGACAACTCCGGGAGGCCTTGCAGAAAGGTCTGTGCAACGCCTTCCCAGAGACTGGGAGGTTACAAACTCCTGGTCCTGGACAATGAGTTGCTGAGGCTTCGGTCAGTCAAAGAAGGAGCGGTGGGGAAGGTGGCCGTCTGACCGATGCGTTCAGACAATTCTTTAGTCCGCAGCCCCAGGGTATGATCGGTTCCAGCAACCATCGCCAGCGTCTGATATACATGGTGCAGGAATACCTAGGGGCAAGGTCAGACTTGGACACCTTCCCCAACGAAAATCCTCTGGCTTACTGGGTCTTGAGGATGGATCACTGGCCAGAGCTTGCACAGTATGCAATTGAGCTACTGGCCTGTCCTGCATCCAGCGTTCTTTCAGAACGCACATTCAGTGCTGCTGGAGGATTTGTCACGGATCACAGGGTGTGCCTGTCCACCGACTCGGTTGATCGACTGACCTTCATAAAGATGAACCAGTCTTGGATCACCACCAGCTACCAAACACCTGAAGCTGATATAACAGACTAATTTATTTTCAAATGTCACATCCCTTCAAGACTGATGCTGATGCTGAGTGACTGTCCTGTTATGTTGACTGACTATCCTCCTCCTCCTCAATGAGCCGATTGATGATGATAGCTTGGAAGAACATTTTTGTTTCTGGGTGCCGCCACCAGTGGCTAAGGCCCAATTTTTCAGCCCCTGTTTAACAGGGGCATGTAATTGCAATTTTTTATGCAATGCTTTGCAGCAGGGCTCATTCCTGCACTCCAACTAGAGTAGATGGGAGAGGTTGCAGTGTCGTGGCACCAGCACCAGTGGCTAAGGCCCAATTTTTCAGCCCCTGTTTAACAGGGGCATGTAATTACAATTTTTTATGCAATGCTTTGCAGGGCTCATTCCTGCACTCCAACTAGAGTATCTGGGAGAGGTTGCAGTGTCGTGGCACCAGCACCAGTGCCTAAGGCCCAATTTTTCAGCCCCTGTTTAACAGGGGCATGTAATTACAATTTTTTATGCAATGCTTTGCAGCAGGGCTCATTCCTGCACTCCAACTAGAGTATCTGGGAGAGGTTGCAGTGTCGTGGCACCAGCACCAGTGCCTAAGGCCCAATTTTTCAGCCCCTGTTTAACAGGGGCGTGTAATTACAATTTTTGATGCAATACTTTGCAACAGGGCTCATTGCTGTGCTCCAAGTACAGTATCTGTGAGGGGTTGCAGTGTTGTGGCACCAGTGCCTAAGGCCCAATTTTTCTGCCCCTGTTTATCAGGGGCATGTAATTACAATTCTTGATCTAATAATTCACAGCAGGGCCCATTCCTGCGCCCACCAAGAGTAACTGTGAGGCCTTACAGTGTTGTGTCAACACCACCACCACCAAAGGCCCAATTTTTTAGCCCCTGTTCAACAGGGGCATGCAATTACAATTCTTGATCTAATAATTCACAGCAGGGCCCATTCATGCGCCCACCAAGAATAACTGTGAGGGCTTACAGTGTTGTGGCAACACCAACACCTAAGGGGCAAATTTCTGCAGAGTATATACGGCAGGCCCCTAGTTTCAAACATCCAACTTACAAACGACTCCTCCTTGCAAACGGAAGGATACAACAGGAAGTGAGAGGAAATCTACCCCTAGGAAGGCAAATTCTCTCCTGTAAGAGTTAATATGGGAAAACAAGTGTCTCCTCTCCACTGATGCTTTATCGCCAATTCTTGTTTCAATAAAAACCCCAAATTTTCAAAAAACATTTGTCATTAGGACGGAAAGTGAGGTGAACTGTTCTGAACAGGTGCACACTGCACAGACAGCAAAACAAATGTTACAGGGGTGATAACCCTTCCCTATGTTTTCCAAAAAGCTTAAAAAATAGATTTTTTGGCTGGAGCTACACTTAAACAATGTACCTGTTCAAAATTACAAACAGATTCTACATAAGAACAAACCTACAGTCCCTGTCTTGTATGCACTGCCTGTATACGGCTGTTCAGAGTATATAGGGCCTTTTTTCTTTTGTGTGCGGGGTTCCCCTTAATATCCATACAAGACCCAAAGGGTCTGGTAATGGGCTGGGGTAGGGGGGGTGATGGGGTAGCTATGCCATTTTTCTTAAAGATTTTCATCCATATTACCGGGACCAGACATTACATTAAAGCCGCAAGCAGTTTTAAATGGCTTTTTTTCCTTTAGAAATGTAATTTTGTGCAGGGACAGTTCTAAACACGGGAAACACGTGGCACTTCACAGGCATACTTTAGACATCCCCCAGGTACGATATTTAAAGGAATGTTTGACTTTTTTTTTCACTTTATGCATCATTAAAATGACTGCTCCCAAAAAACGGCAGTTTTTAAAACTTCTTTTTGCATTGATACATGTCCCCTGGTGCAGAACCCGGGTTCCCAAACCCTTTTTAGGACAATAACATGCATAATAGTCATTATAATTAGCACTTTAGATTTCGAACGTTCGCATCCATTGTATTTAATAGGGTTCGCGGGTTCGCGGGTTCTGGTGCGAACCGAACCCGGGGGTGTTCGGTTCATCACTAATGGCCATATGGTGCTTAAGCCCACTACTGCGTCAAAGTATCCCATTTTCTCAGTGGGTCCTACACTAATCATAGAATGATCCCACTTCTAAACCATGGGAGAAATAGCAACACCATCTTTAATGTTATGCATAGTTAGGGTGTTCCCCCCAAGTCTTTGTTTGTCTGTTATATGGATCCTGACCAGACCCCTTAGGATGGAGTACCCCATCATCCCCCACCAGTACTTCTAATCAGTGTCCACCTGATTTAGTTCTCCCATAAAGAGGAGTGTATTTCTCCCATGGTTGAGAAGTGGGATCTTTTATTCTATGATTAGTGTAGGACCCACTAAATATAGGGTACTTTGATGCAGTAGTGAGCTTAAGCACTATATGGCCATATGGTGTGACCAAATCCCCATATTTGCTTATTTGCTTATTATGTTCAGGTGCTTTAACCACTTAAGCCCCGGACCATTTGGTAGCTAAAGGACCAGAGGTGATTTCAGAATTTTGCACTGCGCTGATTTAACTGTAAATTGTGCGGACATGCAATGTTGTACCCAAACTAAATTTGCGTCCTTTTCTTCCCACAAATAGAGCTTTCTTTCAATGGTATTTGATTGCCTCTGCGATTTTTATTTTTTGCGATATAAACGGAAAAAGACCGAAAATTTTGAAAAAAAACGATATTTTCTACTTTTTGTTATAAGAAAAATCGAATAAACTCAATTTTAGTCATACATTTAGGCCAAAATGTATTCAGCCACATGTCTTTAGTAAAAAAAATGTCAATAAGCGTATATTTATTGGTTTGCGCAAAAGTTATAGCGTCTACAAACTAGGGTACATTTTCTGGAATTTACACAGCTTTTAATTTATGACTGCCTATCTCATTTCTTGAGGTGCTAAAATGGCAGGGCAGTACAAAACCCCCCCAAATGACCCCATTTTGGAAAGTAGACACCCCAAGGAAATTGCTGAGAGGCATGTTGAGCCCATTGAATATTTTTTTTTGTCTCAAGTGATTGAATAATGACAAAAAAAAAATTACAAAAAGTTGTCACTAAATGATATATTGCTCACACATGCCATGGTTATATGTGGAATTGCACCCCAAAATAAATTTTGCTGCTTCTCCTGAGTACGGGGATACCACATGTGTTGGACTTTTTAGGAGCCTAGCCGCGTACGGGACCCCGAAAACCAAGCACCGCCTTCAGGATTTCTAGGCACAAATTTTTGATTTCAATCCTCACTACCTATCACAGTTTCGAAGGCCAAAAAATGCCAAAATAGCACAAAACCCCCCCAAATGACCCCATTTTGGAAATTAGACACCCCAAGCTATTTGCTGAGAGGCATGGTGAGTATTTTACAGCTCTCATTTGTTTTTGAAAATGAAGAAAGAAAAATTATTTCATTTTTTTCAATTTTCAAAACTTTGTGACAAAAAGCGAGATCTGCAAAATACTCACAATACCTCTCAGCAAATAGCTTGGGGTGTCTACTTTCCAAAATGGGGTCATTTGCGGGGGTTTTGTGCCATCTGGGTATTCCATGGCCTCCGAAACTGTGATAGGCAGTGAGAAGTGAAATCAAAAATTTACACCCTTAGAAAGCCTGAAGGCGGTGCTTGGTTTTTGGGGTCCCGTACGCGGCTAGGCTCCCAAAAAGTCTCACACATGTGGTATCCCCGTACTCAGGAGAAGCAACAGAATGTATTTTGGGGTGTAATTCCACATATGCCCATGGCATGTTTGAGCAATATATCATTTAGTGACAACTTTGTGCAAAAAAAAAAATTGTCCTTTTTCCGCAACTTGTGTCAAAATATAAAATATTCCATGGACTCGACATGCCTCTCAGTATATAGCTTGGGGTGTCTACTTTCCAAAATGGGGTCATTTGGGGGGGGGGTTTTGAACTGTTCTGGCATTTTATACACAACATTAGGAAGCTTACATCCACTCTTCTAACCACTTGAAGACAAAGCCCTTTTTGACCCTTTTTGTTTACATGAAAACATTTTTTTTTTTGCAAGAAAATTATGTTGAACCCCCAAACATTATATATATTTTTAAAGCAAAGGCCCTACAGATTAAAATGGTGGGTGTTGCATTTTTTTTTCTACACAGTATTTGCGCAGCGATTTTTCAAACGCATTTTTGGGGGAAAAAATACACTTTTTTTAATTTTAATTCACTAAAACACACTATATTGCCAAAATTTTTGATGAAATAAAAAAGATGATCTTAGGCCGAGTACATAGATACCAAACACGACATGCTTTAAAATTTCGCACAAACGCGCATTGGCGACAAACTACATACATTTTTAAAAGCCTTTAAAAGCCTTTACAGGTTACCCCGTTAGATTTACAGAGGAGGTCTACTGCTAAAATTACTGCCCTCGATCTGACCTTCATGGTGATACCTCACATGCATGGTGCAATTGCTGTTTACATATGACGCCAGACCGACGCTTGCGTTCGCCATTGGGCAAGAGCAGGGCAGGACAGCGGTGCTTTTTTTTATTTTTATTATTAATTTTGCTTTTTTATTTTATTTTTAAATTGTTCCTTCCATATTTTTTTTTTTATCATTTTTATTGTTATCTCAGGGAATGTAAATATCCACTATGATAGCAATAGGTAGTGACAGGTACTTTTTTTAAAAAAAACTGGGGTCTTCTAGACCCTAGATCTTTCCTCTGCCCTCAAAGCATCTGACCACACCAAGATCGGTGTGATAAAATGCTTTCCCAATTTCCCAATGGCGCTTTTTATATCCGAGGGGGGGGGACATTCCCTCCCACTGCTTGTAAAAGCAGTCCAGAGGCTAATTAGCCACTAGGATTGCTTTTACATGAAAGCCGGCCGCTGGCTGAAAAGAATGATACCAAGATGATACCTAAACCCGCAGGCATCATTCTGGTATAAACATTCAAAGTCCAGCAACATACCAGTACGTTGCTGGTCCTTGTTGGACATGTATTGTAATCTTTTTTTTTTATGCAGCCAGTTGGCTGAACGAAAAAAGAGATTGATCGGTGGGTATGCCCACCATTAAAATACCGCCCTTCATCCACCCACTTCTAATGATGGGCATACATGCACCATTTATATATGCCGAAGCATGGGGGCATCCTCCCGCAAAAAAGTTATGCCGCACACACATGGTCGGACTTTTCCACGGGCAAGCCTCCGTCGGAATTTCGACCGTATGTACGCAGCATTAGGAGCAAAATCGCTCCTCCGCCCCTGCTGCCCCAATGCTTCGGCATATATGCTTTTTTTTTTAACTGTGGTGGTGAAATCACCTCCTACAGCACTGGAGTCGCAGGGATCAGGCCTGTCTCTGCGAACACTGCAGTTATGTGTGTTGTGTTTTGTAAGTGACAGTGATCGATCGATACTGCACTTGGGTGGCCTGGGCTGGACGGAGGGGCAAAATGCAGGTGCTAGCAGGTATCTGGGCTGATCCCGCTAACACTGCGTTTTTGGGAACCCTAAACTGCTGGGGACGCTAGTATAGATCTGATCAGATCAGATATTGATCTGTTCAGATGCTATACCACTAAGGGAGGTGTATGCTTCACGCGTGAGTGTTAGCGTTACTGGCACTAACCTGACGCTGCCTGGGGTGTGACGCAGACCCTCTCTGACGCTAAAACCTAATTGATATCACCCGCCGGGCGATCAGGGGGTTAAACCTTTATTGGGTTATATATACGGCGGGTGCCCTGACACTATAAAAAGCAAACTAACTAACCAGCGTCACCCGTAACACTTATATGGTGATCACTGGTGAAAGGGTTAACTAGGGGCAATTAGGGGGTTAAAACCTTTATTAGATAATTTATGGGGGTACCTGACGCTATAAAAACCTGCGGCGAACCTAAAAAAAATTACTGGCTACCGATCTGCATCACAGACGCTAAGACAGCGATCAGAAAAATGATCGCTTAGCGACAGTGGTCATAGGGGGTGAAAGGGTTATCTGGGGGGTGATCAGGGGGTTAAACCTTTATTAGGTAATATATGGGGGTATCTGACGCTATAAAAACCTGCGGCGAACCTAAAAAAAATTACTGGCTACCGATCTGCTTCACAGACGCTAAGACAGCGATCAGAAAAATGATCGCTTAGCAACGGCGGTGCTAGGGGGTGAAAGGGTTATCTGGGGGGTGATCAAAGGTTAAACCTTTATTAGGGGGGGTTAGGGGGCTACACTGGACCTAAAACTAACTTTAGTGACACTTTTACAGTCACAAATGTCACTGATTGCAGTGATCAGTAAATAATAGTGACACTGTGACTGGGGGCTGGGGGGTGATCTGCCTATGGGAAACACTGCCGCGGAAAACATGTCGAAAAAAACGACGAGAAAAATTAGAACATGTTCTAATTTTTCTCGTCGTTTTTAATGCCGTTTTTCTCGTCGAAAAAAATGACAGAAAGCCCACAGACGATCGTTTTCTCGTCGAATGGGAAAAATTTCGTTTTTCTCAACGAGAAAAACGGCCGTGTGTACGCGGCATTAGAATAGCATTCTGAATTACTGTATTTATTGGCGTATAACACTCACTTTTTTACCCTGAAAATAGAGGGTACACTGTGCCTGCGTGTTATATGCAGGGGGCTGTGGAAAGTTTTTTTCCTGAAACTTCCCTCTTATACGCCGATAAATACGGTACATTTTTCTCTAAGCACCAATATAGTCCCAGATTCTGACCAAAGAACTTAGTATCAATTTAGCCCAATGTTCTATTCTAAAGCAATATTGCTACTCCTGCTGTATGGGGTACTTATATAACTAGTCTGTTGATAATAATTGGTTGCCATGAGAAACCAAAAACTTTGGTTTATGCTTTGTACTCACAAATTCCATTATGTCTGATGGTGTTATCTTTTAATTATTGTAAATATTTTAGTCTTTTACTATATATATATATATATATATATATATATATATATATATATATATATATATATATATAATGTGTGTGTGTGTGTTATTTTTCTAAAATATGGTATGGCTGGAAAAAATATTCTTAGAAAGTAGTTATCTACAGGAAATAAAGCAGTCACAGCAAATATAAATATGTAATTAGGTAGCATGTCAAATGAACTTGCTGAGTGTTTTGTACATTACAGACAGCAGGTGGGAAATGTGCCTGGAAGGGACACAGATTAAAGAACATTTCATAATTGCATATCCCGGAAGCCGGGAAATGGAGATTTACCCTGTCATGCATAGAAGGGACAATTTTCTTGATTCCTGGTAGTTTATGCATGGAGACCAAGTGACAAAGTGTGAATATTGTTTAATCTGAGGGAATAACCTGTCCTTGAAAACTCAGTAAACTCTTGCTTTAGCCCAGTAACCCCCATTTCTAAAGCCCTTGAGTGAGACGTCTTACAATTCCTCAAGGGACTCTACTGTAAGGCGCAGCAATGGCTTTTGTCACTTTGAAGGCATAGATTAATTAGGTGGAGATATATGCCAGTCTCTGTGAGGGATAGCATCAGTTATTGGAGTAGTTCAACATTTTTATTTATGTCCTGAATTCATTCCTACCAATCTGTTTCCCTCCATGAGATTTTATTGGCCAGGCCTATCATAACAGTTTAATTGAGTATGGATGGCAGTTCATCTTGCTCAGGCTTCTCATGAATACAATGGTTGAGCAGTGAGTCATTCTGCCTTGTTTTATGTTTTCCTGTTATAAAAATGATGGTTTTATCAAGGAATGACAGGGCATAGTGAACCCATAGGAGAAACAGGTTTAAATGTATTTTAATAATGACATTTTGTTTCCTGAACCAATTTTATTGAGTTTTGTAGGCAAGTTGGCAACACATAGTAATTATTACTAGAATTGGTAAATGTAATATTACACTTTAATTTATTAAGTGGTTAAGCTTGATTAGGCAGTTGAGCATTAAGAGGGTTTTCCAGGCTAAGAGGAAAGCCTTGTACACACGGCCGAGATTCTCGTCAGGAAAAAAACGTTGTTTTTCTTGACGAGATTCTTGACAAGAATCTTGTGCCGGCCGAGTTTACACACACTCCATTCAAAAGAACCGCTGTTCTTTTGAATGGAACGAATGCGGTGACGTCATTGACTACGACGAGCATGCGCTCGTCACATTCGATGCCGTCGCCGCAATCTTGCTGCACCCTACCTATGCCTAGGAAGCTATCGCGCATGCTTCAAAGTCATTTCGAGCATGCGCGGGCTTACCGGAGAACAGGTAAGCTTGTTGCTGCATACACACAAACAGTTTTCTTGTCGGGAAACAGGCCGACGAGAATCCCAACGAGAAAATAGAGAGCAGGTTCTCTATTTTTCTCGTCGAGATTCTGGGCAGTTTTCTTGACGAGAAACCTGAAAGCCTCGTACACACGCACGGTTTTCTCGGCAAGAAAGCTCTCCCAGCAGTTTTCTTGTCGTTTGAAAACCGGTCGTGTGTACGAGGCCGAAACTGGAAGTCATCTCATGTTGCCCTCATAAGTAGCAGAGGCAGGGCCGGATTAACATAGGGGCTGATGGAGCTGCAGCTCCAGGCCCCCATCATAATGTAGGCCCAAACTCTCTCACCAGGGCCCGGCCGTCGGCTGCTATATAATACATCCACATTGTCCAGGCAGCTGCAGCCTGCAGCTGCATTATTCATAGGCCCAATATTGAGTCAGTCTGCCGAACATCATTTAATCGCAGGCCCCGAGTAGCGGCCGTGAGCCGCGGCTATCATCCACAGCAGAGCCTCTTGCGGCGCAGGCAGTGCCAGTGCGCCGAGACTGAGCGTGCTCCTCCCCTTTCAGTACTCAACACAAACACTGTAGGCGGAGCTTGACGTCTCGGCGGCGTGACGTCATCATCCAGAGGCCGTCCCCGGCGTCCTATGAGGCTCGATTGCCTTGCGAAAGGAGTGCTGTGTGTGCGGTGCTGTGAGAGCCAGGAGAAGGACAGTAAAAATTAAAGTAAGTAAGCCATGAGCGCTGGCCCACTGCTGGGGAGGTCACTGTCAGACAGATAGGTCTAATTGTGCAGAAGAAGTGTGTACTAGTACAGTACTGGCTGAAGCCTTAAGTGGTTAACTTTTTTTTTGGGGGGGGGGCTATCTCAGTGCAGGCAGCCCATCAGTGCATCTTATCAGTGCCACATTTCAGTGAGTGCCCTCTATCAGTGCCCATAAATGCAGCTAGCCAGTGCCACCTATCAGTGCAGCTCAGTGCCACCTATCAGTGCTCATTAGTGCATCTCATCAGTGCCACCTATCAGTGCAGCTCAGTGCCACCTATCATTGCCCATTAGTCCAGCTCATCAGTGCCACCTTTCAGTGCCAGTACGGGGCAGAGTCCTGGAGGGAGTGGCAGGCTGCTGGTGGCAAGTGACACACTGTATCTGGGGCAGGCTGTGGGAGGCAAATGGCACACTGTATCCGGGGGCAAGTGGCACACTATCTGGTGGCAGGCTCTGAGTGGAAAGTGGCACACTATCTGGTGGCAAGTGGCACACTATAATGTGGCAAGTGGCACACTATATCTGGTAGCAAGGTGCTGGTGGCAAGTGGCACACAGTATCTGGTGGCAGGCTGCTGCGTGGCAAGTGGCAAACTGCATCTGGTGACAGGCTGTTGGTGGCAAGTGGCACACTGTATCTGGTGGCAGGCTGCTGGTGGCAAGTGGCAGTGTATTTGGTGGCAGGCTGTTGGTGGCAAGTGGCACACTGTATTTAGTGGCAGGCTGCTGGTGGCAAGTGGCACACTATATCTGGTGGCAAGGTGCTGGTGGCAAGTGGCACAGTGTATCTGGTGGCAGGCTGTTGGTGGCAAGTGGCACACTGTATCTGGTGGCAGGCTGTGGGTGGCAAGTGGCACACTGTATCTGGTGGCAGGCTGTGGGTGGCAAGTGGCACACTGTATCTGGTGGCAGGCTGCTGGTGGCAAGGGGCACACTGCATCTGGTGGCAGGCTGCTGGTGGCAAGTGGCAAACTGTATTTGATGGCAGGCTGTGGGTGGCAAGTGGCACACTGTATCTTGTGGCAGGCTGCTGGTGGCAAGTGGCACACTGTATTTAGTGGCAGGCTGCTGGTGGCAAGTGGCACACTATACCTGGTGGCAAGGTGCACAGTGTATCTGGTGGCAGGCTGTGGGTGGCAAGTGGCACAATGTATCTGGTGGCAGGCTGTGGGTGGCAAGTGGCACACTGTATCTGGTGGCAGGCTGCTGGTGGCAAGGGGCACACGGCATCTGGTGGCAGGCTGCTGGTGGCAAGAGGCACACTGCAACTGGTGGCAGGCTGCTGGTGGCAAGAGGCACACTGTATCTGGTGGCAGGCTGCTGGTGGCAAACTGTATTTGGTGGCAGGCTGTGGGTGGCAAGTGGCACACTGTATCTTGTGGCAGGCTGCTGGTGGCAAGTGGCACACTGTATTTAGTGGCAGGCTGCTGGTGGCAAGTGGCACACTATATCTGGTGGCAAGGTGCTGGTGGCAAGTGGCACAGTGTATCTGGTGGCAGGCTGTGGGTGGCAAGTGGCACAATGTATCTGGTGGCAGGCTGTGGGTGGCAAGTGGCACACTGTATCTGGTGGCAGGCTGCTGGTGGCAAACTGTATTTGGTGGCAGGCTGCAGGTGGCAAGTGGCACACTGTATCTGGTGGCAGGCTGCTGGTGGCAAGTGGCACAGTGTATCTGGTGGCAGGCTGTTGGTGGCAAGTGGCACACTGTATTTAGTGGCAGGCTGCTGGT
Organism: Rana muscosa; assembly: GCA_029206835.1. Taxonomy (NCBI): domain Eukaryota; kingdom Metazoa; phylum Chordata; class Amphibia; order Anura; family Ranidae; genus Rana; species Rana muscosa. The sequence continues at coordinate 557,951,885 of CM055118.1, read as the reverse complement.
GGCAAGTGGCACACTATATGGTGGCAAGGGGCACACTGTATCTGGTGTCAAGCTGCTGGTGGCAAGTGGCACACTGTATCTGGTGGCAGGCTGTGGGTGGCAAGTGGCACATTGCATCTGGTGGCAAGTGGCACACTGTATCTGGTGGCAAGGGGCCTCATTGTATCTGGTGGCAGGCTGCTGGTGTCAAGTGGCACACTATATGGTGGCAAGTGGCACACGGTACCTGGTGACAGGCTGCTGGTGGCAAGTGGCACACTGTATCTGGTGGCAGGCTGCTGGTGGCAAGTGACATGCTGCATCTGGTGGCAGGCAGCTGTGGAAAGCGATACACTACATCTGGTGGCAGGCTATGGGTGGCAAGGTAACAAGCTGCATCTGGTGGCAAGTGACAAGCTGATTCTGCATTATGGTGAGTTGAACTATTTCACTATATATTACAATGTAGTAATAGAAATAATGGAATTTGATCATCCTGACACCATATCAAGCATGGTGTCAAGATGATTTTAAGTGCTAACACCAGCCATTTGCCTGACAAATCACCCCCACTGCCGATTTCCCCATCAGCCCCCGAGACTACACCCCCCACCTTCATCTTTTTTTGTGAAGGGGGGGTGTCCCTGAATGGCAGTTTGGAAATGTGGGCTCCCTATGTTGCTGCTGGTGAGAGACTGCATAGCAGGTGGTGTTGCTGCTGCACGGCTGGTATTACTGGTGAGAGTATATTTAATTTGTTTTAGCGAAAAATTGTTTGCATTTTCATTTTGTTTCCATAAAAAGGCCCGCCAAAATCCTCAGCACCAGGCCCATGATGCTCTTAATCTGGCCCTGAGCAGAGGAATCCATGTCCAACTTATGTTTACAGTAATTTTTCTAATAAGACAGAAAGAACACATCAATTATCAAGTGAAACGGCAGATGAGCTCTTCCGAGAATATCACTAAACTGAAAGGCTATTTCCAGAAATGTACTGGTGGGGGGACATCACCTTATTTTGTAAGTATGAACAAACAGCATCTACAGTAATAGGTGTAGCGCTACCCGCAGAGGAGACGCTGAACTGTTTTGTGATTTCTCTGAACACCTGAAGTGCCGCAGCCTGCCCAGGATCAGGAAGTATTTACATGGCGTGTCATCCTGTGAAAAGTCATGCATGCACCAGTTTCGGCCATAAAAATAATAAAGCAACCATATCCTTTAGGTGAAACAGAATATAAATATTACGTTTCAACAACTATTGTACTGATAAGTCAAACATTTACAGAGGAATTAGTAGCTGAAGTTATATGCAAGTGCTATGAACCGACTCTTTATTTGTGTTTTTCCCATTTGTGGACATTTTTTGTATACATTTCTTTGGGATATATATTATTCCCCCCAGTTGGGGAATTATACTGTACATAGGACACATTCAGTAATTTTTTCACTTTTTCACTTATTTTTGCCCACAGGTGTTTTGATTATAGGGCAATTACACCTAATGATTTTTAGGTTTTGATGTTTATTTGCTTTGATATGTAGCACATGTTGTTTAAATACTGGGTTATAAAATTGGATACACTTTAGCAATAAGTGCACTTGAGGATTAATATTTAATCCACTTGGGTCAACATCACCCCTGAAGGGTGACACTAATTTGGATCACTTTTTTCAATTTATCACAACTCCGTAAACTCACCCACTGAAGGGTGACACTAGTTTGGATCACTTTTTAAGTTATTTATCACAAATTTGCAAACTTTGAGGATCAACCTCTTCCTAAGAGCAATAAAGGGAGGGTTGACCGATTAGCAACCACTTAGTATATATACATCCCCTGTTGACTGGCCCCCAGGAAGAGCGACCGGAACATTGATTCGCTCTTCATAGGTGGCATGCAGTAACGGGCCCCATTTGACATAATTATTAAATATATAATTTTCACTTTGGAAGGTTCACCATTAGCTTGGATATAACCACTTAATTGGAAGTGGATTTTACCACAAGCTAACCTACGGAAGGATTTAATTATATCTCTACCCATACCACTATCCAAGTGGAGGGCAGCGCCATTCACCCCAACACCACGCATCTTTTATTCAATTCAGATCCCTTTTATCAGGAACCTTTAGGGGAGGCAGCAGCTTAGGAACATTTCCTAAGCGCGGATTTAACAATTATACATAAGCTATGAACCGACTCTTGTACTTACACAAGCTCTTTGATTGGTTTCAATAACTATTGATGGAATTATTATTTTATTGCCTCAGATGGGTCTACATTTTGTTTCTAAACTATTATTTAATTGTACAGAAAAGCCAATGTAAAGTTCCTGTAATGCCTGTTATTTTTAAGGTGTATTCCTCTAGAGAAAATATTTCATCTTTCAAGCAGTTAAAAAAACACCATGAGGTATACAGTATTACAAAGGACTTAGCCTCAGGTAGAGGGAATATAGATCCCTGCACGTTCTGAAAGAGGAGATCAAGAGGTCAAGACCAGGCGTATGCTTCAGAGAGATAGAGTGAAGGAAAAGTACATTCAGGGCAAATGCAGGAAATAATCCTAAGGATCATGGCAATTCTTCACAGTGCCCTCAAATAGCCATCACAACTGTATGGAAGATTACTAAGGCTAATGTAATGTGGAGACCTGTCTTAAAATAAATGACATATATAAAACTCAATCAATATATTTTTAAGAATACCAGCAGATTTTACTAAATAAAACACAATTCAGAGCTCTCGAATACAGAGCTTATATAGATCTAATTCACAATTTTTTTTTTAGATAAGTGATACTGTGCTTTACTGTCTAGTATGTCTAGCATATAGTAACTGCTGCTGTGTAATAAATGGGCACTTGTGTCCAGCCTAGCTGTCATGTTGCAGTTGGTGAGGTAAGCCAGCTGTTTCATTTAATGGTACAAACATGGAAACCATATTTCACCTGACAGGAAAAAAAAGAAACTATTTATTTTGCTTGAAATTTCAAGCTGTGTTTCCCTAAAATTACTGTAATTAAAAAAATTTGTATCTGTTAAAGTAATTTGTAATGTATACCAGAATGTAAGTAAATGTAACTTTAAAGGCCAGCTTTACACAAAACAAATATTTGAGTCTTGCTTGGTTGCTGAAAGGATTAATTACCCCCTGGCATAATACCTCACTAATGCCTTGTACACACGACCGGTTTTCCCGGCAGGAAAACTGCCATGACAGTTTTTTGACAGGAAAAACGGACGTGTGTATGCTAAATTGCAGTTTTCCCGGCAGGAAAACTGCTGCGAATCATGGCGGGAAAAACCGTGTTCTCTATTTTCCTGCCGCGATTCCCGGCGGTCTTTTTACCGGCAGTTTCCCTATGGGAAACACTGCAGTGGAGCATACACACGGCCGGGAATCCCGGCCAAAGCTCTCACCGCAGTTTTCCCGACGGGAAAACCTCTGGTGTGTACACGGGGAAAGTTACCGTGCAGGTTCTCGGCTTTCCCCCTGGGATTCCCGGCGTACTTTTTACCGCCGGGAGATTCTGCCAGTGATATCGCCCACCAACTGGAATGACTATCACCAAGCTGAGTACTAGTGTTAAGTTCCTTTGATGGATTCTCCATAATGAATGCTAAAAAAAGAGGAGCACAAAGGAGTGATACCTTCATTTCAGCCTTACAGAGGTGGTAGAGACTCGTTTTTGCTTAAAAATGTTTTAATTGGGGTATTGAAGAGGTATAAGAAGCCATTAGGTAATGTTACCCACCATGGGTGTGGGAAAGTTACCGTAGCTTTACTTTTAATATTATAAGTATTCTATTGTGATACTGTAATAGAATTGACTGCCATGTTCCTGGATTTCTTACTCCTGGCATCCTTTCATCTTCCATTCTTTGTGGTAGAAGACTTTGCGAAGAAGCTCTAATGCCGCGTACACACGATAATTTTTCCCGTCGGGAAAAATTAATTTATTTTTTTAACAAGAAAAACGACCGTGTGGGCTTTTTGTCATTTTTCCCGACGGGAAAAACGTCATTAATCACGACGAGAAAAATTAGAGCATGCTCTAATTTTTCTCGTCGTGATTCCCGTCATTTTTTTCCGTGGCAGTTTTCCCATAGGGAAACACTGCCACGGAGCCCACACACGGTCGTTTTTCTCGACCAAGAAAAAAAATGTAGGGAAAAACGGCCGTGTGTAGGGAACCAAGCCGCTCCCTCATTTTTCCCGTCGATTTTCTCGACTGTGTTTTCACCGTCGAGAAAATCGTTCGTGTGTATGCGGCATAACAAGCAACTATCATTGCTAAAACTAGGTTCACATATGCGCATCTGCGTTTGCGTGTGTATGTCACTTGTATATTAGACCATCTATTTGAATGAGCTGCTGTACCTCAAAAAACACAGGGAAAGAAGTACCGGGCCTTTTTTTTTTTCAATGCACCATGCAAAGCCAAAGGTTCATGTGCAAAAACGCTTGCGGGTGCTGAAGCATGGGGGTTCCAGCCCTGTGCATTTGCTAAAGAGCAGCTTGTTTCTGTGTGGTTCAGGAATGTGCTCAATTATGGACACATTCCAGTCTTGCACGAATGTGAACCTAGGCTAAAGGAGAAAAAAAAACAGTTTTAAGTCCTAAAAATTATTAAATTACTGAAATTAAAATGGACCAGTAAGAAGATACAGTATGTGACAAGCAAGTAAAAACCTGCTAATCATGGTCAATAATATGGGAGTAAAATTGGCTACTATATTCAACTGTTGCAATAGCAATTTGTGTCTGTGCACTGGTTTCTGAAAAGTCCAACGTATACATAGTATTTTATTATTTTCTTTTCATCTAACTAAATCAGGTTATCTTTGTCAAAAACAGAAACAATTGAGTTGCATATTGTATATAGAGTAGTTTGGATATATGGCCTGATAGTACCATTAGGGATAAGCTTCGGGTTCAGAACAAGCATAGGCTTGAGGTGAGCATATCACTATTTAAAGTTTAATTGCATATTTCATAGTACTGTTCACTTTTGCACTGTAATTATCAAGAAGTGCACTATTATTTGTGTATACATATTTGAATTGCTTGAGTACATTTGAATGTGCCCTGCCTAAGTGCATAACCTGTACATCCACAAATCCCTTTTCAGGGCCAATACCTGTTAGCAACAACTGATTGATAGCTAGCTTTTCTATTGTTAACACCTTAACTATGTACAGTATTATCATGGATCTACTCCATCCATAGGGCCGTGGATAGCTCCCAAAATTAACCTTTTAAAGGTTAAACCTTTTTAAGACCCAGTAATAGGGAGTGGAGTATATTACTAACTCGGTGATGGCTGGACTCTTTTTATTCAATGATCTACTTACCCATGACATACAGACAGCTATTATTATCCCTTTCCTCCCATCGTTCTGCTATTCCTGGCCCCCTTCTGCCCTTTCCCTTTCTTGTCTTCCTTCTGACTCCCCCTCCTATTTTAAGGGGTTACTCACTTGGATTCCATGGTTTGACATGAATAACTATGCATGCTTGCACACATAACCAGGCAAAACATCAAACTGGCACATGCGACAGAAAAAGAGCTCCTCAGGCGCCAGAGGTGGGTCAAGACAATTTCCCACAATCTAACAAATACACAAAAATCATACACACTAGACTCACACATAATAAAAAGAATAACATATGGTTTAAATGTTAACTTTATTTCTGTTGTTCTTTACTTATAAATGAATAAAGACATTTGGATCTGAGCTTCATTAACTAATAATAATATCTTGTATTCCATTGTACAATATGAAATACTGTATTACAACTGTAATGATGGGGGTACCGATGGATTACCTATCAGTTGGCAAATTTGTATACCATCTGTTGCATTATTGTAACATTTTGAAAATAAAGGATGTTAAAAAAATAACTTTGAGCATGCGGTAATTAGAGCGGTCAGGCAGTTGTTGCTGACAGGCCATTTACCAGCTTTTTTTGAAAATAAAATAACTGCAATAGTGTGCACTTCAACTACCTTACTATACTTCACTCATGTTTACCCCACCCCCCTGTCCCCACTGGTTGGGCCTATTATCCCTGATTAGGGATGAGCTTTGAGTTCGACTCGAACATCTGCCGTTCGATCGTTCGACGAAGATAGAAGATTATGGCCCGTTTGCGCCAAATTCAAGCGGCGCGTCACGGCCCATAATGCACTGCGTCATCGCAGTGCATTGCTGGCTGATGATTGGCCAAGCATGCACTATGACCCGCATGCTTTGGCCAATCACAGCACCGTCAGCACAGAGAGCCATAATTGGCCAAAGGCAGGATGCCTTTGGCCAATTATGGTTTAGGGGATTAAGTACACGCCCCACACTATAAAAGGCCGCCTGTACGTCAGCCCTGTGTAGTGTGTTGCTGGCGTTTAGAGAGATAGATAGAGAGAGTGTCATTTAATTTCATTTACTTTGAGCAGGCAGTTGATTCCGTTAGCTTGATTCAGTTAGCTTCAGTGTATTTAGTATATATATGCATCCCGGTTTTGTGTATATATATATATTGTGACAGCAGGAAGGTAAAGTCACCTGGTTGCATCCAGGGGGGTAGATATATTTCGCCCAGATTCAGGCTTTACGCTGACTTATACAACTAGGTGGAGAGTTGTATAAGCCCAGCTAAGGCTAGTGGGCTAATGGATGACTCATACCTCTAGGGAGAGTGTGGGGCGTCGTGCAGACAGAGATGAGGAGACCAGCTGAACCTTGTCAGCTCATTTAGGCCTCTATAAGAACTCCCAGCTTCATTAGATGTTAGCTCATGCCTGGAACCAGACCTGTGTGGACTGTCTAGGGAGAGTGAACCCCTGTGCGGTGAGGCAAAGCCTGTGTGGCTATTTGTTTGGACTTTTACTAAACCAGGGACTTAGGGACTAGGACAGCACTAGGCTGATCCCAGTTGTTAGTTAGGAAACCTGTATGTTTAGTCAGAGGTCAACTTGACCAGGATTTATTTTGGTTATGTTTCTTTTGCTTTGCTGTGTTTTGTCACTGTAAATAGAAAATAAACCGCACCTTTTTGATTTTGAAAACCACAACCTCCGTTTGCTGGGCCTGTTTTGTGTGGGGAGCCCATCCCGGGGGTCACACACACCCGCTGCCGAGCTAACCCCCTCACAGTTGGTGGAGAACCAGTGGCAGTTTTTTTTTAAGCCAGCATGGAGGAGATACTGAAGCAGCTGGCTCTAGCAAATGCCAATCAACAGCAGACAAATGCAGGTTTGCAAAAGAGCCTTGCAGCTCAACAACAGAGCCTTGCAGCCCAGCAGCAGACAAACGCAACTTTGCAACAGAGTCTGGAGGCTCAGCAACGAGCCCAGCAGCAATCTGAGGCCCGCTTCATAGACCTGTTGCAGAAGCAAGAGCAGAGACTACAACAACAGATGGAAGCAGTAATGCAGCAACGTCCGCAGACCAGTGAGGAAAGCCGTCCCACTAATACCGCGTCCTTTGGGGTGAGTCGTTTATTGACAAAAATGACTGGAGAGGATGATCCAGAGGTATTTTTGACCACATTTGAAAGGACCGCTGAAAGAGAAAAGTGGCCTGAGGAGCAGTGGGCTGGACTGGTGGCTCCTCTGTTAACTGGTGAATCGCAGAAAGCTTACTATGACCTAGAGCCTAACCAAGCAAAAGACTATGTGATGCTAAAAGCTGAAATATTGGCAAGGCTGGGTGTCACCCAGGCTGTCCGGGCTCAGCGTGTGCATAACTGGACTTTCCAGCTTGGAAAACCCCCCAGGTCTCAAATGTATGATCTCATTCACCTGAGCAGAAAGTGGCTACAGCCAGAGACTTTGTCCGCACCAAAGATTGTGGAACGTGTTGTAATGGATCGGTTTTTGAGAGCTCTTCCTACTGCCATCCAAAAGTGGGTAAGCCATGGAGACCCAGAGACGGCCGATGGTCTTGTGGATCGTGTGGAGAAATACTTGGCTACAGAGAACCTGACGGCCTCTTCCAGAGACACTCGGACTTTCCACCCTAAGACCAGACCATCCCCAGGGGCGGATAAGAGGATTCCAAGGGGTGAGGGTGGAGAGAGTGAGAGGGTGGGAGCTCTACCCCAAGTTTGGCGAGAACAGCCTGGGAAATCAGCGGCTCAAGAGGCAGCAAGAAGGATCGTTTGCTACCGCTGCCGGCAAGCGGGACATATTGCAGCCAATTGCCCGGTTGTGGAGGAACCCATGCAGTGTGACTTTCTGACGGGCAGACGTCAGTCGCTGTGTGCGACAGTCGCATGCACTGCCATTCGAGGAACTGAGAAACATTTATGCAAAATGTGTGTTAATGGTAGAAATGTTGTGGTATTGCTGGATTCAGGTAGCCTTGTGACCCTGATAAAGGCTGAGTTAGTTAAAACAGAGGTCTCTGGGAATAGCAAGGTAGCTGTTATTTGTGTGCATGGGGACACCCGAGAGTATCCAGTGACTACAGTGTGTTTCGAGACCCCCAAAGGTACCCTCTCTCATCCAGTGGGCTTAGTATCTCAGTTACCGCATGACGCCATTGTGGGAAGGGATTTTCCGAAGTTCTGGGAACTGTGGGATGATCCTGAGCCCCTCACTGGTGCCCCTATGTACCAGGAATGTGATAGCCAGAACTCCCCTGAGAGTGGTGAGGACTCTCCGGAATTTCCCTTATCAGTATTGGCAGGGGAGACTCAAGAAACTGGAGAGGAGCCCACCTCCTCAGACGAAAACCTACCGTCTGTGGAGTTTTCTGATCTTGAGGTTCACAGGGAAAACTTTGCCACAGAACAGTTGAAAGACCCCGCCCTAATAAAGGCACGGGAAAACGTAGTGAAAATAGATGGCGAGTTAGTGAACCCAGATAATACCTGCACTTACCCATACTTCAGCGTAGAGAAGGACCTACTGTATCGGGTGGCAAAAAGGGCAGAAGAAACCGTTGAGCAGCTTGTGGTGCCCAAACCTTACAGGAAGTTGGTGTTGGAGTTGGCCCATGGGCACATTCTTGGAGGTCATCTGGGGACAGAGAAAACCCGAGAGAGGGTATTACAGAGATTCTATTGGCCGGGGGTGATGAAGGACGTAGAAAATTATTGTTCCTCCTGCCCTGTGTGTCAGAGGTTGGCCCCGATGCCACATTTCCGTAGCCCGCTGGTCCCTCTACCCATCATTGAGGTCCCGTTTGAGAGGATCGCCATGGATTTGGTAGGTCCTATAATCAAGTCCGCTAGGGGGCACCAGTACATATTAGTTATAATGGACTATGCCACCCGTTATCCAGAAGCGATCCCTCTCCGAAATACCTCGGCCAAAACCATAGCCAAAGAGCTATCTCTTGTTTTTAGCCGGGTGGGTATTTGTAAAGAACTGCTTACGGACCAAGGTACACCCTTTATGTCCCGGGTTATGAAAGAGCTGTGTAAATTGTTCAAAGTGACGCAATTGCGTACGTCTGTGTATCACCCCCAAACCGATGGGCTGGTTGAAAGATTCAACAAAACCCTAAAACAAATGTTGAAGAAAGTGGTGGATAGAGATGGAAAGGATTGGGACTGTTTACTTCCTTATTTGATGTTTGCTATTAGGGAGGTGCCCCAATCCTCTACGGGATTCTCCCCCTTTGAGTTACTGTATGGGAGACACCCAAGAGGGCTGTTGGATATTGCCAAGGAAACTTGGGAAAGTGAGAGTTCTCCCCACAGGAGTGTGATTGAGCATGTCGCCCTGATGCAAGATCGAATTGCACAGGTAATGCCCATCGTGAAGGAACATTTGGCCCAAGCGCAGTTGGCACAGCAGAGAGTGTACAACCGTGGAGCCAAGACCCGTACCTTTTCCCCGGGGGATAGGATATTGGTACTTGTCCCTACGGTTGAAAGTAAATTCCTTGCCAAATGGCAAGGCCCCTACGAGATAATGGAAAAAGTGAGCGAAGTGAATTACAAGGTCAGACAACCAGGAAGGCGAAAGCCCGAACAGATCTATCACGTTAATCTGTTGAAAGCCTGGAGGGATAGAGAGTCCCTAGTCGCAGACACTTGGTCACCAGCTCAAACTGGTTGCGTGATTCCTGAGGTTGGAATAGCAGCCACCTTGTCACAACCCCAACAACAGGAGGTTAAGGAGTTTGTGCTTTGCAACAAGGAGGTATTCTCTGAGCTGCCGGGACAAACATCTGGGGTAGAGCATGACATCATTACCCCGCCCGGTGAAAGGGTGAAGTTAAAACCCTATCGGATCCCAGAGGCTCGACGGGAGGCAATACGGGAGGAAGTACAGAAAATGCTGAACTTAGGGGTGATAGAGGAGTCCCAAAGTGATTGGTCTAGTCCCATCGTGTTGGTGCCTAAACCGGATGGGAGCTGGCGATTTTGTAACGATTTTCGTCAGTTGAACAAAGTTACAAAATTTGACACCTACCCCATGCCACGTATAGATGAGTTGATCGACCGGCTGGGAACAGCCCGATACATGACGACTCTTGACCTCACAAAAGGGTATTGGCAAATCCCCCTGGCCAAGTCGGCCAAAGAGAAAACCGCATTTGTAACCCCAGACGGGGCGTTCCAATATAAAAGAATGCCGTTCGGGTTACAGAATGCGCCGGCCACATTCCAGCGGAAAATGGACCAGATGCTGAGGCCCCATCGGAAGTATGCTGCGGCTTACCTGGATGACGTAATTGTCCATAGCACAGATTGGGCCTCACATCTGCCAAAAGTGCAAGCAGTCCTGGACTCTGTTCGGGAAGCGGGGTTTACGGCTAACCCCAAGAAGTGTACCATTGGGCAGGAGGAGGCCAAATATCTTGGGTACACCATTGGGAGGGGAGTAATAAAACCCCAACTCAACAAAGTCGAGGCCATCCAGAGTTGGCCACGTCCCAACAGCAAGAAGCAGGTACGAGCCTTTCTGGGAATCGCTGGGTATTATCGGCGATTCATTCCCCACTTTGCTTCTAAGGCTGTGCCCCTAACCAACCTGACGAAGGGGAAAGGGTCGGTCATGATTAAATGGACCCCCGAGGCTGAGGCAGCATTCCAATTCTTGAAACAAGCCTTATGTAGCCAGCCAGTGTTGTACTCACCCGACTTCTCTAAAGACTTTGTCGTACAAAGTGATGCGTCAGATGTGGGGTTAGGAGCAGTATTGTCCCAGGTCTGGAACGGGGAAGAGCACCCAGTCATTTACCTCAGCAGGAAATTGAAGTCCCATGAGGTAAATTACGCCACCGTTGAAAAGGAGTGTTTAGCGGTGAAGTGGGCTCTAGATTCCCTTCGGTACTACCTGCTAGGTAGGCACTTTGACATGGTTACGGATCACGCTCCGTTAAAGTGGATGGCTCAAAACAAGGAAACAAATAGAAGAGTGAATAGGTGGTTCCTGGCCCTCCAGGAATTCAACTTCACAGTAAAGCATCGCCCTGGCGTTCAAATGGGGAATGTGGATGCTTTGTCTCGAGTACATGAATGCCTGATTGCTGGTGTTCCAACCCCGAGGTTAAAACAAGAGGGGGGGGTATGTGACAGCAGGAAGGTAAAGTCACCTGGTTGCATCCAGGGGGGTAGATATATTTTGCCCAGATTCAGGTTTTACGCTGACTTATACAACTAGGTGGAGAGTTGTATAAGCCCAGCTAAGGCTAGTGGGCTCATGGATGACTCATACCTCTAGGGAGAGTGTGGGGCGTCGTGCAGACAGAGATGAGGAGACCAGCTGAACCTTGTCAGCTCATTTAGGCCTCTATAAGAACTCCCAGCTTCATTAGATGTTAGCTCATGCCTGGAACCAGACCTGTGTGGACTGTCTAGGGAGAGTGAACCCCTGTGCGGTGAGGCAAAGCCTGTGTGGCTATTTGTTTGGACTTTTACTAAACCAGGGACTTAGGGACTAGGACAGCACTAGGCTGATCCCAGTTGTTAGTTAGGAAACCTGTATGTTTAGTCAGAGGTCAACTTGACCAGGATTTATTTTGGTTATGTTTCTTTTGCTTTGCTGTGTTTTGTCACTGTAAATAGAAAATAAACCGCACCTTTTTTTGATTTTGAAAACCACAACCTCCGTTTGCTGGGCCTGTTTTGTGTGGGGAGCCCATCCCGGGGGTCACACACACCCGCTGCCGAGCTAACCCCCTCACAATATATATATATATACTACAGGCAGGCAGTTGATTCAGTATACTGTATCCTGTGCACAGAGTGCAGCTAGATCTCACTGCAGACCGTTCCTGTTATTCTCTTCCTAATATGCTACAGGCTGGCAGTTGATTCAGTTAGCTGCAGTATATTCAGTATACTGTATCCTGTTCACAGTGTGCAGCTAGATCTCACTGCAGACCGCTCCTGTTGTTCTGTTCCTAATATTCTACAGGCAGGCAGTTGATTCAGTTAGCTGCAGTATATTCAGTATACTGTATCCTGTGCACAGTGTGCAGCTAGATCTCACTGCAGACCGTTCCGCGCGCGACCCACGGCTGTGCATATTAAAGGGAACTTACCTGTACGCCAATATGCCCAGCTGTGCCATTCTGCCGACGTACATCGGTGTGAGACGGTCGGCAAGTGGTTAAAATCACTGCTCCCGAAAAAACTTCAGTTTTTAAAACTTTTTTTTGCGTTGATACATGTCCCCTGGGGCAGGACCCGGGTCCGCAAACCCTTTTTAGGACAATAACTTGCATATTAGCCTTTAAAATTTGCACGTTTTATTTCTCACGTTTGAGTCCCATAGACTTTTAAGGTGTTCTTAACCCCTTCAGCGCCACCTAGTGGTTAACCCCTTCACTGCCAGTGTCATTTTTACAGTAATCAGTGCATTTTTATAGCACTGATCGCTGTAAAAATTGCAATGGTCCCAAAAATGTGTCAAAAGTGTCCGATGTGTCCGCCATAAAGTCGCAGTCACAATAAAAATCGCAGATCGCCGTCATTACTAGTAAAAAAAAAAAATATTAATAAAAATGCCATAAAACTACCCCCTATTTTGTAGATGCTATAACTTTTGCGCAAACCAATCAATAAACGCTTATTGCAATTTTTTTACCAGAATTATGTAGAAGAATACGTATCGGCCTAAACTGAAAAAAAATATATATATATTTTTTGGGGATATTTATTATAGCAAAAAGTAAAAAAATATTGCATATTTTTCAAAATTGTCGCTCTATTTTTTTTATAGCTCAAAAAGAACAAAAAACGCAGAGGTAATCAAATACCACCAAAAGAAAGCTCTATTTGTGGGGAAAAAAAGGACAACAATTTTGTTTGGGAGCCACGTCGTGCGCAATTCTCAGTTAAATCGACGCAGTGCCGAATCACAAAAAGTGGCCTGGTCTTTGGCCAGCGAAATGGTCCAGGGCTGAAGCGGTTAATATATGTATTTCTTTCCCTTTCCCCAAAAAAGGTGATTCCGCCATTGGACAGTATACCCAAAGCTACCTAGTGCAAACTCTTCAGAACTCCTTTCTAATTTGGCAATCAGAAAATATTTACAAGCTTTTCTCTGCTTGGCCTTGATGTGATCACCACAACAAAATAAGCTGGATAGAAGACTGTTTGCCTTGGCATGCACATCATCCTCTTGTCAGGATTCAGCTGGGAGACCAGATATATTTGTAGCTACACACAGAATCTGAGACCAAACAATGTATATTTCTTTTAAGTGAGCTTTATTTACAGTGAAACAAGAGACAAGCCCACTCCAGTAAACAGTAAACATTAACAAACCCCAGTGATAATATACCTAATAAACCTAACAGAGACCTAACAACGAACTATATACAAAATATATACACAATGAGAGACAAGGGTAACAGGGAATATCAGGGATGCAAGTAAGGGGGATCAAGACTGGGTACAGGAACCAGGAGCAGGAGTAAGCAGCAGGGCACAGGATAATACACTATATTACCAAAAATATGGGGATGCCTGCCTTTACATGCACATGAAATTTAATGGCATCCCAGTCTTAGTCCGTAGGGTTCAATATTGAGTTGGCCCACTCTTTGCTGCTATAACAGCTTCAACTCTTCTGGGAAGGCTGTCCACAAGGTTTAGGAGTGTGTCTATGGGGATGTTTAACCATTCTTCCAGAAGCGCATTTGTGAGGTCAGGCGCTGATGTGGGTGAGAAGGCGTGGCTCACAGTCTCCACTCTGATTCATTCCAAAGGTGTTCTCTTAAAGCGGAGCTCCGCCGTAAAAAATATATTAAAAGCCAGCAGCTACACATACTGCAGCTGCTGACTTTTAATATTAGGACACTTACCTGTCCTGGAGTCCAGCGACGTTGGCAGCAGAAGACGAGCGATCGCTTGTCTCTCGGCTGCCTCCACCTTCATCATGGGTGAGGGAATCAGGAAGTGAAGCGTTGCGGCTTCACTTCCCGGTTCCCTACTGTGCATGCGCGAGTAGTGCTGCGCGGCTTTTACTGGTCCCCGCTGTGTTCTGGGAGCCGTGTGTTTCCCAGAACACAACGGGGACGGATGGACCGGGAAGTGACGCACTACCCGCAGTCTTCCCGCAGAGTGCATACACGGAAGTGGGTGCAAATACCTGTCTTAGACAGGTATCTGCACCCCCCTCCCCCCCGAAAGGTGGCAATTGTGGCACCTGAGGGGGGGAGGAATCTGATGAGCGGAAGTTCCACTTTAGGGTGGAACTCCGCTTTAAGTTGAGGTCAGGCCAGTCAAGTTCTTCCATCCCAAACTCGCTCATCCATGTGTAGCGATTAGGGATGAGCTTTATGTTCGAGTCGAACATGAGTTCGATTCGAACATTGGCTGTTCGCCCGTCCGGCGAACAGCGAACAATTTGGGGTGTTCGCGGCAAATTCAAAAAGCTGCGGAACATCCTTTAAAAGTCTATGGGAGAAATCAAAAGTGTTCATTTTAAAGGTTATTATGCAAGTTATTGTCGTAAAAAGTGTTTGGGGACCCGGGTCCTGCCCCAGGGGACATGTATCAATGCAAAAAAAAGTTTTAAAAACTGCAATTTTTTCGGGAGCAGTGATTTTAATAATCTTAAAGTGAAACAATAAAAGTGAAATATTCCTTTAAATTTCGTACCTGGGGGGGGTGTATAATATGCCTGTAAAGCAGCGCTTGGTTCCCGTGCTTAGAACTGTCCCTGCACAAAGTGTAATTTCTGAAGGAAAAAAAGTCATTTAAAAGCACTCGCGGCTATAATGAATTGTCGGCTCCCGGCAATACAGAGAAAAGTAATTGATAAAAAAAAAATGCGTGGGGGTCCCCCCCAAATACAATTACCAGGCCCTTCAGGTCTGGTATGGATATTAAGGGGAACTCCACGCCAAATTTAAAAAAAAATGGCGTGGAGTTCCCCCCAAAAATCTATACCAGACCCTTTATCCCAGCACGCAACCTGGCAGGACGCAGTAAAAGAGGGGGGGAAGAGAGAGCGCCCCCCTCCTGAACCGTACCAGGCCACATGCCCTCAACATGGGGAGGATGCTTTGGGTGTCTGTGACCCCTCAAAGCACCATGTCCCCATGTTGATGGGGACAAGGGCCTGAACCCCACAACCCTTGCCCGGTGGTTGTGGGGGTCTGCGGGCGGCGAACTTATCGGAATCTGGAAGACCCCAGTAACAAAGGGGACCCCCAGATCCCGGCCCCCCCCCCCTTATGTGAATTGGTAAGGGGTACATTGTACCCCTACCATTTTACAAAGAAAGTGTAAAAAATTGTAAAAAAACACACAGACACAGTTGGGAAAGTCCTTTATTAAAAATTAAAAAATGAAAAATAAAAAACCCATTCCAGCGATGTAATCCAGTGTCCCGTGGTGATCCGATGACCAGCGCTGCAGTCTCCTCCAGTCCCCACTCCACATGAAACCCCCATGACGTACGAGGGGGCGGGGTCACCCGTCACATCATAGGGTAAGCCCCAGCTTTCCCCGCTTGCAAGCAAGCAAGCGGGGATAGCCGGGGCTTACCCCTATGATCTGATGGGTGACCCCGCCCCCTCGTACGTCAGACCCCGCCTACGTCATTGGCTGAGCGGACCTGATGGGTAACGTGATTTGATTCCTCCGCAGTGTAATAAATGAATAGACCCCACCCCTTCTCACGTTCCCCATCAGGTCCGCTCAGCCTTACACCCAGTGAAGGTGACCCCACCCCCCTACGTCATTGGCTGAGCGGACCTGATGGGGAACGTGAGAAGGGGCGGGGTCTATTAATTTATTACACTGCAGAGGAATCAAATCACGTTCCCCATCAGGTCCGCTCAGCCAATGACGTAGGCTGGGTCTGACGTACGAGGGGGCGGGGTCATTCATCAGATCATAGGGGTAAGCCCCGGTTTTCCCTGCTTGCGGGGAATAGCCAATGATGTAGGCTATTCTGTGTGGTTTTTTAAAAAAAAATGCACTTTCTTTCTGAAATGGTAGGGGTACAATGTTCCCCTTACCAATTCACCTGGGGGGCCGGGATCTGGGGTCCCCTTTGTTAAAGGGGTCTTCCAGATTCCGATAAGCCCCCTGCCTGCAGACCCCCACAACCACCGGGCAAGGGTTGTGGGAATCAGGCCCTTGTCCCCATCAACATGGGGACATGGTGCTTTGAGGGGAAAAAGACCCTGAAAGCATCCTCCCCATGTTGAGGGCATGTGGCCTGGTACGGTTCAGGAGGGGGCGCTCTCTCGTCCCCCCCCCCTCTTTTGCTGTGGCCTGCCAGGTTGCGTGCTCGGATAAAGGGTCTGGTATGGATTTTTGGGGGGAACTCCACGGCATTTTTTTTTTTTTTTTAAATCCATACCAGACCTGAAGGGCCTGGTAATGGAATTTGGGGGGACCCCCACGCATACACATACTGCAGCTGCTGACTTTTAATATTAGGACACTTACCTGTCCTGGAGTCCAGCGACGTCGGCAGCAGAAGACGAGCGATAGCTCGTCTCTCGGCTGCCCCCACCGTCATCATGGGTGAGGGAATCAGGAAGTGAAGCGTTGCGGCTTCACTTCCCGGTTCCCTACTGCGCATGCGCCAGTAGCGCTGCGTGGCTTTCACTGATCCCCGCTGTGTTCTGGGAGCCGTGTGTTTCCCAGAACACAACGGGGGACGGACGGACCGGGAAGTGACGCACTACCCGCATTCTTCCCGCAGAGTGCATACACGGAAGTGGGTGCAAATACCTGTCTTAGACAGGTATCTGCACCCCCCCGAAAGGTGCCAATTGTGGCACCTGAGGGGGGGAGGAATCCGATGAGCGGAAGTTCCACTTTAGGGTGGAGCTCCGCTTTAAGTTGAGGTCAGGCCAGTCAAGTTCTTCCATCCCAAACTCGCTCATCCATGTGTAGCGATTAGGGATGAGCTTTATGTTTGAGTCGAACATGAGTTCGATTCGAACATTGGCTGTTCGCCCGTTCGGCGAACAGCGAACAATTTGGGGTGCTCGCAGCAAATTCAAAAAGCTGCGGAACATCCTTTAAAAGTCTATGGGAGACATCAAACGTGTTCATTTTAAAGGTTATTATGCAAGTTATTGTCATAAAAAGTGTTTGGGGACCCGGGTCCTGACCCAGGGGACATGTATCAATGCAAAAAAAAGTTTTAAAAACAGCTGTTTTTTTGGAAGCAGTGATTTTAATAATGCTTAAAGTGAAACAATAAAAGTGAAATATTCCTTTAAATTTCGTACCTGGGGGGTGTCTAAAGTATGCACGTTACCCGTGTTTACAACTGTCTCTGCAAAAAGTGTCATTTCTGAAGGATAAAAAGTAATTTAAAACTACTCCGGCTATTCATGAATTGTCGGTCCCGGCAATACAGAGAAAAGTCATTGAAAAAAATGAGGAACCAAAATAAAAAAAATAAAAAATGTGTGGGGGTCCCCCCAAATTCCATATCAGGCCCTTCAGGTCTTGTATGGATATTAAGGGGAACCCCGCGTAATAAAAAAAAATGGCGTGGGGTTCCCCAAAAAAAAAATCCATACCCGCCCCGTGACGCGCCAGAGGGGGCAGGGTCACCCGTGACACCACGGGGAAGCCGCCGGAAACCCCCGTTACGTCACATCACGGGTGGCCCCGTCCTCGGGTATAAAAGAAATGTCAACGTCAAAAGAAATGTCAATGTGCATACTTTAGACACCCCCCAGGTACGAAATTTAAAGGAATATTTCACTTTTATTGTTTCACTTTAAGCATTATTAAAATCACTGCTCCCGAAAAAACTGCAGTTTTTAAAACTTTTTTTTGCATTGATACATGTCCCCTGGGGCAGGACCCGGGTCCCCAAACACTTTTTATGACAATAACTTGCATATTAACCTTTAAAATTAGCAGTTTTGATTTTTCATGTTCGTGTCTCATAGATTTTAACGGTGTTCACGCGTTCGAACAAATTTTTTGCCTGTTTGCATGTTCTGGTGCATTCCAAACCGGGGAGTATTTGGCTCATCCCTAGTAGCGATAGCGGACTATGGAGTGTAACAAATATGTGCCTTCCACGTCATTCATCATCTATAGTTGTGTCCCTTTAATGCTGGACGCCAGTGACTGTCATCAAATTTGTGAGCCAACCCACCTATCACTTCAAGGAATACCATTAGCCTGTTTAAGCCAGCCAGTCAGTCTATTCATTCATCACTGTGCCTTTCTGGATATAATCTAATGAGCTCCAACTGCCGGTGAATACTATCAGGCCTGTACCACAGACATTACTGTTATCGCTAATTAAAGGGCCCTACACTATCCTCATTCTGTCTAATCCCTCATTAGGACTTTAGGTTGAATAGGTCGGCCTGGGGTTCCCCAGTGTAACGATTTGCATTAAACACTTAACCATTCATTGTCCTTCAGGTCATGCTACAGGTGGTATACCATTGTAGATATGTATAATGTATCTTCCTGCTGTTAAACTGTTTATTTAAGCTGTCTTTGGGGGAAATCCTCTATTGAGTCTATGTTGTTATTCAGAACTCGGTTGATCTATTGCCCCCTGTTACAAACGAATACTACTTTGTAAAAGCTGAGATACCATAAATATATTCACTTGTGTGATGTGTTATTTAAAGGTGCTTGTGAAAATATGTCAGAACCCAGAGTGTCAGATGGGTTGAAAGGTTCACAGGGTCATGTGATGCTGATGAGCAGTTAAATCCAAGCAGTCCTCAAGGGGACCGTGCTACACATGTCTTTATGGACCTTGCTTTGTGCACTGGTCCAAATGATTTGGTGGAGGGGGGATTTTGGTTTGGGATTGTTTTATAGGGGTTGGGCTTGGCCCCATAGTTCCAGTGAAGGGATTTCTTAAGGCATCAGCATACCAAGACATTTTGGACAATTTCATGCTCCCAACTTTGTGGGAACAGTTTTTGGATGGCCCCTTTGTGTTCCACCAGTGCGCAAAGCAAGGTCCATAAAGACATAGATGAGTGATTTTGGGGTGGAGGAACATGATTGGCCTGCACAGAGTCCTGACCTCAACCCGATAGAACACCTTTGGGATGAATTAGAGTGGAGACTTTGAGTCAGGCCTTCAATTTCATTTTAGTGGAATATCTTTGTTATGAATGCAGTGTCAATGCAGGACTATTCCATAGGTATTCATGTCTTTGGCAACGGGAGCAGGTGTCCTGCCTTAAACTCAGAGATAGAGGCCTTTCTGCCCCTGTTCACCGTTTTGCTTGACCAGGACGGGGATTGCCTTAGAAGGTAAAAAAATGAATAAATAAATGAAAATGATAAAAAAGCTAATCAATAAATAATGTAAAAAAAATAAAACCATAAAAAGTAGTGGTGGCTGATGGCTTCCAGCACTATCAAAGTAAGGTTTATGCCCTGTCTGTCTTGGTTAAAAGACCATTAGCCTCTCACTTGATGATTGGGACAGTAGATACATCCACAGGTATATAATTGTACTTGATCTGACTGCTGAAGCTCAATGGAGGGTTTCCCTGTACTAAGAAATAAAAACATAAACAGAGAAAAGCACACAGCTCTTATGCAATATAAAGGTAATATTAATTATATAAAACAAAAGTGGAAACACACATCTGCTCAGCTTGTACTGGTAAACATAATATCAGGAGGGTACAGTTTCATGTAAACCTACTTGCCAAAGCCAGTGGCAATGCTGGAGAAGAATGTGGCAGCTGTTACTCCTGCAAGTGAGATCTGCTCCCAGATGCAGCACTGATCTGAATCTCCTGACTGCATTGAGATGGAATAGAGGGTGCAGGCTGTGTACAATTGTGGGTCCTGGTGGTGAACCGATGCATTTCAAGGATGTGAAGCCTTGAGAAAGGGGGACAGTTTTGTAGTTTTCTATTTAAAGAACGTGGGGCAACCATATTTTTCATAACATATGCTGGTTTTGATTGTCTTATGTCTCGTACACACGATCGCGATTTCCGACAAGATAACCGCAAGTTTTTTTCAGCAGGAAAACGGCTGAAATTTGTCTTGCCTACACACGGTCACACTAATCTCGGACGAAATTCAAAAACGTGGTGACGCGTACAACACGTACGACGAGCCGAGATCAATGAAGTTCAATAGGCAGTTTGGCTCTTCTGCTTGATTCTGAGCATGCGCGTTTTTTTTGCATGTTTTTATGCACGTCGTAATTACATATAGAAGAACGCGATTCGCGATAGGAATTTTTCCTGTCAAGAAAATTGAGATCCTGCTCTCAATCTTTTGTTGGCCAGGATTCTGACAGAAAAAGTGCGATGGAGCATACACACAGTCAGAATTCACAACAAAAAGCTAACATCGCACTTTTCTCTTCGGGAATCGCGATAGTGTGTACGAGGCATTAGAAGTATCGCACAACGATTTTGCCTTGCTCTTCCTCACATTAATTTGACTGATTCTCCTGTTGAATTGGTTAAAATTCCAGCAGTAGCCACCTGGCTTGGCAAAATTAGATTTAACCCCCTTAGCGGTATTCCCGAGTCGGGCTCGGGGTGAGTTTTTTATGAAGTAACTGACCTTGTTCCCTGAATCCTGCGATGTCCTTCCGCAGTGTCTGCGAGCCGTGTCTCGCTCAATCCACACTGCCGAGTGCCGAGCTCCGTTCCCTGCGACGTTGCGGCGCACGGGGACGGAGTTCGGCGCCAAATTCAAAAAGTGAAACACATTGTATACATACAATATACTGTAATCTTACTGATTACAGTACTGTATGTAATAATTACACATCCCCTTTGTCCCTAGTGGTCTGTCCAGTGTCCTGCATGCACTTTTATATAATAAAAACTGTTCTTTCTGCCTGGAATTTGGAGATTGTCCATAGCAACCAAAAAGTGTCCCTTTATGTCAAAAGTGGTTTTAGACCAGCTAAAAAACAGCGATAATAAATTACAATCACTCGCAGAATTGAGCAATAGCGATTTGTGGGGAAATTTGTCATCAAACACTAAATCTAATGGCAGCGACAATTCTGAAACTGAGCAAATTTCTGTGTTTTTGATTTGATTACATTATTGAATAATTTTTATTATAATTCCATTACTATTTTTTATATTTTTTTATAGTTATTTATTATATTATAATTTACGATTTTGTGTTTCAAACTTTATTATACCCGGGATGTTTACTAAACTCTTGTTTGGTCAGGTTTAAGTAAGTACTTACTAAGAATCGCAGGCCTACAATACATAACACCAAATTTCCATGCAAAATAATTGTACCGCTTTTGGTACATAATTCCAGACAGAATCATACCGCCAGGGAGGTTAATAATTGATTGGGCTGAGTGGACAAAACAGTGAATGCATCGTATCAATTGCAGTCACTGTTCAGGCAGTAGAGATTTTGCCATTGATACCGTAGCATGGATGGAGGCTGAAAATATTTTCTCTCATTCAGCTGTAGGCTAAATGAGAGAAAATCTAGCCATGTATGGCTAACTTAAGTCTACTAGACAGGGCATGTTTGTTTGTTGGTTTAGACACACAAACCTGAACAAACAAGACTGCAACAACCTTTCACATTGACACGTTGCAATGTTCCTCAGAGCTCTCCACTTCAGGTCAAAGGACCTAGAAACCATATGATCTTTCCCTAGGCTTATATGTGGTATCTCAAAATTATTTTTGCAGACAATTTTCTCAGAATATTCATTTTAATTAGTAATACTGACATGTAAGGTGTGATCTTTAATAAGTCCACTTTAACACAGACATGCATATATAAAAACAACGGTATGACTTTTCTTCTAAAAACTCCAATGTAATTTTTTTTCAGACAAAGCATGACATATCATCATAGCAAGCAACAGTTACTATCTCCCACGATTAACCATGACAGATTAATGTTCAGTTTTACAGTTCCTGGTATTATTATTCATTCCATGTTGACAAATCTATCAGATACAAAGCCGTTTCCTGTTGTTTACTGCCCTATTTCAATGGTAATAAGTTTAGTTCATGTCACTTATCTTTTATTATATTAATAACATTCTTCATAACATATATTTTCCCAACATTAGCTAGCTGATATTTTATTTATTTACCGTGTATAAAACATTTAAATGTTAAATAAAATTATGCAGCATGGGTGGATTAACAGACACACAGATAAAGACATACTGTAAGTTACCATTTTAATCAAAGATTAATATATATCTAAAAATGCACAAATAAAATGTACTAACAGATATACCCCACTTATGATTATTTAGTTATTTTTTTCAAAAATGACTGCAAATTTGCTATATTAACTGCTGCAGTCCTTATCTAAATACTTAAGCCTAACTGTAAGCTAGTTGTCTCCCTTTTACTATTGGCTTGTAAAAGACAACATTATGTCCTTATTGCTTTGTGGTTTATAGTGGTAACACTATTCTGTACTTTTATAACTGTTCTGTACTTCGGGTCTCTCATTATGCTTTGTAATGACTAGTCCTTAGTGAATAGGCAGCCCATTAATTCAAACATTTATTGTCTTCCTCCAATATTTTATGTATTACATTAAAGTGGAAGTAAACTTCCATCTCTGATTTGTACCTATAGGTAAGCCTATTAGATACAAGTTCGGATGAATTTGATACATTCGAATCTCCGAATTAAATAGTAACGAATAGTAATGAATTTCATTGAAATCCATTAAAATTCATTTAGTTTTTTTCATTTTCTAACAAATTACAACTTTTCAGAACAATTAGAATTCAGAACAGTCAAAAAAGGATTGACCGATTTGAATTCTGTGTGAATAATAGCTGGTTGTTAAGCAGCAGGTGGGGAAGTCGACTGCCCGTGTCCTTAACAATCATGACTCATCATCTGTCACTGCCAGATGAATGTAAAGAAAAGAATGCTGGCAATTTCCCGGCAGTATAAAAATGTTAAAAAAAATGGCGTGGGGTCCCCCCAGTCCATACCATGCACTTTGGATCTGGTATGGATTTTAAGGGGAGCCCCATGCCAAATATAACAAAAAAAGGCATGGGGTCCCCCCCAAATCCATACCAGACCATTATCTGAGCATGCAGCCTGGCAGGTCAGGAAAGGGGGGGAGGGATGGGCGAGGTCCCCCCCTGAACCATACCAGGCTACATGTCCTCAACATGTGGGGGTGGGTGCTCTGTCGCTCCACCCCAAAGCACCTTGTCCCCATGATACTGGTCTGGTATTGATTTTGGGGGGACCCCATTCCTTTTTTTTTTTACATTTTAGCGTGGGGTTCCCCTTAAAATCCATGCCCGAAGGGCCTAGTATGGACAGGGGGAGGACCCCACACCGTTTTTTAACATTTTTCTATTGCCTATTCTATCGTTCTGAACAGTTGTAATTCATTACAAAATTTATAAAGGTATAAAAGTAATTTTAATGAAAACAAAACAAATTTTATCGAAAACAAAACAAAACTAAACTAATTCCAGAACCAAACTAAACAAATTCAATAACGAAATGAAATTAGTAACATAACTAATTATCCGAAATTAAACAAAATTTGTTTTTTCATTCTGCACATGTCTAAAGCCTATAATAAGGCTTGCTTATAGGTATTGTAAATATCTCCTAATCATGCACCGTTTAGGAGATATTTAATATATATGCAACCAATGATGTCATCGGTGCATGTGCTCTGAAGAAATGGTCTTCCGGGCCGTTCCTCGAGAGCCCTGTGCCGTAAACGGCGGCTCCCCCGCGCATATGCGTAAGTGACGATATTGTGGCCTATCCCAGGCACATCTGGCTGCTAGGCTGTCTGAGGGCCTATCCAGAAGCAGGAGAGCAGCATAGGGTTGGGATTGCGGCTTGCAGTCCAACCAGAAGTGATGTTTCTGACGGCCGGAGAGTCTGTCGTGGTCGGAGGTAGAGGAGAATCTGTTGACACTAAGGGGGACCATCCACCTTGTTACCAGGGACCACCATGAGTAGCTGAAGCAAGTACCAGAGCAGTATTCTGACCAACCCGGGGACGGTGACGAATCTGGAAACTTTAGCAGGTGCCAAGCCAGGGACCCAGCTAGTGGGGTGACACTTAAGGAGTATCTGGGGTGCCAAGTCAGGGACCCAGCAGGGAAGCGGGGGTGACGCTTGGGGAAGATACTAAAGTAAGAAGATTAGAAGAGCTCACGGGATTCAGTGGCAGTGAATCGGCAAGTCTAGTGAGAGAGACTGGGAGCTCAGTGGGCTGAGGATCTACAAGAAGTGATTGTATAAAGGTAAAGGAGTTCTTTCCAACTTGTGTTAGGAACTGTTCCAAGACTGTTTCCCTAGGAGACAGCGCTCCTACACATGCAGATGTTGTGCCTTGCTGGGTGCCTTTCCCTGCATGGCTGTCTACCTGTCTCAGAGTCTGCCAATTGACATTGCAACTACCTAAGGGTGTCTTGGCCCTAAACCCTCTCTCCCACAGTTCTGTTTAAGAGAAAAGAAATCTCTTTGCATTCAAGAAGTGTCTGGTGCCCATGAATCTACTTTACATTACACCCACTATGCCTTGCAACCCACTCTATACAGAAGGATGTCAGCTGTTCCTGGCTCTGGAGGTTCTCATCAGACTAAAGGAGGCCTGGAACCTTGCTACACATACATGATAGAAAATATACATAAAATGCACATGCTTTTCCTAGAGAGCCTATTAAGTCCCTAGTTCACCAACAGGAAGACAATCGGTTCAGATCAGTTTGATCAAAACACTAATGCAATAAAAAACGAATGCATAAACAGTTTGGCATAATTAACTTCTCATCCCATTCTCTGTGCTCCTGCGTATTCTCCCAATGATGTTTGAAAAAATGGAGAGCGAGGCTATTCTTGTCACACCCTTGCTCAATGAAACGCTGGTGCTCCCCAAATCTCTTTTGCATCGTGCGCATAGTTCTTCTCACATAATAGAGGCCACAGGGGCACCATACACTACAAATTGCGTACTGTAGCTATTTCTTCCATTTAATTTCCAAGCCTGCAAAAGTGCAGCTTAAAGCGGTGTTCCGCCGAAAAAATAAATAAATAAAAAGTCAGCAGCTACAAATACTGCAGCTGCTGACTTTTAATATTAGGACACTTACCTGCCCAGGGCATCTGTGATGTCCTCACCCGAAGCCGATCTGTCCCTCATTTCCTTATCAACTTATAAACTTTACTTATCAGAAGCACTTTGTTTGTCCACAACTTTGCCAAAATGTATATTTGTATTCTAAAACCTTTAAAAACCTGTATGTACTGATGAACTAAAGTTTTGAACTCCTTTAGTAGAAAATACAAATCTGGGAGAATACCAGACATCTGTCACAGTTTTCTACATTCTGACAAAAGGTTTTTTGTCTGAAACTCTTGAGTTGTGTTGCATTTCTCTCTTGTTATTGCCCTGGCTACCTACTGGTTTCAAGTCTCAAACATACTGTACGTAAATCAAATGAAATAAAATGCAGTGCAATCCTCTAAATAAACAATATTATAAATACAGGTGAATCATGTGCAATATCACTTCATTTACCACTAACAAAAATAGAATTGCAATGCAAATAAAGCTAAATATTTGCTCAAAAAAACTAAGACAAGAGTTTCATCATGCAAAGCATTTAAAAGCACAGTAACATTTATTAAAATATAAATTATATGCACTCACATGCATTTCTGCACTGCAAGATGGTGCACCTCAGAATTTAGCTCATAGAAGAGCCTTGCATTGCCCCCTTAAGGAGCTGGAACATCGATCTCACATTATCAGGCCTCTGATGGTGTCACTTCCGGTTGAGTGCTGATGTCATTGGCACCATCCTGACATGTTTCGTCATTATACCACAACCTTTTCATGACAAAACATGTCAGGGCGGGGCCAGTGATGATGTGGAATAACATCTTGGTGGATTTACTTTCAATATTTAGTACGCATGGAAGTGTGGTCTAAACCTTCTAGTTACTTTATTTTAAATATACTGTGTCACTTACCAGACATAATTTCATTGGGGGATGTCACCCTGTATTTAAAACAGGTGTTTCTATAGGCATAATATTCTTTGTTGCATTATTGATTTAGTGGTGTTTAGGTGTTTAAACATACCCTGCATTGCAGAGGGTGTCATTATTGGGGGATGTTACCATTTTTCATGTACTGTCATCATTCTAAGATGGCACTGAGTATTTAACCACTTAAGCCCCGGACCATTTGGTAGCTAAAGGACCAGAGGTGAATTCAGAATTTTGCACTGCGCTGCTTTAACTGTAAATTGTGCGGACATGCAATGTTGTACCCAAACGAAATTTGCGTCCTTTTCTTCCCACAAATAGAGCTTTCTTTTAATGGTATTTGATTGCCTCTGCGATTTTTATTTTTTGCGATATAAACGGAAAAAGACCGAAAATTTTGAAAAAAAATGATATTTTCTACCTTTTGTTATAAGAAAAATCGAATAAACTCAATTGTAGTCATACATTTAGGCCAAAATGTATTCAGCCACATGTCTTTAGTAAAAAAAATGACAATAAGCGTATATTTATTGGTTTGCGCAAAAGTTATAGCGTCTACAAACTAGGGTACATTTTCTGGAATTTACACAGCTTTTAATTTATGACTGCCTATCTCATTTCTTGAGGTGCTAAAATGGCAGGGCAGTACAAAACCCCCCAAAATGACCCCATTTTGGAAAGTAGACACCCCAAGGAAATTGCTGAGAGGCATGTTGAGCCCATTGAATATTTTTATTTTTGTCCCAAGTGATTGAATAATGACAAAAAAAAAAAATACAAAAAGTTGTCACTAAATGATATATTGCTCACACATGCCATGGTTATATGTGGAATTGCACCCCAAAATACATTCTGCTGCTTCTCCTGAGTACGGGGATACCACATGTGTGGGACTTTTTAGGAGCCTAGCCACGCACGGGACCCCGGAAACCAAGCACCGCCTTCAGGATTTCTAAGGGCGCAAATTTTTGATTTCACTCCTCACTACCTATCACAGTTTCGAAGGCCATAAAATGCCAAAATAGCACAAAACCCCCCCAAATGACCCCATTTTGGAAAGTAGACACCCCAAGCTATTTACTGAGAGGCATTATTAGTCCATGGAATATTTTATATTTTGCCACAAGTTGCGGGAATATGACAAACTTTATTTTTTTTGCACAAAGTTGTCACTAAATGATATATTGCTCACACATGCCATGGGCATATGTGAAATTACACCCCAAAATACATTCTGCTGCTTCTCCTGAGTACGGGGATACCACATGTGTGGGACTTTTTGGGAGCCTAGTCGCATACAGGACCCCAAAAACCAAGCACCGCCTTCAGGATTTCTAAGGGCATAAATTTTTGATTTCACTCCTCACTACCTATCACTACCTATCACAGTTTTGAAGGCCATAAAATGCCAAGATGGCACAAAACCCCCCCCCAAATGACCCCATTTTGGAAAGTAGACACCCCAAGCTATTTGCTGAGAGGCATGTTGAGCCCATTGAATATTTTTTTTTGTCCCAAATGATTGAATAATGATAAAAAGAAAAAAAACAGAAAAAATGTACAAAAAATTGTCACTAAATGATATATTGCTCACACATGCCATGGTTATATGTGGAATTGCACCCCAAAATACATTCTGCTGCTTCTCCTGAGTACGGGGATACCACATGTGTGGGAATTTTTGGGAGCCTAGCCGGGTACGGGGCCCCAAAAACCAAGCACCGCCTTCAGGATTTCTAAGGGCGTAAATTTTTGATTTCACTCCTCACTACCTATCACAGTTTCGAAGGCCATAAAATGCCAAAATAGCACAAAACCCCCCCAAATTACCCCATTTTGGAAAGTAGACACCCCAAGCTATTTACTGAGAGGCATGTTCAGTCCATGGAATATTTTATATTTTGCCACAAGTTGCGGGAATATGACAAACTTAGTTTTTTTTGCACAAAGTTGTCACTAAATGATATATTGCTCACACATGCCATGGGCATATGTGAAATTACACCCCAAAATACATTCTGCTGCTTCTCCTGAGTACGGGGATACCACATGTGTGGGACTTTTTGGGAGCCTAGCCGCGTACGGGACCCCAAAACTCAAGCACCGCCTTCAAGGTTTCTAAGGGCATAAATTTTTGATTTCACTCCTCACTACCTATCACAGTTTTGAAGGCCATAAAATGCCAAGATAGCACAAAACCCCCCAAAATGACCCCATTTTGGAAAGTAGACACCCCAAGGAAATTGCTGAGAGGCATGTTGAGACCATTGAATATTTTTTTTTTGTCCCAAGTGATTGAATAATGACAAAAAGAAAAAAAAATGTACAAAAAGTTGTCACTAAATTATATACTGCTCAAACATGCCATGGTTATATGCGGAGTTGCACCCCAAAATACATTTGGCTGCTTCTCCTGAGTACGGGGATACCACATGTGTGGGACTTTTTGAGAGCCTAGCCGCGTACGGGCCCCCGAAAACCAAGCACCGCCTTTCTAAGGGCACAAATTTTTGATTTCACTCCTCACTACCTATCACAGTTTTGAAGGCCATAAAATGCCAAGATAGCCCAAAACCCCCACAAATGACCCCATTTTGGAAAGTAGACACCCCAAGCTATTTGCCGAGAGGCATGGTGAGTATTTTACAGCTCTCATTTGTTTTTGAAAATGAAGAAAGACATATTTTTTTTTTTTTTCTTTTTTCAAATTTTAAAACATTGTGACAAAAAGCGAGATCTGCAAAATACTCAACATACCTCTCAGCAAATAGCTTGGGGTGTCTACTTTCCAAAATGGGGTCATTTGGGGGGGTTTTGTGCCATCTGGGCATTCCATGGCCTCCGAAACTGTGATAGGCAGTGAGGAGTGAAATCAAAAATTTACACCCATAGAAATCCTGAAGGCGGTGCTTGGTTTTTGGGGTCCTGTACGCGGCTAGGCTCCCAAAATGTCTCACACATGTGGTATCCCCGTACTCAGGAGAAGCAACAGAATGTATTTTGGGGTGCAATTCCACATATAACCATGGCATGTTTGAGCAATATATAATTTAGTGACAACTTTTTGTACATTTTTTTTTTTTCTTTTTGTCATTATTCAATCACTTGGGACAAAAAAAAAAATATTCAATGGGCTCAACATGCCTCTCAGCAAATAGCTTGAGGTGTCTACTTTCCAAAATGGGGTCATTTGGGGGGGTTTTGAACTGTCCTGGCATTTTATGCACAACATTAATAAGCTTATGTCACACATCATCCACTCTTCTAACCACTTGAAGACAAAGCCCTTTCTGACACTTTTTGTTTACATGAAAACATTTTTTTTTTGCAAGACAATTATGTTGAACCCCCAAACATTATATATTTTTTTAAAGCAAAGGCCCTACAGATTAAAATAGTGGGTGTTGCATTTTTTTTTTCCACACAGTATTTGCGCAGCGATTTTTCAAACGCATTTTTGGGGGGAAAAACACACTTTTTTATTTTTAATGCACTAAAAAACACTATATTGAACAAATGTTTGAAGAAATAAAAAAGATGATCTTAGGCCGAGTACATGGATACCAAACACGACATGCTTTAAAATTGCGCACAAACGCGCAGCGGCGAGAAACTACATTCATTTTTAAAAGCATTTAAAAGCCTTTACAGGTTACCACGTTAGATTTACAGAGGAGGTCTACTACTAAAATTACTGCCCTCGATCTGACCTTCGCGGTGATACCTCACATGCATGATGCAATTGCTGTTTACATATGACGCTAGACCGACGCTTGCGTTCGCCTTTGCGCAAGAGCAGGGGGGGACAGCGGTGCTTTTTTTTTTTTTTTTTATTATTTATTTTGCTTTTTTATTTTATTTTTAAACCTTCCATATTTTTTTTTTTAGCATTTTTATTGTTATCTCAGGGAATGTAAATATCCCCTATGATAGCAATAAGTAGTGTCAGGTACTCTTTTTTTGAAAAAAAATGGGGGTTAGACCCTAGATCTTTCCTCTGCCCTCAAAGCATCTGACCACACCAAGATCGGTGTGATAAAATGCTTTCCCAATTTCCCAATGGCGCTGTTTATATCCGGGGGGGGCATTCCCTCCCACTGCTTGTAAAAGCAGTCTAGAGGCTAATTATCTGCTAGAATTGCTTTTACATGAAAGCCGGCCACTGGCTGAAAAGAATGATACCAAGATGATACCTAAACCTGGAGGCATCATTCTGGTATAAACATTCAAAGTCCAGCAACATACCAGTACGTTGCTGGTCCTTGTTGGACATGTATTGTAATCTTTTTTTTCATGCAGCCTGTTGGCTGAACAAAAAAAAGAGATTGATCGGTGGGTATGCCCACCATTAGAATACCTCCCTTCATCCACCCACTTCTAATGATGGGCATATATGCCGAAGCATGGGGGCATCCTCCCGCAAAAAAGTTATGCCGCGTACACACGGTCGGACTTTTCCACGGGCAAGCCTTCGTCGGAATTTCGACCGTATGTACGCGGCATAAAAGGTTATGCCGCGTACACACGGTCAAACTTTTCCACGGGCAAGCCTCCGTCGGAATTTCGACCGTATATACGCGGCATTAGGAGCAAAATCGCTCCTCCGCCCCTGCTGCCCCCATGCTTCGGCATATATGCTCTTTTTTTAACTGTGGTGGTGAAATCACCTCCTACAACGTTGGAGTCACGGCTTTATGTATCGTGGGAGCAAACGCTGTTGCTGTCAAGATAAATAAATCCGCGATGCAACTGAATGGCGTACCTGCTAAGCAAATGATGGTTAACATTAAAACAAAGTAACATTACAGTACAACAGTAAGACCTTACCATACCATACCTGCAAAGCAAATACCAAAACAAAACCTAGTAAAAAATAGAACATTTTTTTAACGCAACCTGTGGCTAAA
This sequence comes from Rana muscosa, assembly GCA_029206835.1. Classification (NCBI taxonomy): domain Eukaryota; kingdom Metazoa; phylum Chordata; class Amphibia; order Anura; family Ranidae; genus Rana; species Rana muscosa. The sequence continues at coordinate 557,920,598 of CM055118.1, read as the reverse complement.
ATATATATATGCCGAAGCATGGGGGCATCCTCCCGCAAAAAAGTTATGCCGCATACACACGGTCTGACTTTTCCACGGGCAAGCCTTCATCGGAATTTCGACCGTATGTACGCGGCATAAAAGGTTATGCCGTGTACACACGGTCAAACTTTTCCACGGGCAAGCCTCCGTCGGAATTTCGACCGTATATACGCGGCATTAGGAGCAAAATCGCTCCTCCGCCCCTGCTGCCCCCATGCTTCGGCATATATGCTCTTTTTTTAACTGTGGTGGTGAAATCACCTCCTACAGCGTTGGAGTCACGGCTTTATGTATCGTGGGAGCAAACGCTGTTGCTGTCAAGATAAATAAATCCGCGATGCAACTGAATGGCGTACCTGCTAAGCAAATGATGGTTAACATTAAAACAAAGTAACATTACAGTACAACAGTAAGACCTTACCATACCATACCTGCAAAGCAAATACCAAAACAAAACCTAGTAAAAAATAGAACATTTTTTTAACGCAACCTGTGCCTAAAATATATATATGCCGAAGCATGGGGGCATCCTCCCGCAAAAAAGTTATGCCGCGCACACACGGTCGGACTTTTCCACGGGCAAGCCTCCGTCGGAATTTCGACCGTATATACGCGGCATTAGGAGCAAAATCGCTCCTCCGCCCCTGCTGCCCCCATGCTTCGGCATATATGCTCTTTTTTTTTAACTGTGGTGGTGAAATCACCTCCTACAGCACTGGAGTCACGGCTTTATGTATCGTGGGAGCAAACGCTGTTGCTGTCAAGATAAATAATTCCGCGCTGCAGTTGAATGGCGCACCTGAAAACAAAAAATTACATACCTGAAAAGCAAGCATGATAAAACATTGCAGAATGGAATACAGTAAAAAAGAGCAGAACAATAGAGAGAAAATAGAGAGAGAGAACAATAAAACGACAACTATTTTTGGTTTTTTTCTTTTATATTTTTTTTGTGTTTTGTTTTTTACGTTTTTTTTTTTCTTTTTTACACTTTTTTTTTTAAACTTTAACAACTGTAATGGTTCGGGTCTCTCAAAATGTAATGGCATCTTGGGAGACCCTGTGTAAGTGTGTCCTAGTCTGTGAAATGCTGTACCCTACGCTAAAACTTCACTTTTGAGTGGTAGCGTTCAAAACATTCACCAAGGCAAAGACCAGGTTTGTCAGGACAGAGTGGACAATAATAACGGGTGTCACGCCTAAATCCGCGCTTGCTACAGACACGACATCTTTTTTGGGGGGCTCGTTGGGTAGGGGTACTCGGGAGGAGATGCGTATAATGCCTCTCATGCAGCCGGCTTACTGCATTTGGTAGGGGATGGTGAGGTGCAGAACCGCCTGGATACAGGAGTTCTGTGACTATCTCATTCTGGAATTTTAGAAGAGATAAAGTCCCGCCTGAAGCTCTGTATAGCACATGAGCGTTCAGCAAAGCCAATTGGAATAAGGATAGAGACACTTTTTTGTACCAGCGTCTCGCCTTACTGTCAATTAGATACGGCGCCATCAACTGGTCGTTGAGGTCCACCCCTCCCATATTTTTGTTATATTCGTGGACACAGAGGGGTTTCTCCACAACACCAGTCGCCGTAGGAATTTGGACTGTCGTGTCTGCATGAAGGGAGGTAAGAAGGAAAACATTCTTATTGTCCCTCCACTTCATAGCGAGCAAGTTATTACACTTTACGCAGGCTCTCTCCCCCAGCCTAAGACGGGCATCTACAAGCCGCTGGGGAAAGCCCCGGCGATTAGGTCGCACGGTGCCACATGCTCCAATCTGATGATCAAACAAGTGACTAAACAGTGGCACGCTCGTGTAATAATTGTCCACATACAAGTGGTACCCCTTTCCGAATAAGTGTGACACCAAGCTCCACACTATCTTGCCAGCGCTCCCTATGTAATCCGGGCAGTTGACCGGCTCAACCTGACTATCTTTTCCCTCATAAACCATAAAGCTCCATACATAGCCTGTTGCCCTGTCACAGCACTTATAGAGCTTGACCCCATATCTGGCACGCTTGCTGGGAAGGTACTGCTTGAAAGCCAAGCGGCCAGAAAATTTAATCAGGGACTCATCAACGCAGACAGCTTGATCGGGAATAAACAAGGCTGCAAAACATTCGTTGAAGTGGTTTATGAGGGGCCGAATTTTATAGAGCCGGTCGTATTCAGGGTCCCCACGTGGACGACAAAGTTCATTGTCGTTGAAGTGCATGAACCGCAAAATCTGCTCGTATCGTTTCCTGGGCATGGAGGCAGAGAACACGGGCATGTGGTCAATTGGGTGCGTGGACCAATAAGCACGCAATGACGGGAATTTATGTGTGCCCATGTTGAGGGAAAGGCCCAGAAAGGTCTTAAATTCAGAAACCGTAATTGGTTTCCAATCTTTGGCAATGGAAGGCAACTGGGGATTAGCGGCGATGAATTGACCAGCATATAAATTACTCTGGTCCACAATAGATCTATAGAGATCTTCCGTGAAAAACAGCGAATAATAATCGATTGGCATAAAATCAGCTGTTTTCACCTGAATACCGGGTTGGGCAGTGAATGGGGGAAGTACGGGTTCTGCAGAAGTGGTGGGGACCCAATCAGGATAGGCAAATTCTGCAGGAAGAGCACTATGGGTACGATGGGCCTGCCTTTGTCTTCTTGGTGGCAGCGGGACACTACTTGTGCTTGCCACCTCGCCAGCTTGAACTGCACTTATGGGACTCGCCACGTCACCACGTGATACTGCAGTGCTGGATGTACGCCCAGGCTGTACTAGGCCGCTGGTGCTTGCCAATTCACCAGAAGGAATAGCGGCGCTAGTACTCCTCTGCTCCATGATACGAGAGCCCTGCGGTTCTTGCTCCTCAACAACCTCAGAAGATCGGGATCGGGTACGCCTGACCTTAGCAGGGACCTCAACTTCGTCGTCAGAGCTATCTGACGTGGGGCCGCTGACGTCACTGTCTTCTGCGGGAAGATATTCTGAGCCTGAATCTGACAGATACGTGACCTCCTCTTCACTATCTGTCATGCTCAGAATCTCGTAGGCCTCTTTACTAGTGTACCTTCAACTTGCCATTTTGGGCTCTAAATTTAGGGGTACACTAGTAAGATTCACAGGAAAAAAAGCACCCGACTGTCGTCAGCAAATATATCAAACGCTACAAAAAAAACTGTTAGCGGTCGCAGGGATCAGGACTGTCTCTGCGAACGCTGCAGTTATGTGTTTTGTGTTTTGTAAGTGACAGTGATCGATCGATACTGCACTTGGGTGGGCTGGGCTGGGCTGGGCGGAGGGGCTAAACGCAGGTGCTAGCAGGTATCTGGGCTGATTACGCTAACACTGCGTTTTTGGGAACCCTAAACCGCTGGGGACGCTAGTATAGATCTGATCAGATACTATACCACTAAGGGAGGTGTATGCTTTGCGCGTGGGTGTTAGCGTTACTGGCACTAACCTAACGCTGCCTGGGGCGACGCAGACCCTCTCTGGCGCTAAAACCTAATTGATCTCACCCGCCGGGCGATCAGGGGGTTAAACCTTTATTGGGTTATATACGGTGGGTGCCCTGATGCTATAAAAAGCAAACTAACCAACCAGTGTCACCCGTAACCTTTATATGGTGATCACTGGTGAAAGGGTTAACTAGGGGCAATCAGGGGGTTAAAACCTTTATTAGGTTAAATATGGGGGTACCCGACGCTATATAAAAACCTGACGGGTTACCTAAATAACTAAATAATTAACTGGGTAACCAGTGTCACCAGTGATGCTTATACGGTGATCACTGGTGAAAGGGTTAACTCTAGGGGCAATCAGGGGGTTAAAATAATATATGGGGGTACCTGACGCTCTAAAAACCTGCGGCAAAACTAAAAATAAATAACTGGCTATCTAGGGCACCACCGGCACTAAATACAGCGATCGAAAATACGATCGCTTAGTGACGCTGGCGTTAGGGGGTGAAAGGGTTACCTGGGGGGCGATCAAGGGGTTAAAACTTTATTAGGGGGGGTTAGGGGGCTACCCTGGACCTAAAGGGGCCTAAACCTAACTGCCCTGCAACTTTTTACTATCACAGATGACACTAAAAGCAGTGATCAGTAAAATAAATGATCACTGCAATCAGTGACACTGTGATTGGGGGCTGGGGGGTGACCTGGGGGGTGATCTGGGGGTGACTGGGGGGTGAAATGTGTGCCTGTGTGTACCTACGTGTCAGTGGACTGTTGGTGCACTAACCTGCTTCCTCTCTCCTCGGCGCCGGAATCGAAAAGACCACCGCGAGGGAGATGACATCACTTCCTCCTGCCTGTGTTTACATCACATGGCGGAGGAAGCATTTTCATTGGCCGGGAGCGATCGCGAGGGGGTGGCCGAAATTGAATGGTCACCCCCTCATCTCTGATCGCTCCCCAACGATTAACGGCCGCTCACTGTATAGGAGGGGGGTCCGATCGGACCCCCCAACTGTACAAAGGCGATCACGTACACTCTACGTGATTGTGCCTGTCGGTGCCATTCTGCCGACGTATATATACAGTGAGCGGTTGTTAAGTGGTTAAAATAGGTGTTTCCAGAGGCATAACACTCTTTTTTGCAATATTGGATTCAGAGGTGTTGAGATACACCCTGCTCAGCAGAGGGTGTCAACACCATTTACATACAGTAATTTGCTTTTTTTGCATTGTCATTTTATTTGTGTTAGTCGTACCTTAAGTGGTATTACACATGATTTACTTGCATTTATAATATTGTTTTTTAGAGGATTGTGCTGCATTTTATTTCATTTAATTAATTTACATTGGTGTAGGAACACACATCAATGCTAGTAGCAATCAATTAAGTAATCTATTTACTCAATGAGGTATTATATATTATCCATTGCGCTGTGTTTTTTTATATTATTATTTTGTCTTTGATACATTTATAATTGCAGGAGAATACTACAGAGCAATATTTGTTTGACAGCTCTGAGTCTGCCTGTGGCTGCTGATGATGTCATGTCCAAAATAGCTGTGCCCAATGACAGTCTTAAGCCTGTTTAATATCATAAATTTCTCAATAATTATAGGGAGATTAATTCATTAAAAACACTGTAATTTGAAAAATAATATTATAGAAAGATGGTTTTTGATATTAATAGTTAAGGGACAAGTCTTTAAAGGTGCCGATGCATGGGAAAATAGAGCAGCTGAGAAGGAATTGTTTTGGGTTTTCTGCTTTAATGGGTTCAAGGCAAATCCTACAGGTTTGAGATTCACAGAACCAGCTAATTTATGCGCAGATTTGACCTGGAGAATTTTCTTAAACCACACTGCAAAGCATGACTTTGGCTTTTGGGCAGCAGGCTTAGAAAGTCCAACAAGGGGGCCAACCCTCTCACTTTTAAAGGGAAGGCATATGGCAGCCAAAGTATCAGTAAATTTAAAGCTGTTGTAGGGAAAGCTGACTAACTGTATAGAAAAGAGACTTGGGTCATTTACGAAAGTGTACTTTAATTCTGTTTGCTAGCTCTTTGGACAATAAATTCCTTTGACGTTTTTTTTTTTGTCCCAATTATTGAAATTTTATCAAATTTTAATTTTTGATCAACATTCTTTTTCTAAAAAAAAAAAAAAAAAGTGGGCTTTTGTTTTAGGGTGACATTTTTCATTTCTTTGGGGTTTTTTATTTTCATTTGACGTGGGCTTTTTTATTTATTTTTTAGGAACTCAAAGTGAAGCATTCAATTGTTTTTGATCCACTGTTCTTGGAGCTGCTTTTTGTTTGCAGTATGCTTCTGCATTACTTGAACATAAAAATATCTAAGTGCAGAACAGGGAGTACCTGTAGGCAGGGCCAACTCACCCTGCACATGGGGTACCTTTCGCTCTGCACATGCTTGTCAATGCCTGGGACCAGGGAGGGGGCTGTGGTCATGTGAAAGTCTAACATTAAGGCAGTTCACCAACTTAGAGATGAACCGTGTCACTGTGTGCAGTAATAAAAGTTCCTGTGAGAAGTGCCGTCTCTGTCACTACACACCTTAGCTGATGTATGTTGCATTTTGGATGACACTGCGGTGCCCGTGCCCTCTCCACCAATCTGTTACCTCAGTCCCAGTAACAGAATAGGGTCCCGCCATGCACATGGCATGGACCTCATGCATGCACTTGTTAGCTCCTTCATTCCCCTACCATGTGACCAGGTCATAGATCTCCATAACCCGGGTTTGATTCAGGTTGCTAATGGAAACTGACCACTGGGGAGGGAGCCAGAGCATCGATCCCCCTTGCTACCGGAGGACCCGTCGCCCATACCAGGTGCCACGCTTCACAAATGGCAGCTTCATAACTTGTTGGTTACCCTTGGTTACCCATAGCAACTGCTGTAGCGCTTTGATTTATACCCTGTGTATGCTTTTCTAACCCAAGTTCTTTTGATATGTCAGAACCCACATGCACCCCTTTTAAGAAACTTCAGACCAGGCTCTAAACAGTTGATGCAACTTTACTTAAAAGTCTTTCAGCAATACAGTCCACGATGAACATTAGCACATTAGCTTTAGAAGAACCCTCTCTATCCCTAGCTGACTGTCCAGACATACCGCTGAAAGGTAGTAGTCCATTTAGGTGTTCTCCAAATGTTGGACTTCCAGTTCCTCTGACGGACTGCAAGGCGCAGCAGTCCTTCTCCACAGTAGTCACAGCATGTCCTGCTTAGTGCAGCCCGAACAAGGGACCTCAAACCCATCCTTCCTCCATATTTATATCACCAGTTGGTAGGCTGCATTCAAAAAGCCCGGGAACAGCAGCATGCACATTAACTCCCCCAGCCTGGGCCAGCCACTGATTAATTTAATATACCTGTAAGCAACCTGCTTACATACCTAAATTAACTCAGAATATATCATTAACATTTACTGAACACCTCTATCCACTTAGAATAGCTGATATTAAATGTTAATGACCTTTTAAGCCAAGTTAATGGTGAAAAATAAAAATGAATCCTGTGGTCGAATATGCGTTACCAATGCGCTGTACACTGTGGGGTGGATTTACTAAAACCGAAGACTGCAAAATCTGGTGCAGCTCTGCATGGTAAAAGCATGGTAGCCAATCTGCTTCTAACTTTAGCTTGTGCAATTAAGCTTCGACAAAAAAACCTGGAAGCTGATTGGTTTCTGTGCAGAGCTGCACCAGATTTTGCACGCTCCAAGTTTAGTAAATCAACCCCAGTCGCACAAACTGTCTTTGAAAATCATACTGTTCCATAATACCACATAAAGCTTGGAGTCATCCTTCAAGCATGTGTGTTCAAAAGAATCTGTTCATTTTTAATGTTGCCCTAGAAGCCACAAAAAAAAAAAGAGTCATTTCCTGATGTATGGTCCTTTTAAAAATAAATAAAAATTGCATTGGTGCATGTCCTCCATGGCAGTGCCCAGCTTTGTTATGACAGCAGTTTGCCTGCTAGCCCTAAAAATTGCCTAAATTTAACAGGTTACACCCCCCCTCCCCCCAGACAGATTTGCCCATCTCCACCAGCTGACACCTAATCTTCTGGATGAGGCTCTTTATCTGAGGCCGATCTGGTTATTCATAATGATCATGAAAGTTGACACATAAGGGTGTTCAGCCCAAGTAAAAGGCAGTTTTATTAGAGCCATATACATGATGATAATGCATTTGACTGGCTATATCTTTAATCTCTGCTGTGCAGCTACGTGTTTTTCTTCTGGTACTGTTATTGGTGGCCCATAACCATTGTGGTTATTGACTAAGTGTGGAGTTTGTTTATTTAGCACAAGAAAATTGTGACATAGCTGGCAATATAAATAGAAAGGAGGGGCACTGAAGAATAAAATGGTGGCTGTTTCAATTTATTATATCACACAATATTTGTGCAGCTGATTATCAAACACAAATATTCAGGAAAAAAAATCAAGTAAATAGTTACCAAACACGTCAAGATGTAAATTTGTGCATACCTGTGAAATGGTTACAAAGAATTGGGCCCTAGAATTACTGCATTTATGATACCTGCGGCGATACCTCACAAGTGCGATGCAATCACAGTTTACATTTCCATGCTAGACCTATGCTTGCTGCGTGTGCATTTGCATGTACACTATATTGTTAAAAGTATTGAGACGAGGGGCGTGGCCTGGAGCGGCATGAGATAGGACGTTAGGGTTGTGAGCTCCGCCGGTTATCCTAAATCACATATCCTGCGACTCGATTAACAGCTAGAAAGCACTGGACGATCACTGCAGCAAGGGGAACCTGCTGGGAACATGTCCCCATCAAAGAAACCTGTGGATGCGGTAGCTAAATTGGGCAAATACCGCAGATTATATCCGGACTCACAAGGCCAAGATGGCGCCTCGCCGAGGGGGGAGACATCCACGAGGACGGACACAGCTAAAGTCCTGGAAGCCATCACAGCCTGCCAGGAGGCAGTCACAGCATGCCAAACTAATCTTACAGTCAAGATTGATGAGGTAAAGGTCGACATATCCCTGGTGCAGCAGGACTTCCAGAAGCTGAGAGAGAGAGTGACGGAGGCTGAGAACCGCATCAGCAGCGTGGAGGACTCCCTCCCCCCCTCCAGAACTCCTCGGATGCCATGCAGCTACAAGTTAATCAGCTACTGCAAAAGCAAGATAACCTCGAGAACAGACTCCGCCGCTGTAATCTAAGGTTCATCGGTCTGCCGGAGGGGGTGGAAGGGAAAGTCCCCCCCACATTTCTGGAAGGATTGCTATGTGACACCTATGGCAGGGAGGCATTCTCTCCTACGTTCGTCGTAGAATGAGCGCACCGCATGTCAGGGAGACCACCGCCGGCCGGGGCACCCCCCCGCACCTTCATTGCTAAGTTTCTGAACTTTAGAGATAGAGATGCCATCCTTCGCCTCAGCAGAGAGAAGGGGAACATCCCCCTCGGGAACAAGATGGTGGCCGTCTTTCCGGATTTCTCTGCAGAAGTTCAGCGCAGACGGAAGTTGTTCACTGAAGCCAAACGGTGCCTTCGCATCAAAAATATTAAATATGCTATGTTGTTTCCTGCTCGCCTGCGTGTTGAGGGGGAGGACAGAGCTCACTTCTTTGAGGATCCTGAAGCAGCCATAACATGGCTGGAGCAAAGAAAGGTGCGTCGCTGAAGAACCGTGAGTTTTGCTGCTTTGAGCCCCTTGCTTTGTCTTTGACACAGCTCTACCCCCAGTTTTCTCCCATGCTGGAGGACTGCCAAATGTCCCTTCTGCTCCCCTTTGTACACTACCCCTGTGACTTAAGTTCTGCTCTGAACGATTGCCCCATCTGCAACACCCCAGCTCTCCTTTCCCCCCCCCTTATTGCAGATGATATTCAGGCCCATACTAACTGCCTTCCTTCTACATCCTTCCCTGAACGATAGCCTTCTGAGCAGTCCTCTGGCCCCTAGACCTACCCACGGGTCAGACACTCTCCTTTGTTCAATATACATTATGGACCCAAAAATGTTTTTTATTTTTCGCCAGTTTTTGTCCGGCGGAAGAAGACTTTGCCCTACTGATCTCACTGTCTACAGTGAGCACTGACCTTTTAATGTGTAACGTTACACAGCATAGTTTCGCCCCTTTCACTACGTGTGCACCCTGGGAGGGAACGGTCTGCATCATGCAGGGCCACTCCGAGCATGTCCGCTTGCAGCTGTTCTCCTCACCCATACGTTGAAGAAGTTAGGAAATGCATTGTTGGTGTTTTGCTTTTCCCTTACAGGGTGGACAATGTTGATGCCACGTTGGCAGTTGAGGGTTCATGCCCGCACAAGTTTGGGTCAGTGCAGGGCGGGGTGGGGGGATGGAAGTTTTGCATTAATAAGAGACATGTTCATGTTCTATACCAATGATTTCTGTACAGGTTGCTATGATCACTTTACTGTACCGTCAAAGTTACTCTTTTTTTATTTTTTTCATATGTGCACACGGGTATGATGGCTGCTGGGGGGTCCCTGAGGTCAGGAGCTCCACACGTTGATTTCTCTCTCCCCACATGGCCAATTTGAAGTTCCTTCTGTGGAATGTTAGGGGCATGGGGTACCCACTTAAACGGTCGGCAGTATTTTCATTAGTGAAAAAACAGCATGCTAATGTAGTTGTCCTAGTGGAGACGCATGCAGAGGGACAGGTACTGAGGGCACTTAAACGCCCATGGATTGGATGGGTCTACCATTCAGTGCACACCTCCCACTCTAGAGAGGTGTCTGTTTTGGTATTGAAATCCACTCATTTCGAGCTCCTGGACTTGGAGACCGACCCGGCACGTAGATATGTGTTCTTGAGGGTTAAACTGCAGGGGGAGGTGCTTTTATTATTGGCTTTCTATGTACCACCTCCGTTTAGCTCAACTGTACTGTCAGCCGGGTTTGACTTTATGGCAATACACCCATCCATTCCGGCAGTGTGGCTTTAACAATGTCCTTGACCCCAGTCTGGACAGGCTATGTGAATCCACGACCGCCTCACCACCTACCCATCCTACTAGGTTTGCTAGATTACTGACTGACTTTAACCTCGTGGACACCTGGAGGTCCATGCACCCCACTGAGAGGGCATACTCCTGTTTTTCTCCTTCCCATCACTCCATGTCTCGTATAGATCTCATCCTTCTGTCTCACTCCTTGCTCCCAAGGCTGGTTGGGGTGGGTTTCTCCCCTAGGTCACTATCTGACCACTGTCCCTATTGGGTCACGCTGTCCCTGCCACATGACAAACCGCCAGCCATGTGGCGGTTAAACCCGTTCTGGCTTACCCTGTTTCCGGAAGATGATGACATTGCCACAGAGAGGGAACAACACTTAGACAGGAATGAGGGCACATCCACGCCACAGATAGTCTGGGGCACATTTAAGCTCCACGTTCGTTTGACACTTACCAAACGTATCAATCAGATCAAACATACTTCGGCTTTGGCCGTGGACAAGGCGTCGGATGACTTACTTGAAGCACAGCTGGAGTTTATAAGGGATCCTACTGTTGATAGGGCCACTGCCATCAAGCTCAGATCCAGGACAGTTGACCTCCTACTATATGAGAAATCTAAACGTAAAATGTTCTTTCATAGACAAAACTCATTTGAGCATGGGGAGCGGGCTGGAAAACTTTTAGCTTATATGGTACATTGTGAGGAGAGACCACCTGTGGTGATTTCACTGCGCTCTCCTGGAGGTGTGCTGGTAACGGACCCTAGATGCGTGACGTCACAATTTCGAGACTTTTTTGCCACCCTATACGCCACACAGGCCCCAGAGGACACATCCGTGATGGATCTGTTCCTCTCAGACCTACCTATTCCTAGACTGACTGAGGAACAAGTCGAGGAGTTAGAAGCACTGCTGACGGCAGATGAGATCTCTGGAGCCATAGCGGAGCTCCCAGGCTCCAAGGCCCCGGGCTCGGATGGCCTGTCGGCGGAACTCTACTCCACATATTCGGAACTGCTGGTCCCTAGATTGTTGTCGCTATACAACTCCATCTTTGAAACCTCTGAGCTTCTCTGCGAGAAGATAAAACACTACACCCCCAATCGCAATCTCCGATCAACCAACCAAAACCTCCTTCACATCCCCAAGTCCCGCTACAAATCAAAGGGAGAACGAAGATTTGCAGTCCAAGGACCACGGCTATGGAACGCTCTACCCACCAACATCCGCATGGAAGAAAACCACCGGGCCTTCAGGAAAAAACTTAAGACCCACCTATTCTGAAGGGTCAGGATGTCACTGGATGCAAAGCGCCTTGAGGCGATTTAGTTCGCATTTGTAGCGCTATACAAGTTATTCACTCACTCACTCACTCAGCTCCCAGCTTCTATGCGGGTAGCCACCATAGTACTAATCCCCAAACCAGAAAAAGATCCACATCTCCCTGAATCGTACCGTCCCATCTCCCTGCTACAGGTGGATGTCAAGATCCTTGCGAAGGTGCTGGCGATCCGCCTTAACAAAGTCATACTGTCTCTAATACATGGAGACCAGACGGGATTCATGCCGGGCAGAAATACGTCCTTTAATTTGAGGCGTCTTTTTATTAATTTACAGACTACGCATGAGGTCTCGGGCTCTAGAATAGTGGTAGCCTTGGACACCGCCAAGGCCTTCGACTCCGTAGAGTGGGGGTATTTATGGACCTGCTTGGACAGGTTTGGCTTGGGCCCGAACTTTATAAAATGGGTACAGCTTCTGTACCAGGCCCTGGTGGCGCGGGTGGTGGTTAATGGATGGCCTTCAGAGCCCTTACCGCTCTTTAGGGGTACCCGGCAAGGATGCCCCTGTCGCCACTGCTTTACGCACTGGCGGCAGAACCATTGGCGATAGCTATACGCGCACATCCTGGGGTAGTGGGGCTCAGCAAAGGAGGCGTGACGGAAACCATCAGTACTTATGCAGATGATACTCTGTTATATTTAGATGACTCAACCAGTTCCCTCCCGACAGTATTGAGCTTGATAGAAAGGTTTGGAATCTTTTCTGGACTCCGCATCAACTGGGATAAATCCCAGATTTTACCCTTAGACAGCTTCCCACCGCCTGAAGACAGAACTATACTCCCCCTTCAGAGAGTCGATACTATCAAATACTTAGGAATACGGATCACCAGAGACCCAGCTGATTATATCCCGCTTAACATTGTCCCGCTGTACGACATGCTCAAACATAAGACCCAGATCTGGGCGCGGCTCCCCCTGGGAGTGATGGGTCGGATAAACCTGGTAAAGATGGTATTATTACCTAAAATACTGTATGTGCTTTGGCATATACCTGTTTATTTGATACTCAGACACTTCAAGCTGATAGAGACATTACTGAAGCTGTTTATCTGGGACAGCAGAAGACACAAGCTACCCTGGCAGAGGCTTAAAAACCACACTGACCTTGCTGGTACGGCCCTACCTGACTTTAATCTATACTATCTAGCGGCCCAACTGTCACAACTCTTCCATGTAGATAAGACAGATAGGGAAAGATTCCTTTGCTTCCTGTGCCCGAATTGGGCTCAGATCCCAGGTGATCCCTTTGTGATAATTGCAGGCAAGGGGGGGGGGGAACTGAGCGGGTCTACCGAGCGTAAATCCCTGATACATCATTACAGAAGGGTATGGGATATACCCTCCGCTAGACTTAATATACCTACAACACATGAGTACACCCCCCTATGGCATAATGCGGCCCTATCGAAATTCCTTTCCATCCCTGACTGTGATCTCTGGAGCTCTAGAGGGAAATTTAATTTGAAACATATAGTTTATAATGGATCACTTAAAACCTTCGATAGACTTAAAACTGAGTTTGAACTCCCAAATTACATGTTCTTTAGGTACCTACAGCTCCGCCACGCCTTTCGTGCACAGTTTGCATCGGATGATGTCTCCATGGCTGGCAACCCCCTGCTGGAAGCAGTAAAGTGCCCTGACCCCAAAAAACTGATCTTGCAGTTCTACTGTATGCTCTCACTCCCACAGGCGACTGTCTCCGCCTACGCACTAAAGACCAGATGGGAGGGTGACCTGGGACCTATAGAGGATGACGAGTGGAGTGATGCTTTAGATACCTGTAAGTTAGTCTACCCTAAATTGTCTGATCGCCTCACACAGATCTTTATAGTACACAGATCTTATCTCACTCCACTCAAAATCTCCAGATATAAGCCGGAACAACCCACAGTTTGCCCCATGTGTAGCCAGGCCCCGGGCGCCTTCTATCATCTCCTATGGCAATGCCCTAAAATGCAGGCGTATTGGACCCAGGTTGTAAGGTTTCTGCATGATACCATGGGCTCTCCTGTCACATTGCAGCCCAAACTATGCTTGTTGGGAATTTTTCCTGATCCAGAGATGAATACGTTTACAAAAATATTTCTGCACAAAACCTTGTTCTCTGCAAGGAAGGTTGTTGCTAGGGTTTGGATGAGGACAGAGCAACCGGGGCTGTCACACTGGATAGCGGAGGTAAATGCTACTCTACCCTATAAGAAAATTGTTTACTCTCATAGGGGGTGTCCCTCAAAATATGACAAGATTTGGGATAGATGGCTCGGAGCCTCAGAGACCATTATGTGACCCGGGAATGGTGCAACAATACTCTTTCAATGATCACAGTACTGATCACATTTCTCTCTCAGTTTTAATGTGCCTGTTAGCAACTGAAATGTCTCATGTTTTCATGTACATTATCCAGGAAAGTCATGTCAAGATAACTTAATTATCAGCGATTGTAAATCCAAGGCCTGTCATGTACAGTTTGAACATGTAACCATGCTTTATATTTCAATAAAAACTATGTTTAATGCAAAAAAAGTATTGAGACACCTGCCTTTACATGTGTAGCGCACCAACCCCAGACTTTACCTGCTTTTCTTCTGTTTGGCTCCTCCGCAGGAAAAGACTGAGGCACACCACACCGCAAGCCCCTACCCTCCTGAATAGGGAGGTTGAGCGGTGTTAGTTTCTCGGGCCTGCTTGCAACTGGTGTAAAAAAGGCCTCCAGTGCTGACCTTGTTTCTGCAGTAATCAGAACAAGTCTTTAACTTTCCCCAGTAAGCAACTGTCCACACCAACTGAAAGGTCCAACACTTGTTTATTCCTTCTTGCACAATAAATAGTCTCTTTTAGAGCAGACGGGTTGAGACAAACACGGGTCAGATAAGGTGGAAGAAGGTGCAGGCACAAACTTAAATTTGGGTTTCTCCTGTTCTGAATAGCACTAACAGGCTTGGCACACGGTCGCTACCACTGACCATGAGGGGTCTCTGCCACAGACCAGGTGAATAGGGCCTCTGCCACAGGCCCGGTTGTTGGGTCTCTGCCACCGACCAGATTCACGATGGGTCTCTGCCACAGACCATGAGAATGTGGATTGCCTTCTAAAAGTATTGACTCCTGTCAGGGAAAGGACATCCATCCGGAGAGATACCAGAGGCCCCACTGTCACCAGCGATACCGCGTCGGGTCTTCGGGAAGGGTCACCTCCCTGGCCTCCTCGTCCTAGATTTGGGCACCCACTTCCAGAGGGGTCATCCGTCACATCATAGGGTAAGCCCTGGCTATTCCCCGGCAAACGGGGAAAGCCGGGGCTTACCCTATGATCTGACGGGTGACCCCGCCCCCTTGTACGTCAGACCCTGCCTACGTCATTGGCTATTCCCCCGGCAAGCAGGGAAACCCGGGCTTTCCCAGTGACGTGCGGGTGACCCCGCCCCCTCTGATGCAAGGGGAAACCTGTGTTACATCAGAGGGGGGCAGGGTCACCCGCACGTCACTGGGAAAGCCCGGGTTTCCCCGCTTGCCGGGGAATAGCCAATGATGTAGGCGGGGTCTGACGTACGAGGGGGCGGGGTCACCTGTCAGATCATAGGGTAAGCCCCGGCTTTCCCCGCTTGCCGGGGAATAGCCAATGACGTAGGCGGGATCCCACCTACGTCATTGGCTATTCCCCGGCAAGCGGGGAAAGCCGGGGCTTACCCTATGATCTGACGGGTGACCCCACCCCCCTCGTACGTCATGGGGGTTTCGTGTGGAGTGGAGACTGCAGCGCTGGACATCGGATCACTGCGGGACATAGAGAACAACGCTGGACAGACTGGATTACATCGCGGGAATGTGTTTTATTTTATTTTTTGAGTTTTTTTACAATTTTTTACACTTTCTTTGTGAAATGGTAGGGGTACAATGTACCCGTTACCAATTCACATAGGGGGGGCGGAATGTGGGGGTCCCCTTTGTTAAAGGGGGCTTCCAGATCCCGATAAGCCCCCCGCCCGCAGACCCCCATAACCACCGGGCAAGGGTTGTGGGGATAAGGTCCTTGTCCCCATCAACATGGGGACATCCTCCCCATGTTGAGGTCATGTGGCCTGGTACGGTTCAGGAGGGGGGGCACTCTCTCGTCCCCCCTCTTTTCCTGCGGCCTGCCAGGTTGCGTGCTCGGATAAAGGGTCTGGTATGGATTTTTGGGGGGAACTTCACGCCATTTTTTTTTTATTTGGCATGGAGTTCCCCTTAAAATCCATACCAGACCTGAAGTGTCTGGTATGGATATTTGGGGGGAACCCCACGTCATTTTTTTTTTTATTTGATGCCGGATTCCCCTTAATATCCATACCAGACCTGAAGGGCCTGGTAATTGAATTTGGGGGGACCCCCACGCATTTTTTTTATTTCTTTTTTATCAATGACTTTCAATGACTGTTCACTGTATTGCCAGGAGCCAACAATTCATTATAGCCGCGAGTGCTTTTAAATTACTTTTTTCCTTCAGAAATGACACTTTGTGCAGGGACAGTTCTAAACACGGGAAACACGCGCTGCTTTACAGGCATACTATACACACCCCCTAGGTACAAAATTTAAAGGAATATTTCACTTTTATTGGTTCACTGTAAGCATTATTAATATCACTGCTCCCGAAAAAAATGCTGTTTTTAAAACTTTTTTTTGCATTGATACATGTCCCCTGGGGCAGAACCCGGGTCCCCAAACACTTTTTATGACAATAACTTGCATATAAGCCTTTAAAATTAGCACTTTAGATTTCTCCCATAGACTTTTACAGGGTGTTCCGTGGCTTTTCAAATTTGCCGCGAACACCCCAAATTGTTCGCTATTCGGCGAACGGGCGAACAGGCAATGTTCGAGTCGAACATGAGTTCGACTCAAACTCGAAGCTCATCCCTATTAAGGACTAGTTGTGGGCACTAGCTTGAAGTTAAGATTTATGCATACATGTAGAATTCAAGTTTGGAGAAAAGTATCGCTTGACAGGTACTTTAAAAATATAAAAGCTGCTCTAGCATGTATGTAAACGCTTGCATTTATTCAAATATAACAATGTTTTCAAAACCATAATGATGTTTAAAATCTAGAATAACAAAATACCGGTAGTGGCACAATGCAACATATTACGTGACCAAAATATGACTTGTTTATTGTGTCAATAATTGACAGTAGGTGACACAGTGTTAAAGTGCCAACAATGTATTTATTATTAAAAATAAATTAATCTAAATCTTTGAATTGTTGCAATTTTTAAATATTCTAGCAAGTTAGCTATAGTAACAGTTGAGAATCATTTGGTTGGGTGGTTTTTATAAATCCCAGGAGGCAGAATCCATATGGAAAACTACAAAGCAGTGCTTTGCTTTTGGCAGATATTGATGGTTCACTTATGAAAACAAACACAAGATCATTAACATAATAACTGTAAAAACTAGGAAGGCATAGAAGCAACATATTACATGTTTATCCTTTTTATAATTACATGTATTGACATTTCTATATTCCTTTAATGATTATTGAAATATGTATTGTGTGCAAATTTATTCAAAATGATTGCAATCTGCACATCAGATTCATGCAAGGTTTTTTTGGAACCCTGGTACAGGGTAGACAGGGCCGGATTAACATAGGGGCTATTGGAGCTGCAGCTCCAGGCTCCTTCCTCAAGATAGGTCCATTTGCCCAAAAAAAAAAAAATCATAAAAAAAAAAAAAAAAAAGAAGAAGATTGACTTCGAGAATTGTAGCTTGACGACCAAGGGTCACAGAGACCCCAAATTAGGAGGGGGGGGGGTATATAGCTGAAGACCTACCCCTCCACTGGCCAAAATATGGGGCTTCTATCATTTAGGGTTCCGGAGATACGGGACTCCTTGCTCAGCCTGTCAGAAGCTACATACAAAGCGGCCTGTTTAAATACAAACTGATACACTCTGCAGCAGACTGAGGGGATGAGCTCACAGTGCTTATAATAATTATTTGTATATTACTTATGGTAATTAACCCCTTGCCACCCAGGCCAATTCTGACACTTCTCTCCTACATGTAAAAATCATCATTTTTTTTGCTAGAAAATTTCTCAGAACCCCCAAACATTATATATTGTTTTAGCAGACACCCTATGGAATAAAATTGTGGTCTTTGCAACTTTTTATGCTATACGGTATTTGTGCAGCAATTTTTCAAATGTATTTTTTTTGGAAAGAAACTGTTTCATTTATAAAAAAAGTAAAACAAAAACCACTAAAGTTAGCACGATTTATACTAAGCGATGCTTTACATTTTTTTACAGGTTACATGTTTAGTCTCCATGTACACTGAAGCTTAAAAATTGCCGTTTTGAACGCCAGATTTCTGGCAGAAAAAGCTGCTTTAAAATATAGCTTTTATCAGCGTTTTGTACTAGCGTTTATTAGCGTTTATGAACAGTTTATAGCGTCAGCGTTAATGAGCGTTTTTATTGTATAAACACCAAGGACACTCCAAAAATCCCACAGTGCATTCCCAAACTCCCAGAATGCATTTTTTTTACAGTAGGAGCCATTACAGCAGAGCAGAAAGAGCACTTTCTTGAGCAGGGAGCTGTCTACTGTTGCTAGCTGTGTTCACTATGGATCCAGCCGTGAAGACAATGCAGGAAATACTCCTCCTTATTTTGTTGCGTCGGATCAGAAGACGGAGAGAATTGAATGAGAGGACCAGAGTTCGTCGACAATGGACCCATCCGTTGATGGACCAATGCTTATCTTCAGGATATTTCACTAGCCTATACATTCAGCTGCGTAACTATCCTGAAAAGTTTTTCAACTTTACAAGAATGTCAGTTGTCACATTTGACATTCTTCTTGAGAGGCTGCGACCACGTATTACTCGAATGGACACCCAGATGAGGATGAGCGTGTCTCCTGAGAAACGTCTCCTGGTGACACTCAGGTATGTCATAATTTTAGTCATGTTAATGTTAGTCCTTTTTTTTTTTACATCATTTTTTTTTCAAAAAGTCATGTTTTTTGCCTTTTTTTCAATGACAATTTATTTGTAATGTCCCAAATTTTTTTGATTGGTCAATGTTTTATCTCCAAATAAATTTCTGAATTTTTGTTTAATTTTTAATTATTTTTTTATGAAAATTATTTGATATAAAAAATGTAAGTTTGTAACCTTTTTCCCAATTAAAAAATATTATTAATAATATTTTTTATTTTTGTAGGTTCCTGGCCACAGGACAATCGTTTGTCTCGCTACATCACTATTTTCTGATGGGTGTATGCACGGTGGAAAAATTGACCCGGGAGACCTGCCTTGCTCTGTGGGAGGAGCTGCCCACTGTCATACCCTCCACACTCCTCTCCTGTATATACTACCCTCTGTCATACCCCTCCCACACTCCTCTCCTGTACATACTGCCCACTGTCATACCCTTCACACTCCTCTCCTGTATATAGTTCCCACTTTTATACCATCCATACTCCTCCCCTATGTCTCTTACCCACAAAAACAGTTCTTTAAAATTATACTGAATATCCTCAATGTTACCAGCTCTAGAATGGGCACACTTTTGTTAGTTCAACTAAAGGAAATCTTCTCAGTCCTCATATTTGTTCTGCCCCATTATTAGTACTCATTTAATTTTGTGCTTACTACTGTGATGTATAGAGGAACATAGGGGATTTCAGCTACTCTAAATATAGCACTTGTAAAAAAAGTGTCCCTGAAAATATTTTTTAAATGTTGGCAACTATGCACTTAGGCACTGCCCAAGGGCCACGGGTCAGAAGAGGGCCCCATGAGAGGCTCCTGGGATCCTGTGATATTAAAGTGGTAGTAAACTTTGCTAACATTACTACTTTTTAGAGGCCCTGAGGCAGGTCATGCCACAATGTACAAGTATGCACAGCATATTAGCACATTAGGGTACACTTAAGCCCTCCAGTGCTGCTCTGTGATCAATCTGGCGGGGCCCGGGCGCTTCCATTTTCACCCGGTCTTCCTTCTGGTTTCTGTGCCTTCGGTCACTTGCCTTGGCGGGGCTGTGTTGATGTCATTGCCATGCATGCTCATGTGCTCTCTCTCTCCAAAAAATTGTTTGCATTTTTATTTATTATAAAAGGCCCCACCAAAATCTTCAGCACCAGGCCCATGATGTTCTTAATCTGGCCCTGAGGGTAGATGGAAACTCTTAGGCCACTTTCACACTGAGGCGCTTCTAAACTGCCAGTAAAAACACTTTTGAAGCGCTTTTCAGGCGCTTTTGAAGAGCTTTCCATTCATTTCAATGGAGAGGGACGTTTTTTACAGCCCTGCCAGAACACTGCCCCAGTGTGAAAGCATTCATTGATTTTAATGGAAATACGTTTTCGTGAGCTTTTTAGGCACTGTTTTTAGGGTGAAAGCTCCTGAAAAGCCCCTCAGTGTGAAAGTGGTCTTATGCAGATCTGTTTTGTTCTAACATACAAGGTCAAAAGAGAGATGAGTGAACCTAAATGGCAAGTTCTAGGTCTGACTTGGCTCAGGCTGATTCGCGGGTATCTGAATTAAGGATATTTTTTCAGACAAACAATGAAAAAAATGTTTTAAAAATAGTATGACACCTGCAAACCCAGCCTCATAGGTCATCTTCAGGGCCGGCCCTACCATGGGACCCGATGGTACCTCGGTCCCAGGCGGCACTTATAGGGGGGCGGCAAATTGCCACCCGTCAGCCAGCCGCAGGGCCGCCATCAGGGGGGTACAGGCAGGCAGTAGTACTCCTGTAAGGGGCCCCAGCGTGCTGCGTGCCCGCTATAGTGAAGGAACTAGAAGCTGTGACAAGGGAGAGAGGCGAGCTGCGGGACGTCAGTATATCTCCCCCCGCTCGCCCCCTCCTTTCTCCCGAGTGTCAGCAGTGGAGAGAGAGCGGCTCTCACCTGGTTTGCTGCTTAGTTCTTTGCCTGGTCTGTTTCCATATTGATTGGCTGCGCTGTGGCCAATCAAAAGAGACTAGGGTCTAGTGGAGCATCATGGAACATGCAGTCCCAGAAGCTTGACTGCCCCATTGTTGTGCACAGCCAGCAGACTTCAGCCCCCAGCATGCACTCTGCTGGGAGAGAGAGTCTGGAACCCAGGAAGAAACTGAGGGAGTAATTGCTACAGGACACAGGGAAAAGAGAGGGATGTGCTGGGGGAAGCCAGAGAGGCACCCACACTGTACCATTGGCCCCTTTCACACTGAGGCAGGGAGGTATAGCAGCGTTATTTTTAGCGCCGCTATACCTTCATTTTTACCGCGGTATTCGGCCGCTAGTGGGGTGATTTTAACCCCCGCTAGCGGCCGAAAAAGGGTTAATACTGCCCGCAATGCGCCTCTGCAGAGGCGCATTGCGGGCGGTATTACCGCGGTTTCCCATTGCTTTCAATGGGAAACCGCGGTAAAGGAACGGTGAACACACCGCTCCTTCACCGCTGTAAAGATGCGGCTAGCAGGACTTTTGGAGCGGTCCTGCTAGCGCACCGCTTCAATGTGAAAGCCTTCGGGCTTTCACATTGAGACTGCAGGGCACGATTTTTTCAGGCAGTATAGCAGCGCTATTTTTAGCGCTAAACCGCCTAAAAAACGTGTCAGTGTGAAAGGGGCCTTACAATCAGAGAGGGAGCCACGCTGTGCCCGTGACAATCTGCAATGTGTAACATCGGGGCAAGTGACAATCTGCTTCTGGTGGCAGGTGACTCGGTAAGTGACACACTCGGGGCTCCCACTGATTCGGCATTATGGTGAGTTGAACTATTTTATTTTATATAACAATGTAATAATAGAAATAATGCACTTCAATAATTTTTGTTGTGATTCGGCACTGCATCGATTTAACTGACAATTGCGCGTTCGTGCGACGTTGTACCTAAACAAAATTGATGTCCTTTTTCCCCCACAAATAGAGCTTTCTTTTGGTGGTATTTGATCACTTCTGCGGTTTTTATTTTTTGTGCTATAAACAAAAATAGCGACAATTTTGAAAAAAACATTTTTTTTACTTTTTGCTATAATAAACATCCAAAAAAATAAAAATAAACATTTCTTCATCAGTTTAGGTCGATATGTATTCTTCTATATATGTTTGTTAGAAAAAACGCAATGTGTATATTTATTAGTTTGCGCAAAAGTTATAGCGTCTACAAAATAGAGGATAGATTTATGGCATTTTTAGTATTATTTTTTTTTTACTAGTAATGGCGGTGATCTGCGATTTTTAGCGAGACTGTGGACAGATCGGACACTTTTGACACTTTTTTGGGACCAGTGACATTTATATAGCGGTCTGTGCTATAAAAATGCACTGATTACTGTGTAAATGTCACTGGCAGGAAAGGGGTTAAATGTGTTCCCTGGGAGGGGGTTTCTAACTGGGGGGATGGGACTGGCTGGAGGAGGAGAGAGATCTCTGTTCCTAATCACTAGGAAGAGCAGATCTGTCTCTCCTCCCCTGTCAGAATGGGGATCTGTCTGTTTACATTGACAGATCCCCGTTCTGGCTCTCTGGAGCGATCACAGGTGGCCGGCTGACATTGCGGCCACCAGCCACGCACAGGTCCTTTTATACTCATATATACATGTATAAAGCCATGACAGGTCCTCTTTATACTCCTACATACATGTATAGAGCCATGACAGGTCCACTTTAGTTATCATGATATAAAATAATTAATGTGGGGTATTTGGTGGGCGTGATTTTTTTTTTGGGGGGGGGGGCAGCATTTTATTCTTGGCACCAGGCAGCACGATGTCTTGGGCCGGCACTGGTCATCTTCCACCAAATTCATCATCAATAACATATTTCATGAATTTATTCTACATGACTGAAAATATGTTGTATTACTGTATTATATATTGTATAGATTCATTAAAGTGTATGTATAGCTAAAACGTTTTTCAATTTTAGATAAGGTAGGGAAAGGTAAAACCCCTGCTAGATTGTTTTTTTCTGTCTGTAAAATGTTGGGGTGATTTCCCTTAACTTCCTAAAGACTCAACAGCAGTGAGAGGCGATTTTCCTTCACCTCTTGTTGTGGAGACATCTGCACCAGTGGTGGCTGGTGTTTTTTTGTTTGGGGGGTGGCAAGCAACCCACCCCCCCTCCGCGGCACCTAAACCAACCCCCCCCCGCTGTTTGCCGGTCCGCCGGCACTTATCTGAACGGCAGGCACATCTGGGGTTCATTGGGTACATCAGGGAGGGGGACAGGCTGCAGCAGGCATCTTGCAGTATCTTCCGTGTCTTTCTGACATCACGGCGGCTTCCGCCGTGCATCTCCTCCCCTCCTTATAGGCATCCAATAGGATCACCTAACCTTTCAGCCAATCAGGAAATGGGTAACAGACCCGCACTTCCTGATTGGCGGAGAGGCGATTCAGTGTTAGAAAAGCAAATATTCATTTACTTTTCCAACACATCTGGGTGGACTCGGAGCGCAATGTTCTGCGCTCCGAGTCCACCCTATTTTCAAGTGCTTTTTCAAGTGCTTCAAAAAAACACACCGCCGCTGTAATTCACTGGCCAGGTGTCCGAAAAGGGGAATCTATCTATTATGCATATAGGGGGGTGGCGAGGATAGAGAGGGCAGCGCCCGTGCGCCCTTAATGCCCCTGATCTGCTCCATTTTGGCTTTTGGTCACCAAGACAAATAGAGGACAGGCCTACCTAGCAGGGACACAAGAATAATAATCATTTTATATATATATATATATATATATATATATATATATATATATATATATATATATATTTTTATATATATATATATATATATATATATATATTATATATATATATATATATATATATATTTATTGTGTGTGTGTATGTATATATATATATATATAATTTGCAATGCAATAAATAAATGTACTTACCTACAATTCAGGTAACCTACAGAGACAGTGGGGTTGATTTACTTAAAATGGAGTGTGAAAAATCTGTTGCAGCTGTGCATGGTAGCCAATTGGCTTCTAACATCAGTTTGTTTAAATAAGCATTGACCAAAAAACCTGGAAGCTGATTGCTTTCTTTGCAGAGATGCACCAGATTTTGCACGCTCTGGTTTTAGTAAATCAATTCCAGTGCTGACTAGAAGTTGGAAAAAGACCACATCTTAGTGCCATAAGGCATTGCTCTGATGTGCTGGGAAAACAATTCCTTGCATTAAATCTGGTAGCACAGATTTTAACCACTTGAGATCCACGCTATGGACAAAAGATGCCTACAGCGCGGCTCTCAACTGCCGGGTGGACGTCCCTGGACGTATTCCTGTTTACATACCCCCCCCGCGCGCCGCGGAGGGTGCGCGGAGGGGAAAAGCTGTGCCCGCCGTGTCACGTGGTGCCGATGCGCGTGCCTGGTGGCCACGATGTCCGCCAGGTACACACGATCGGCTGTTACAGAGGCAGGACATGGATCTCTGTGTGTAAACACAGAGATTCACGTCCTGTCAGGGAGAGAGGAGACCGATGCTGTGTCCCTTGTACATAGGGACACAGATCGGTCCCCTCCCCAGTCAGTCCCCTCCCCCCACAGTAAGAATCACTCCCAGGGAACATATTTAACCACTTGATCGCCCCCTAGTGTTAACCCCTTCCCTGCCAGTCACATTTATACAGTAATCAGTGCATATTTATAGCACTGTTCGCTGTATGAATGTGAATGGTCCCAAAATACTGTCAAAAGTGTCCGATATGTCCGTCGCAATATCACAGGCCTGACAAAAATCGCAGATCGCCGCCATTATTAGTAAAAAAAAATAATAATAAAAATGGCATAAATCTATCCCCTATTTTGTAGGCGCAATAACTTTTGCGCAAACCAATCACTATATTGCGATTTTTTTTTTTACCAAAATGTAGAAGAATACGTATTGGCTTAAACTGAGAAAAAAATTTATTGATTTTTAAAAAATTGGGATATTATTATAGCAAAAAGTTAAAAATATTGTGTTTTTTTCAAATCATTCTGTCTTTTTTTGGTTATAGCGCAAAAAATAGAAACCGCAGAGATGATCAAATACCACCAAAAGAAATCTCTATTTATGGGAACAAAATGATAAAAATATAATTTGGGTACAGTGTTGTATGACCGCACAATTGTCATTCAAAGTGCGTCAGCGCTGAAAGCTGAAAATTGGTCTGGGTACGAAGGGGGTTTAAGTGCCCAGTAAGCAAGTGGTTAAACATTTTTCTGGGAAGTGTCAGAGGCAATCTGCATTAGGCCCATGGCAGTGCTCATATTAGTGTCTAAGACTGTTTTTGGTACTTCCCTCTGCCAGGACATAATACACCGTGCCCTGTATTTCAGAATGAGGGGTGTCCTTTACATCCTGACTGGTAAGGTGATAAGAAGCGTTTAGCTCCACTGGGAAAATAAGAGAAGAGGCACCCATTGATGTTTACAGAGTAACTTAAGGTGTATTATCGTCGGGGTAGAGGGTGCTAGGTTTGCATCTTTGCAGTGCTAAGAAAGGTGAAACACTTTGTTGTGATCCTGCCATTCAGCTTTAAAGTAAAGATAGGCTTCCCTAAATAGATACGTTTACGGGGCTCATCTAAAGGTGGGCCGAGTAGAAGACAGACAAACAGGTTAAGGTAGAGTGCTGCAAATGATGAGAGGCTCTGAAGAAGTCCTGAACGCGAACATGAAAGGAGGTGATGAGAGAGCTAGAGATCAGGAAGTCATGGGAGGTGCGGACAGTTGGGTGATATTTTGCGTTATATTTCTACTTATTATTTTGATATGCAATTTCCAGTGAAAATACATGCTGCTTATGTATTATTCTTTATATTCAGTTTGAATTGTCCTAATATGAAATAGGTTTGCTTCAACTGCCTGAGTGTGTGTCTTATGTATTTGCGACAAGTTTGTTAATGTAGCTTGAGCAAGAGTTGGGCACTGCTTTGAATGTAGTTGTTAGGATTTTGCATTTTATTCATTGAACAAGCAGCAGCCCAAGGAGGGATTGACAGAGGGGAGTGGCAGATGCTGAGCGGCTGGTAAATTGGACAGTCTGTGTAAAGCTAGGTCAAAGAGATGATAGTTGCAACAGCTGCACTAGGTTAGAGATAAAAAAAAAAAATGAATTAGCAGCTTGGTTGTGCCATTAGTTCAGAAGGGGCCTATTTTGTAAATGTTACAAGGGTTAAGGTGACAAAATGTAGACATTGATGTGGACTTAAAAAAGGAAAGATCCGACTCAAGGTTAACACCTAGCACACTGGTGTGAGGGGAGGGAATGCTGGATGTGTTATTGATCTTGATGGAAAAGTTGGGGGAGGGGCACTGGGGGAATGGAGGGAGCGGGGGAAACAGGGAAATATAATGAGTTACATTTTAGAAATTTAGCATTAGCAAATGGTGTGACATCCATGTTATATCAGTTAGTAAGCTACTGATGAGAGAGGAAACGGATGCAAATAGAGATGGTATTGGAAGCCATAGGAATTTGAAACTGACCAAAGGAGGAGGTTTAGATACAAAACAGAAAGGGTCCAAGGATAGATCCTTGGTTGACCTCTACAGAAAAGAAAGAGGAGAGTAGGAGATGGAGTTGTAGACAATGCTAAAGGAAATCTTGATAGGAGTAGGAGGAGAACCAGAAAGGACTAGAGTCTTGGAGGCCAATGGAATTAAGATTTTTGAGAGTGGTCAACGGTAATAAACCAGGAAAAAGGTCTAATGGTACAACAATGGAGTAGTGGTCATAATTTTAGCAGGTAATGGGTTGTTGGTTTTAGTAGAGCGGTTTCTGTCAAATGTTGTGGATTAAAGCCACTGTGAGGTAGTAGCTCAACTAGTTGTAGGACAAGCGTTCCAGAAGTTTGAAGATGAATAGGAGCATGCAGATGGGTCCTAAGTTGTTCAGACTGGTGGGATCCAGTTAGGGCTTTTTACGTATGGGGTGATCATTGCATGTTTTAGAGAGGGGAAGATTGAAATCTGCATGTAAACGTAGTTGCCTATATTTCTACTTATTATTTTGATATGCAATTTCCAGTGAAAATACATGCTGCTTATGTATTATTCTTTATATTCAGTTTGAATTGTCCTAATATGAAATAGGTTTGCTTCAACTGCCTGAGTGTGTGTCTTATGTATTTGCTCATATATATATACTGTGTATGTGTATATATATATATATGTATATACAGTATATATATATATATATATATATATATATATACACCATACATATATATATATATATATATATATATATACAGTGCAATGCCTCATATAATCTAATCATTGTGTACTCACTTTAGCCAGCTATTTTAAATGTCATGAGTCAATTTATTAAGACTTTACTTCCGGCGGTATAACTTTTATTAGAGTTTTATTACAGTCAGAAATTATATACTACACAAATACAATAGATATTTAAATACTCTTTACAATAAACTGACTGCTTCAGAGTTTATTGCTACAGAATATTAATGAAGCTTGAACTGCCACAGGTAAGTATAAAATATAACTGCTTGCTGCTAATTTTGTTCCAGTTTAATGTCCGATAATCCATGCCAATTTAGCATGAGTCACGTTGGATACTATGGTATGAAGGCTAGGCTATAAAGGTTATTGTAACTTGAACTATTAATGTGTGAGCATCATAAAATCAGGCAGAGAAGCTTTGTGCTGTGTTTTCACATCCTGTTTTACATTTATAATTTGCTGGGCTCAAATTCTAGAGGATCCATGTTTAATAAGCCATAAGAAAAGAAATCTAGTTGACAGACTCACTATACCATATATTATATACACTATATATGCACTACAGTATACTACAAAACTCAGCATTCAGTAATACGAATGTCAAGCAAATATTTATCTACAGAAGTTTTTCATTGTGATATCTGTATTTAGCAAAAAGGGTACTGTTCCTTAAATGTTACAGGGCTGTAGCAATAACAAAAGCCTTTCTGTGATATCCCTTGTCTATTCGTGTTACAAATCTAACTTGCTGTTGTACACAGCTTGCCTCCTGCAGTCAAATGTCACAAAGAACTGTATGCGCTGTCCATAACTTTGAAAGCAATTCCCCTTTCATTCTCTGATTTATACTGGAGCGACTAAAAGAACAATCTGATTGCTTGCTATGAGCAGTATGGACAATTACATTTTCAGAGACCTGTTTAATATAGACTGCATTTATTAATGTCTCATATTCTGTAAGGACATTTCTTTGCACCACCAGATAACCACTTGTCGACCGCTGCACGACTGTGTCAGAATGGCACGGCTGTGCATATGGACGTACCTGTACGTCCCCTTTAAATCGCGGCATTGCGGGCGCGGGCACGCCGCAAGCTCCGTGAGTGTGACCGCGGGTCCTGCGGACTCGATGTCTGCCGAGTGCCCGCGATCGTGTCACGGAGCTGCAGAAAAGGGAGATGCCATTGTAAACAAGGCATTTCCCTGTTCTGCCTTGTGACAGGACAGTGATCTACTGCTCCCTGTCATCGGGAGCAGTGATCACTGTCGTGTCACTTGTAGTCCAGCCCCCACACAGTTAGAATCACTCCCTAGGACACACTTAACCCCTTCCTCGCCCCCCAGTGTCACACAGTAATCAGTGCATTTTTATAGCACTGATCGCTGTATAAATTACAATAGTCCCAAAATAGTGTCAAAAGTGTCTGATGTGTCCACTATAATGTCGCAGTCACGATAAAAATCGCAGATCGCCGCCATTACTAATAAAAAAAATAATAATAAAAATGCCATAAAACTATGCCCTATTTTGTAGACGCTATAACTATTGCGCAAACCAATCAATATACGCTTATTGCGATTTTTTACCAAAAATATGTGGAAGAATACATTTCGGCCTAAACTGAGGAATAAAGAAAATGTTAAATATATTTTTGGGGGATATTTATTATAGTAAAAAGTCAAAAATATAGTTTTTTTTTCCAAAATAGTTTTTTGTTGTTGTTTATAGCGCAAAAAATATAAACCGCAGAGGTGATCAAATACCACCAAAAGAAAGCTCTATTTGTGGGGGAAAAAGGACGTAAATTTTGTTTGGGTACAACGTCGCACGACCGCGCAATTGTCAGTTAAAGCGACGCAGAGCAGTATCACAAAAAATGCTCTGGTCATTAAGGGGGTAAAATCTTCCGAGGCTGAAGTGGTTAAAATGTTTTGAAGGATTATTTACACGTGATTGGGGGCAGTAAAATGTAAGCAGTATTTCAGGAAAATGTCACATTATGGCCAATAGATGAAGCTGATGATCATATAAAATACACTAGATAGATAGATAGATAGTACATCAGCTGTACATCTGTGTTAAAGTCTTGCTTTTGGGGTACTACCTAAAAATTTAATAATTTCTTGCCTCTGCAGATTCTGGAAACAAAAAAGCCATTATAGACAATATACTTCATATGGAAGTCAACCTTTGTACATCATGTATGAGAGCCTCATGAATGATCTGAAAATGTTGCCTGTAAAGTTAACCTATGGTTATATACTGTATATATATATATATATATATATATATATATTCTTGTTAATCACATACACATAGGTACTAGACATGTGCAATTCGTTTAGTTTCTAATTCGTTTTTCACGAATTTAGAGAAATTCATTAATTCCGAAATTTCCAAATTTTTCAATTTCCGATTTTTCGAATTTTCGGATTTCCGAAATTTCCAAATTACGAATTTACGAATTTTTCAATTAACGAATTTTAGGATTTCCAAATTTTTCAATTAACGAATTTTCGGATTTCCAAAAATTCTAATTTCCGTATTTCGGAAATTCGGATTTTCGAAATTCGGAATTTCCGAAATTGGAATTTTCGAATTTCCGATTTTCCGAATTTGCGAAATTTGGATTTTGGAAATTTGGAATTTCGAAAATTGGGAATTTCGAAAATTCGAGATTCGAAAATTCGAAATTGCAAAATTCTAAAATCTAAAATTTGAAAATCTAAAATTCGAAAATGGGAAATTTGTTTTTTTCTTTTTTTTGCTTTTTTAAGAAATTCGAAAAAAAATAATTTTTCGTTTTCGTTTTATTCGTTTTTTTGGAAGTTCGGAAATTCGAAAATTCGTAATTCGGAAATTCCGAATTTCCCTGAATTTCTGGAAAAAAAGCAAAAAAACAAAAAAAAACGAACACGAAGAAAACGAATTTTTCTAATTTCCCGAATTCCCGAATTTCCAAAAAAAAGCAAAAAAACGAAAAAAAACAAAACTAAAAAAACTAATTTTTCAAATTTCCGAATTTCCGAAAAAAGCAAAAAAACTAAAAAAATTATTTTTCGGCAGTGCACATGTCTAATAGGTACTTCCCAACTTTTGAGATAGGAATGGGGGACACCTATTACCAAAAGTATGTAGGCATAAGACACACCCCCTGTCACGCCCCCTTAAAGGAGAATTATACAAAATAAAATGATTAGATAAGCCCACAAGTGCTTTTTTTACCACTACTAATTATTTTTACTGTATTTTGAAATGTACAAATGGAGCAATTTAGAAATTGGATGAAAGGTTTAGCACTGCAAAACACTTTTTGAAAGATAAAAAGTGAATTTTTCATAGAAACTATATAGATCAGACCCAAATGAGGGACAAATGAGGTGGAAAGAGGGACAGAGGGATTTTGTTCCAAATCAGGGACAGGAAATACCTACAAACAGAACGTGCCCTCTTTCTTAAGACATCATCCAGGGTCAACAATTTATTCCCTCGACCAAGGTGCTGGCTCAGGGGTGACACAATCATGTAAATACTGTTATCTGTGCAGTTCTTGGCTGTGTTCACACATGTCTGATGCAGACCAGCCCATGCTGGAGCCTCTCACCTCATGAATTGCTATCACAGTCACAATGTTACAGTCAGATAACTGAAGAAATGTCATGCAGCAGAATTCTGACATCATCTTGGCCTAGGCAAATTTGTACTGTTGCTGTTGTATACTGTTGCTGTATACTGATGCAGTTTACAGTTAAAAAGATTATGCATATGATCTAATATTATATAAGATTTTTTTTTAAATTTACGTATTTATCGGCGTATAACACACACTTTTTTCCCCTTAAAATCAGGGGGAAATCGTGGGTGCGTGTTATACGACGATCCCCACCGATCCCCTTCGATCTCCGCTGATTGTGAGCAGAGCGGAGCGATCACCGCCGAGATACACATAGCCGAGTGTACTCGACTCTTCTCGGCTTCGCTCACAGTCATGCCCAGGCCCGCCATTGGACCTGTGTTATGTCTATCATAGGGCGGGACTGGGCGTGACGTCTGCTCCGCTCCGCCCAGTCTCGGCGGCGATCTCGGCGGCGCCAATTTTAAATTCATCCAAGGCTGCAATGGACACTGGGGGCAAGGCAGCACTGGGGCGAGGCTGCAATAAACACTGGGGGCAAGGCTGCACTGGGGCAAGGCTGCAATAAACACTGGGGGGAAGGCTGCACTGACAAAGCTGCAATGGACACTGGGGCAAGGCTGCACTGACAAGGCTGCAATGGACACTGGGGGCAAGGCTGCACTGGGGCAAGGCTGCAATAAACACTGGGGGCAAGGCTGCACTGACAAGGCTGCAATGGACACTGGGGCAAGGCTGCACTGACAAGGCTGCAAATGACACTGATAAGGTTGCATTGATGGGCATTTAAATGTATTTTTTTTCCTTAAACTTCCCTCCTAAATTTTTTTTCCTTAAAATTCCCTCCTAAACTTTGCCAAAAAATACGGTATTCGTTTTTCTTTAACCACTTAAGCCCCGGACCATTTGGTAGCTAAAGGACCAGAGGTGATTTCAGAATTTTGCGCTGCGCTGCTTTAACTGGAAATTGTGCGGACATGCAATGTTGTACCCAAACGAAATTTGCGTCCTTTTTTTCCCACAAATAGAGCTTTCTTTTAATGGTATTTGATTGCCTCTGCGATTTAAATTTTTTGCGATATAAATGGAAAAAGACCAAAAATTTTGAAAAAAAATGATATTTTCTACTTTTTGTTATAAGAAAAATCGAATAAACTCAATTTTAGTCATACATTTAGGCCAAAATGTATTCAGCCACATGTCTTTAGTAAAAAAAATGTCAATAAGCGTATATTTATTGGTTTGCGCAAAAGTTATAGCGTTTACAAACTAGGGTACATTTTCTGGAATTTACACAGCTTTAAATTTATGACTGCCTATCTCATTTCTTGAGGTGCTAAAATGGCAGGGCAGTACAAACCCCCCCCCCCAAATGACCACATTTTGGAAAGTAGACACCCCAAGGAAATTGCTGAGAGGCATGTTGAGCCCATTGAATATTTTTTTTTTTTGTCCCAAGTGATTGAATAATGACAAAAAAAAAAAAAAATTACGAAAAGTTGTCACTAAATGATATATTGCTCACACATGCCATGGTTATATGTGGAATTGCACCCCAAAATACATTCTGTTGCTTCTCCTGAGTACGGGGATACCACATGTGTGGGACTTTTTAGGAGCCTAGCCACGTACGGGACCCCGGAAACCAAGCACCGCCTTCAGGATTTCTAAGGGCGCAAATTTTTGATTTCACTCCTCACTACCTATCACAGTTTCGAAGGCCATAAAATGCCAAAATAGCACAAAACCCCCCCAAATGACCCCATTTTGGAAAGTAGACACCCCAAGCTATTTACTGAGAGGCATGTTCAGTCCATGGAATATTTTATATTTTGCCACAAGTTGCGGGAATATGACAAACTTTTTTTTTTTTGCACAAAGTTGTCACTAAATGATATATTGCTCACACATGCCATGGGCATATGTAAAATTACACCCCAAAATACATTCTTCTGCTTCTCCTGAGTACGGGGATACCACATGTGTGGGACTTTTTGGGAGCCTAGTCGCGTACGGGACCCCAAAAACCAAGCACCGCCTTCAAGGTTTCTAAGGGCATAAATTTTTGATTTCACTCCTCACTACCTATCACAGTTTTGAAGGCCATAAAATGCCAAGATGGCACAAAACCCCCCTAAATGACCCCATTTTGGAAAGTAGACACCCCAAGCTATTTGCTGAGAGGCATGTTGAGCCCATTGAATATTTTTTTTTGTCCCAAATGATTAAATAATGACAAAAAGAAAAAAAAAATGTACAAAAAGTTGTCACTAAATGATATATTGCTCAAACATGCCATGGTTATATGCGGAATTGCACCCCAAAATACATTTGGCTGCTTCTCCTGAGTACGGGGATACCACATGTGTGGGACTTTTTGAGAGCCTAGCCGCGTACGGGCCCCCGAAAACCAAGCACCGCCTTCAGGATTTCTAAGGGCACAAATTTTTTATTTCACTCCTCACTACCTATCACAGTTTTGAAGGCCATAAAATGCCAAGATAGCACAAAACCCCCACAAATGACCCCATTTTGGAAAGTAGACACCCCAAGCTATTTGCTGAGAGGCATGGTGAGTATTTTACAGCTCTCATTTCTTTTGAAAATGAAGAAAGACATATTTTTTTTTTTTCAATTTTCAAAACTTTGTGACAAAAAGCGAGATCTGCAAAATACTCAACACACCTCTCAGCAAATAGCTTGGGGTGTCTACTTTCCAAAATGGGGTCATTTGGGGGGGGTTTGTGCCATCTGGGCATTCCATGGCCTCCGAAACTGTGATAGGCAGTGAGGAGTGAAATCAAAAATTTACACCCATAGAAATCCTGAAGGCGGTGCTTGGTTTTCGGGGTCCTGTACGCGGCTAGGCTCCCAAAATGTCTCACACATGTGGTATCCCCGTACTCAGGAGAAGCAACAGAATGTATTTTGGGGTGTAATTCCACATATAACCATGGCATGTTTGAGCAATATATAATTTAGTGACAACTTTTTGTATATTTTTTTATTTTTTTTATTTTTGTCATTATTCAATCACTTGGGACAAAAAAAAAATATTCAATTGGCTTAACATGCCTCTCAGCAAATAGCTTGAGGTGTCTACTTTCCAAAATGGGGTCATTTGGGGGGGTTTTGAACTGTCCTGGCATTTTATGCACAACATTAGGAAGCTTATGTCACACATCATCCACTCTTCTAACCACTTGAAGACAAAGCCCTTTCTGACACTTTTTGTCTGCATGAAAAAAATAATTTTTTGCAAGAAAATTATGTTGAACCCCCAAACATTATATATTTTTTTAAAGCAAAGGCCCTACAGATTAAAATAGTGGGTGTTGCATTTTTTTTTCACACAGTATTTGCGCAGCGATTTTTCAAACGCATTTTTGGGGGGAAAAACACACTTTTTTTTTTTAATGCACTAAAAAACACTATATTGCCCAAATGTTTGATGAAATAAAAAAGATGATCTTAGGCCGAGTACATGGATACCAAACACGACATGCTTTAAAATTGCGCACAAACGCGCAGCGGCGACAAACTACATTCATTTTTAAAAGCATTTAAAAGCCTTTACAGGTTACCACGTTAGATTTACAGAGGAGGTCTACTGCTAAAATTACTGCCCTTGATCTGACCTTCGCGGTGATACCTCACATGCATGATGCAATTGCTGTTTACATATGACGCTAGACCGACGCTTGCGTTCGCCTTTGCGCAAGAGCAGGGGGGGACAGCGGTGCTTTTTTTTTTTTTATTATTTATTTTGCTTTTTTATTTGATTTTTAAACTGTTCCTTCCATATTTTATTTTTTTACCATTTTTATTGTTATCTCAGGGAATGTAAATATCCCCTATGATAGCAATAAGTAGTGACAGGTACTCTTTTTTTGAAAAATAATTGGGGGGTTAGACCCTAGATCTTTCCTCTGCCCTCAAAGCATCTGACCACACCAAAATCGGTGTGATAAAATGCTTTCCCAATTTCCCAATGGCGCTGTTTATATCCGGGGGGGGCATTCCCTCCCACTGCTTGTAAAAGCAGTCTAGAGGCTAATTATCTGCTAGAATTGCTTTTACATGAAAGCCGGCCACTGGCTGAAAAGAATGATACCAAGATGATACCTAAACCGACAGGCATCATTCTGGTATAACCATTCAAAGTCCAGCAATATACCAGTACGTTGCTGGTCCTTGTTGGACATGTATTGTAATCTTTTTTTTCATGCAGCCTATTGGCTGAACGAAAAAAAGAGATTGATCGGTGGGTATGCCCACCATTAGAATACCTCCCTCCATCCACCCACTTCTAATGATGGGCATATATGCCGAAGCATGGGGGCATCCTCCCGCAAAAAAGTTATGCCGCGTACACACGGTCGGACTTTTCCACGGGCAAGCCTTCGTCGGAATTTTGACCGTATGTACGCGGCATAAAAGGTTATGCCGCGTACACACGGTCTGACTTTTCCACGGGCAGGCCTCCGTCGGAATTTCGACCGTATATACGCGGCATTAGGAGCAAAATCGCTCCTCCGCCCCTGCTGCCCCCATGCTTCGGCATATATGCTCTTTTTTTTAACTGTGGTGGTGAAATCACCTCCTACAGCGTTGGAGTCACGGCTTTATGTATCGTGGGAGCAAACGCTGTTGCTGTCAAGATAAATAGATCCGCTCTGCAACTGAATGGTGTACCTGCTAAGCAAATGATGGTTAACATTAAAACAAAGTAACATTACAGTACAACAGTAAGACCTTACCATACCATACCTGCAAAGCAAATACCAAAACAAAACCTAGTAAAAAATAAAAAAATGTTTTAACGCAACCTGTGCCTAAAATATATATATGCCGAAGCATGGGGGCATCCTCCCGCAAAAAAGTTATGCCGCATACACACGGTCGGACTTTTCCACGGGCAAGCCTTCGTCGGAATTTCGACAGTATGTACACGGCATAAAAGGTTATGCCGCGTACACACGGTCTGACTTTTCCACGGGCAAGCCTCCGTCGGAATTTCGACCGTATGTACGCCGCATTAGGAGCAAATCACTCCTCCGCCCCTGCTGCCCCCATGCTTCGGCATATATGCTCTTTTTTTTTAACTGTGGTGGTGAAATCACCTCCTACAGCACTGGAGTCACGGCTTTATGTATCGTGGGAGCAAACGCTGTTGCTGTCAAGATAAATAATTCCGCGCTGCAGTTGAATGGCGCACCTGAAAACAAAAAATTACATACCTGAAAAGCAAGCATGATAAAACATTGCAGAATGGAATACAGTAAAAAAGAGCAGAACAATAGAGAGAAAATAGAGAGAGAGAGAGAGAACAATAAAACTACAACTATTTTTGGTTTTTTTCTTTTATATTTTTTTTGTGTTTTGTTTTTTAGTTTTTTTATTTTTATTTTTTACACTTTTTTTTTTGTAACTTTAACAACTGTAATGGTTCGGGTCTCTCAAAATGTAATGGCATCTTGGGAGACCCTGTGTAAGTGTGTCCTAGTCTGTGAAATGCTGTACCCTACTCTAAAACTTCACTTTTGAGTGGTAGCGTTCAAAACATTCACCAAGGCAAAGACCAGGCTTGTCAGGACAGAGTGGACAATAATGACGGGTGTCACGCCTAAATCCGCGCTTGCTACAGACACAACATCTTTTTTGGGGGGCTCGTTGGGTAGGGGTACTCGGGAGGACATACGTATAATGCCTCTCATGCAGCCGGCTTACTGCATTTGGTTGGGGATGGTGAGGTGCAGAACCGCCTGGATACAGGAGTTCTGTGACAATCTCATTCTGGAATTTTAGAAGAGATAAAGTCCCGCCTGAAGCTCTGTATAGCACATGAGCATTCAGCAAAGCCAATTGAAATAAGGATAGAGACACTTTTTTGTACCAGCGTCTCGCCTTACGGTCAATTAGATACGGCGCCAACAACTGGTCGTTGAGGTCCACCCCTCCCATATTTTTGTTATATTCGTGGACACAGGGGGGTTTCTCCACAACACCAGTCGCCGTAGGAATTTGGACTGTCGTGTCTGCATGAAGGGAGGTAAGAAGGAAAACATTCTTATTGTCCCTCCACTTCATAGCGAGCAAGTTATTACACTTTACGCAGGCTCTCTCCCCCAGCCTAAGACGGGCATCTACAAGCCGCTGGGGAAAGCCCCAGCGATTAGGTCGCACGGTGCCACATGCTCCAATCTGATGATCAAACAAGTGTCTAAACAGTGGCACGCTCGTGTAATAATTGTCCACATACAAGTGGTACCCCTTTCCGAATAAGGGTGACACCAATTTCCACACTATCTTGCCAGCGCTCCCTATGTAATCTGGGCAGTTGACCGGCTCAACCTGACTATCTTTTCCCTCATAAACCATAAAGCTCCATACATAGCCTGTTGCCCTGTCACAGAACTTATAGAGCTTGACCCCGTATCTGGCACGCTTGCTGGGAAGGTACTGCTTGAAAGCCAAGCGGCCAGAAAATTTAATCAGGGACTCATCAACGCAGACAACTTGATCGGGAGTAAACAAGGCTGCAAAACGTTCGTTGAAGTGGTTTATGAGGGGCCGAATTTTATAGAGCCGGTCGTATTCAGGGTCCCCACGTGGACGACAAAGTTCATTGTCGTTGAAGTGCATGAACCGCAAGATCTGCTCGTATCGTTTCCTGGGCATGGAGGCAGAGAACACGGGCATGTGGTCAATTGGGTGCGTGGATCAATAAGCACGCAATGACGGGAATTTATGTGTGCCCATGTTGAGGGAAAGGCCCAGAAAGGTCTTAAATTCGGAAACCGTAATTGGTTTCCAATCTTTGGCAATGGAAGGCAACTGGGGATTAGCGGCGATGATAAATACTCTGGTATAAATTACTCTGGTCCACAATAGATCTATAGAGATCTTCCGTGAAAAACAGCAAATAATAATCAATTGGCATAAAATCAGCTGTTTCCACCTGAATACCGGGTTGGGCAGTGAATGGGGGAAGTACGGGTTCTGCAGAAGTGGTGGGGACCCAATCAGGATAGGCGAATTTTGCAGGAAGAGCACTATGGGTACGACGGGCCTGCCTTTGTCTTCTTATTGGTGGCAGAGGGACACTACTTGTGCTTGCCACCTCGCCAGCTTGAACTGCACTTATGGGACTCGCCACGTCACCACGTGATACTGCAGTGCTGGATGTACGCCCAGGCTGTACTAGGCCGCTGGTGCTTGCCAATTCACCAGAAGTAATAGCGGCGCTAGTACTCCTCTGCTCCATGATACGAGAGCCCTGCGGTTCTTGCTCCTCAACAACCTCAGAAGATCGGGATCGGGTAAGCCTGACCTTAGCAGGGACCTCAACTTCGTCGTCAGAGCTATCTGACGTGGGGCCGCTGACGTCACTGTCTTCTACGGGAAGATATTCTGAGCCTGAATCTGACAGATACGTGACCTCCTCTTCACTATCTGTCATGCTCAGAATCTCGTAGGCCTCTTTACTAGTGTACCTTCGACTTGCCATTTTGGGCTCTAAATTTAGGGGTACACTAGTAAGGTTCACAGGAAAAAAAGCACCTGACTGTCGTCAGCAAATATATCAAACGCTACAAAAAAAACTGTTAGCGATCGCAGGGATCAGGCCTGTCTCTGCGAACGCTGCAGTTATGTGTTTTGTGTTTGGTAAGTGACAGTGATCGATCGATACTGCACTTGGGTGGGCTGGGCTGGGCTGGGCTGAGGGGCTAAACGCAGGTGCTAGCAGGTATCTGGGCTGATCCTGCTAACACTGTGTTTTTGGGAACCCTAAACCGCTGGGGACGCTAGTATAGATCTGATCAGATCAGATATTGATCTGCTCAGATACTATACCACTAAGGGAGGTGTATGCTTTGCGCGTGGGTGTTAGCGTTACTGGCACTAACCTAACGCTGCCTGGGGCGACGCAGACCCTCTCTGGCGCTAAAACCTAATTGATCTCACCCGCCGGGAGATCAGGGGGTTAAACCTTTATTGGGTTATATACGGCGGGTGCCCTGATGCTATAAAAAGCAAACTAACCAACCAGCGTCACCCGTAACCTTTATATGGTGATCACTGGTGAAAGGGTTATCTTGGGGCAATCAGGGGGTTAAAACCTTTATTAGGTTAAATATGGGGGTACCCGACGCTATATAAAAACCTGACGGGTTACCTAAATAACTAAATAACTAACTGGGTAACCAGTGTCACCAGTGACGCTTATACGGTGATCACTGGTGAAAGGGTTAACTCTAGGGGCAATCAGGGGGTTAAAATAATATATGGGGGTACCTGGCGCTATAAAAACCTGCGGCGAAACTAAAAATAAATAACTGGCTATCTAGGGCACCACCGGCACTAAATACAGCGATCGAAAATACGATCGCTTAGTGACGCTGGCGTTAAGGGGTGAAAGGGTTACCTGGGGGGCGATCAAGGGGTTAAACCTTTATTAGGGGGGGTTGGGGGGCTACCCTGGACCTAAAGGGGCCTAAACCTAACTGCCCTGCAACTTTTTACTGTCACAGATGACACTAAATGCAGTGATCAGTAAAATAAATGATCACTGCAATCAGTGACACTGTGATTGGGGGCTGGGGGTGACCTGGGGGGTGATCTGGGGGTGACTGGGGGGTGAAATGTGTGCCTATGTGTACCTATGTGTCAGTGGACTGTTGGTGCACTAACCTGCTTCTTCTCTCCTTGGCGCCGGGAACGAAAAGACCGACACGAGAAGAGATGACATCACTTCCTCTGCCTGTGTTTACATTACACAGGCAGAGGGAGCATTTTCATTCGCCGGGAGCGATCGCGGGGGGTGGCCGGAATCGAATGGCCGCCCCCTCATCTTGGAACGCTCCCCAACGATAAACGGCTGCTCACTGTATAGGAGGGGGGTCCGATCGGACCCCCCAACTGTACAAAAGCGATCACGTACACTGTACGTGATTGTGCCTGTCGGTGCCATTCTGCCGACGTATATATACAGTGAGCGGTCGTTAAGTGGTTAAAGGGGTTGTAAAGACTCGCGGTTTTTCACCTCAATGCATTCTATGTATTGGAGGTGAAAAACCTCTGGTATTGCACCAGCCCCCCAGAGCCCCCCCTTTTACTTACCTGAGCCTGATCATTCCTGCGCCGAGAACGAGCACACCCGCTCTAGCCGGTGTCTTGGGTCCTGATTGGATAGATTGATAGCAGCGCAGCCATTGGCTCCGGCTGTTGTCAATTAAATCCAATGACGTGGGAGTCGGGAGTCCTGCTGTCTGTTTCAATGGATGCAGCAGCAGGACATGGGAGCGTGCCCGCACGAGTGCCCCGAGGGAGAGTGCTTCTCCGACGGGGCACTCGAGAAGAGGAGGAGCGCCA
The DNA here is from genome assembly GCA_029206835.1 of Rana muscosa. NCBI lineage: Eukaryota > Metazoa > Chordata > Amphibia > Anura > Ranidae > Rana > Rana muscosa. The sequence goes on along the minus strand of CM055118.1, from coordinate 557,880,544 downwards.
CTGAGGGACCCCAGAAGAGGAGGATTGGGGCCAGTCTGTGCAAAAACCAACTGCACAGAGGAGGTAAGTATGACATGTTTGTTTTTTGTTTGTTTTTTAAAACGAGACTTTAGATATTCTTTAGTGCTATTAAAAATGTACAATGAAAAATAACATGTTTTAGAAATTTGATCAACTACACATTTTATTCATATTTAGTAAGCACAATGAAACCATATCTTATTTGAAAAAAAAATTGTGAACGGCATTCATGTTGGTAATCCAAAGCAATTTGATTTAGCTGTGTCTTTCTCACAATATTATTTTTTATATATTTGTAAGTTACAGTTTAGGTACTGATACTCAGTGTACCTTTATATACTAGCCGGGAACTTTTCAGCTGCCTCACTTACTTCTCTTATGCAGTGACAGCTATGTGGCAATCAAAGACCCACAGAATTGAAGGATCTTCAAAAGCAGTTCTTATGTGTCAAGCAACATTTGCGAGGGATCCTTGCCGATGTACAAAGTTACAGATCAGAAGGGACATAAAACGGTTAAACTAGCTCAAAGGCAATGTCACAGTCTAACAATTACATGCATTCTACGCCTGACAGAAGAAATAGCACATTCTCAGCTACGTGCTCCTGGCTGTAGGCATGCCAGGAAGATTATAAAAATGCCATGCTGTGATATGCTGCCCTCCTGCCTGAGAGGCTACTATTAAGAGACTTATTTACTGCATCTGTGCAGTCTGCAGTGCAGTTCAGAGTGCTACCTGTCTTGTTGTTTTATAAATTAGTTGTGGCTGTCACAGGATTATTACTGTCTAAGTATTCTGTCTGCTGAAGGTGCAGACAGATGAAAGGAGATGATCTGACCTTGTTATGCTTTTTGTGAAACGTAAGGGTCTTGTAGAGTATAACACTACCATCCAGGCTAAGTAAAATCACAATGTTTTAACTGAGAATAACAGATGATGCAATGTGTAAATAGGGCCCACAAAAACCATGTAAAAATGTATTTTTTAACGACCATATTTCACATAAGCCTTATGAGTAGAGATGAGCTTCAGGCCTTGGCTAATCATGAGTTCAACCCAATCACAGCCTGTCTGAAGCTTAGAAAACAAACTATACATATTTGGTCAATTCACCTGCACAAACCTGTTAATTAGTGGCCATAGAATCACGTGCACTAAATGACATGACAGATCCCTGGTGTTGCTGGAACGTAAACAATAGCGCCAGGGATTGTCAATGTCCATTTGGTCATTGATGTCACGCAGGATCGCCGGCACTGTTGTATACACTCCAAAAGCACTAGGGATCTATCATCTGTGACAGTTGTAGTGTATCAGAGTGGTATCATTGTGGAAAAGATCATTGTGGCCGTGATCAATATTCATTGTGATTGATGTGGATCTACATCGCTGAATGAGGTTTTTGACATGAATCTACATCAGAAGACATTGTCATTCCTATTTTTTAAACAAAGGACTTTCTCAACAATGTGGTATTTTTAAAAACGTATCTTTTTTTTTTGTGAATAAGTACCAAGAGGTACTATGTACCACAAACTCATTTACATGGTAGGCTAGATATCTGTAGGCTCCCTTTTTTTAAAGTGGTATCCCACTTTTTGATAAGTCCCCCCCCCAAAGACCCCCACATTCCTTTTAGGGGAAAGGATTTTTGGGATGAGACCCATTTACCCATCAACATAATGACAAGGTGTCTTTATTATTTGAAGCATCCATTCTTGGGCTAGATCTGAAATGTCAAAGATGAAATGTGAACATTCATACTTTGGTGGTTGGCATGCTCTACAACAGGTGATGTTTTCCATACTAGTCCAGAATTATGGTCTATGGCAATGGTCTGGCTACAAGATCCTCAACTTAAACTGGATGTAAACCATCACATATACCCAGAGGAGTGAATAGCCTTACACAGAGATTAAGCAAATCCTCCTACATAGGTTTTACTTGTGCAGTCTTCCCCTTTCTACACCCCTCCCCAAGTGCAGGTTTTGTAAAAAATCTTTCTTTGTCTGTCAGCAGCTCATAGGGAAGGACAGAGAGACTGCAGTTACACTGTGTGACAGCTGATTGGAGGAAAGGCACACATCTCCCTCCACACAGCAGAATTGTGTCCCGAATAGACAAGCTCCGTTCTGAGCTCTCTCTCCCGACACAAATTTATCTCATGTGTCGGAAAACTTATCAGAAGTGACTCATGCTGATAACAGAGGAACGAAGCACCAGAGAGAAATTACACTTAGAGCTTTGGCGAGAGATAGCTAAACACTGCAGATACATGTACTTTGTTGTAATTCCATGACTGAGGTTTACAACCACTTTAATTTATGCCAGCAATAACTGGCAAAATTGAGGTGACTATTATCATCAGTGTTAAGTAGTACAGAAAATTCACACTTATAATGTATTAATGGGTTAAGCTAAGCATGCTTTTAACACCATGATGTTTGTTCTTTGGGTTGTTTCTTTATTGTACCCACTTTATTAATATGTATTCTGCAACTATTCTGCTCTAACAAGGCATTAACAATGCTGTGAATTATAAATAAGCTGATGGCATTAAAACAATTCTGAAATAAACTTTATTAGATAAATGGCTTGCTTATTTTACAGTGTAATTGAGGACGCTGTTTTCTGATTTTTTTCTTTTGAATATAAACATGATAACTTTTAATTAATTCTAAGGCTTATTTTCACTTGAAAACACCACGCATTCTACAAAACTACCAGAAAAAAAAAACTTCAACTTGTATTAATATCATCAGAAATACACAATAAAGGAGATATTTTTACAACCCTGCAGGCTTAATTACAGAGTAAGGACAGAAATGCAGAGAAAATCTAATTTCAAAACTCTTTGCCATACAATATAAATAAATGATTATCTATGGTACCATTTGACCTAGATCAAAGGAAAATATACCAAAATATGGTCTAAATATGTAATTATTTATTTGTCCTGCTACATTTTATATGTTGAATTAGTCATATGTTTGTGTTTTTATGTGTACTTAAAAAAAGAACTTTGTCATTAAATAAACTTAGTATGCATTATAGAACAACACTGACATTTTAATAGTCACTACAAATTTTTACTGTTTCTAAATGATTTAGGAGAGGAAAACTTCAAATGTTCTTTAATTTTAATTTGCACTTTTCTATAAAAAGCATTTATTATTATATTTTATTTAACAAGTACCACCATATACTGCAGTACTGTAGAAATAAAAGGAAACAGAATATAGCTTGCTTTTGTACGACATTGGGTATAACAGGAATTCCTTTTATCAAACAGAGCTTGAATTATAAATGCGGGATATCATTCACATTTAAGTCACTGTTACAATAATGTTACAGAAGATACATTTGATCAAGTTAAATGAAATATTGCATACCAATTATTAATTTTAATTTAATTTATTAGTGAACAGTTTTACAGATTATTTTAGCAGAAAACAGTTAACAGTAGTAAACTAGTTAAGAAGGCAAGCCTATTAAAAAGTAATATTTTAGTTAGTGGGATCTGAAGGATAGGGTTTGATTTACTAAAACTGGAAAGTGCAAAATCTGGTGCAGCTCTGCAAAGAAATCAGTCAGCTTGCAGTTTTTTTTTTTTTGTCAAAGCTTAACTGAACAAGCTGAAGTTAGAAGCTGATTCGCACAGCTGCACCAGATTGTGCACTCTCCAGTTTTAGTAAATCAACCCCGCCAGTCCTGCCTGGCTGCTTATATATCGTGTAATCTCAGTGGGATCTCCCTCTCATCTTTGTTCCTATCCCCTGCTCCTTTCACAATCTCCATAAAATTAGTCAGAGAGAATGCGACCCATTCATAGGTGTGCAGACCTATAAACCCACAGCGATCTCACCTATATGGACAACACAGAGTTTACAGAAATGGTTTAAATCTCCAACATCTACCAAAAAAATATATAATAGTTTTGGGTTGACTGTTGCACAAATTGCACGCTTATTTTAGTTGTCTTAGTAAGGAAAGTCTATTCATTTACATCCTAATTGGATAGAACTGGTAACAGTTAGGGATGAGCTTCGAGTTCAAATCGAACTCATGTTCGACTCGAACATTGCCTGTTCGCACGTTCGCCGAACAGCGAACAATTTGGGGTGTTCGTGGCAAATTCGAAAAGCCGCAGAACACCCTGTAAAAGTCTATGGGAGAAATCTAAAGTGCTAATTTTAAAGGCTTATATGCAAGTTATTGTCCTAAAAAGTGTTTGGGGACCCGGGTCCTGCCCCAGGGGACATGTATCAATGCGAAAAAAAGTTTTAAAAACTGCAGTTTTTTCGGGAGCAGTGATTTTAATAATGCTTAAAGTGAAACAATAAAAGTGAAATATTTAAATTTCGTACCTGGGGGGGTGTATAGTATGCCTGTAAAGCAGCGCTTGTTTCCCGTGCTTAGAACTGTCCCTGCACAAAATGTCATTTCTGAAGGAAAAAAAGTAATTAAAAAGCACTCGCGGCTATAATGAATTGTCGGCTCCCGGCAATATAGAGAAAAGTCATTGATAAAAAAAAAATGAGTGGGGGTCCCCCCAAATTCAATTACCAGGCCCTTCAGGTCTGGTATGGATATTAAGGGGAACCCTGCGTCAAATAAAAAAAAAAATGCCCCCGCCCCCACGTACCTCAGACCCCGCCTACGTCATTGGCTGAGTGGACCTGATGGGGAACTTCCTCCGCAGTGTAGGTCCGCTCAGCCAATGACATTTCGTGTGGAGTGGAGACTGCAGCGCTGGACATCGGATCACCGCGGGACACTGGATTACATCGCTGGAATGTTTTTTTTATTTTTAATACAGGACTTTTCTCAACGGTGTCTGTTTTTTAAAAAAAAAAAATTTACACTTTCTTTGTGAAATGGTAGGGGTACAATGTACCCCTTACCAATTCACATGGGGGGGCGGGATCTGGGGGTCCCCTTTGTTAAAGGGGTCTTCCAGATTCTGATAAGCCCCTGCCCGCAGACCCCCACAACCACCGGGCAAGGGTTGTGGGGATGAGGCCCTTGTCCCCATCAACATGGTGCTTTGAGGGGTCACAGACCCCCAAAGCATCCTCCCCATGTTGAGAGCATGTGGCCTGGTACGGTTCAGGAGGGGGCGCTCTCTCGTCCCCCCTCTTTTCCTGCGGCCTGCCAGGTTGCATGCTTGGATAAAGGGTCTGGAATGGATTTTTGGGGGTAACTCCACGCCATTTTTTTTAATTTGTGGTGGAGTTCCCCTTAAAATCCATACCAGACCTGAAGGGTCTAGTATTGATATTTGGGGGAACCCCACATATTTTTTTTTTATTTGACCCAGGGTTCCCCTTAATATCAATACCAGACCTGAAGGGCCTGGTACATAAATTTGGGGGGACACCCACGCATTTATTTTTATTTTTTATCAATGACTTTTCGCCGACAATTCATTATAGCCGCGAGTGCTATTAAATTACTTTGTTTCCATCAGAAATGACATTTTGTGCAGGGACAGTTCTAAGCACGGGAAACAAGCGCTGCTTTACAGGCATACTATACACCCCCCCCCCCCCCCCCCCAGGTACGAAATGTAAAGAAATATTTCACTTTTATTGTTTCACTTTAAGCATTATTAAAATCACTGCTCCCAAAAAAAACGGCCATTTTTAAAACTTTTTTTGCATTGATACATGTCCCCTGGGGCAGGACCCGGGTCCCCAAACACTTTTTAGGACAATAACTTGCATATTAGCCTTGATAATTAGCACTTTTGATTTCGAACGTTCGAGTCCATTGTATTTAATAGGGTTCTAAAGTTTGCGCAAACTTTAGATCTGTTCGCAGGTTCTGGTGCGAACCAAACAAGGGGGTGTTCGGCTCATCCCTAGTAACAGTAAAGGCTGGATAACACTAGCCTGCGTGATAAAACACAACGATTTACAGTTGAGAAAACTGTCAGTGTGAAATTCGGCAGAGAGCGTTGTTATGCGTGTTTTTACGCATAACACTGTTTCCTTTTTATTTATTTTGTTTGAAGTGTCATATAGAGGCACTCCATTCATGTCACCGCACAGCAGTTTGGCGCATTGTGCTGCAGTACAGTGACATGTTGTGCCATCCAGTATGCTTCAGACTCACGTAATTTTCCTGCACCGCACAGCACATCACATCAGTGTGGTGGTGTAAACATGGCAAACAACTACTTTCTATGTGTCTTTGCAATAACTGGATTTTATGCACTATGGAAAAACACCAGTCACTGCACATAATGTGAAGAAGCCATAAAGCCAGGCACACATGGATAAAAATTCAGCCAGCAGGGACTGGTTGAATTTCTTCAATCCATGTGTGGGCAAAGTTGTTGTACAGAAGTCAATCAACCAATCAACTTCTGTACAACTGCCCTGTCGGATTTTTAATGCTCGATCAGCACTGCCAGCTATAGCTGGCAGCACTGATCAGTGTATTCTGACAATGAGGAAGTCTCCCAATTGTCACAATACAAAGACTCAGCAGGGAAGATTCCCCCCATCCACATTGAGTATGTAGATGGGGGAATTAAGGTGGAACCTCACCTAAATAGGGAAGTTCAGCTTGTTTGCATCTCCCCTCCCTCCTCTGCTGCCACATTCAGCACTTTTCTTGGGGAGGGGGGAGCGGGTACCTGTCAAAACCAGAGATCTATGCTGAAGTTTGGTCTCCTCCTCCTTCCCGCCGCAGCCTCCTGGGACACATCACAAGTCCCAGAAGACTGCTGGACCATTAACAAAGTGCAGCGCAGGTCATGCGTGCGCAGTAGGAAACTGGCTGTGAAACCGGAAAGACTTCACTGGTGATTTCTCTTACCTAAGATCCCAGAGCCTACACCCAAAGCCGATTGAAGAATTGGCTCAGGTGATGACATCGCTGTATCCCTGGACAAGTAAGTGTCCTTATTTTAAAAGTCAGCAGCTACAGTTTTTGTAGCTGCTGACTTAAAAAAAATTTGGGAGGGGAAACGAGCTCCTTTTTAAGTCAGTTTTTGTGTCCTTTTTGTTTAACATGCTAGTTGAATGAGAAAAAAAACAGAGCCATCTATAGGCTGTGTATTGTTGATTGTCATGCTACTGACAATCTTGTCACAGTGGGGGTTATTTACTAAAACTGCATGGTGCAAAATCTAATGCAGCTCAGCAGAGAAACCAATTAGCTTCCTGTTTTTTTTTTTTGTTAAAGCTTAATTGAACAAGCTGAAGTTGGAGGCTCATTGGTTACTATGCACAGCTGCACCAAATTATAAGTGCACCAGTTTTAGTAAATTCCAGTAAAATAAATCAGGGGAACAGGTGTTACTGGAACAGAAAGGCATCAATAAAACCTGATACAGGTTCTAACCAATCCCCACCCCACTATAATTGTATTTATTTTTTTATTGCTGTCTGTAGCTATACTGGAGAAATCTCTCATTATTCCCATCAATTTAACACCCTGTGATGAATAAACTCCCATGGCAAACTGGCAGATTTTTGAGCCTTCTGTACTCGAAAGCCAAGCAATCTGGTTGTTGGAGTGTAACATTTCATAGTGTTAGTGTTCAGTAAAAGGCGAGGTGCATTTTGTCACTAGAAACTGAGAAATATGTTATAACATTGAGTTTGCACTTGTTTATTACTGGTGCTAAATTGCAACTCCCAGATACACAATTGGATTGCAATTGGGGAGAGCTGTAAGGCAAGAAAGTGAATCAGCTTTTCAAAATTTTCAGAAAGATGCATACTATATTCTAAGTGTAAATTTCACCAATATACTTTTTTCCATTAGCATTAATTTTTCCAATTTTATTACATAAGGTATTTTTCATTCATGTTTTAATTAATTATTTGTACTTTTGAGTTAAGGACATTATTTAATTCTTTGAGTGATATAATTAAAATATATATGTACTACATTGTTAATACAGTTGACAGTCAAGTTAACCCCAGGGTTATAACTGTAGTTAATTATCGACTCCAATAGTTGTTATGCACTTGGTACAAATTTGCCGTGGTAAAGGTCTAATGTCATTTTATATTCTCTCAGACAGTTGCATTTCACATATATGTGCATATTTACATACATATATTAATCAAAGAAACCCATCTGAAATGAAAAAAAAAGAAAGTAGATAACCAGATGTATCAAAGTGAGTGCCTCTGGCTCATATTAATAAGCATGTGGGGATTTGGTCTTGTGGATATGTACTTGAAGATTAGGTTCTTGAGAAGGTTTGATGGCATTGAGGGCAGCATGCAAGAAGGAGTGACTGGAGCCTTCCTGTTACGGGTCACAAGCACCGTGTTGAGTCAGCAAGATACCTGGGAGTGTTGCTATTTTCTTGTGATCATTAATCAAAGCATTCTGACTATATTAATGGTACAATAGAGTTGAAAAAAAAAAATGAAAGCAAGACGTTTTGACCAAAAGGATTTAGTTTTTTTTTGTGTATGGCTATTACAAATGATTAAAAAAAAATGTAGTTTAGTACGACCAACAAAGGCTGTTACGAGATTTATTTAAATTACACATGCTAGGTCATTACACAAATGACAGTTGTCCAATATTGGATATTACATCATTCACATCCAACATCTGCACTATCAAAATATGTAGATAGTGATCAGACTTTTAGTGACATAACATCAACCTAACCAGAAGTCCTTAAAGGATATGTGTAAGGGGCAAAGATTTCAGTTAATTTGGTTATTTTGGTATAATTTGTATTTTCCCCTGTTAGATATGCACAGTGCTGGGTGCCACTGTTCTAAACAGTTCACATATACTGTACATGAACACTATTAGCATATCACAGGTTAGGTCAAGCACAAATCAATATGACTATTTAAAGATGTTTTTGGTAAATTTTACATATAGTACAGTGAACAGTTCTTATAAAACAACAAAGCTGTCTAAAGCATAAAATAGTAATACAAGATGGTAGATAGATTGTACAGCATAGTAAGGAGCAGCAGGGGTTTACAAGAGTAGGAGTTTATGATATACCTTAATTCCTGGATGAGTCAGGAACAGTATAAAATGAGTGAAGTTGGAGAACATTTTTTTCAATATGACCTTCTTAGTAAATGATTTCCTTAAAACAAATGTAGGATAATATTCTGGATATAACTAGGACAAGAGTAAGATTTTGCACAAATAAAGATAAAAGAAACCATTTATTAGGATCCTTTAACCTCTTACCATTTACCCAGAATTTGATTTTGTCCTAGCAGCAAACAATCTGCATTTTGATCATTTATTAATAATTATTATTGAATTGGCAAAACAAGGGTGGGCATTAATGACTAAATTTCCGAAGCAGTCATGACTGGTAACCATGCAACTTTGAAAACTGTAAGACATTATTATGCACCATGCACCAGTCCTCAGGGAGGATGTACTGGAAATGGAGAGAGTACAAAGAAGGGCAACAAAAAGTAATAAAGGGTCTGGAGGATATTAGTTATGAAGAAAGGTTGCAAGCACTGAACTTATTCTCTCTGGAGAAGAGACATTTGAGAGGGGATATGATTTCACTCATTAAAATTAGAAGAAAAGAGGTTTAACCTTAAACTACATAGAGGGTTCTTTACTGTAAGAGCGGCAATGATGTAGAATTCCCTTCCACAGGCGGTGGTCTCAGCGGGGTGCATCGATAGTAATACTGACATATAATCACACACATAGGATGGACTTGATGGACTTGTGTCTTTTTTCAACCTCACCAACTATGTAACTATGTAACATGCAATAGTGATAAAGGCAGAACTTTCACTTAATTTACTAAATCAGAAATTTACATAGCCCCTTGCAGGCAAATGTACCTACCTGTTCACATGATTTCTAAATGGGTCTGCAGCTTTTGATCATATTATTTTCCTTTGTATAAATTCTATGGCCTGGTCTACAATCAGAAACACTTGAAGTGTATAATCAAATACAGCATTCGTGATTTTCATTCAGTGAAATATTAGCATTTAAGATTTTCATTCAGTGAACCTTCACCGTGCTCTCCTGCCAATCTGTTCATTTGTTGGAGTCATAAGCCTAAATGTGTAAGCCAGTGTCAAACATTATAGAGGATTAAAGTGGTATTAAAGCGGAGCTCCGCTGTAAAAAAAAAATATTAAAAGCCAGCAGCTACAAATACTGCAGCTGCTGACTTTTAATATTAGGACACTTACCTGTCCTGGAGTCCAGCGATGTCGGCAGCAGAAGACGAGCAACTGCCCCCACCGCCATCCTCGGTGAGGGAACCAGGAAATGAAGCATTGCAGCTTCACTGCCCGGTTCCCTATGGCGCATGCGCGAGTCGCGCTGCGCCGAGCCCACTGGTCCCTGCTGTGTTCTGGGAGCCGTGTGACGCACCACCCGCAGATCCCCGCAGAGTGGACTCCCAGAAGTGGGTGCAAATACCGCACCCCCCTCCCCAATGCTATATTCCTGTTCTTTTTGTGCCCCCTGTGCTACCAGAACCTATGGAAACCTGTGTAAGTACCCATAACATGCGCGCTCCTGCTCTGTGCTACAACTCTATGTGCAGCCGTTCAGACAGAGAGCCACACACAGTAGGTGTGAGATGGACACAGATTTGCTGTCAATCAACGCTGTGGAGGAGTAGAGGTATGGATTTTACACGAATGTCCCTCATGTGTTGGCTGTATGTGTGCTGCACTCGATGGCTGCATGTAGCGTTGTAGTACAGAGCGGGATCATGCACACTGCAGAGACTCAAGCCCTGTACACATGGCCGAGATTCTCGTCAGGAAAAAAACATAGTTTTTCCTGACGAGAATCTTGACAAGAAACTTGTCCCGGCCGAGTGTACACACGTACGATTCAAAAGAACCGCCATTCTTTTGAATGGCACGCACTCGGTGACGTCATCGACTACGACGAGCGTGCGCTCGTCACATTCGATGCCGTCGCCGCCATCTTGCTACACCCTATGCCTATGCCTAGGAAGCTACCGCGCATGCGTCAAAGTCATTTTGAGCATGCGCGGGTTTCCACGGCGACAGGTAAGTGTACACACGCTCTGGTTTCTCGATGAGAAACAGACCGACGAGATTCTCGACGAGAAAAAAGACCGCAGGTCGTCTTTTTTCTCGTCGGGGAATCTGGGCAGTTTTCTCGACGAGAAAACTGAAACCCGCGTACACACAGCCGGTTTTCTCGGCAAGAAAACTCTCCCGGCAGTTTTCTTGTCGTTTTTTCGCCGAGAAAACCGGTCGTGTGTACGTGGCCTCACACAGTACCCCGTGGGTCTCAGTGGCACAGGGGGAACAGGAATATAGCAGTGTGGGCAGGGAACAATTGAAAAAAGGAAGTTCCAAGGAGTAAGTTTAAAAAAAATCAAGTGCATGTGAGTTATGTTATTTTTATCTGATTTAGAGAAAAAAGATTTTGACTTTAATATCACTTTAATACCTTGTTTTCCTCCCCCACATGAGAATGTTTGGGCATTGGGATTTACAGTTTAGGCACCATCCTGGGCAGAAAGGGAGAGTATTAAATTTTCACACATATCGAGAACCTCAACATGTTTTCCTTTGGCTTTGACTAATGGCTGGAGTGGCTGGGAAGCACATGAAGTATTGGTTTCAGGCTGGGTTCACTTTATCTTCGAATGTGGCTCACAGCAGGTGTCCTCTGCGTCCTCGTTCACCGTTTTAGGCCTGATTTCAGCCTGAATTTTTGGCTGAATTCAGGCCCGAAACGGACCAAAAGACGCACAGGGCTCCTGTGCAAATTCGCACCGGAGCCGCTGCAGAGATGTGTGAACCGACTCCATAGAGAGCTGGTCAAAATCTCTTGCTATTGCGAATTTGATGCAGTGAAACCCACATCCAATTCGCAATAGTGTGAACCCAGCCTTAGGGGAGGTGATCTTTCAAAAAAAGGAAAAAAAAAAAAAAACTTTTTTTAACATTACTTATTACAATAAGTAATACCATAACAACATGCTTTTATTACATGCATCCATACAAACAGTTACTAAAAAATAAAAAATGTGCCTGACTATCTCATTTCACTTTAAAAATGCAGTCAATCTACAGTTTAGGCTGTCGAGTGTTGGTTTTCCTTTAGACTGATGAGGGCCAGGGTTGAGTAATCCTTTTGTTCATGTGGCATTTTGTCAATATAGTATTGGCAGTTCAATTAGGAACAAGCTAAGGGCAATTATTTTACTGTTGGAGGTTAGTGAATTATCTTGTCTGACATCAATCAGCATGTTAAGCTAGTAACCAATGGCCACACAGAGCTGTTCCCCAAAAGACTGACTTCATGAAACAATTTTTTTTTTAACATTAAGTGAGAACCTAAACAAGTACAAGACAAAAAGTCAGTAGACTGAGGATTAAAGAGTTTTGTTGAAAGCATTCAAATACTTGATGTTGAAAGAAATGTGATAACATAGTGCAACTGTACATTTACAAGCATATAAGGCCTCATGCACACTGGACGTTAAAATAACGTTATAAAAAACGCCATTCGCTTTGCAGTGAGTTTTTCAAAGTTTTTTTAACATTCTTTCAATAGGGTTTTTTTAGCGTTAGCTTTTTTTTTTTTTTTTATTTATTTTATAATATTTTTTTTAATTGATCAAAAATTTTAAAAAACGCTGGTGTGCCGCGTTTTTGAGCATTTATCGGCGTTTATCAGTGTTATTTGACGTTAGAGCGTTTTTACAGCTGAAAACTCTCCTCTAAGAACCCACTAGTTTTGGGGTTTTTTTAAACCCCAAAAATGCCCCAGCCAAAAACTGCTGATAACAGCCTATGTGTGCATGGACACAGGATAACATGATGGGGAGTTTATTGACTGAAGAAAAAAACATCTGAAGCCGAAAATAGTTGCTGTAAGGCATCAAGTCCACGGGCGTATTAAAAAAGGGCTGTAAAGCTAGTACCGACGCCAGGACAAAAGCGGCATTAAAAAATGTGATTTTATCAGTGTTTTGCATTGATGTCAGTCTTTCTCTGCCTCTAATCAAACTCAATGGTTCCCTATGGGATCCCATTGATTTGAATATAAGTCACACCAGAAGTCGGATCATGATGATCCGACTTGCGGTGCGACTTGTGTACTGAGGATCATGAAGGGGAACCCCGCCAACAAAAAAAATTGGCGTGGAGGTTCCCCAAGATCCATACCAGACCCTTATCCGAGCATGTAGCCTGGTAGGTCTGGAAAGGGGGGACGAGCAAGCGCCCCCCTAGACCATACCAGGCCACATGCCCTCAACATGGGGGGTTGGGTGCTTTGGGGCAGGGGGGCCCTGTCCCCTCCACCCCAAAGCACCTTGTCCCCATGTTGATGAGGACAAGGGCCTCTACCACTACCCACTACCCATTCACCTAAAAAAAAGTGTCAAAAATAAACACAGTACACAGGTTTTTTAAATATTTTATTAAGGCAGCCCTGGCGTCTCTTCCGATGTCTTCTCCCGCTTCTGGTGACATGTTCTCCCTCTGCCGGTCCTTCACCCTCTCCGTTTTTTTTTCCTCTCTGCGCTGTCTTCTCGCTCTTTTGCTGGGTCTTCACGCTCTTTTGTTGAGTCGTCTCCCTCTGCTCTTCTTCCAATGTTGGCTCAACGCGATCTCCCGATGTAATGCTGGGTCCGCCGTTTGCAATGACTTATATTGGCATGCTGATGTCATCTGGAGGCCCCGCCCCTTGTGATGTCATCGCCCAATAATGCACCAGGTAATGAAGAGGGGACATCAAGGGGCGGGGACCTCCGGATGACGTCAGTGGTGGCCCCACCCCTTCAAGATCCTCAGCACACAATCATGATCCGACTTCTGGTGTGACTTCTATTGAAATCAACGGGATCCCATAGGGAACCATTGAATTTGAATAGATGCAGAGAAACACCTGACAAGGCTTAACGCTCTGTATACAGTGTTAAGCCGCGTTTAACAGCTTTTACCGGCATCTGGCATTTTTACAGCTCTAACGCTGGAGCCTCAGAACGCGCTGGTCCTGTTTTTTTTTTTGGAGCTTAACCTCCCTGGCGGTAATCCTGAGTGTGGTTCGGGGTTAAATTTCAGTACCATTAGCCGTAACCCCAAGCCACACTCGGGATTGTATTGCAGGATCCTGGTGCAGGTTACTAATCTTGTCCCCAGGACCCTGAGATGTCCCCCTGCTGTGTCTGCGGGCTGTGTCCTCTGCCAGATGCCTCTGTGTGCCAGGCTCTGTTCCCTGTGAGCGTCGCGACGCATGGGGGCGGAGCCCGTCGACAAATTCAAAGATTCCATAATTCATAATACATACAGTACACTGTAATCTTATAGATTACATTACTGTATGAAATAATTTCACATCCCTTTTGTCCCTAGTGCTTTGTCCAGTGCCCTACATGCACTCTTTTTATATTACATACCGTATATACTCAAGTATAAGCCAACCCAAATATAAGCCGAGGCACCTAATTTTACCACAAAAAACTGGGAAAACATATTGATTTGAGTATAAGCCTAGGGTGTCCATCTGCATGCCTCACTGTGCCTCACTTTGCCTCACTGTGTCCATATGCATGCCTCACTGAGTCCATGCCTCACTGTGTCCATGCCTCACTGTGCCCATGCCTCACTGTGCCCATGCCTCACTGTGCCCATGACTAGACTGACGTTTAACATGGGAGTCTATGGAAGGGGTGCCCGACTTTGAAAAATCGGTGCTCCCCGGCTGTAGGTACCCCAGACAACAAACTTGTAGAGGAGAAATATGGCTACATGTGTGGCAAGTTTCAGGTCCAGGAGACCTACGATCGGCCAGTACCGGGTCCCCAAAATCATCAAAGAAATTACCGTTTAACATGGGAGTCTATGGAAGGGGTGCCCGGCTTTGAAAAATCGTTGCTCCTCGGACAACAAACTTTGCACAATTGTAGAGGAAGTGTGGGGCTACATGTGTACCACGTTTGGGGTCCAGGGGACCGGGTCCCCAAAGTCCGGGAGATCAGGCGCAAAAAGGTGATTCGAGTATAAGCCGAGGGGGGCATTTTCAGCACAAAAAAATGTGCTGAAAAAACTTGGCTTATACTCGAGTATATACGGTATACTGTTCATTCTGCCTGGAAACTTGAGATTGTCCATGGCAACCAAAAATTGTCCCTTTACGTCAAAAGTGGTTTTAGACCAACTAGAAAACAGCGATAGTAAATTAGAACACTTGCAGAATTGAGCGATAGTGATTCATGGGGAAATTCATTTTATTATAATTATTATATTATTATTTTTGATAATTATTTATAGTTATTTCAAAATTTTTATTAGACTCTTGTTTGGACAGATTTAAGTGTGTTATTACTAAGTATTACAGGCCTCACAACGTCACTTCCGGTTTACTCGGCTGCCAATGGCGCAGATTTTAAAAAAAAATGACAGTATTCAGAATCGCAGTTTTTGGCGATCTGAATATTTTGAAGTGCAAAGGAGGGATTTGGGGTCTTTTAGAACCCCAGCCCCTCCATAAAGAATACCTGTCACCACCTATTACTGTCACAAGGGATGTTTACATTCATTCATTCAAGTGATCATAATTTTATTTTAAACGTAAAAAATAAAAATAAGGAAAAAAATGTTTTAAAGCGCCCCCGTCCTGCGAGCTTGCGCAGCAAAGAAAACGCATACTTAAGTCGCACCCGCATATGTAAACGGTGTTCAAATCACACATGTGAGGTATCGCCGCGATCGTCAGAGTGAGAGCAATAATTTTAGCAAAAGACCTCCTCTGTAACTCTAACCTGGTAACTGTAAAAAAAAATGTAACCGTCACCTATGGGGATTTTTAGGTACTGTAGTTTGTCGCCATTCCACGAGCGGGCGCAATTTCAAAGCATGGCATTTTAGGTATCTATTTACTTGGCGTAACATCAAATTTCACATTATACCAAAAACACAGGCTAACTTTACTCTTTAGTTTCTTTTTTAATTCATGAAAGTGTATTTTTTCCCCAAAAAACGCTGCGCAAATACCGTGTGACATAAAATATTGCAACAATCACCATTTTATTCTCTAGGGTCGCTGCTAAAAAAATATATATAATGTTTCGGGGTTCTAAGTAATTTTGTATAAAAAAATACAGATTTTAACTTGTAAGCAACAAATGTCAGAAATAGGCATAGGCATGAAGGGGTTAAACAGTAATAGCACCGCATTCCTGTTCAAATCACATATGATTCTTCAGAAGTGCGTTTGAACCACTATTCTGTATGGCTCAAATCGCACCGAATTCGCACCAAAATTGTGCAGGACCCTTTTTTGGCTGCTCCAGAATTGGATAGCATGGGTGTTCACACTCATGCAATCTGATTCTGCAAATCGCACTGCGTTTTGCAAACCGATTTAGAGGTGACATTACCTTAACATACACGCCCGCAGCGGTTCACATGAACGGGGTGCGATTTGGATGCGGGCCAGAACCAGCGCACAAGTGTGAACCGGCACTCAGAGAAAGAAAAAGCATAAGCTGCAGCTGCTCCTTCACTGACCAGTTGGTGGGCTGGGGACGTTTTTTAGACCTAGTTAGGCTGCTGCCCAAAATTTAGGGACCGGACTGCTTGGGAAACAAGACTGCACACATTATATTGCAAATTTTTGTGTTTTTTTGGGTGATTCCGTGGTCTTAATGCTTATTTAACACCATAAAGCAAAGGTAGACACATCGTCACACTTCTTAACAACCTTGATAAAAAAAAATCTTGAACAATTCAAGAGGAAAGACTTGTAATGCTATCATTATTCAATTTTTACAACACAGTATGTCTTTCATTAAAAATATCATTTAAAGAACTGGGTAATTGACCTGCATTTGATTAAAGCTGGCTCTATTGGCTTAACTTGATGAATAGGTAATATTATGGGGAAGCCTGTCATTGTTGGGCAGCCATGGAACATAACATTGTTCAAACCGAATTATTAAATCAGATGTTGGATTTATATGTAGTTCAATGCTTGACATCTGATATCACCTATCCTAGCTTGAAGCTAACCACTAGAAAGCTGATTTCTTATTTCTGTATAATCCTTTCATTACCAGAAAAGCAAATGTCTGATTATATTTATTTAAGCTTTTAGGGGTTCTAGTATTACACTTTGATCATCAGGCATAAGTGGGGAACTGAGCCGATATACAGGCATCATCAAAATAAGTGCAATCTTTGTATCTATTAAAAAGTTCAGATCCAATGTGAAATGAAGAATATGGAGTTATGTTGTATAAGGTGAAAGACAAGCTTTAGTTTGTAAGGGTTATAGTGTAAGTACCTGGGTTAATATACTTCTAGTGATATTGGATGACCGATAAGTGAGTGCTATCCTTTCTTATGAACTCTTCTTTGCTGGGGTTAATAGGAATAGAAAATACTGTTTTTTTTTTTTTTTAACAGCACCATTTTTATAGGAAATATGTCACAGGAGAAATACAGGTGCTTCCATTGCTGGGCTTTGCTGAAAATGCTAGTTGCCTGACTATCATACTCGTTAAGTAATTAATATGGAAAAATAATGTAGGTCAGCAGTTTTGACATCACATGGACTTCACTTGCTAAATGCTTGGTGTGGGTAAGTGAATCAGAAATTCCTGAAGCCACAGACAGCTAGGCAATTAACATTTTGGATTAACATGGCTGCATATGTATTTATTTTTACCACAGACATCCTAGAAGGTTCCCTATACATGCGTAGTTGGGGGTCACATGCCATGACTATTATGCCGCGTACACACGATCATTATTCACGGCGGTTAAAAAACCGCCGTGAATAATGACATTAAAAACGGGGGAACGGCTTGTTCCCCACACACGGTCGTTTTTCACAACATTTTTTCTCTTGTCGAGAAAAAACGACCGTCTGTGGGCTCCGCGGCAGTGTTTCCCTATGGGAAAACTGGCGCGGAAAAAATGTCGGGAAAAACGACGAGAAAAATTAGAACATGTTCTAATTTTTCTCGTCGTTTTTAATGCCGTTTTTCTCGTCGAGAAAAACGACAAAATGCCCACAGACGATCATTTTTCTCGTCAAAAGGAAAAAAAATTGTTTTTCTCGACGAGAAAAACGGTCGTGTGTACACGGCATCAGGCTTACAACAAGACCGTAATTATAGTAAAAGCAAACAATGCAAACTGCTATGGAGTATGTTGAAGATTTGTACTGACTATTTAAATGCTTAGGGATTCAGTTAGCTTAAAAGTGAACTCTAGTCAGCCATTAAATATAAGAATTTTGATTCCCCTCACTAGATAAAAACGGTTAAATGCTAAATTGACCAGTGGCGGCTGTCAGTGGCGGCTGGTGGGTTCTTCTTTTGGGGGGATGGCAAACAATGAACACCCCCCGGCAGTGTGGCACGGCACTGTAACACCCACCCCCCCGGGTGGTCTGGCACTTACCTGCGGGGCTGTGGTGTCCTCTCCTACTCTCCTGGAGTGCAGGCAGCGGCCACGGTGGCTCCGGTGTCTGCTCCTCCAGCTTCCTCTGCCGTGTGTCTCCTCTTTCGCCAAAGCGCTAAGCATCCAATAGGATCGCCCGACGCTTTGGCCAATCGGGAAACAGGTCTCACAGACCTGCCTACTGATTGGCGGGGAGGAACCTTAGTGTTAAAATAGGGAAAGTTCATTCGCTATGGTCACACAACTGGGGGCAGCCCTTTTTTGAAGCCTATTATAGCCTCTGGCTATATTCAGGTGCTTCAAAGAAACACCCACCCTGCATTGAAATTCATGGTCCGGCGCCACTAATATGTAGATTAGGGGGCCAGCATGGATAGGGGAGGCGGAACCCGTGTGCCCTCTAGGAAGTACAGTATAGGAAGAAATGCATTATTTATGATTCCCACAGGTACCCTCCCCATTAGATGACCAGTCCCATGAAGCTGCTACTCTTTGCCAGTCATGCAGCCACCCCTTCACTGACATCATTATGTACAATGCAGAACCACTAGCTCTCCATTTTAATATGCATGGGTGTGTTGGGCCCACCCACATTCTGAAAGGGCAGAAGAGTGTAAACTGTTGGGGAAGTGGGAAATAAGATAAGTATTCCTTTAATTTTCACCATCTTGTAGACTAATAGAGCATTTACCGTATTTATCGGCGTATAACACGCACTTTTTTCCCCTTAAAATTAGGGGGAAATCGTGGGTGCGTGTTATACGCCGATCCTCCGCCAATCTACTCGCTGAAACGAGCAAGAGGAGCCGAGATACACGAGGCCGAAGTACACTCGGCTTTACTCGGCTCCTCTCGCAGTCCCGCCCATCTCTGACTGTGCCGCTGACATACAGAAAGCCGAGTGTACTTCGGCTAGTCTCGGCTCCTCTCGCAGTCCCGCCCCTGACTGTGAGCAGAGCCGAGTCTAGCCAAAATACACTCGGCTTTCTGTATGTCAGCCGGCGCAGTCAGTGGAGATGGGCGGGACTGCGAGAGGAGCCGAGTCTAGCCGAAGTACACTCGGCCCCGCTCGCTCCTCTCCACACAGAAATCGGCGCCAATTTTAAAAATCGCCGAGACTAGCAAGGCTGCAAAGGCACTGGGCAAGGCTGCAAAGGCACTGGGCAAGGCTGCAGATGGACACTGGGCAAGGCTGCAATGATGGACACTGGGCAAGGCTGCAGATGGACACTGGGCAAGGCTGCAGATGGACACTGGGCAAGGCTGCAATGATGGACAAGGCTGCCTTTAAATGTAAGTTTTTTTCCTTGAATTTCCCTCCTAAAAGTTTTTTTCCTTAAAATTCCCTCCTAAACTTGGGGTGCGTGTTATACGCCGGCGCGTGTTATACGCCGATAAATACGGTAACTCTCACTACCTTGATGAGGAGCTACAAAATGCCTACATTTTATTGGCCAAGGAGTGTTCAGTTTTAAAGTGTATCTCGCCATCTCACCCACGTGCTACCACTAGAATTGTCTATAAACGGGCCCCGACACTTCGTGACCTAATAGCTAAGAATGTTCTGGACCCCCCTACAAAAAAAAACCTTCACCTTCTTTGAGGGAAAGGGGTTCTATCCATGCAAAACTTGCTACGCCTGACGACATACATCTTTCAAGAAAAAGAAAGAAGAATTTAGTGCTACCACTACAGGGAAGAAATATAGTATTAAGGACTTTATTACTTGCAGAACAGAGGGAGTAGTCTACGTATTGGAGTGCCCTTGCAATTTCCAATACATGGGCAGAACGAAAAGACCCCTTTGGAAACGTCTAAGAGAACATGTTCAGAATATCAAGTCAGGCTATCCGAAACACAGTGTCTCTAGACACTATGCTGAATTCCATGGGAAAGACCCTAGTTCACTCTTGTTCTGGGGCATTGAAAAGTTTAAGCCCCACTAATGAGGAAGTAACAAAATAATTACCCTTAGCAAATCCGAATCTCGTTGGATTTTCGAAATCCAATCCTTTGCCCCCGCAGGTCTTAATATAGAGTTCGATTTAAATTGCTTTTATTCCAATTATTAGTATGTAATATTATGTTGGGTGATTCTTTTTTTTTCTTTTTCTTCTCCTTTTCCTTCTTCTTCTTTTCCTTTTTCTTCTTCTTTCTCTTTTTGTTTTTGTTTTTCATATATATTTAATTTTTATACACCATTTCCTCTCTGGTATTTATTATTACCTTTGATTTTGTTATTTAGGCTCCCTTTTATGCTATTACCATTGTTACTGTTTTTATTTAGTGAGAGCCAGAGTTATGTTTTGCACTCCCAGATGTCCATGCTTTCATTCCTATATTTGCATATGTAAATTTTTGTCTCAAATTTGAAGCCCCCTTAATTACCATGTCTATATAAATTCATCACGTCACCTGGCTCCTACACCCCTGATAAAGTCACGTGACAGTGACGCAAAATGTCGGGAGGAGCTTAGGTGACGTCACTTCCGGTTTACAGCCGTGACCGGAAGTCCCTATATCTTTGACGCTGTATTTACCTATATGGCGTTTTTTGCCTTTTATATTGTCAATTACTTATTTTAATAAATGGACCTTTGTGCTTTTTAATCTACTACACTATGGAGATCCTTTTTTCTTGCTTTTAAATTCTCGGATCTGGAGATACACCTTCTAGGAAACCTGTGTTGAGATTGGAGGCAGTATTGCAGTGGTGTCCTATCCAAAACACACAGAGGAGGAAGGAGCAATTACCGCTGGCTGGCCATTATCATTCAATGCACCATTAGACCCAGTGGGGTCTATCTATAAGGTAAGAGGCTATTACCCCCGGGGGAGGATATGAAGAATCTGTCACTATAATCTACATATTTTCCAGACTTGGACTCCCTTGCCCGTCCCTTTCCCCCTCTCTTCATCTTGCTCATCTATGAAACCATCCTGCTGTGATAAGGACTGATTTGCTCCCTGGATCAGTGTTTCTAAACTCCAGGCCTCAAGGCGCCCCAACAGGTCATGTTTTCAGGATTTTCATTACATTGCACAGGTAATTTGATCAGTTTCACTGCCTTAGTAATTACCACAGCTGTTTCATCTGAAGGAATCCTGAAAACCTGACCTGTTGGTGTGCCTTGAGGACTGGAGTTGAGAAACACTGCCCTGGATGATCAGATTTTTTGTGGATGCACTATTTATAAGCACTTGTTATATGGACTTGGTTTTAGTTTTATTATATTTTATCTTTATGGACTTTATATTGCTAACATTACATTGTTGTGGTGCACTTTATCATTAGATCTATTTGCACTAATTTTATTCACATAGCACTTTGTTAAACAAGTATTTAGCGCTACTTCAATATATTTATAATAGTTTTAAAGCCTACTGTCAACCATTTATTTATTTTCATTGGAACAGGAAGGCACAGACAGAAAAAAAAGATTGTCAGAATATTAAACCCTTTCTTACTTTATTAAAATTGTGCTTTTGCCTGAATTCCTATTGAAGAGAATTCTCATCACTTCCTGTGTTCTTGTACTGGGACTGAGCTGAGCAATCTCATAAAAAGTCAGAATGCAAACAGATGCATGACCCTATCTTTAATATATTTTCCAGCTTTTTTTTTAAAGAATCCATCTTTGGGCAGTACATGACAATAGCATCCAACTTCTGTTCTAAAAAAACGAAGGCATTGGTTAGATAGGATTTTTTTACTTTGACCATGGATCACATAATGAAAAGCTGACCTTCTGCCAAGCCAGGATAATAATCATTTAATTAGGGTTCTCAAAAGGGCAGCAGTGGCTGTTTTCTTGCCAAGGGCTCCAGACTTTGTTGTGCTTGTCAGTGTTACTTGACATTTGATGATTGTTACTGTACTCCTGTTTAAAGATTTTATTTGGTCTTTTGATGAAAGAAGGTCACAAGGAAAGTTTGTTGATTTTCTGCTTACCCACAATCCACAATGTGCAGTTGGTTGTCTGTACACACAGGCTATGCCAAGTAATTGCCATGCTTGCCTAAAGCATTTAGACTAAATTGGAGTATTCAGCTTCTTGGGTTCACAAACACTTCCAGGGGAAAGTCCATCAAGTGCCAAGCCGCAGTTATGAAAGAAGAACAATGGTAGTGCCAAGCTGCATCCTGTTAAACAATCCCGATAATATATGTGGGGTCAGCTTCTTTCCCACCAAAGACTTTACGTGAATTTTACCTTACATGAATTGTACCTTAAAGTATAACCTATGCTTCAGGTTGGGGGGCAGTAAAAATGTGCAGTTGAGCTGCCTTTTTGCTAGCTGCACACTGCCCCCCCCCCCCCACCCTTAAGTTGCAATAAGCAGTGGATGAGGGTGTTTACATGCTGTAGTAGAGATGTTTCTTTTCGCACCTGCAGCAAAGTTAGACATGTAGTTATTGATGAGCGGCAAGCTCACCAAACGCTACACATTCAAAAAATTGGGAAGGGCAGCTAAAGCCTTGCAACTGCATGTGTGTTTGTCAGCAAAATGGTGTTAAAACAGGCAGTAAAAAGGCATCGCATCACTTCCTCGCCACCTGTCAGTAGCCTCTGAAGCATGTTCTGGACTGTCACTAAGGACTGGCAATTCCACCCAAGACAATTATGGCCGCCATGGTGCACGGTGTGATTGATGTGGGCAGTACTTCCTGGTCTATTTAAGCCTGCTGTTGGAGCTCCCCAGTGCTCCTGTGTTTCTGTGATTCTGTTCCCTGTTACCGACCAGGCTTGTTTGACTTCTGGTCCGCTCCTGATTGACCTCTGGCTTATACCACCGACTACGCTCCTATCTGCTCCCCCATCTGTACTTTGTCTTTGGCATTTCTGGACTGATCTGTCATGTATAACCCTGGCTTGTCTTCGGTTCCTGCTACCAGTTTTCTCCTATTGGCATCTTTCGCCCAGCACCCTGTGCTCAGTGGCTCTGCGGGTCATCCCAGCAACTACAGGTTCCTCCAAGTGACCAGCTCATCACCAACACCTGGCAAACCGTGCACCTTTCGGCACTGCTCCCCCTTTATCACTCCCAGGGGAGCACTACACTTAGCCGCAAGGGGCGCCCTCTCAACAAATCGGTCTCTTTCTCTGAACCTGACACAGACGTGGATCGGGCTTCAGAGGAAAGGGAGATTTAGACGCACATCTAAATCTACCCTATAAAGTCTTCACACTAGTCACATGTAGCACCCTCTCAGGTAGGTGCTAGAGAGAGAGAGAGCATAGTTTTGGGTCTCCCTGCATACCAGGGAGGCTATTAGGTAAATGTATAGAACAAAAAGTGCACTCCGAAGAGAGCGATTCCTCAAATGGGACTTTGAAGGGTGACTGTTAGAACCTCGCAAGAAATTGATAGAGTACAAAAAAATATATATTTGTCATAGGGACTTGTTTTATTGAAAAAGTTAAACAAGAAGGGCTGCTACTACATATGCACAGTGCATATCCAAGTACAAGTGTATACATACTGAAAAAAACAGGCTTTTAGCGCATATAAACAGATATCATAAAC
Organism: Rana muscosa; assembly: GCA_029206835.1. Classification (NCBI taxonomy): domain Eukaryota; kingdom Metazoa; phylum Chordata; class Amphibia; order Anura; family Ranidae; genus Rana; species Rana muscosa. Next base: position 557,856,599 of record CM055118.1, on the reverse strand, counting down.
AAAAAAAAGGGGAAATACAGTAAAGGACCCGGCTCTGTCTGTGAAGTGGGACAGAAACCCAAAGTTTTGAGGCTTTCTATTAGTATAACCTCTTCTTCAGGGATGGGGTGCTGCTACTTTTGATGGCAGATGGTATCTGTATTTAAATAATAAAGAATGAGAGATAGAACAAAAACAAAAAAGCAACAATAAAACAAAAACAAAAACAGAAAACAAAACAAACAGTTTTTGAGGGCATGCCCAGTGATGGAAATTGTATACATACATAAAAGATACATTATCAAGATTGTTAAGGTACTGACCATAAACGTTAAAAGTGTATGTATTACTTTATAGTAGCAGGCGATTAAAAAGGCACAGTAATTCTTATTTTGCAGTATGCTGTGTTTTCACCTAGAGGTCTGACCAGCGGGTGGCAGAAGCAGACTCTCAACCCAGATGGTAGGTATCCCGGTAGGGGGTGACTCACAGAGGGCGTGGATAATGTCCGTGACCTTGCCGACAGTGCAAACGTAGTGAAGCTGCTGTATGCAAAGAAAAGGGAAAAGAAACTGCGCTAGGATAACTCACAGGCCTCGTACACACAACCGATTTTCTCGGCAAGAACCAGCAAGAAACTTGCTGGCAGAGAGGTCTTGCCAAGTAAATCGGTCGTGTGTACGCTGCTATCGGGTTTCTCGTCGAGAAAACCGACAAGAAACCTTGACGAGAAAATAGAGAACCTGCTCTCTATTTTCTCGTCGAGATTCTCCTCGGCATGTTTCTCGACGAGAAAAGTGAGTGTGTGTACACTTACCTGTCCTCCCGGAAGCCCGCGCATGTTCGAAATGAATTCGACGCATGCGCGGTAGCTTCATAGGCATACGTAGGGTATACCAAGATGGCGGCGACGGCATCGAATGTGACGAGCGCATGCTCGACGTAGTCGATGACGTCACCGCGTACGCTCCTTTCAAAGAACCGCGGGTTCTTTGAAACGAGCGTGTGTACACTCGGCCGGGACAAGTTTCTTGTCCAAGAATCTCGTCGAAAAAAACGACATGTTTTTTTCAACGACAATCTCGGCCGTGTGTACGAGGCCTTAGACAAATAACTGACTATATTGTCTACACATGGGAAGCAGCATCTAACCTGAAAACAAACATCAGTGAGCAAATAGTTGCGCTAAACCAGGGATCAAAGAAATGGTGAACACATGAGGAGGAAGTGTTGAAAATGCTGACATCCAACTGATGACACATGGTCTGTTTGGCTAAACCAACTGGGATTCATTTTATGCCTGTTGAGGTCCTCTGTTATAGGGGACCAACTCCATCTGGTAAGCAGGACTATTTACTGGTGGTGGTGGAATTCACGTTTGGTCATTAGCCTCTAATGAAGATTGGAGAGCCCCTTTTTTGGATATCTGCACGGGTGTCTTCTTGGATTTTATTACATGGACTTTGTTTGATTTTGTTTCTTTAAACAAGTGGACTATTTACACATTAAGTGTTCACGTTATTGTTTTTTTGTTTATTGCTTATAATTAATAATCATCTACGCAATATTTATCACTGATGCACTTTTATATTGGTACATGCCACTCAGTGTTTATTTCTTTGATCCCTGGTCACAATTCCAGGTTTAGCGCAACTATTTATATTTTTTCTAAGCTGCTGTATGCGTATGCGGGTGACTCCCTAGCATTCAATAGTGCCTAGGTATAAATCAGGAGTAGTACATATTAGGTTGATCATATAGGATGCATATGGAGGTGACTTTCTTAGGACAGGTGAACGAAAGCAACCTACCTAAGGTAGTGGTTCTGCCCCACAGAAGCCGCACTTAGGGAGCTATACAAGGACCAGAGGGATAAGGCCAGTCATGGTGACACTTGTGGTGCCTAGGAAAAAATATTTGATAAATTCCCTAGCATCTGTGGTATGCCAAATAGATAAGGAGTGTTTCTGAGTTTGCAAACGCTTACCTGGTCCTGGAGCTGAGGCAAATATATAAATGTAGCGGGGTCTCCTTTAAGGCCCCCGGGACTACCTTACCCAGAACCCCGTTCGGCACCCAGAGTGCAGTTAACCACCGCAGAGACTCATGGGAGGGGTTATTTAAGGAGGAGGCGAGGCAGAGCTCAGCCTCTTTGGACACCGCGCTGCAAGCAAGAGTTTCTTCCTGTGCGGATCTGCTGCAGTGCAAGGCCTGAAGCCTGGGCCTTGCGCAACTTCCAAAGAGCCTTCTACCCCACTGCGGAGCCTGGGTGGCATCTGACTTGTCGAGTGAGGACAGCAGTTGGATCGGGGACCCGATCGTTGCAGGCGCTGTGTGCGGAGACAGCAGGTGGAAGTTCCGGGCTGGGATCGCGCCTGGAGTGGTGAGCGAGCACTTGCTCAATCCAATAGACTTTACTGATTCTAGGCCTATAGACTGCCGTGGCTCACCGATTGTTTGCTTGTTGTTCCACTGGGGGACCGGTAGCAGGACAGAGTTGAAGTGTCCCCCCCATCATAGTGTTCTTAGTGATTGCCAGTTGTGGATTACAAATACCATTCATCAAGTGCACCACCGAAAGTTTGCATGCAAAGAAACCCCTATAGAAAGGACTGAGATTTATTCTGGGTCAGGCCTGGATATAGGATATTGTTTAGTGCGCCACAGGGCGTGTATACCATAATAGCTACGCGTGGTGGATTACCGCGCAGTGCCATTATTGTGTGCTGTATTGATTGCTGCAGGGCTCTGCAAGTCAGTTGTGTGTATTATATCCTGTTTAAACCTTTTCTTTTACAACCAAAGTAAACTGTTATACTTAATCTTTAACATTGGTGTGTTGTCTCACTGTAAAGAAGGTGCCTTTACCATTCCCATTGATTATGATAAAAAATATAACCCCTAGACTAGTTGTGCCAGAGTGGGTCGAGCAGATTGGTGGTGCTGTACACAGGGCCCGAAAAAACAAATCCAGCGGCTCTCTTAACTGGGGGTAGCGCTACATAAACATATGCTTACAGCTAGGTCTCCAATTGAGTGTCAGCTTTCCCAAGTTTATCTTATCTTTAAACTTGGTAAAGCTGACACTCACACCTGCGTCCTTGCTCTTTCTCCCCTGTATTATTACAGACTGCCAGGCACCCTTCCAACTTTTGGACGTCCTGAAATTGGAGACCTAGCTGTAGGCATATGTTTATATATTTGCCTCAGCTCCAGGACCAGGTAAGCGTTTGCAAACCCAGAAACACTCCTTATCTATTTGGCATACCACAGATGCTAGGGAATTTATCAAATATTTTTTCCTAGGCACCACAAGGGTCATCATGACTGGCCTTATCCCTCTGGTCCTTGTATAGCTCCCTAAGTGCGGCTTCTGTGGGGCAGTACCACTACCTTAGGTAGGTTGCTTTCGTTCACCTGTCCTAAGAAAGTCACCTCCATATGCATCCTATATGATCAACCTAATATTTACTACTCCTGATTTATACCTAGGCACTATTGAATGCTAGGGAGTCACTGGCATACGCATACAGCAGCTTCACTGCGTTTGCACTGTTGGCAAGGTCACGGACATTATCCACGCCCTCTGTGAGTCTCCCCTTACCAGGATACCTACCGTCTGTGTTGAGGGTCTGCTTCTGCCACCCGCTGGTCCGACCTCTAGATGAAAACACAGCATACTGCAAAATAAGAATTACTGTGCCTTTTTAATCGCCTGCTACTATCAAGTAATACATACACTTTTAACGTTTATGGTCAGTACCTTAACAATCTTGATAATGTATCTTTTATGTATGTATACAATTTCCATCACTGGGCATGCCCTCAAAAACTGTTTGTTTTGTTTTCGGTTTTTGTTTTATTGTTGCTTTTTTGTTTTTGTTCTATCTCTCATTCTTTATTATTTAAATACAGATATCATCTGCCATCAAAAGGTGCAGCACCCCATCCCTGAAGAAGAGGTTATACTAATAGAAAGCCTCGAAACTTTGGGTTTCTGTCCCACTTCATAGACAGAGCCGGGTCCTGTACTGTATTTCCCCTTTTTTTTGTTTATGATATCTGTTTATATGCGCTAAATGCCTGTTTTTTCAGTATGTATACACTTGTACTTGGATATGCACTGTGCATATGTAGTAGCAGCCCTTCTTGTTTATAAATAACTTTTTCAATAAAACAAGTCCCTATGACAAATATATATTTTTTGTACTCTATCAATTTCTTGCGAGGTTCTAACAGTCACCCTTCAAAGTCCCATTTGAGGAATCGCTCTCTTCGGAGTGCACTTTTTGTTCCATGTATTTAAGGATGTGGGTGGACTGACCTCCATATCCATGCATTTGAGACACCGCTTTTTGTATTAGGTAAATGTAGGTGTTCTCTGCCTACCAAGCAGGGTTGCCAACTTTCAATAAGTTTACAAGCAGTTTGTAAAATCCATAATTGTTGCATCTGTCCATGAATGTCAGTTACAGACATGCAGCCTACATGTCCGCAATGGACATTCACGGAAAGATGCAAAAAGTACGGATTTTACAAACTGTTCGTAAATTTACAGAAAGTTGGCAACCCTGCTACTAGTGATGAGCCGAACACCCCCGGGTTCGGTTCGCACCAGAACCCGCGAACGGACCGAAAGTTCGTACGAACATTAGAACCCTATTAAATACAATGGATGCGAACGTTCGAATTCTAAAGTGCTAATTATAACAACTATTATGCATGTTATTGTCCTAAAAAGGGTTTGGGAACCCGGGTTCTGCACCAGGGGACATGTATCAATGCAAAAAGAAGTTTTAAAAACGGTCGTTTTTCGGGAGCAGTCATTTTAATGATGCATAAAGTGAAAAAAAAAAAGTCAAATATTCCTTTAAATATCGTACCTGGGGGGTGTCTAAAGTATGCCTGTGAAGTGCCACGTGTTTCCCGTGTTTAGAACTGTCCCTGCACAAAATGACACTTCTAAAGGAAAAAAAAGCCATTTAAAACTGCTTGCGGCTTTAATGTAATGTCTGGTCCCGGTAATATGGATGAAAATCTTTAAGAAAAATGGCATAGCTACCCCATGACCCCCCCCCCCCCTACCCCAGCCCATTACCAGCCCCTTTGGGTCTTGTATGGATATTAAGGGGAACCCCGCACATAAAATAAAAAAGGCCCTATATACTCTGAACAGCCGTATACAGGCGGTGCATACAAGACAGGGACTGTAGGTTTGTTCTTATGTAGAATCTGTTTGTAATTTTGAACAGGTACATTGTTGAAGTGTAGCTCCAGCCCAAAAATCTATTTTTAAACTTTTTGGAAAACATAGGTAAGGGTTATCACCCCTGTAACATTTGTTTTGCTGTCTGTGCCCCTGTTCAGAACATTTCACCTCACTTTCCGTCCCAATGACAACTGTTTTTGAAATGTGGTGTTTTTCTTGAAACAAGGATTGCTGATAAAGCATCAGTACAGAGGAGACACCTTTCTCCCATATTTATTCTTACAGGAGAGAATTTTCCTTCCTAGTGGTAGATTTCCTCTCACTTCCTGTTGTCTTCTTGCGTTTGCAAGTAGGAGTCGTTTGTAAGTTGGATGTTTGAAAGTAGGGACCTGCCGTATATACTCTGCAGAAATAGGCCCCTTAGTTGTTGGTGTTGGCACAACACTGTAAGCACTCACAGTTACTCTTGGTTGGTGCTGGAACGCCCTGCTGTCAACTATTATATCAGGAATTTTAATTACATATAATTGTTGAACAGTGGTAGTAAAAATTGGGCCTTTGATGGTGGTGCTGGTGCCACAACACTGTAAGCCCTGACAGTTACTCTTGGTGGGTGCAGCAATGGGCCCTGCTGTGAATTATTAGATCAAGAATTGTAATTGCATGCCCCTGTTGAACAGGGGCTGAAAAATTGGGCCTTTCGTGGTGGTGGTGGTGGTGGTGGTGTTGCCACAACACTGTAAGCCCTCAGAGTTACTCTTGGTGGGTGCAGGAATGGGCCCTGCTGTGAATTATTAGATCAAGAATTGTAATTACATGCCCCTTTTGAACAGGGGCTGAAAAATTGGGCCTTTCGTGGTGGTGGTGGTGGTGGTGGCGTTGCCACAACACTGTAAGCCCTCAGAGTTACTCTTGGTGGGTGCAGCAATGGGCCCTGCTGTGAATTATTAGATCAAGAATTGTAATTGCATGCCCCTGTTGAACAGGGGCTGAAAAATTGGGCCTTAGGCACTGGTGGCACAACACTACAACCCCTCACAGATACGTTACTTGGAGCACAGCAATGAGCCCTGTTGCAAAGTATTGCTTCAAAAATTGTAATGACACGCCCCTGTTAAACAGGGGCTGAAAAATTGGGCCTTAGGCACTGGTGCCACAACACTCCAACCCCTCACAGATACTGTACTTGGAGCACAGCAATGAGCCCTATGGCAAATTATTGCTAAAAAAATTGTAATTACACGCCCCTGTAAAACAGGGGCTGAAAAATTGGGCCTTAGCCACTGGTGGCGGCACCCATAAACAAAAATGATCTTCCAAGCTATCATCATCAATCGTATCATTGAGGACTCGGAGGAGGAGGATAGCCAGTCAACATAACAGCACAGGCACTCAGCATCAGCATCAGTCTTGAAGGGATGTGACATGTTAAAATCAATTAGTCTGTTATATCAGCATCAGGTGTGTGGTAGCTGGTGGTGATCCAAGACTGGTTCATCTTGATGAAAGTCAGTCGATCAACCGAGTCGGTGGACAGGCGCACCCTGTGATCCGTGACAAATCCTCCAGCAGCACTGAATGTGCGTTCCGAAAGAACGCTGGATGCAGGACAGGCCAGTAGCTCAATTGCATACTGTGCAAGCTCTGGCCAGTGATCCATCCTCAAGACCCAGTAAGCCAGAGGATTTTCGGTGGGGAAGGTGTCCAAGTCTGACCTTGCCCCTAGATATTCCTGCACCATGTTTATCAGACGCTGGCGATGGTTGCTGGAACCGATCATACTTTGGGGCTGCGGACTAAAGAATTGTCTGAACGCATCGGTCAGACGGCCACCTTCCCCACCGCTCCTTCTTTGACTGGCCGAAGCCTCAGCAACTCGTTGTCCAGGACCAGGAGTTTGTAACCTCCCAGTCTCTGGGAACGCGTTGCACAGACCTTTCTGCAAGGCCTCCCGGAGTTGTCTCATCCTCTGCTCCCTCTGCGAAGGTAACATAAGGTCCGCAACCTTACCCTTGTACTGTGGATCAAGGAGAGTGGCCAGCCAGTAATGGTCCCTCTCCTTGATCCGAAGAATACGAGGATCCTTCCGCAGACTTTGCAGGATCAGGGAGGCCATGCAGCGTAGGTTTGCTGAGGCATTCGCTCCGGAGTCCTCTGGGTCACTAAGGACGACATGATCCGCAGCCACCTCCTCCCAGCCACGTACAAGTCCACTGGTTTCTTGGGACTGTAAATCATCCCTAAAAGACTGCTGCTGATGATGCTGAGTGCCAGCCTCCACCTCCATGCTGACACAATCCTCCTCCTCCTCCTCCTCCTCCTCCTCCTCTTCCTCTTCCTGTGCGATGGGTGGGACAGAAGGAACACTGTCTGGGTAAAGGGGGCCTTGAGAGGCAAGGAAGTCCTCCTCTTCCTGCCTCTGTTCTGCCTCAAGTGCCCTGTCCATTATTCCACGCAGCGTGTGCTCCAACAGGTGGACAAGAGGTACAGTGTCACTGATGCATGCACTGTCACTGCTCACCATCCTCGTGGCCTCCTCAAATGGTGCCAGGACAGTGCATGCATCCCTGATCATGCCCCACTGGCGTGGAGAAAAAAAACCAAGCTCCCCTGACCCTGTCCTGGTGCCGTAGTCGCACAGGTACTCATTGATGGCCCTCTGCTGCGTGTGCAGCCGCTGCAGCATGGCCAACGTTGAGTTCCACCTGGTGGGCATGTCACATATAAGGCGGTTCTTGGGCAGGTTCAACTCCTTTTGCAGCTCAGCCAGGCGAGCACTGGCATTATAAAATCTGCGGAAATGCACACAGACTTTCCTGGCCTGCCTCAGGACATCCTGTAAGCCTGGGTACCTGCCCAAGAACCGCTGCACCACCAGGTTAAGGACGTGAGCCACACAGGGCACATGGGTCAGTTGTCCCTGTCGGAGGGCGGAGAGGAGGTTGGTGCCATTGTCGCAAACCACCATTCCTGGCTTAAGCTGGCGTGGCGTCAACCACCTCTCGGCCTGGCCCTGCAGAGCAGACAGGACCTCTGCCCCAGTGTGGCTTCTGTCCCCCAAACACACCAGCGCAAGCACGGCATGGCATCTTTTTGCCTGCGTACTTGCGTAGCCCCGTGAACGGCTACGGAGCACCGCTGGTTCATAGGACAAACCACAGGAAGAGGCCATGGAGGAAGAAGAAGAGGAGGGGGTGGAGGAGAGAGGTGTGTCACAACCAGTAGTAGCATTTTGGAGGCGTGGCGGTGGAACAACCACCAACATTACTGCACCTTGTCCTGCATCCTTCCCAGCTGCCAAAAGAGTGACCCAATGGGCCGTGAAAGAAAGGTAACGTCCCTGTCCATGCCTGCTGGACCATGAGTCAGCGGTAATATGCACCTTACCGCTGACCGCCCTGTCCAGCGAGGCCAAGACATTGCCTTCCACATGCCGGTAGAGAGCCGGAATAGCCTTCCGTGAGAAAAAGTGGCGTTTGGGAACCTGCCACTGAGGAACCGCACATTGCACAAACTCACGGAAGGGGGCCGAGTCTACCAACTGAAAAGGCAGCAGTTGAAGCGCTAGCAATTTAGCCAAGCTAGCATTCAACCACTGGGCATGTGGATGGCTGGGAGTGAACTTCTTTCGACGGTCCAGCAGCTGGGGCAGGGAAATTTGCCTGCTAGAATCGGACGTCGGTGTACTGCTAGCAGAGTGGCCGCAAGTACTTGGCTGTGACACACCTAATTCTACACCTTCATTCCTCTCAGTGCATATTCAGAGAGGACTGAAGTTATAGTGGGGTTGGAGATCCCAGCTGATGCGGTGCAAGGAGAGGTCCGCTTTGTTCTTTGGTGTGGGTCTTTGAGGTAGGCTTGCCAACGAGCTGCATGGCAGGTCAACATATGTCTGGTCAGGCATGTGGTACCCAAGCGGCTGATGTTTTGGCCACGCGATATACGCTTGAGACATATGTTGCAAACAGCAGCTGTGCGATCTGATGCACTAGCCTCAAAAAAGGCCCACACCAAGGAACTTTTTGAATGACGGGCAGAGGCTGCGCCCTGCACAGGCGGAGCTCTGCGGTGTGATTCCGTCGGTGTACTGCCCTTACGCTGGCCACCAAAGGGCATCCTGCCTCGTTGGAGATGTGCCTCCTCCTCATCCTCCTCCTCCTCCTCTCTCCTATTAGGCACCCACGTGGAGTCAGTGACCTCATCATCCCCTCCCTCCTCATCACTGGAGCCAATCTGGCAGTATGCTGCAGCTGCTGGAACATGACTGCCAGATTGGTGTCCTTCTTGAGCATCCCCTCTGTCTGCTCTCACGCTACTGCCTTCCTGTAGCTGGGTTTCATCATCAGACCCTTCGAAACGCTGGGCATCCTCCTGGAGCATGTACCCAACACTGTGCTCAAACAGTTCGGGGGACTCCTCAGGAGGAGGACATGGTGGGTCTAGGGAAGGAGTGACTGATGATGAGTCTGACATTGATACCAGGGAAGAGGACGCTTTGGCAGCTGCTTTGCCAGTACCCTGAGCCTGTGTGAGAGAGGATGAGGAGGAGGAGGAGGGCTTGGTCATCCACTCTACCAAGTCTTCGGCATGATGTGGCTCAACATGTCCAGCTGCCGAAAAGAAGGACAAGCGTGTCCCATGGCCATGTGCTGATGACAATGCACCGCGTCCACGACCAGCACTGTTGCCCCCAGACACAGAGCCTGCTTGCCCTCTTTTATTGCCTCCTGACTGTCTGCCTCTCCTTGTTTGCCTTCCAGACATTCTAATAGATGGCCTGCAGGGAGATGGGAAAAAAGCAATAAGGGCTACCTTCAGGTGTCCTTCTCTGTCCCTTTACTTAAGGATTTCTAAATATGGTTGAGGATTATTGCTTTTGCACAGAATAGCACAACGACAATTTCCCTGACTGTCCAAAAAACAAGGATTTCAAAGATGGTTGATGAGGAATGCTTTGGCACACTATAGCACAAGGAGAATTCCCCTCACTTTCCTTCTTTGTCCCTAGAAACAAGGACTGGCACAGTGAAAGAAACTGACACTCTCCCTACCTAGAGTTTTCTGTCCCTAGAAAAAATGTTTTTTTAAAGCACACTATAGCACAAGGAGAATTCCCCTCACTTTCCTTCTTTGTCCCTAGAAACAAGGACTGGCACAGTGAAAGAAACTGACACTCTCCCTACCTAGAGTTTTCTGTCCCTAGAAAAAATGTTTTTTTAAAGCACACTATAGCACAAGGAGAATTCCCCTCACTTTCCTTCTTTGTCCCTAGAAACAAGGACTGGCACAGTGAAAGAAACTGCCACTCTCCCTACCTACAGTTTTCTGTCCCTAGAAAAAATGTTTTTTTAAAGCACACTATAGCACAAGGAGAATTCCCCTCACTTTCCTTCTTTGTCCCTAGAAACAAGGACTGGCACAGTGAAAGAAACTGACACTCTCCCTACCTACAGTTTTCTGTCCCTAGAAAAAATGTTTTTTTAAAGCACACTATAGCACAAGGAGAATTCCCCTCACTTTCCTTCTTTGTCCCTAGAAACAAGGCCTGGCACAGTGAAAGAAACTGACACTCTCCCTACCTACAGTTTTCTGTCCCTAGAAAAAATGTTTTTTTAAAGCACACTATAGCACAAGGAGAATTCCCCTCACTTTCCTTCTTTGTCCCTAGAAACAAGGACTGGCACAGTGAAAGAAACTGACACTCTCCCTACCTACAGTTTTCTGTCCCTAGAAAAAATGTTTTTTTAAAGCACACTATAGCACAAGGAGAATTCCCCTCACTTTCCTTCTTTGTCCCTAGAAACAAGGACTGGCACAGTGAAAGAAACTGACACTCTCCCTACCTACAGTTTTCTGTCCCTAGAAAAAATGTTTTTTTAAAGCACACTATAGCACAAGGAGAATTCCCCTCACTTTCCTTCTTTGTCCCTAGAAACAAGGACTGGCACAGTGAAAGAAACTGACACTCTCCCTACCTACAGTTTTCTGTCCCTAGAAAAAATGTTTTTTTAAAGCACACTATAGCACAAGGAGAATTCCCCTCACTTTCCTTCTTTGTCCCTAGAAACAAGGACTGGCACAGTGAAAGAAACTGACACTCTCCCTACCTACAGTTTTCTGTCCCTAGAAAAAATGTTTTTTTAAAGCATACTATAGCACAAGGAGAATTCCCCTCACTTTCCTTCTTTGTCCCTAGAAACAAGGACTGGCACAGTGAAAGAAACTGACACTCTCCCTACCTACAGTTTTCTGTCCCTAGAAAAAATGTTTTTTTAAAGCACACTATAGCACAAGGAGAATTCCCCTCACTTTCCTTCTTTGTCCCTAGAAAAAAGGACTGGCACAGTGAAAGAAACTGACACACTCCCTACCTACAGTTTTCTGTCCCTAGAAAAAATGTTTTTTTAAAGCACACTATAGCACAAGGAGAATTCCCCTCACTTTCCTTCTTTGTCCCTAGAAACAAGGACTGGCACAGTGAAAGAAACTGACACTCTCCCTACCTAGAGTTTTCTGTCCCTAGAAAAAAATGTTTTTTTAAAGCACACTATAGCACAAGGAGAATTCCCCTCACTTTCCTTCTTTGTCCCTAGAAACAAGGACTGGCACAGTGAAAGAAACTGACACTCTCCCTACTGTGACAGCAGGAAGGTAAAGTCACCTGGTTGCATCCAGGGGGGTAGATATATTTCGCCCAGATTCAGGCTTTACGCCGACTTATACAACTAGGTGGAGAGTTGTATAAGGCTAGTGGGCTCATGGATGACTCATACCTCTAGGGAGAGTGTGGGGCGTCGTGCAGACAGAGATGAGGAGACCAGCTGAACCTTGTCAGCTCATTTAGGCCTCTATAAGAACTCCCAGCTTCATTAGATGTTAGCTCATGCCTGGAACCAGACCTGTGTGGACTGTCTAGGGAGAGTGAACCCCTGTGCGGTGAGACAAAGCCTGTGTGGCTATTTGCTTGGACATTTAAAACCAGGGACTTAGGGACTAGGACAGCACTAGGCTGATCCCAGTTGTTAGTTAGGAAACCTGTATGTTTAGTCAGAGGTCAAGTTGACCAGGATTTATTTTGTTTATGTTTCTTTTGCTTTGCTGTGTTTTGTCACTGTAAATAGAAAATAAACCGCACCTTTTTGATTTTGAAAACCACAACCTCCGTTTGCTGGGCCTGTTTTTGTGTGGGGAGCCCATCTCGGGGGTCACACACACCCGCTGCCGAGCTAACCCCCTCACAGTTGGTGGAGAATGCGGGCAATTTTTTTTTTTAAGCCAGCATGGAGGAGATACTGAAGCAGCTGGCTCTAGCAAATGCCAATCAACAGCAGACAAATGCAGGTTTGCAAAAGAACTTCGCAGCCCAGCAGCAAGCTCATCAACAGAGCCTTGCAGCCCAGCAGCAGACAAACGCAACTTTGCAACAGAGTCTGGAGGCTCAGCAACAAGCCCAGCAGCAATCTGAGGCCCGCTTCATAGACCTGTTGCAGAAGCAAGAGCAGAGACTACAACAACAGATGGAAGCAGTAATGCAGCAACGTCCGCAGACCAGTGAGGAAAGCCGTCCCACTAATACCGCGTCCTTTGGGGTGAGTCGTTTATTGACAAAAATGACTGGAGAGGATGATCCAGAGGTATTTTTGACCACATTTGAAAGGACCGCTGAAAGAGAAAAGTGGCCTGAGGAGCAGTGGGCTGGACTGGTGGCTCCTCTGTTAACTGGTGAATCGCAGAAAGCTTACTATGACCTAGAGCCTAACCAAGCAAAAGACTATGTGATGCTAAAAGCTGAAATATTGGCAAGGCTGGGTGTCACCCAGGCTGTCCGGGCTCAGCGTGTGCATAACTGGACTTTCCAGCTTGGAAAACCCCCCAGGTCTCAAATGTATGATCTCATTCACCTGAGCAGAAAGTGGCTACAGCCAGAGACTTTGTCCGCACCAAAGATTGTGGAACGTGTTGTAATGGATCGGTTTTTGAGAGCTCTTCCTACTGCCATCCAAAAGTGGGTAAGCCATGGAGACCCAGAGATGGCCGATGGTCTTGTGGATCGTGTGGAGAAATACTTGGCTACAGAGAACCTGACGGCCTCTTCCAGAGACACTCGGACTTTCCACCCTAAGACCAGACCATCCCCAGGGGCGGATAAGAGGATTCCAAGGGGTGAGGGTGGAGAGAGTGAGAGGGTGGGAGCTCTACCCCAAGTTTGGCGAGAACAGCCTGGGAAATCAGCGGCTCAAGAGGCCGCAAGAAGGATTGTTTGCTACCGCTGCCGGCAAGCGGGACATATTGCAGCCAATTGCCCGGTTGTGGAGGAACCCATGCAGTGTGACTTTCTGACGGGCAGACGTCAGTCGCTGTGTGCGACAGTCGCATGCACTGCCATTCGAGGAACTGAGAAACATTTATGCAAAATGTGTGTTAATGGTAGAAATGTTGTGGTATTGTTGGATTCAGGTAGCCTTGTGACCCTGATAAAGGCTGAGTTAGTTAAAACAGAGGTCTCTGGGAATAGCAAGGTAGCTGTTATTTGTGTGCATGGGGACACCCGAGAGTATCCAGTGACTACAGTGTGTTTCGAGACCCCCAAAGGTACCCTCTCTCATCCAGTGGGCTTAGTATCTCAGTTACCGCATGACGCCATTGTGGGAAGGGATTTTCCGAAGTTCTGGGAACTGTGGGATGATCCTGAGCCCCCCACTGGTGCCCCTATGTACCAGGAATGTGATAGCCAGAACTCCCCTGAGAGTGGTGAGGACTCTCCGGAATTTCCCTTATCAGTATTGGCAGGGGAGACTCAAGAAACTGGAGAGGAGCCCACCTCCTCAGACGAAAACCTACCGTCTGTGGAGTTTTCTGATCTTGAGGTTCACAGGGAAAACTTTGCCACAGAACAGTTGAAAGACCCCGCCCTAATAAAGGCACGGGAAAACGTAGTGAAAATAGATGGCGAGTTAGTGAACCCAGATAATACCTGCACTTACCCATACTTCAGCGTAGAGAAGGACCTACTGTATCGGGTGGCAAAAAGGGCAGAAGAAACCGTTGAGCAGCTTGTGGTGCCCAAACCTTACAGGAAGTTGGTGTTGGAGTTGGCCCATGGGCACATTCTTGGAGGTCATCTGGGGACAGAGAAAACCCGAGAGAGGGTATTACAGAGATTCTATTGGCCGGGGGTGATGAAGGACATAGAAAATTATTGTTCCTCCTGCCCTGTGTGTCAGAGGTCGGCCCCGATGCCACATTTCCGTAGCCCGCTGGTCCCTCTACCCATCATTGAGGTCCCGTTTGAGAGGATCGCCATGGATTTGGTAGGTCCTATAATCAAGTCCGCTAGGGGGCACCAGTACATATTAGTTATAATGGACTATGCCACCCATTATCCAGAAGCGATCCCTCTCCGAAATACCTCGGCCAAAACCATAGCCAAAGAGCTATCTCTTGTGTTTAGCCGGGTGGGTATTTGTAAAGAACTGCTTACGGACCAAGGTACACCCTTTATGTCCCGGGTTATGAAGGAGCTGTGTAAATTGTTCAAAGTGACGCAATTACGTACATCTGTGTATAACCCCCAAACTGATGGGCTGGTTGAAAGGTTCAACAAAACCCTAAAACAAATGTTGAAGAAAGTGGTGGATAGAGATGGAAAGGATTGGGACTGTCTACTTCCTTATCTGATGTTTGCTATTAGGGAGGTGCCCCAATCCTCTACGGGATTCTCCCCCTTTGAGTTACTGTATGGGAGACACCCAAGAGGGCTGTTGGATATTGCCAAGGAAACTTGGGAAAGTGAGAGTTCTCCCCACAGGAGTGTGATTGAGCATGTCGCCCTGATGCAAGACCGAATTGCACAGGTAATGCCCATCGTGAAGGAACATTTGGCCCAAGCGCAGTTAGCACAGCAGAGAGTGTACAACCGTGGAGCCAAGACCCGTACCTTTTCCCCGGGGGATAGGATACTGGTACTTGTCCCTACGGTTGAAAGTAAATTCCTTGCCAAATGGCAAATCCCCCTGGCCAAGTCGGCCAAAGAGAAAACCGCATTTGTAACCCCAGACGGGGCGTTCCAATATAAAAGAATGCCGTTCGGGTTACAGAATGCGCCGGCCACATTCCAGCGGAAAATGGACCAGATGCTGAGGCCCCATCGGAAGTATGCTGCGGCTTACCTGGATGACATAATTGTCCATAGCACAGATTGGGCCTCACATCTGCCAAAAGTGCAAGCAGTCCTGGACTCTGTTCGGGAAGCGGGGTTTACGGCTAACCCCAAGAAGTGTACCATTGGGCAGGAGGAGGCCAAATATCTTGGGTACACCATTGGGAGGGGAGTAATAAAACCCCAACTCAACAAAGTCGAGGCCATCCAGAGTTGGCCACGTCCCAACAGCAAGAAGCAGGTACGAGCCTTTCTGGGAATCGCTGGGTATTATCGGCGATTCATTCCCCACTTTGCTTCTAAGGCTGTGCCCCTAACCAACCTGACGAAGGGGAAAGGGTCGGTCATGATTAAATGGACCCCCGAGGCTGAGGCAGCATTCCAATTCTTGAAACAAGCCTTATGTAGCCAGCCAGTGTTGTACTCACCCGACTTCTCTAAAGACTTTGTCGTACAAAGTGATGCGTCAGATGTGGGGTTAGGAGCAGTATTGTCCCAGGTCTGGAACGGGGAAGAGCACCCAGTCATTTACCTCAGCAGGAAGTTGAAGTCCCATGAGGTAAATTACGCCACCGTTGAAAAGGAGTGTTTAGCGGTGAAGTGGGCTCTAGATTCCCTTCGGTACTACCTGCTAGGTAGGCACTTTGACATGGTTACGGATCACGCTCCGTTAAAGTGGATGGCTCAAAACAAGGAAACAAATAGAAGAGTGAATAGGTGGTTCCTGGCCCTCCAGGAATTCAACTTCACAGTAAAGCATCGCCCTGGCGTTCAAATGGGGAATGTGGATGCTTTGTCTCGAGTACATGAATGCCTGATTGCTGGTGTTCCAACCCCGAGGTTAAAACAAGAGGGGGGGGTATGTGACAGCAGGAAGGTAAAGTCACCTGGTTGCATCCAGGGGGGTAGATATATTTCGCCCAGATTCAGGCTTTACGCCGACTTATACAACTAGGTGGAGAGTTGTATAAGGCTAGTGGGCTCATGGATGACTCATACCTCTAGGGAGAGTGTGGGGCGTCGTGCAGACAGAGATGAGGAGACCAGCTGAACCTTGTCAGCTCATTTAGGCCTCTATAAGAACTCCCAGCTTCATTAGATGTTAGCTCATGCCTGGAACCAGACCTGTGTAGACTGTCTAGGGAGAGTGAACCCCTGTGCGGTGAGACAAAGCCTGTGTGGCTATTTGCTTGGACATTTAAAACCAGGGACTTAGGGACTAGGACAGCACTAGGCTGATCCCAGTTGTTAGTTAGGAAACCTGTATGTTTAGTCAGAGGTCAAGTTGACCAGGATTTATTTTGTTTATGTTTCTTTTGCTTTGCTGTGTTTTGTCACTGTAAATAGAAAATAAACCGCACCTTTTTGATTTTGAAAACCACAACCTCCGTTTGCTGGGCCTGTTTTTGTGTGGGGAGCCCATCTCGGGGGTCACACACACCCGCTGCCGAGCTAACCCCCTCACACTACCTACAGTTTTCTGTTCCTAGAAAAAATGTTTTTTTAAAGCACACTATAGCACAAGGAGAATTCCCCTCACTTTCCTTCTTTGTCCCTAGAAACAAGGACTGGCACAGTGAAAGAAACTGACACTCTCCCTACCTACAGTTTTCTGTCCCTAGAAAAAATGTTTTTTTAAAGCACACTATAGCACAAGGAGAATTCCCCTCACTTTCCTTCTTTGTCCCTAGAAACAAGGACTGGCACAGCGAAAGAAACTGACACTCTCCCTACCTACAGTTTTCTGTCCCTAGAAAAAATGTTTTTTTAAAGCACACTATAGCACAAGGAGAATTCCCCTCACTTTCCTTCTTTGTCCCTAGAAACAAGGACTGGCACAGTGAAAGAAACTGACACTCTCCCTACCTACAGTTTTCTGTCCCTAGAAAAAATGTTTTTTTAAAGCACACTATAGCACAAGGAGAATTCCCCTCACTTTCCTTCTTTGTCCCTAGAAACAAGGACTGGCACAGTGAAAGAAACTGACACTCTCCCTACCTACAGTTTTCTGTCCCTAGAAAAAATGTTTTTTTAAAGCACACTATAGCACAAGGAGAATTCCCCTCACTTTCCTTCTTTGTCCCTAGAAACAAGGACTGGCACAGTGAAAGAAACTGACACTCTCCCTACCTACAGTTTTCTGTCCCTAGAAAAAATGTTTTTTTAAAGCACACTATAGCACAAGGAGAAATCCCCTCACTTTCCTTCTTTGTCCCTAGAAACAAGGACTCGCACAGTAAAACACACTGACACTCTCCCTACCTATCCTTCTCTTTCCCTAAACTAAAGGAATCCAGGTTAAGCAAGAAAGAAATAAATGTCACTGTCCCTGCCTATGCTTGTCTTTCCCTGCTCCGGAACACACTACACTAGGCCACCGTGCTGGCGGCCTTTTATAGTGTGGGGCGTGTACTAAACACCCTCAGCAATAATTGGCCACAGGCATCCTGCCTGTGGCCAATCATTGCTCTCCTCGCTGCCGGCGCTGTGATTGGCCAAGCATGCGGGGTCACAGTGCATGCTTGGCCAATCACAGCGCCTGGATGACACTGCGATGGCGTAGTGCATTGTGGGCCGTTCGCGTCACTCGAATTTGGCGCGAACGGCCCAAATCGTTCGATCTTCGTCGAACGATCGAACAGCCGATGTTCGAGTCGAACGTATGTTCGACTCGAACACGAAGCTCATCCCTACCTGCTACCAAGGAGCAGTGATCCATTGTTAGGGTCTACTCATTGTGTTCAGATGCTGCTCATGTTGTCCGCCTGTTTCGCACTGGTCCAATAAGACGAGGCATATTGGACAGTGGGAAAACAACGAAAGAACAACGAAGCGGAACATGGCGGTTAAAGTCATCTAGCTTTCCGAACTTCGGAGGCGACAGATCTACAAGGAGAAGAAGGTCCTTGATGTGGTTTTCGCCTGTCCTTTTCTTATCCAACACTACTTGACCTGGGAGTCAGAGGTATGATTACAAATCTTATTCCTAAAGGTCAGATATGCCAAATTTGAACATTTAATCTTATGGTAGATGCCAGACAGGAAACCTACCAGACATGACCTCTATCCTCACTACCACTATTGGTTAGACTCATTATCTATCACTGCTGTCAAGAACCAACACTTCACCCATTCTGATTAGCAGTTAGCAATAGCTGCTGAGTCACAAGGGTGCTGCTTGCATAGTAATCAGAGGGGATGCGATAGAAGCCGCTGCCCGCCGGCCCTTAGGAGCACTGCCTAGATAAGGTAAGTGCGGGTCTGGATGACCGACCGACAGGGGGGTGGGCGTGACATCCGACCGACTGACGGACAGCTGGGGGGGGTGCCGCCTGCAGACCAGGGGGGTGGTTCTTTGCTGCCCCCCCAAAAAAATAAGCCACCGCCACTGTTCTGTACCCTATATTTTTCATAGGTGGCAATTTAAATGACCCTACAGGTCATCAGTTAAGAGTTAACTTTTGTTTGAGTGGTAAATAGGCTCAAACACCCTAATTCTGTAGGATTCATGGACCATTTTGTCCTCGGGGGACAGTATTGGTGTGCAGTTCCCTGCGGTCTACAGGTGGCGCTGCCATGGTAGGCTAGGGTTGAACCGCGATACAGTGCTGTGCCTTTTGTGTCCCCTCTTGGCAGTAGTACAGCGGGGCGGTGAACCTGCTGTGCATGCCGGGAGAGCATATAAAAGGGGCAGACCTTTGACCTGGGGGCTGATGTCCAGTGGGGTCCACGCCCAGGTGCCTTCGGCCTGGGTGCATGTGTTCCTGTTCCATCTCGGGCACCTTTAGCCCGGGGTGAGGTACTATCCTGGAGTTCCTGCTGCCCTGGGTATGGAGGCCTAGGGGCGGGAGTAAAGCCTGGAGTCCAGAGCCTTCGTCAGGAGTCCGCTAAGGGTCGAGGAGTCTTAGGGTGCCACCTCGTGTAGGGGACCCTGTTCCAGGGAAGAAAGGATCATTCTGATGGACAGATGCGGGAGTCACGGTGAAGGAAGGGTCTGTTGACTACCTGGAGAGATGTCTTCCCCTTGATATGGGCTAGGTACGTAGAAGGAGAAGCTCAAGGTCATCTTGAGTGTATCAGAGGCCTTATTCACCCGGCCCGTGGCAGGGGCCTTATACACCCTGGTCTGTGGCAGAGACCAAAGTTCTCCAGGTTCGTGGCAGGGGCCTTGCACACCCAGTCTGTGGCAGAGACCAACCTCAAGGTCTGTGGCAGAGACCGTGCACCTAAAACTGTTTGAGAAACCTAAGCAGTGAAGTGAATGTGCTACGTTTGTGCATGGACCTCCTCCACACCTTAAGCTGTCCTGTTTCTTTGCTCTAACCTTTTCTATCCGTGTAGAGTTTATTTTGCCATGAGAGAATAAGGCCTCGTACACACGACCGATTTTCTCGGCAAGAACCAGCAAGAAACTTGCTGGCAGAGAGGTCTTGCCGAGTAAATCGGTCGTGTGTACGCTGCTATCAGGTTTCTCGTCGAGAAAACCGACAAGAAACCTCGACGAGAAAATAGAGAACCTGCTCTCTATTTTCTCGTCGAGATTCTCGTCGGCATGTTTCTCGACGAGAAAAGTGAGTGTGTGTACACTTACCTGTCCTCCGGGAAGCCCGCGCATGTTCGAAATGAATTCGACGCATGCGCGGTAGCTTCCTAGGCATACGTAGGGTATACCAAGATGGCGGCGACGGCATCGAATGTGACGAGCGCATGCTCGACGTAGTCGATGACGTCACCGCGTACGCTCCTTTCAAAGAACCACGGGTTCTTTGAAACGAGCGTGTGTACACTCGGCCGGGACAAGTTTCTTGTCCAAGAATCTCGTCGAAAAAAACGACATGTTTTTTTAAACGAGAATCTCGGCCGTGTGTACGAGGCCTAAGAGTTGTAGTTTCAGCTGGTGTGGACATTGATTTTACTGGGAATTAAAGGACTTGCCTCTACCTACAGTAGAGGTGAGAATCATCCTCTGGAGGAGTTTTGACTCCGGCTGTGGACACGGCCCGTCAAGTACACCACTCAACCTCTTTATATAGGAGGGTACGGGCTGGTAGTGCGGTGTGCCTTTCTCCCTCCTGCGAGGAGCCAACAACATAAAGGCGGGGGAAAGGATCTGTGGGCTACAAAAAAATAAAATAAAAATGATAATCTTGACCTAGGAGGACGAGGTTCATATGGAGTAGGAGGTTGAAGTGGCGGTGGATGTGGCTGTGTAGGTGGAAGCGGCGGTGGAGGAGGACGAGGTAGCCAACACTGGTTCAAAAATACAACAATGGCTGGGTAAGGCCGGTGATGTGTCGAATGTTGTTTTTTTAGCATAGCACAGTAGAAGACAAATATATAGAAATGGTTTATTTCACACGCCTCCAGATATGTATTTCACACTGCAAAATATTTTTTGTGGCCCTAAATGGCGTTTTTTGGAAGACCACAACACACCCACAGTACGTAACCGCTGAATCGCACATCTACAGAGCTGCAGAAAATGCTATTCCAAAAAAATGTTTTTTTTTTAGTATAGCACAGTAGAAGAAAACTATTTAGAAATTGTTTATTTCACACACCTCCACATATGTATAACACACTGCGAAAATATTTTTTGTGGCCCTAAATGGCGTTTTTTGGAAGACCACAATACACCCACAGTACGTAACCGCTGAATCGCACAGCTACAGAACTGCAGAAAATGCTATTAAAAAAAAATGGTTTTTTTTTTAGTATAGCACAGTAGAAGAAAACTATTTAGAAATTGTTTATTTCACACACCTCCACATATGTATAACACACTGCAAAATATTTTTTGTGGCCCTAAATGGCGTTTTTTGGAAGACCACAATACACCCACAGTACGTAACCGCTGAATCGCACAGCTACAGAACTGCAGAAAGTGCTATTAAAAAAAAAATGATTTTTTTTTAGTATAGCACAGTAGAAGAAAACTATATATAAATTGTTTATTTCACACACCTCCACATATGTATAACACACTGCAAAATATTTTTTGTGGCCCTAAATGGCTCTTTTTGCAAGCGTACATTAAAGTGCAATTTTTTTTTTTTTATTTGCCCTAAACGGGTCTTTTTTTGCACGAGCAAAATAAAATGGAATTTTTTATTTTTTTTTGCCCAATGGGTCTTTTGGAAAAGAGCACAATAAAGTGCCTTTTTTTTTTTTGTCCTAAATGGATCTTTTTCCAAGAGCAGAATACACCCACAGTATGGAAACGGTGTATCTCTCAACGTAATATATGCAGTGCTGGTGCACTGAGCTTGCAGATAAAAGGTAGATTTTCTCTGACACTGGGCTCATAGCAGTGTAAAAAGACTGCACTGCAACACAAACAGGTAAACCTATGCAGATCGCTGAGTTATATCTCTGAATCTGGACTCCTATTCCTATATAATATATCTCTCTCCCTAAAAGCAAAAAACAGGAACCTGGCCCTACACTACACTGTCTCTATCTTTTCCCTCAGATTATAGAATCAGGACTAACTCATGTATTTTTCTATCTCTCCCTAAAAGCAGCAGCAGCAGACTAGATCCTCTCCCTATCTATTCTGAAGCAGAGTGACGTGTGTGCTGTGTGCCTCTAGCTTATATAGAAGCTGGGTCACATGTTGCACTGACCAATCACAGCCATGCCATTAGTAGGCATGGCTATGATGGCCTCTAAGGGCACACCAGCTAATCAAAAGGTGATTGGCTGGCCCCTGAAGAATTTCTAAATGCGTAATTAGATTGCCGAACCCGAACCCGGACTTTTGCGCAAAGTCTGGGTTCGGGTTCGGGAAAAAGCTAAAGTTCGGTACGGACCCGAACTTTACAGTTCGGGTTCGCTCAACACTAGTCCTGATGTCTCACCTGCCCTCCAATGAAGCTAACAGAGTGTAGATTCAATCCTATTGCTAAGTAAATATCAAATGACAAAATTCGCAACTTTTTCCCATTTTCAAACTATTTTTTTATTGCCATGGAGCACGCCAGTGGAGAAGATTTTCATCATCTCCTGCAAAAACATTGATGCTTTGGCATTGAAACCATCAGGTAGGTACTGTCATTAACAATGAAAGCACCACTGACTCACATTGTGCAACATCATAACATAGTAACAAATACTTCACCTCTAGAACACCACAATACAAAAGAAGAACATACACTCCTATAATAGGCATGGGGGAGTTAGGCTGCATTCACACCTGAGCGTAGCGATTGGGGCGTTTTTACCATCGTTTTTACCATTGTTTTGTCGCGCGAATTTGCGCCCGTCGAAACGCTCGTTGTCGCGCTAGACGCTTGAATCGGGTGTTTCCATTACATTATATGAATCCTAAAACGCCCAATCTGCCCGATTCGCGCGACAAAAAAGGGTCCTGAACTTGTTTGAGCTTCAGGCGTTTGGCTTCAGACGTTTTTGAGTGGAGATGTGAACCATCTCCATAGAGAATAATGTATTTTTTCCCCTCTAGCGTTTTGTAGCTTCAGGCTTAGGGCTACAAAACGCTCAGGTGTGAATGCAGCCTCAAGGGCTACACAGGCAATTGAGAACACAATAACTGACCAAGCTAGTCCTGTAGTCACTGCAAAGAATAATTCCCAGATGTCCCATGATCCATTCTCTAAAACAGAAAATCCTCCTGCAGCTCCCTGTGTGTTTTTGAATAGAGCAGTTTTGAAAATGGTTTTGATTGTGAACAAGGGGCACCTAGGGGTATTTCTGAAAATCCACATGAAAATACATTCCCTTTACTTCTATATTAGAATATATATATTGGAAGATTACAAATATTTTTTTCCAACAGTGAAGTTTGGAAGTAGAAACATGGCGTTGAGCTGTTTTTAAAGCAGATCTTCAGTTATTTTTTCATCTTTCCATCTATTAAATATTCTGCCCTTGTTGTTTTAACTTTGGATAGTAAAACATTCCTGTTTCTTGTTTGATCATTAGCCTAGGCTTATGACATCATGCACAGCTCTCTCTCTCACTCTCCTGAGAGTTTGCCAGGAAGGGAGGGGGGGGTGAGTCATAAAATGGCCAATGAGAGCTGCAGGGCTGCACATCTGGAGATGTTCCTCTGTGTGTCTGTGTAAATCCAGGAAGTGAACAGGCAGCAGAATCAGCTGCCCACAGTTAAAATTGATGCAGCCAGAATTAGTGGAGGGAGATTTCTGCAGCATATTTGGCAAGTACAGAATCACAGTATATATAAAATAATATGCAAAGTGGTTGGAGGGAAGCTTCAGAATGGCAAAGATGTTTTTATTACAAATTATGTGAGCAGACTGCAGTTCCTCTTTAAGCATACAGTAATGGCAAACTTCATATCATTGAAGGAAGGATGAATGGAAAAATGTACCAAGACATTCTTATTAAAAATCTGCTGCCATCTACCAGGATGATGAAGATGAAACGAGGATGGACATTTCAGCAAGACAATGATCCCAAACACAAATCCAAGAAAACCCTCAATTGGTTTCAAAGAAAGAAAATAAAGCTGCTAGAATGGACCAGCCAATCACCTGACTTGAATCCAATAGAAAATCTATGGAAAGAAGAACTAAAGATCAGAGTTCATAGAAGAGGCCCACGTAACCTTCAACATTTGAAGACTGCTTGTGTGGAAGAATGGGCCAAAATCACACCTGAGCAATGCATGCGACTAGTTTCTCCATACAGGAGGCTTCTTGAAGCTGTCATTACCAACAAAGGATTTTGTACAAAGTATTAAATACATTTCAGTTAGCGTGTTCCTTTTTTTTAATATCACACATAACTTCAGTTCTAAACGTATTTGTTTTGGTTTCTTTGTACCGACATGTGGTGAAAATTTCATGTCAATAGCACCTATAGAAATAAATTTACCTAGAAAAATAATGACATCTTCAATACTTATTTTACCCGTTGTATTTCCAACCGCAGTGACGAGAAAATTTGAAGGAGCAGAATGCCAAATTTTTCTCGTACAAACAAATTTCTAACAGTGTATGTGATTTTTGTTTGATATAGTTACAAAACCGAATGTTAAAAGCGAACAACATCATAAGAACATTCATTTGAAAATGTTCTAGTGTATGACCAGATTTAGGCTACAGACTATGTGGGATATGCATACATTCAGGGCCGCCATCAGGGGGGTACAGGCAGCACACATGTAAGGGGCCCGGAGGTCCCCAGGGGCCCGGGTGGCCCCCCTTTTTTTTGTAAGGGGCCCAGAGTTCCCCAGGGCCCCGAATGTCAACCCCCCTTTTTTTTATTTTATTTTTATCATTTATATTTTTTATACATTTTTTTTATAATTTATTTTTATTTATTTATGTTATTTTTTTTTATTATTATAATTTTTTTTTGTAAGGGGCCCAGAGGTCCCCAGAGGCCCGGAGGTCCCCAGGGACCCGGATGACAACCTCCCTTTTTTTTTTCATAAAAATTATTATTATTATTTTTTTTTTTTTTTTTATTATTATTTTTTTTTTTTTTTGTAATGGGCCCATAGGTCCCCAGATGGCAACCTCCCTTTTTCTTTTTTTTCATAAAAATTATTTTATTTTTTTTAATCTTTTTTTTTATAATTTTTTTTTATAATTTTTTTGTAAGAGGCCCGGATGGCAACCCCCCTTTTTTTTGTTCTTTTGTTTTTTTTGTGTTCGTCAGCACCCAAAGCCCCCCCCCCCCGACCTCATCAATTTGCGGCGGCAGCACCCCCCGTTCTCAATTCGTGGCACCCCCCCCCCCCCCGCGCTTTTCGATTTGCAACGGCCCACTCGCTTCTCAATTCGCGACGGCAGCACCCCCCCCCCCCACGGTTCTCCTCTGCTCCAGGGGCCCATGCCTGAAGCTGTGTAAGGGCCCCAAAATTCCTGATGCATACATTTGACCTGCATACATTTGACCTGATTGACTTGTGTAATTAAGATTTTTGTTTTATTATGATAGATTAGTATACTGTGTAGCAGTGCGACTAAAACCGACTAAAACATTTTAGTCAACTAACCTAATACCACTTTAGTAGACTAAAATACGACTAAAACTAAAACAATTGAGATGACTAAAATACGACTAAAACTAAAATGGCATTTTAGTCAAAAGACTAAAATGGGACTAAAACTAAAATGCCTTTTTAGTCAAAAGACTAATGCCCTGTACACACGATCGGTTTTACCAATGAAAACAGTCCCATGGACTTTTTTCATCGGACAAACCGATCGTGTATGGGCCCCATCGGTCTTTTTTCCATCAGTGAGAAAAAATAGAACATGTTTTAAATTTATCCGATGGAAAAAAAAACGATAGCAAATTCCGATTGTCTGTGTGGAACTCCATCGGAGAAAAAACCCACGCATGCTCAGAATCAAGTCGACGCATGCTCAGAAGCATTGAACTTAATTTTTCTCGGCTCATCTGAGTGTTTTACGTCACCGCGTTTGGGACGGTTGGATTTTTGACTGATGGTGTGTAGGCAAGACTGATGGAAGTCAGCTTCATCGGAATTCCGATGGAAAAATACATCGGATTTTAATCCATAGGAAATCCGATCGTGTGTACAGGGCTTTAGAACTAAATTGAAATTTGATGTCAAAATTAACACTGGTCTGTATTGCATGTTCATACCTCAATACCATAAATAATAACATACCGTATATACTCGAGTATAAGCCGGCCCGAATATAAGCCGAGGCACCTAATTTTACCACCAAAAAACTGGGAAAACGTATTGACTCGAGTAATAGCCTAGGGTGTCCATCTGCATGCCTCACTGTGTCCATGTGCATGCCTCACTGTGCCTCACTGTGCATCACTGTATCCATGCCTCACTGTGCCTTACTGTGCCCAATCTCCCTACCTGATCTTCGGCGCTGTGTGACTAGACTGAGGTTTAACATGGGAGTGTTAGGGCCGGCCGGTACCGGGTCCCCAAAATCACTGGAGAAATGACCATTTAACATTGGAGTCTATAGAAGGGGTGCCCGGTTTGAAAAATCGGTGCTCCCCGGCCGTAGGTACCATGGACACCAATCTTTGCACACTTGTAGAAGAAGAGTGGGGCTACATGTGTGCCAGGTTTGGGGTCCAGGGGACCTACGGCTGGCCAGGATCAGGCGTACAAAATTGAAGATGGACACAGACTCGAGTATAAGCCGAGGGGGACATTTTCAGCACAAAAAAATGCGCTGAAAAACTCGTCTTATACGGTATATGATTTTTCACTCCAGCAGTATATAAGTTTGGAAATCGTAGAGAAATGCTTAAATAATGCATTACAATTTAACTACACCCATTAGATTTTAGATGAATAAAATTAGTTTTAGTCGACTGAAATGTCCTTGAGATTTAGTCGACTAAATACGACTAAAACTAAAACAATTGCAAAAGACTAAAATGGGACTAAAACTAAAATGCAATTTTAGTCCTAAGAGCCCATTCACACAGGGGCGGCACAACTTTGGGGGCGACTCGGCAAGGCGATCTGAAGACGACTTCAGAGGTGACTTGCAAAATGACTTCTGTATAGAAGTCAATGTAAGTCGCCCCGAGTCGCCCCCAAAGTAGTACAAGAACCTTTTTCTAAGTCGGAGCGACGCTCCTATTAGAACGGTTCTATTGAACAGAGCGGCACGCAACTTGTCAGGCGGCTGAGTTGCCCGACGAGTCGCCCCTGTGTGAATGGGCTCTAAGACTAAAGTCCTGTACACACGATCGGATTTCCTATGGATTTTAAACCAATGGATTTTTCCATCGGAAATCCGATGAAGCTGACTTCCATCAGTCTTGCCTACACACCATCAGTCAAAAAACCGATCGTTCCAAACGCCGTGACGTAAAACACTCCGACGAGCCAAGAAAAATGAAGTTCTATGCTTCTGAGCATGCGTCAACTTGATTCTGAGCATGCGTGGGTTTTTTATCCGATGGAGTTCCCCACAGACGATAGTAATTTGCTATAGTTTTTTTTTCCATCGGATAAATTTAAAACATGTTCTATTTTTTAACACCGATGGAAAAAAGACCGATGGGGCCCATACACGATCGGTTTGTCCGATGAAAAAAGTCCATCGGACTGTTTTCATCTGTAAAACCGATTGTGTGTACAGGGCTTAAGACTAAAACTAAATCAAAATTTGCTGCCAAAATTAACACTGCTGTGTAGGCTGTTATTTGTTCACATATATATTTTATGTTTTATGTGTATATAACAGTCATTTCAATTAGCAACATAAAAAGATACATTTATATATATCAGCAGCACATTTGTGGAAGCATACAGTATTTTTTTATGCCAAAAAACATAACAATAAGTCATTACAAAGACAATATCTGCAGGACATGATGAAAAGTTGGATGATAGAGAAAGCAGAAGTAAAAAGCAAGGCTTTGCTGATAAAACGGAACAAAGCTATATTAGAAGCTAAATAAAAATGTAAAACCTGTCTTATACATCTTATTCTCTGTAGCCCCCCAATTGTTTCTCTGATGTAATTTTAAGACCTTTAAAGAATAAAATACCTTGTAATATTACCTCTGCTTTCCCAATTAGCTAATAAAAACCATCATGTTTCTCTCCAATTACTTGTTTTTTACATCTCTAAATGTTACTGAGCTAAAAAAGATTTCATCAAAGGCTGTTGCAATGCTAACCCCTCCAGCTAGCATTAAATTGGTCCACTCTATGTCCTTTGCTTACAAATCATTATACTCTAGAGCCCCACCAACCATGGAAGTGTCTCAATTAAGGAAAAAGATAAAGATGCATAAGTATTATAAAGCTATATTACTCTCTGTTATTCAAAACACCTTCAATAAGAAAGAGAAAACTCACGCCTGCCTTAATAGTACCTAAGATTCTCAAGCCTTTTTCTCTAGTTTTCACAACATGAATCACTGTAACTAGACTATACTTCACTGTTTGATTCCATCCAAAACTGTCATATAAGGTTTTGGCAAGCCTCTCGCTGAATCAAATAACATTATGTTGATGTATAGGGGATCCCAAACCAGAAGACTACAAAAACACAGTTAAAATAAAAGATTAAAAAATAATATACTGTATATGTAGCAAGGTATTACTTTTGCACGTAGCTTATGGACTACAGTTTGTGCCTTAACAACTTGGCTCTTTTCATTATCCGTTTGCCCCATACTGCTGCAAGTTGTTGGGTTCAGCTATGGTAAGGACAATGCATGACGGACCTTGTGGTGCAGAGAGACACAGACTCTATTGATATGGGTCAGAAATAGACTACAAGGCCCACAACGCCACTTGCTGTGAAGGAGCGTGGCGCCACACACTGCCTGCTGGGAGAACCTTTAAAAAGGGAAGCGGAGCTTGGGTTCGTTCTCTTGGGACACCATCTTGCAAGTGGCAAGAGGCCTGCAGCAAGTGTGCTTAGGCCGGAAAAGCCTGGGCCTAAAGTGACGGAGGCTGGATCGGCTGCCGGAGGGATCCCAGCTACAGCCCTGCTGATCGGACCAGGGAGAGGAACAGCTCTACACTCCTGAGCATCCAGAGTCACCTATCCACCAACGCCTTGTGACCGGTTAAGCGGAGGACCAGGGACAACAACTCGTCCGGAGGCTGCGAACCAAGAGGGCCCTGTCGGAGGATACCAGCGAGGCAAGGCCTCATGTGGTGAGAGGGCACCTGCCCACTAACACAACTAACTGTGTCGTAGGAAGGTGACTTCCATAACTTTACTTATTAACTTAGGCTTGCTGGTAACTGCAGTACCGCAAGCAGAGACATGCTACATTCAGGATTGAGTTAGCGTTTGGGAACGAACAGCATTCCGAATGCTCTTCTCACCACATATGTTAATGGTTTAATCTTTTTTCACCATTTTTTTGGATTACAATTACTTAAGTGCACCAACAAAAGCTAGCGAAGATTACTGGAGACTTTTAGGATCAATCATCAGCACAGCTCATTGACTAGGTTGACACAACAGTACACGTACCGGTAAAGCTGCCCACCAGAGGGAGCCAGATAGCTTGTTAAATCTGTATGTTAAATCAACTGTTACATTTACTTGTTGTTGTTGTGCTGTTTGGTGAGCTGGGTTGGATTTGGTGGAGAAGTATCCCACTGTGTATACTATTCAAGTGGGAGATTCCTCCACCCTGCACTCCTTCAGGTCTGACTCTAAAGTGGGTTTCTTATGCCCCGTACACACGATCGTTTTTAATGTCATTTTTTAAACCGACGTTTTTCTCCTCGTTTTTTTTTCATGTTTCCTCTCAAGCCTGCCTTGCGTACACACCATCATTAAAAAAAACGATCAAGCAAAGCGCAGTGACGTTCAACACGTACGATGGCACTATAAAGGGGAAGTTCCGTTCGAATGACGCCACCCTTTGGGATGCTTTTGCTAATTCCGTGTTACCGCGTGTTAGTAAAAGTTTGGTGAGAGACGATTCGCGCTTTTCAGTCTTCGTGCTTTGAAGATCGTTTTCGGGAGTTCAGATTGCGCCTGTGGGTTCGTATCTGTTTAGCACTGCTTGTAGTCAGTTCGTATCTGTTTATTCAGTGCGGCCTGCTCTGCACGTTCGTGTTTTTCAGCTTGTTCTTCATAGGCCTTGCTGTTCTTCCGTGCGTTCTTCTAGTTCGTTCTGTTCAGCCGACCGTTATCTAGCCATGTTGCAACTACATACTCGTCGTAGAGTTCGTGCTGTAGTTGGTGCAGGGGTTCATGCTGTATCCCGACTCCATGCCATGAGCAGGGTCAGGAGGAGTTCATGGACCAAGAATTGGTTGCTCCAGCGGCACCAATTCTGTCACATGCCTTTGTTGCGGGAGATCAGGGAGAATAATCCTGATGATTTCATGAATTTCCTCAGGATGTCTGACCCCGTATTTCAGCAGCTGTTGGCTTTGGTGTCCCCCTATATTACCAGGCAGGACACCGTTATGCGGGAAGCCATCAGTGCTGAGCAGAGGCTCATCGCCACGTTGCGATACCTGGCTACTGGGAGAAGCCTGCAGGACCTTAAGTTCTCCACAGGCATATCCCCCCAGGCTCTGGGGATCATTATACCAGAGACTTGTTCTGCCATCCTTCAAGTTTTGCAGGAGGACTATATTAAGGTAAGTGTTCTTCTTCAAAAATTCACATTGTATGGTTTTTATTTTTGGATATTTTTAATTTGCTTTATTTGCAGTCCCTAATTCACATGATTCTTAGCTGCAGGGAATGTCCCCTTTCTCCCCATGTTTTATTATTTAAAGTTTGGGGTTTGAGGCCTACCTGTAAATTTGCCTTACCTAACCTCTCCAGCATGCTATCCTGGGGCCATACCTACCTTGCCTAGTCATTTCCATGTTTTTTATTATATGTTCCATCGTAGTGCTTTACCCAAAACGCACCCTAAATTTTGCCTAGGAATGTTTCATTTTTGTTAACTTCAATACAGAGTGCTACAGCCTTCATGTGTGATATTCCCAACTCATCTTCAACCCCCCCCCCCCCCCCCCATAATGTTTTGGTTTTTTTTTTTTTCTTGCTTCCAATTTTTTATGTTTTGAACAGTTTCTACCAATGTTGGCCATGAATGTGTGTATGAAATCAGCTTTCAATGTTTCTGGCTCCAAGTATTAATTTGTTATTTCTTTAATTCCACAGTTCCCTTCTTCGCCACATGAATGGCAGAATGTGGCTTCCGAGTTTGCCCAGCGATGGAACTTTCCGAACTGTGGAGGAGCCATCGACGGCAAACATGTTCGGGTCGTCCCACCACCCCATTCGGGATCCTTTTATTATAATTATAAGGGGTTCCACAGCGTCGTGATGATGGCAGTGGTGTCGGCCACCTACGAGTTCCTCTATGTGGACGTTGGCAAGAATGGCAGGATGTCTGATGGAGGAGTTTTTGCCCAGACGGAGTTTGGAGAACGGCTCCTTTTGGATCTGCTGGCCTTGCCACCAGCGGAGCAGAATGTGGAGGGATTACCTTTTGTGTTTGTGGCGGATGAGGCGTTTGGCCTGGGACCCCATTTGATGAGGCCATTCCCGCAACGCACCCTCACCCCTGAGAGGAGGGTTTTCAATTATTGGCTGGCCAGAGCCAGAAGGGTGGTGGAAAATGCGTTTGGGATCATGGCCAGCCGATTTCGCCTCTTCCTTACCTCCATCCACCTTGCCCCATACAAATGGAACCATGTGGTTATGACGTGCTGTGTGCTGCATAATTTCCTAAGGGTGCATTCAACAAGTTATATATCTTTGAGTGGGCCTGAGGCCTCTTTAATCAATGCAGAAACTTTGGTGGCCCTGGAACCTGGCCGTCCTGGCTTGGCCCCCCCAACCGGACGTGAGGTCCGTAACCAATATGTGGACTATTTTATGGGTAGGGGGGCCATTGAAATGCCAGACAATCTATAATAATTTTAGACCAAAAAAATAAAACTTTTTCTTGAGTAAAGATTGGTTTGTATTTTTTATTGTATAATGTTTGATGTTTCTGGTAGGTTTACCTAGTGCACTTGTTTTGCCATGTGGATTAAACAATCTTTTAATTAGCCTTCATTGTCAGTGTAAACACCAAACATTGATTAGTTCACTCAGCACCACATTTACATAATGAAGCCACAATGATTTGTTATGTAAAAATACCTTTATTTTTTTTGTTTAGGTGGGCAACTTCCTTAGAAATGTGGATGTTCCCTTAATTTTGGGTGTATTAAAACGCATGACCAGCCATGCATAAACCAACTATATTTGTCAAAATTTTGAAAAAGCTAAACATGTGCTAGTCATTAATGGGTAAAATAACAAAAAAACATAGAAAACTCTGCAAATAAAACGTTATTTGGTGTAAAAACATTAGACACGCCCAAGCACAGCCATGATATGTTGGAGCCTTTCCTCCACCCGCTTTGTATTTGCCCTGATCTCTAGCAAGTCTCCCTTAATTTTTTCGAGGTCACGACACCAGACCATCAGGTATTGGATCAGGATCTGGGCACTGTGATGTGTCAACTTATTGGGGTCTTCGGCCAGAACTGCACCTAAATGTAAAAAGAAATAT
The DNA here is from genome assembly GCA_029206835.1 of Rana muscosa. Classification (NCBI taxonomy): domain Eukaryota; kingdom Metazoa; phylum Chordata; class Amphibia; order Anura; family Ranidae; genus Rana; species Rana muscosa. The sequence goes on along the minus strand of CM055118.1, from coordinate 557,824,239 downwards.
GTAGGATAGAATATGTAGGCCTACATCTATTTAACATGCATGTGTCTGGTTTCTCTCTGACCTGTGGTGGTGCCACTTTCCACTTCCACAACATCACATTCCTCTCCATCCTGGGGTTCTGGGGGTATTGTTGTAGGTATTGCAATTCTCGTCTCATCTGAGGTAGCTTTTCGAATCCCTAGGGAGATTGAAATAAAAGGAATAGTTTCATTATTAGCGACTCAATTTTGCGAAAATAAGAAACATGAAAAAAAACTTTGTAATCATTATTTTGAAGCATGCTCCATTTTAAATTTTACCCCCTGTGCCAACCGGGACAAATGATTGGATACATAGCCCAAACCAGAGCATATACATTTTGAACCCAAATTTGAAACATTGTAACACCCCAAAGTATCTACACTGGATCACCTGTGTGTGACACCCTCAAGCTTTTTGGCTTTAGGCCCACACTTGTACTACTGCGTTCAGATGTTTCATCAGCTGCTGAGCATTCACTCCCTTTAACATTACCATGCATATCGTTTTTTCAAACGAACAAATGTCCTTTGGATTAGCACACCAAAAATAAGTAAGGCCCAAATTTACTCCCCCAAATAAACCAAAATACATGGGTGTTCACACTGGATGATCCTATAACATCGTTTGAGGAACTGTACGGAGAAAGAGGTTTAATACGTCCGTTTACTGTGCGGACGAACCTGAAAGATGGTATCTTTCAGTGTACTATATGAAAGTTAAAAATGCACGACAGAATACAAGAAAATAATATGTACCATGGAAACTCAAAAAAAAAAACTTACTTTTTAATATAACTTTCTTGATTCTTTTATATTGGTCGGCCTCCCGCAACTTCAGATCTGACCATCGTTTTCTGAGCTGTTCCTTCGTTCTGCACACCCCGAATTTTTTGTGGAGACTTTTGACCACTTTGCCCATAATTCTGGACTTGACCAGATTAGGCCTTTTATACGGACCATGCTTGGCATCATAATCCTCCTTCTTTAAAATGGCGACCATCTCCACCATTTCCTCGAATGACATGTTGGATGCCTTATATCTCCTGGGTCTTGATTTGGGCTCCTCTGTAATTTCATCCTCTGTAGAGGTAATCTCAGCCACCTGTGTCTCCGCCATGTTTTGTTCAGCACTACGAGCGAGAAGGGGCGGGGAAAGTACAATATCGAACGTCAGGGGCGGGGAAAGCGTGCAGAGTTTCACGCATGCGCTGTGTATATCAAGTGAAGATCCATGTCTGGGAAATACGTTCATTTGTCGGGAGAGGGACTTAGTAACGAACGTCGTGACCAAGGTACCTAACAATTTTACTTTTTGAGGTTCATCAGACGAGGAGATTTGTGTGCTCAAAATATGTACACAATGCACAGTTGAGGAATGTTGCCTGAAATATATATTTTTTTTGGTTTCTCGCTTTTACAGATATCATGAATACTTTTAAAAACCCAGACTTCATGGAGGAGTTCATCGACAAATGGCAAGAGCTCCCTATATTATGGCAAACAAAAAGTGGTGGTAATAAAAATAAAGACGCCAGGAAAGCAGCACTGGAGAGCCTGCTTGCATTTGTGCAAACAAAGATACCCACAACAACTCTCCAAGATGTCAAAAACAAAATTGCGACCATCAGAGGGACATACAGGACCCAGAGGACTATGGTCCTGAGGTCCCAGAGGTCAGGTGCACCAGCAGATAAGGTTTATAAACCCAGTCTGTGGTACTACAGTAAGCTTGCTTTTCTGGATGACCAGCTGGAAGTGCGGGAATCTCTCTCCACCCTTCCCCCCAGAGGTCAATCCAGCCTTCCTTGTACCCAACCCTCCAGCCTTCCCTGCAGCCAGTCCTCCAGCCTTCCTGTCAACCCTGCTCTGGCTTCCTCTGAGGATCAAGATCAGGGCCTTGAGGAGGCAGATTTGGAGATATGGAGCCAGGTAAAGTATTGATATCTATATTTATATCGTACACAATTGTAGAATTTAAATAGATGTTAGTATTGTTAAAGGTATGTACACTTCTACCAATAAAGTTTGCGAAGAGCAAGATACAGTAGTGGCCTAATTTTATGTGCACAAGACAACAAAACCAGGATGCGGAATCAATGAAAATGACATAACTTTTGCCATTGATTTCAACAATGTCTAGAGGTGAACAATGTCTGTGAATGATGATGTGGCAAAATAAATAATGTCCCTTTCTTTTTTTACAGCCAGAGCAGAGCCAGGAAGAGGGTGATGTTGGGGATCAGGAGGAGGCAGGGCCCAGTGGCACCCAGGAGGAGGCAGGGCCCAGTGGCACCCAGGAGGAGGCTGGGCCCAGTGGCACCCAGGAGGAGGCTTGGCCCAGCACAAGAGCCCAGATGCCTCCCCTGGTAGTTAAACCACGAGGGCCAAGGAGAGGTAGGCAGGTGGAGGAGGAAACCAGGGCCTTCCTCAGAGAGGCAACAGCGGCCCTCAGAGAGGCACCCTCTGTTGATGAGGGATTTGCCGCAGTCCTCGCCCACAAACTAGGGCAAATGGAGTTGCAGCAAAAAAATTTCAGTGAGACCCTGCTATTGAAAGTCATCAATAAGGGCGTGCTGGGTGAACTCACTAGGTACACGGACATAACGGAGGTTGTCCCTACTCCTCCACCTCCTCCTCCTCCTCCTACTACTCCTCCTGCCACAACCTCTCCTCCTGATCCCCAGCCTCCAAGGAAGAAACCAACCAAGGCTGCAGAGAAGGCTGGAGAGAAGGCTACAAGGAAGAGGAGAAAATAATGCCTGCTGTAGTACCACAGACTGGGGACATATAGGACTTATCTGCTGTGGCTCCTGACCTCTGGGAGCTCAAGACAAGATTGGGCTCATTTTTTTGGGGGATCTAATCTCTATTTTGGTTTGGACATCTTGGATGGTTGTTGTGGGGTCAAAGGGATGCACAAATGCAAGCAGGCTCTCCAGTGCTGCCTTCCACTTTAATTTGTTAATGTTCTGAAATAAAAATAATTTTAGTGCCCTTAAAATACTTGACTATGTGATTTGTATTTCAAAAGAGAGCTTGCTAGGGAGCAGGCAGGGACATCTCAAATTATATTATTGTTATTATCAGGGGACACAATTCTCCCTGAGGCCAAATGAGACACATTTGGAAGGTTGTTGTGGTAACTTTACACAAGAATAATTTAAGCCAAAATAATAAAAAAAAGGCCACAAAAAAAAAAAACAATAGTAAAATAAAATTTAAAGAAAAAAGGAGAATTACATTATTTTATTATTATTAGTATTATTTAGGAGGGAGGTGCGGCTTATAAATAATATTTTATAATCATTAGAGCAATTTGGAATTACTTTAGAAACAAGTTTGGCATAACTCTCAATGTCATTATCAAAAGAGGGTAATTTTAAAGCATTATCAAAAGAAGAACGGAATGCGCAGCATTAAAACGATGCTATTAATTCCACCGTGACGAATGTGCCATCTCCATTTCCAACATTAGCTTTACCAAAACGAGCGCTCCCGTCTCATAGTTGCTTCTGAGCATGCGCGTTTTTTTTCACGTCGTGAAAGCATACACACTATCGTTTTTCACGTCGTTAAAAAAAACGACATGAAAAACGACGTGAAAAAAGAGAGCATGTCCGGAATTTTTAATGGCCGTTTTTCACGTCGTTAAAAATGCTCTGGAGCCTACACACGATCATTTTTAATGGCCATTTTTTAAAATGGCATTTTTAACGGCATGAAAAACGATGTGTATGTGGCATTAGACTATTGGTGAAGCCCTAGAACTGTTATGCATGTGTATGCCAGTGAACTCTCTCAGGGATCTGTTTGAGCCAAATGTCATATGTATAATTTTCATTTCTTTACCAAGTAAAAGTATTCCTTCTTCGTTTAACTACTCCTTGTGTGGGACTCTGTCTTTTACAGCTGTGTGGCAGGAAAACCACAACAAGGTAACAATATTTAATTATATTTATTGTTTGTGATATCATTGCGGCCCTCTATAGCCTTCTAGGGGTCCACAATCACATTCTTGCTATTATTATCCAGTTGTGCCAAGAGGAATTGAGCCAAACTTACAGGGGTTGATAGGCAGAGTACAGGCCCAAAGCTTAAACCAGCAGCTCCTACGGGGTATTGCTACACATATATATATATATATATATATATATATAGTGGGGAAAAAAAGTATTTAGTCAGCCACTAATTGTGCAAGTTCTCCCACTTAAAGTGGTTGTAAACCCACTTTTTCAACTTGCACCTACAGGTAAGCCTAGATTAAGGCTTACCTGTAGGTGCAAGAAATATCTCCTAAACCCACAAGGTTTAGGAGATAGTTAGTAAAATGACAGGCGCCACTGTCTACGGTGCATGCGCGCCGTAGACAACGGCGCATTCATGGGGTTAATCCCATTCACAAATTTGGCTAGTTCCCAGCAATCGCTGGGCCTAGCCGAATTTGACAGCTCCCGCGCGCATGCGCAGAGTGAGGTCGCCGCCGCTTCGGCCAATCACAGCGCCGGAGCGGCGCTGTGATTGGCTGGAGCGGCGATACCCAGAAGTAACCTTCCGGCTATCGCCGCAGCTATGGCTGCGGCTGAAGAGGGAGACGAGGACTGCTTCGGGGGCCCCGATCTAAGGTAAGTGATGCATAATGAGCTATTATGCTAGTCATATTAGCTCATTATGCCTTTCTCTTACAGGTTGATAGAAAAAAAAATTGGGGTTTACAACCACTTTAAAAAGATGAGAGATGCCTGTAATTGTCATCATAGGTATACCTCAACTATGAGAGACAAAATGTGGAAACAAATCCAGACAATCACATTGTCTGATTTGGAAAGAATTTATTTGCAAGTTATGGTGGAAAATAAGTATTTGGTCACCTACAAACAAGCAAGACTTCTGGCTTCTTTAAGAGGCTTCTCTGTCCTCCACTCATTACCTGTATTAATGGCACCTGTTTGAACTTGTTATCAGTATAAAAGACACCTGTCCACAACCTCAAACAGTCACACTCCAAACTCCACTATGGTGATGACCAAAAAGCTGTCGAAGGACACCAGAAACAAAATTGTAGACCTGCACCAGGCTGGGAAGACTGAATCTGCAATAGGCAAGCAGCTTGGTGTGAAGAAATCAACAGTGGGAGCAAAAATTAGAAAATGGAAGACATACAAGACCACTGATAATCTTCCTCCATCTGGGGCTCCACGCAAGATCTCACCCCGTGGGGTCAAAATGATCACAAGAACAGTAAACAAAAATCCCAGAACCACACGGGGGGACCTATTGAATGACCTGCAGAGAGCTGGGACCAACGTAACAAAGGCTACCATCAGTAACACACTACGCCGTCAGGGACTCAGATCATGCAGTGCCAGACGTGTCCCCTTGTTTAAGCCAGTACATGTCCGGGCCCGTCTGAGGTTTGCTAGAGAGCATTTGGATGATTCAGAAGAGGATTGGGAGAATGTCATATGGTCAGATGAAACCAAAGTAGAACTGTTTTGTAGAAACACAACTCGTCGTGTTTGGAGGAGAGAGAATGCTGAGTTGCAACCAAAGAACACCATACCTACTGTGAAACATGGGGGTGGCAACATCATGCTTTGGGGCTGTTTCTCTGCAAAGGGAACAGGACGACTGATCCGTGTACATGAAAGAATGAATGGGGCCATGTATCGTGAGATTTTGAGTGCAAACCTCCTCCCATCAGCAAGGGCATTGAAGATGAAACGTGGCTGGGTCTTTCAGCATGACAATGATCCCAAACACACCACCTGGGCAATGAAGGAGTGGCTTCGTAAGAAGCATTTCAAGGTCCTGGAGTGGCCTAGCCAGTCTCCAGATCTCAACCCCATAGAAAACCTTTGGAGGGAGTTGAAAGTCCGTGTTGCCCAGCGACAGCCCCAAAACATCACTGCTTTAGAGGAGATCTGCATGGAGGAATGGGCCAACATACCAGCAACAGTGTGTGACAACCTTGTGAAGACTTACAGAAAACGTTTGACCTCTGTCATTGCCAACAAAGGATATAAAACAAAGTATTGAGATGAACTTTTGATATTGACCAAATACTTATTTTCCACCATAATTTGCAAATAAATTCTATCCAAATCACACAATGTGATTGTCTGGATTTGCTTCCACATTTTGTCTCTTATAGTTGAGGTATACCTATGATGACAATTACAAGCCTCTCTCATCTTTTTAAGTGGGAGAACTTGCACAATTGGTGGCTGACTAAATACTTTTTTGACCCACTGTATAAATATATATATTTATCACCAAACATTATTATAAAGTGGCCTACACACTGTGATGGGGCTTTGCTTCCTGAATAGGATGACCGAAGAGCCCTTCTCTAGTCAGATTGCATAATCTGCATCTAAACAGAGAAAAAAGTGCCTTCACGGCAGGACCCAACAATCTCCATTGACATCATGAAGCTGCCCCTTTACCTGGTGACAGGGTGCTAGTAAGGAACAGTTACATATTTGCGACCAGCAGCTATTTTGTATAGTTACAAAGCCCATAAGCACAAATTCAAAAGGTTCACTGATCTCAACACTGAGGCTGGGTTCACACCAACGCCACATGCGGCCCCCAGCAGGGGTCCGGTGCTTCCTGGTTCACCGTTATAGGTGCAATTTCAGCCCAAATTTGAGGGAGCTGAAGAAAGGGACCCAAAGGAGAAGCTGGAAGCACACTTTCAATCCCCAGAGGAATGTGATGTAGGAGTAGGGATGAGCTTCGTGTTCGAGTCGAACATACGTTCGACTCGAACATCGGCTGTTCGATCGTTCGACGAAGATCGAACGATTTGGGCCGTTCGCGCCAAATTCGAGTGACGCGAACGGCCCACAATGCACTACGCCATCGCAGTGTCATCCAGGCGCTGTGATTGGCCAAGCATGCACTGTGACCCCGCATGCTTGGCCAATCACAGCGCCGGCAGCGAGGAGAGCAATGATTGGCCACAGGCAGGATGCCTGTGGCCAATTATTGCTGAGGGTGTTTAGTACACGCCCCACACTATAAAAGGCCGCCAGCACGGCGGCCTAGTGTAGTGTGTTCCGGAGCAGGGATAGAGCAGCATAGGCAGGGACAGTGACTTTTATTTCTTTCTTGCTTAACCTGGATTCCTTTAGTTTAGGGAAAGAGAAGGATAGGTAGGGAGAGTGTCAGTGTGTTTTGTGCTTGTGCTATAGTGTGCTTAAAAAAAACATTTTTTCTAGGGACAGAAAACTGTAGGTAGGGAGAGTGTCAGTTTCTTTCACTGTGCAAGTCCTTGTTTCTAGGGACCTGGAAGGACAGTGAGTGAATTCTCCTTGTGCTATATTGTGCTTAAAAAAAACATTTTTTCTAGGGACAGAAAACTGTAGGTAGGGAGAGTGTCAGTTTCTTTCACTGTGCAAGTCCTTGTTTCCAGGGACCTGGAAGGACAGTGAGTGAATTCTCCTTGTGCTATATTGTGCTTAAAAAAAACATTTTTTCTAGGGACAGAAAACTGTAGGTAGGGAGAGTGTCAGTTTCTTTCACTGTGCAAGTCCTTGTTTCTAGGGACCTGGAAGGACAGTGAGTGAATTCTCCTTGTGCTATATTGTGCTTAAAAAAAACATTTTTTCTAGGGACAGAAAACTGTAGGTAGGGAGAGTGTCAGTTTCTTTCACTGTGCAAGTCCTTGTTTCCAGGGACCTGGAAGGACAGTGAGTGAATTCTCCTTGTGCTATATTGTGCTTAAAAAAAACATTTTTTCTAGGGACAGAAAACTGTAGGTAGGGAGAGTGTCAGTTTCTTTCACTGTGCAAGTCCTTGTTTCCAGGGACCTGGAAGGACAGTGAGTGAATTCTCCTTGTGCTATATTGTGCTTAAAAAAAAACATTTTTTCTAGGGACAGAAAACTGTAGGTAGGGAGAGTGTCAGTTTCTTTCACTGTGCAAGTCCTTGTTTCCAGGGACCTGGAAGGACAGTGAGTGAATGCTCCTTGTGCTATAGTGTGCTTAAAAAAAACATTTTTTCTAGGGACAGAAAACTCTAGGTAGGGAGAGTGTCAGTTTCTTTCACTGTGCAAGTCCTTGTTTCCAGGGACCTGGAAGGACAGTGAGTGAATTCTCCTTGTGCTATAGTGTGCTTAAAAAAAACATTTTTTCTAGGGACAGAAAACTGTAGGTAGGGAGAGTGTCAGTTTCTTTCACTGTGCAAGTCCTTGTTTCCAGGGACCCGGAAGGACAGTGAGTGAATTCTCCTTGTGCTATATTGTGCTTAAAAAAAACATTTTTTCTAGGGACAGAAAACTGTAGGTAGGGAGAGTGTCAGTTTCTTTCACTGTGCAAGTCCTTGTTTCTAGGGACTGGGAAGGACAGTGAGTGAATTTTCCTTGTGCTATAGTGTGCTTAAAAAAAACATTTTTTCTAGGGACAGAAAACTGTAGGTAGGGAGAGTGTCAGTTTCTTTCACTGTGCAAGTCCTTGTTTCTAGGGACTGGGAAGGACAGTGAGTGAATTCTCCTTGTGCTATAGTGTGCTTAAAAAAAACATTTTTTCTAGGGACAGAAAACTGTAGGTAGGGAGAGTGTCAGTTTCTTTCACTGTGCAAGTCCTTGTTTCTAGGGACCTGGAAGGACAGTGAGTGAATTCTCCTTGTGCCATATTGTGCTTAAAAAAAACATTTTTTCTAGGGACAGAAAACTGTAGGTAGGGAGAGTGTCAGTTTCTTTCACTGTGCAAGTCCTTGTTTCCAGGGACCTGGAAGGACAGTGAGTGAATTCTCCTTGTGCTATATTGTGCTTAAAAAAAACATTTTTTCTAGGGACAGAAAACTGTAGGTAGGGAGAGTGTCAGTTTCTTTCACTGTGCAAGTCCTTGTTTCTAGGGACCTGGAAGGACAGTGAGTGAATTCTCCTTGTGCTATATTGTGCTTAAAAAAAACATTTTTTCTAGGGACAGAAAACTGTAGGTAGGGAGAGTGTCAGTTTCTTTCACTGTGCAAGTCCTTGTTTCCAGGGACCTGGAAGGACAGTGAGTGAATGCTCCTTGTGCTATAGTGTGCTTAAAAAAAACATTTTTTCTAGGGACAGAAAACTCTAGGTAGGGAGAGTGTCAGTTTCTTTCACTGTGCAAGTCCTTGTTTCCAGGGACCTGGAAGGACAGTGAGTGAATTCTCCTTGTGCTATAGTGTGCTTAAAAAAAACATTTTTTCTAGGGACAGAAAACTGTAGGTAGGGAGAGTGTCAGTTTCTTTCACTGTGCAAGTCCTTGTTTCCAGGGACCTGGAAGGACAGTGAGTGAATTCTCCTTGTGCTATATTGTGCTTAAAAAAAACATTTTTTCTAGGGACAGAAAACTGTAGGTAGGGAGAGTGTCAGTTTCTTTCACTGTGCAAGTCCTTGTTTCTAGGGACTGGGAAGGACAGTGAGTGAATTCTCCTTGTGCTATAGTGTGCTTAAAAAAACATTTTTTCTAGGGACAGAAAACTGTAGGTAGGGAGAGTGTCAATTTCTTTCACTGTGCAAGTCCTTGTTTCTAGGGACTGGGAAGGACAGTGAGTGAATTCTCCTTGTGCTATAGTGTGCTTAAAAAAAACATTTTTTCTAGGGACAGAAAACTGTAGGTAGGGAGAGTGTCAGTTTCTTTCACTGTGCAAGTCCTTGTTTCTAGGGACCTGGAAGGACAGTGAGTGAATTCTCCTTGTGCTATATTGTGCTTAAAAAAAACATTTTTTCTAGGGACAGAAAACTGTAGGTAGGGAGAGTGTCAGTTTCTTTCACTGTGCAAGTCCTTGTTTCCAGGGACCTGGAAGGACAGTGAGTGAATTCTCCTTGTGCTATATTGTGCTTAAAAAAAACATTTTTTCTAGGGACAGAAAACTGTAGGTAGGGAGAGTGTCAGTTTCTTTCACTGTGCAAGTCCTTGTTTCTAGGGACCTGGAAGGACAGTGAGTGAATTCTCCTTGTGCTATATTGTGCTTAAAAAAAACATTTTTTCTAGGGACAGAAAACTGTAGGTAGGGAGAGTGTCAGTTTCTTTCACTGTGCAAGTCCTTGTTTCCAGGGACCTGGAAGGACAGTGAGTGAATTCTCCTTGTGCTATATTGTGCTTAAAAAAAACATTTTTTCTAGGGACAGAAAACTGTAGGTAGGGAGAGTGTCAGTTTCTTTCACTGTGCAAGTCCTTGTTTCCAGGGACCTGGAAGGACAGTGAGTGAATTCTCCTTGTGCTATATTGTGCTTAAAAAAAAACATTTTTTCTAGGGACAGAAAACTGTAGGTAGGGAGAGTGTCAGTTTCTTTCACTGTGCAAGTCCTTGTTTCCAGGGACCTGGAAGGACAGTGAGTGAATGCTCCTTGTGCTATAGTGTGCTTAAAAAAAACATTTTTTCTAGGGACAGAAAACTCTAGGTAGGGAGAGTGTCAGTTTCTTTCACTGTGCAAGTCCTTGTTTCCAGGGACCTGGAAGGACAGTGAGTGAATTCTCCTTGTGCTATAGTGTGCTTAAAAAAAACATTTTTTCTAGGGACAGAAAACTGTAGGTAGGGAGAGTGTCAGTTTCTTTCACTGTGCAAGTCCTTGTTTCCAGGGACCCGGAAGGACAGTGAGTGAATTCTCCTTGTGCTATATTGTGCTTAAAAAAAACATTTTTTCTAGGGACAGAAAACTGTAGGTAGGGAGAGTGTCAGTTTCTTTCACTGTGCAAGTCCTTGTTTCTAGGGACTGGGAAGGACAGTGAGTGAATTTTCCTTGTGCTATAGTGTGCTTAAAAAAAACATTTTTTCTAGGGACAGAAAACTGTAGGTAGGGAGAGTGTCAGTTTCTTTCACTGTGCAAGTCCTTGTTTCTAGGGACTGGGAAGGACAGTGAGTGAATTCTCCTTGTGCTATAGTGTGCTTAAAAAAAACATTTTTTCTAGGGACAGAAAACTGTAGGTAGGGAGAGTGTCAGTTTCTTTCACTGTGCAAGTCCTTGTTTCTAGGGACCTGGAAGGACAGTGAGTGAATTCTCCTTGTGCCATATTGTGCTTAAAAAAAACATTTTTTCTAGGGACAGAAAACTGTAGGTAGGGAGAGTGTCAGTTTCTTTCACTGTGCAAGTCCTTGTTTCCAGGGACCTGGAAGGACAGTGAGTGAATTCTCCTTGTGCTATATTGTGCTTAAAAAAAACATTTTTTCTAGGGACAGAAAACTGTAGGTAGGGAGAGTGTCAGTTTCTTTCACTGTGCAAGTCCTTGTTTCTAGGGACCTGGAAGGACAGTGAGTGAATTCTCCTTGTGCTATATTGTGCTTAAAAAAAACATTTTTTCTAGGGACAGAAAACTGTAGGTAGGGAGAGTGTCAGTTTCTTTCACTGTGCAAGTCCTTGTTTCCAGGGACCTGGAAGGACAGTGAGTGAATGCTCCTTGTGCTATAGTGTGCTTAAAAAAAACATTTTTTCTAGGGACAGAAAACTCTAGGTAGGGAGAGTGTCAGTTTCTTTCACTGTGCAAGTCCTTGTTTCCAGGGACCTGGAAGGACAGTGAGTGAATTCTCCTTGTGCTATAGTGTGCTTAAAAAAAATTTTTTTCTAGGGACAGAAAACTGTAGGTAGGGAGAGTGTCAGTTTCTTTCACTGTGCAAGTCCTTGTTTCCAGGGACCTGGAAGGACAGTGAGTGAATTCTCCTTGTGCTATATTGTGCTTAAAAAAAACATTTTTTCTAGGGACAGAAAACTGTAGGTAGGGAGAGTGTCAGTTTCTTTCACTGTGCAAGTCCTTGTTTCTAGGGACTGGGAAGGACAGTGAGTGAATTCTCCTTGTGCTATAGTGTGCTTAAAAAAACATTTTTTCTAGGGACAGAAAACTGTAGGTAGGGAGAGTGTCAGTTTCTTTCACTGTGCAAGTCCTTGTTTCTAGGGACTGGGAAGGACAGTGAGTGAATTCTCCTTGTGCTATAGTGTGCTTAAAAAAAACATTTTTTCTAGGGACAGAAAACTGTAGGTAGGGAGAGTGTCAGTTTCTTTCACTGTGCAAGTCCTTGTTTCTAGGGACCTGGAAGGACAGTGAGTGAATTCTCCTTGTGCTATATTGTGCTTAAAAAAAACATTTTTTCTAGGGACAGAAAACTGTAGGTAGGGAGAGTGTCAGTTTCTTTCACTGTGCAAGTCCTTGTTTCCAGGGACCTGGAAGGACAGTGAGTGAATTCTCCTTGTGCTATATTGTGCTTAAAAAAAACATTTTTTCTAGGGACAGAAAACTGTAGGTAGGGAGAGTGTCAGTTTCTTTCACTGTGCAAGTCCTTGTTTCTAGGGACCTGGAAGGACAGTGAGTGAATTCTCCTTGTGCTATATTGTGCTTAAAAAAAACATTTTTTCTAGGGACAGAAAACTGTAGGTAGGGAGAGTGTCAGTTTCTTTCACTGTGCAAGTCCTTGTTTCTAGGGACCTGGAAGGACAGTGAGTGAATTCTCCTTGTGTTATATTGTGCTTAAAAAAAACATTTTTTCTAGGGACAGAAAACTGTAGGTAGGGAGAGTGTCAGTTTCTTTCACTGTGCAAGTCCTTGTTTCTAGGGACCTGGAAGGACAGTGAGTGAATTCTCCTTGTGCTATATTGTGCTTAAAAAAAACATTTTTTCTAGGGACAGAAAACTGTAGGTAGGGAGAGTGTCAGTTTCTTTCACTGTGCAAGTCCTTGTTTCTAGGGACCTGGAAGGACAGTGAGTGAATTCTCCTTGTGCTATATTGTGCTTAAAAAAAACATTTTTTCTAGGGACAGAAAACTGTAGGTAGGGAGAGTGTCAGTTTCTTTCACTGTGCAAGTCCTTGTTTCCAGGGACTGGGAAGGACAGTGAGTGAATTCTCCTTGTGCTATAGTGTGCTTAAAAAAAACATTTTTTCTAGGGACAGAAAACTGTAGGTAGGGAGAGTGTCAGTTTCTTTCACTGTGCAAGTCCTTGTTTCTAGGGACTGGGAAGGACAGTGAGTGAATTCTCCTTGTGCTATAGTGTGCTTAAAAAAAACATTTTTTCTAGGGACAGAAAACTGTAGGTAGGGAGAGTGTCAGTTTCTTTCACTGTGCAAGTCCTTGTTTCTAGGGACCTGGAAGGACAGTGAGTGAATTCTCCTTGTGCTATATTGTGCTTAAAAAAACATTTTTTCTAGGGACAGAAAACTGTAGGTAGGGAGAGTGTCAGTTTCTTTCACTGTGCAAGTCCTTGTTTCCAGGGACCTGGAAGGACAGTGAGTGAATTCTCCTTGTGCTATATTGTGCTTAAAAAAAACATTTTTTCTAGGGACAGAAAACTGTAGGTAGGGAGAGTGTCAGTTTCTTTCACTGTGCAAGTCCTTGTTTCTAGGGACCTGGAAGGACAGTGAGTGAATTCTCCTTGTGCTATATTGTGCTTAAAAAAAACATTTTTTCTAGGGACAGAAAACTGTAGGTAGGGAGAGTGTCAGTTTCTTTCACTGTGCAAGTCCTTGTTTCTAGGGACCTGGAAGGACAGTGAGTGAATTCTCCTTGTGCTATATTGTGCTTAAAAAAAACATTTTTTCTAGGGACAGAAAACTGTAGGTAGGGAGAGTGTCAGTTTCTTTCACTGTGCAAGTCCTTGTTTCTAGGGACCTGGAAGGACAGTGAGTGAATTCTCCTTGTGCTATATTGTGCTTAAAAAAAACATTTTTTCTAGGGACAGAAAACTGTAGGTAGGGAGAGTGTCAGTTTCTTTCACTGTGCAAGTCCTTGTTTCTAGGGACCTGGAAGGACAGTGAGTGAATTCTCCTTGTGCTATATTGTGCTTAAAAAAAACATTTTTTCTAGGGACAGAAAACTGTAGGTAGGGAGAGTGTCAGTTTCTTTCACTGTGCAAGTCCTTGTTTCAAGGGACAGAGAAGGACACCTGAAGGTAGCCCTTATTGCTTTTTTCCCATCTCCCTGCAGGCCATCTATTAGAATGTCTGGAAGGCAAACAAGGAGAGGCAGACAGTCAGGAGGCAATAAAAGAGGGCAAGCAGGCTCTGTGTCTGGGGGCAACAGTGCTGGTCGTGGACGCGGTGCATTGTCATCAGCACATGGCCATGGGACACGCTTGTCCTTCTTTTCCGCAGCTGGACATGTTGAGCCACATCATGCCGAAGACTTGGTAGAGTGGATGACCAAGCCCTCCTCCTCCTCCTCATCCTCTCTCACCCAGGCTCAGGGTACTGGCAAAGCAGCTGCCAAAGCGTCCTCTTCCCTGGTATCAATGTCAGACTCATCATCAGTCACTCCTTCCCTAGACCCACCATGTCCTCCTCCTGAGGAGTCCCCCGAACTGTTTGAGCACAGTGTTGGGTACATGCTCCAGGAGGATGCCCAGCGTTTCGAAGGGTCTGATGATGAAACCCAGCTACAGGAAGGCAGTAGGGTGAGAGCAGACAGAGGGGATGCTCAAGAAGGACACCAATCTGGCAGTCATGTTCCAGCAGCTGCAGCATACTGCCAGATTGGCTCCAGTGATGAGGAGGGAGGGGATGATGAGGTCACTGACTCCACGTGGGTGCCTAATAGGAGAGAGGAGGAGGAGGATGAGGAGGAGGCACATCTCCAACGAGACAGGATGCCCTTTGGTGGCCAGCGTAAGGGCAGTACACCGACGGAATCACACCGCAGAGCTCCGCCTGTGCAGGGCGCTGCCTCTGCCCGTCATTCAAAAAGTTCCTTGGTGTGGGCCTTTTTTGAGGCTAGTGCATCAGATCGCACAGCTGCTGTTTGCAACATATGTCTCAAGCGTATATCGCGTGGCCAAAACATCAGCCGCTTGGGTACCACATGCCTGACCAGACATATGTTGACCTGCCATGCAGCTCGTTGGCAAGCCTACCTCAAAGACCCACACCAAAGAACAAAGCGGACCTCTCCTTGCACCGCATCAGCTGGGATCTCCAACCCCACTATAACTTCAGTCCTCTCTGAAACATGCACTGAGAGGAATGAAGGTGTAGAATTAGGTGTGTCACAGCCAAGTACTTGCGGCCACTCTGCTAGCAGTACACCGACGTCCGATTCTAGCAGGCAAATTTCCCTGCCCCAGCTGCTGGACCGTCGAAAGAAGTTCACTCCCAGCCATCCACATGCCCAGCGGTTGAATGCTAGCTTGGCTAAATTGCTAGCGCTTCAACTGCTGCCTTTTCAGTTGGTAGACTCGGCCCCCTTCCGTGAGTTTGTGCAATGTGCGGTTCCTCAGTGGCAGGTTCCCAAACGCCACTTTTTCTCACGGAAGGCTATTCCGGCTCTCTACCGGCATGTGGAAGGCAATGTCTTGGCCTCGCTGGACAGGGCGGTCAGCGGTAAGGTGCATATTACCGCTGACTCATGGTCCAGCAGGCATGGACAGGGACGTTACCTTTCTTTCACGGCCCATTGGGTCACTCTTTTGGCAGCTGGGAAGGATGCAGGACAAGGTGCAGTAGTGTTGGAGGTTGTCCCACCGCCTCGCCTCCAAAATGCTACTACTGGTTGTGACACACCTCTCTCCTCCACCCCCTCCTC
This sequence comes from Rana muscosa, assembly GCA_029206835.1. NCBI lineage: Eukaryota > Metazoa > Chordata > Amphibia > Anura > Ranidae > Rana > Rana muscosa. Next base: position 557,808,738 of record CM055118.1, on the reverse strand, counting down.
TTCTTCTTCCTCCATGGCCTCTTCCTGTGGTTTGTCCTATGAACCAGCGGTGCTCCGTAGCCGTTCACGGGGCTACGCAAGTACGCAGGCAAAAAGATGCCATGCCGTGCTTGCGCTGGTGTGTTTGGGGGACAGAAGCCACACTGGGGCAGAGGTCCTGTCTGCTCTGCAGGGCCAGGCCGAGAGGTGGTTGACGCCACGCCAGCTTAAGCCAGGAATGGTGGCTTGCGACAATGGCACCAACCTCCTCTCCGCCCTCCGACAGGGATAACTGACCCATGTGCCCTGTGTGGCTCACGTCCTTAACCTGGTGGTGCAGCGGTTCTTGGGCAGGTACCCGGGCTTACAGGATGTCCTGAGGCAGGCCAGGAAAGTCTGTGTGCATTTCCGCAGATCTTATAATGCCAGTGCTCGCCTGGCTGAGCTGCAAAAGGAGTTGAACCTGCCCAAGAACCGCCTTATATGTGACATGCCCACCAGGTGGAACTCAACGTTGGCCATGCTGCAGCGGCTGCACATGCAGCAGAGGGCCATCAATGAGTACCTGTGCGACTACGGCACCAGGACAGGGTCAGGGGAGCTTGGTTTTTTTTCTCCACGCCAGTGGGGCATGATCAGGGATGCATGCACTGTCCTGGCACCATTTGAGGAGGCCACGAGGATGGTGAGCAGTGACAGTGCATGCATCAGTGACACTGTACCTCTTGTCCACCTGTTGGAGCACACGCTGCGTGGAATAATGGACAGGGCACTTGAGGCAGAACAGAGGCAGGAAGAGGAGGACTTCCTTGCCTCTCAAGGCCCCCTTTACCCAGACAGTGTTCCTTCTGTCCCACCCATCGCACAGGAAGAGGAAGAGGAGGAGGAGGAGGAGGAGGAGGATTGTGTCAGCATGGAGGTGGAGGCTGGCACTCAGCATCATCAGCAGCAGTCTTTTAGGGATGATTTACAGTCCCAAGAAACCAGTGGACTTGTACGTGGCTGGGAGGAGGTGACTGCGGATCATGTCGTCCTTAGTGACCCAGAGGACTCCGGAGCGAATGCCTCAGCAAACCTACGCTGCATGGCCTCCCTGATCCTGCAAAGTCTGCGGAAGGATCCTCGTATTCTTCGGATCAAGGAGAGGGACCATTACTGGCTGGCCACTCTCCTTGATCCACGGTACAAGGGTAAGGTTGCGGACCTTATGTTACCGTCGCAGAGGGAGCAGAGGATGAGACAACTCCGGGAGGCCTTGCAGAAAGGTCTGTGCAACGCGTTCCCAGAGACTGGGAGGTTACAAACTCCTGGTCCAGGACAACGAGTTGCTGAGGCTTCGGCCAGTCAAAGAAGGAGCGGTGGGGAAGGTGGCCGTCTGACCGATGCGTTCAGACAATTCTTTAGTCCGCAGCCCCAAAGTATGATTGGTTCCAGCAACCATCGCCAGCGTCTGATAAACATGGTGCAGGAATATCTAGGGGCAAGGTCAGACTTGGACACCTTCCCCACCGAAAATCCTCTGGCTTACTGGGTCTTGAGGATGGATCACTGGCCAGAGCTTGCACAGTATGCAATTGAGCTACTGGCCTGTCCTGCATCCAGCGTTCTTTCAGAACGCACATTCAGTGCTGCTGGAGGATTTGTCACGGATCACAGGGTGCGCCTGTCCACCGACTCGGTTGATCGACTGACTTTCATCAAGATGAACCAGTCTTGGATCACCACCAGCTACCACACACCTGATGCTGATATAACAGACTAATTGATTTTAACATGTCACGTCCCTTCAAGACTGATGCTGATGCTGAGTGCCTGTGCTGTTATGTTGACTGGCTATCCTCCTCCTCCGAGTCCTCAATGATACGATTGATGATGATAGCTTGGAAGATCATTTTTGTTTATGGGTGCCGCCACCAGTGGCTAAGGCCCAATTTTTCAGCCCCTATTTTACAGGGGCGTGTACTTACAATTTTTTTAGCAATAATTTGCCATAGGGCTCATTGCTGTGCTCCAAGTACAGTATCTGTGAGGGGTTGTAGTGTTGTGCCACCAGTGCCTAAGGCCCAATTTTTCAGCCCCTGTTTAACAGGGGCGTGTCATTACAATTTTTGAAGCAATACTTTGCAACAGGGCTCATTGCTGTGCTCCAAGTACAGTATCTGTGAGGGGTTGTAGTGTTGTGCCACCAGTGCCTAAGGCCCAATTTTTCAGCCCCTGTTCAACAGGGGCATGCAATTACAATTCTTGATGTAATAATTCACAGCAGGGCCCATTCCTGCACCCACCAAGAGTAAGTCTGAGGGCTTACAGTGTTGTGGCAACGCCACCACCACCACCACCACGAAAGGCCCAATTTTTCAGCCCCTGTTCAAAAGGGGCATGTAATTACAATTCTTGATCTAATAATTCACAGCAGGGCCCATTCCTGCACCCACCAAGAGTAACTCTGAGGGCTTACAGTGTTGTGGCAACACCACCACCACCACCACCACGAAAAGCCCAATTTTTCAGCCCCTGTTCAACAGGGGCATGCAATTACAATTCTTGATCTAATAATTCACAGCAGGGCCCATTGCTGCACCCACCAAGAGTAACTGTCAGGGCTTACAGTGTTGTGGCACCAGCACCACCATCAAAGCCCCAATTTTTACTACCACTGTTCAACAATTATATGTAATTAAAATTCCTGATATAATAGTTGACAGCAGGGCGTTCCAGCACCAACCAAGAGTAACTGTGAGTGCTTACAGTGTTGTGCCAACACCAACAACTAAGGGGCCTATTTCTGCAGAGTATATACGGCAGGTCCCTACTTTCAAACATCCAACTTACAAACGACTCCTACTTGCAAACGAAAGAAGACAACAGGAAGTGAGAGGAAATCTACCCCTAGGAAGGAAAATTCTCTCCTGTAAGAATAAATATGGGAGAAAGGTGTCTCCTCTGTACTGATGCTTTATCAGCAATCCTTGTTTCAAGAAAAACACCACATTTCAAAAACAGTTGTCATTGGGACGGAAAGTGAGGTGAAATGTTCTGAACAGGGGCACAGACAGCAAAACAAATGTTACAGGGGTGATAACCCTTACCTATGTTTCCCAAAAAGTTTAAAAATAGATTTTTGGGCTGGAGCTACAGTTCAACAATGTACCTGTTCAAAATTACAAACACATTCTACATAAGAACAAACCTACAGTCCCTGTCTTGTATGCACCGCCTGTATACGGCTGTTCAGAGTATATAGGGCCTTTTTTATTTTATGTGCGGGGTTCCCCTTAATATCCATACAAGACCCAAAGGGGCTGGTAATGGGCTGGTGTAGGGGGGGGGGGGGGTCATGGGGTAGCTATGCCATTTTTCTTAAAGATTTTCATCCATATTACCGGGACCAGACATTACATTAAAGCCGCAAGAAGTTTTAAATGGCTTTTTTTTTCCTTTAGAAGTGTCATTTTGTGCAGGGACAGTTCTAAACACGGGAAACACGTGGCACTTCACAGGCATACTTTAGACACCCCCCAGGTACGATATTTAAAGGAATATTTGACTTTTTTTTTTCACTTTATGCATCATTAAAATGACTGCTCCCGAAAAACGACCGTTTTTAAAACTTCTTTTTGCATTGATACATGTCCCCTGGTGCAGAACCCGGGTTCCCAAACCCTTTTTAGGACAATAACATGCATAATAGTTGTTATAATTAGCACTTTAGAATTCGAACGTTCGCATCCATTGTATTTAATAGGGTTCTAATGTTCGTACGAACTTTCGGTCCGTTCGCGGGTTCTGGTGCGAACCGAACCCGGGGGTGTTCGGCTCATCACTATGTAGGAGGAATCTTCAGATCGTGGTAAAGAGTACCTCTAGATCAGTGGTTCTCAACTTTCTAGTGCTGTGACCCCTTGAAAAAATTTCCCAAGTTGTGGGGACCCCTAACATTAAAATTATTTTCGCAGGGTGGGGAAGTATTATTATTTTCACAGGCAAGACAAGTAATCCTAACCCACCGACATTCAGGCGCTTCCTGAGTTACTTCCACTCGTACAGTATTAAAACCCTTATGGTACATTTTAGGATGTACCACTTTTTCTCTTTGTTCTCCTTTCTTTCCCTTTTATCTCTCCCTATCCTAATTTCTTGTTTTTTTCCCCCATCCCTCTCTCTAGCCATCTTTCTTATTCTTCTTATTATTTCTCTCCCACGGTGATCCGATGTCCAGCGATGCTGCAGTCTCAGTCTCAACTCCACACGAAACCCCCAAGATGTCAGAGAGGGTGGGGTCACCCATCATAGGTTAAGCCAAGGCTTTCCCCGGCAAGCGAGGAATACCCAATGATGTGGCATCACGGGGCGGGGTCACCCGCCTACATCATAGGGTATTCCCCGGCAAGCGGGGAAAGCCGGGGCTTACCCTATGATGTGACGGGTGACCCCGCCCCCTCTTACGTCATGGGGGTTTCGTGTGGAGTGGAGACTGGAGGAGACTGCAGCATCGCTGGACATCGGATCACTGCGGGGCATAGAGAACAACGCTGGACAGACTGGATTACATCACTGGAATTTCTTTTTTCTTTTTTTCTTTTTAATAAAGGGCTTATCCCAACTGTGTCTGTGTGTTTTTTTACAATTTTTTACACTTTCTTTGTGAAATGGTAGGGGTACAATGTACCCATTACCAATTCACATAGGGGGGAGCCGGAATCTGGGGGTCCCCTTTGTTAAAGGGGTCTTCCAGATTCCGATAAGCCCCCCGCCTGCAGACCTCCACAACCACCAGGCAAGGGTTGTGGGGATGAGGCCCTTGTCCCTATCAACATGGGGACATCCTCCCCCCCATGTTGAGGGCATGTGGCCTGGTACGGTTCAGGAGGGGGGGCGCTCTCTCGTCCCCCCTCTTTTCCTGCAGCCTGCCAGGTTGTGTGCTCGGATAAGGGTCTGGTATGGATTTTTGGGGGGACCCCACACCATTTTTTTTTTTATTTTGGTTCCCTGCGCAAAATGTCATTTTTGAAGGGAAAAAAGTCATTTAAAACTACTCGCATCTATTAATGAATTGTCGGGTCCGGCAATACAGATAAAAGTAATTGAAAAAAACGGCAGGGGTTCACCTTAATATTCATACCAGACCCAAAGGGCCTGGTAATGGACTGCGGTGGGGGGGGGCCTTGCCGATTTTTCCAATGACTTTTCTCTGTATTGCCGGGGACCCGACAATTCATTATAGCTGCGAGTTTTTTTCCTTCAGAAATGACATTTTGTGCAGGGACAATTCTAAACATGGGAAACATGCGCTACAGGCATACTTTAGACACCCCCCCAGGTACGAAATTTAAAGGAATATTTCACTTTTATTGTTTCACTTTAAGCATTATTAAAATCACTGCTCCCGAAAAAACAGCCGTTTTTAAAAGTTTTTTTGCATTGATACAGGTCCCCTGGGGTAGGACCCGGGTCCGCAAACACTTTTTATGACAATAACTTGCATATTAACCTTTAAAATTAGCACTTTTGATTTTTCATGTTCGTGTCCCATAGACTTTAACAGTGTTTGCGCGTTCGAACTAATTTGTTGCCTGTTCGCATGTTCTGGTGCGAACCGAACCGGTGGTTGTTCGGCTCATCCCTAGTCTCCAGCTCTGTAGTGTCTTGCAGCAGTGACACCTATGCCAAAATCAGGAGATATGTCTCCTCCAGCCCCTCCCACTTCACATTTCTAGTCTCTGCCCCCCACCCATGCTGTGAACGGGCGGCCGCGGGCTCCAGGGACAGGCCTGCTGAGTGGCCGTGAAAAGGTTGGGAGAGTGGTCCAGGCTTCAGGAACAGCCCAGGATTCGGTGACCCCTGGCAATTCGTCATTCGACCCCCGGGGGGGTCCCGACCCCAGGTTGAGAACCACTGCTCTAGATAGTGTAAAATGGTATAATTGGTATAAAACCATGACAGTGTAAAATACTAGTATCAGAGGTAATGTAGAACCCATATCCACGGTAAAGAGGTGAAATGAAAGCGAAGACCAATGTGACTAAAGGGAGCAGTAAGAAGGTGTCCAAGTTAAGCCAAGCCTCTGATGAGACAAGTGGAAGAAAAAGGGAAAGCAAAAAGGCATGAAGATCAAAAACTGGAGTGGTAGTATATCAAATATATATACATCAAAGAAACACCAAAGTAGAAGCAAAATGCTTGGGATACTCTCAGTGATTTTCTTGTCAAATTTGTTTATTAAATTTTCAAAATTACAAGCATATATTGTCAATAAACATAGTCACTATAAATAGTAGCAGTTAAGGAGAACACAAATTAGATATTTATGTCAAGCTCCAGTGATTTTTGAAGGCAACAACAACAGAAGAGGAGAAAAAAAAACAGTAATTTAAGTTTAACATATGTTGACCATTATCTGGAGACTTGCTAAAATATATGCTTAGTGTTGAATTTAGTAATTACAAACCAGATTTAGTAATAATATATAACATGTAAGGTAATATAAGGATTTATAAAGAAAAAATGAAGGGTCATAATTTCTCGACCTCATATAATGTTATTGTAATATATAAGGTTTGTATTGTTTCAAAGGAGCTCTAAAGCTGAAATATACTGATAAATAAAAAACATAAAAAAAAAAAAAAATGTTGCTACCATTTTTGCATATAATAACAATATATGCTAGGAAAGAAAAAACAACAAAAAAAGAGCTAAAGAGCGAAGATAGAAGAGAGGGAGGGGTAAGAAGAAGAAGAGAAAAAAAATAAAGATAGTAGGTAGAAAAGATAGAAAAGGTCGAAAAGGTCCCCGGGGTATCTTATAATGTTGGTCTGATAATATTAGTATATTAAATAGCTATTAGTAGTTATATTACCAAGGTCTTAATAATGTGATGTCAAAGTTGGGAGGGAAAAAATTAGTCACCCAAGGATTCCAGATTTTTTCAAATTTTCCAATATTATCATTGGTAATGGCTTCCGTTTTTGAGTGGGTCTCTCAGTGATTTTATACTCACATGAATTATTTTGGTTTCGCCACACACACTTCATTTAAAGTCCCAAATTCCCCTCTTTTTTGAATATTCTCAGGGATAGAAGCGTTCCCATATGTCTCATTTAAAGTCCCAATTTATCCCCCCCCTTTTTTTGTCATATATCAATAGGGATGGAGGTGTGTTATGTGGCTAGGGACCATCATTATTCATTGGCTGACCCTAATCGGTCGGATTGTATATATGACATTTAAAGATGATACTCCTCATTTACACATACATTGTTGTTAGCAACCACTGTCAGCTCATTGAGCTGTTGCAATTCCGTGTGCCCTGTGGCCAGTGGGCTGGTCTGTGTTCCGATGCCCGGGAGCTGCGATGCATGATGGGTGCCCTCTCCTCCACTTTTGTTGGATGCAGGGGATCGGGCAGGCATTCCCCTTGCGCAATGGCGCCATGCCTCAGCGCTGTGTGTGTGATGTCCTATCTGGGCGCCCATCTGCGCATGCATTTGTTTTACAGCTTGGCTGACAAGTGGGGAGTCACCCTGGCGTTCGGCCAGATTGCCGCTCCTGTTGTGCCATGCCAGCGTGATGCTGGAGGGGACCTGGTGGTCATGCTGGGTGCATATAAATCACCCCCATTACTTGGTAGGTAGTCCTTCTGACAGCACCTCTTATGCACCCTGCATCAGCTTTCCTGGAGTTTGGTTCCTTGTTACACCATGGCCGTAATCACTGAGTGTATCCCAAGCACTTGCTTCTGCTTTGGTGTTTCTTTGATGCATATATATTTTATATATTACCACTCCAGTTTTTGATCTTCATGCCTTTTTTGTTTTCCCCTTTCTTTCACTTGTCTCATCAGAGACTTGGCTCCACTTGAACACCTTCTTACCCCCCCCCCCTTTTATCACATTTGTCTTAGTTTTCATTTTACCTCTTCACCATGGATATGAGTTCTACTTTACCTCTGCTTTACTCAAGATTACTCCTTTAGGAAAATAATATATCCCAAGAACTGCATCTGGTTTCGTTCAAACTCACATTTCTACAATTTAATATAAAGTTGGTTCCTTCTTAGCCTTTCAAAGACAGTGCAAACATGTTTGCAATGTTCCTTCAGGTTATTAGAAAATAGTAGAATATCATCCAGATAAGCAATCACAAAGTGGTCCAATAGGTCTCAAAAAGCATCACTGATGAAGTGTTGGAAAGTGGCAGGAGCATTGCAGAGGTCAAAAGGCATAACCAGGGACTCAAAATGGCCATATCTGGTTCTAAAGGTGGTTTTCCATTTGTCTCATTGACGCATGCGGATGCGGTTATATGCTCCCTGTAAGTCTAGTGTTGTGAAGACTTTGTCAGAGCGGAGTCTTTCCAACATTTCAGAGATTAAAGGAAGTGGATAGCTGTTTTTAATAGTGATTGTATTCAAGTCCTGGTAGTCAATGCATGGATGTAAGGTGGTATATTTCTTTGCAACAAAGAACAGGGCTGCCCCTGCAGGAGACGTTGAGGGTCTAATAAAGCCCTTCTCTAAATTCTCATCAATCCATTCCTTGAGAACCATATGGGCGAGGAGGTAACTGATCTGCATTCTTCGTATCACAGACATCACAGAACTCATAATATTGTGGAGGCAGGTTGTCATATGACTGCGTAGTAACCACATCCACCTGTGATTCCTTGAACGGCAAAGAACTTGTTCGACAAGGTTCTCTACAGAATTCCTCGCAAGGGGGGACGTAAAGTTTATAGTCCATCCTTCCCAGTTGATAGAAGGATTATGGGTGGAAAACCAAGGAATGCCCAGGATGACAGACAGGAAATGTTGGTGACACCGCTGAAAACTGATGGTCTCATGATGGTTAGCCTCAAATTGCAGTATCAAAGAGACTTATTCATGGGTAACAGGTCCTGAATTTAAGGGTGAACCATCGACCATCTCCATATCGATAGGAGCAGACTTATTTCTTGTTCTTGTATGTCCAAAAAGTTCCCCCCAGCCCCAGAGTCCAGCATAGCAGAGTACAGAATTTCAATGCCATCAGAGATAATAGGATTTTTATAACAGCTTACCTGTAAAATCCTTTTCTTGGAGTACATCACGGGACACAGAGCGACATAGTCATTACTAATGGGTTATATAGATACCTTCAGGTGCTGGCACTGGCAACTTCCAAAACCGGAAGTACCCTCCCCTATATAAGCCCCTCCCATCCGGGAGCACCTCAGTTTTGTAGCAAAGCAATAAGTGTCCCTAAAGAGGGGTGGGAGCTCTGTGTCCCGTGATGTACTCCAAGAAAAGGATTTTACAGGTAAGCTGTTATAAAAATCCTATTTTCTTTCTCGTACATCACGGGACACAGAGCGACATAGTCATTACTAATGGGATGTCCTAAAGCAATGCCCAATGAGGGGGGGGATACACCATACATAAGCTGAGCGCTATCAGACATGAGGATCTTTTGCGGCCTGCAACACACTGCGCCCAAAGGCGACATCCTCCTGACTTCTAACGTCCACCTGGTAGAACCTAGTAAACGTGTGTACTGAAGACCATGTTGCGGCCTTACAGATTTGAGCCAGGGAGGCCTGGTGATGCACTGCCCATGAAGTTCCAACTGCTCTCGTGGAGTGCGCTCTAACTTTGAACGGAGGCGGTCTCCTTCTCAAGCCATAGGCTTGCATTATGACCTGTCGAATCCACTTGGCTAAAGTAGATTTTGACGCTGCCTGACCCTTTCTGGGGCCTTCCGGCAGAATAAACAAAGTATCCGTTCTGCGAATCTGAGCAGTGGCTTTTAGATAAGCTTTGACTGCTCTTACTACATCCAAAGAATGCAATAACTTTTCCTCTACCGAAGTAGGTTTGGGGAAAAAAGAAGGAAGAACCACATCTTGGTTCAAATGAAACCTCGATACCACCTTAGAAAGAAAGGCTGGATGAGGACGTAACACTACTCTGTCCTTATGGATAACCAGATATGGCTCTTTACAGGACATAGCTGCTAATTCCGACACTCTTTTAGCCGAACAAATGGCTACTAGAAAAAACAATTTCCTGGTGAGAAGAACCAAAGAAATGTGCTGTAATGGTTCAAATGGTTGTTTCTGTAGAACCGACAGAACCAGGTTTAGATCCCATGGACATATGGGAATATTAACCGGAGGACTAATACGCATCACTCCTTATCTAAAGGCTTTGACTAGTGAATGCGAAGCCAAGGGCCTTTGAAAAAATATTGACAAGGCCGAAAACTGACCTTTGATAGTACTCAAGGCAAGCTTCCTATCTACAGCCCACTGTAGGAAGTCCAGACTCCTACCTATTACGTACTTATGTGGATGCCATTTCTTGGCCTCACACCACGCGATGTACGCCTTCCAGATTCTATAGTAGATCTGCCTGGATACCGGCTTCCTGGCATTGATCATGGTAGATACCACAGGATTAGAGAGCCCTCTCTTTTTTAGAATGTGGGCTTCAATAGCCAGGCCATCAAACCTAGGGCTGGTAAGGAAGGGTGGTATATCGGTCCTTGCGAAAGCAGGTCCGGACGACGTGGGAGAGTCCAAGGACTCCCCACTGACATTTTACAATCTCCGCGTACCATGCTCTTCGGGGCCACGCTGGAGCCACCAGAATCACTGGTTTCTTTTCTACCCTGATTCTGCGGAGTAATCGAGGTAACAATTCTGGCGGTGGGAATGCATATATCAGCTTGAACTGATCCCAAGGGAACACTAGGGCATCCGAGCCGCAAGCTAGGGGATCCCTTGTCCGAGAGACAAACCTGTCCACCTTTGCGTTGAATCTGGATGCTAGAAGATCTACATCCGGTGTTCCCCACCGCTGACATATTGTCCAGAAAACCTCGGGGTGAAGGGACCATTCCCCTGGGCATAATTGTTGGCGACTTAGAAAGTCCGCCTTCCAATTCTCCACTCCTGGAATGAATACCGCGGATATGGCTGGGACATATCTTTCTGCCCATTTCAGGATGTAATTTACTTCCCTCTGGGCTGCATGACTCCTGGTGCCCCCCTGATGATTGATATATGCCACTGCTGTGGCATTGTCTGATTGAATTCTGACAGGGGACCCTTGGAGTTTGGATGTCCATGCTACTAGGGCATACCGGGCTGCTCGTATCTCTAAGAGATTGATGGGCAGGGCCTTTTCTGCATCCGACCATCTGCCCTGGAGAGACCATTGCTCCAGTACTGCTCCCCAGCCTATAAGGCTGGCATCTGTAGTGACCACCTTCCAAGAAATCGGACTGAAGGATTTCCCTTTTTCCAGATTCTGGGGAACCAACCACCAACGGAGGCTCTTGCGAACGGAAGGGGACAAGGACATTGTAAGTCTAGGGCCTGAACTTTTTTTTTTTGTTCCAGGCTGACAGTATGGCCCCTTGCAAATTCCTTGAATGGAATTGACCGTAGGGTACTGCTTCGAATGATGCCACCATTTTTCCCAGCAGCCTCATGCACAGGCGTATGGACGGCTGTCTTTTTTTGTACCCACTAAGTGGATCAACTCTTTCAAAGACAACACCTTTCCTCGAGGCAAGAATATTTTTCTCTGGCCTGAATCCAACCTTAGCCCCAAGTATTCCAGACTTTTGACTGGTTTTTAGGGCTGACTTGTCTCGGTTGATAATCCAACCGTGAGATTCCAGATACTTGATTGTCTTGTGAACGACCACGTCTAGTTTTTTCACTGAGTGGTCTATCAGCAACAAGTCATCTAGATATGCCATTATCATTACACCTCGTGTTCTTAGATTGGCCAATAAAGGGCCAGAATTTTTGTAAACACTCGTGGTGCTGTGGCCAGACCGAAGGGTAAGGCTCTGAACTGAAAATGGCGCCCTTCTACTGCAAAGCGTAGAAATTTTTGGTGGACTGGAAAGATGGGAATGTGCAAATAAGCATCTTTGATGTCGATCGCGGCTAACCAATCCTCCCCTTGTAGGGCAGTGGCCACCGATCGGATCGACTCCATCGGAAAGTCCTGATATACAGGAATTTGTCTAGCCCTTTTAGAATTAATATGGGCCTCCCGTCCCCGTTTGCTTCGGGACTGTAAACAGGTTTGAGTAAAACCCGAACCCTCATTCTTCCAGGGGAACCTCCATAATTACTCCTTGGAGCAATAGTTGTTCTAGTGCCAACAGGAGGGACTCTCTCTTCCGGGGATCCCTTGGCACGTTTGACCTCAAAAATGGGAAGGAGGAGAGTCTTTTAACTCCAAACTGTATCCCAAACATACTGCGGAGAGCACCTATCTGTTTTGATCGTGTCCCGCCAGGTCTCTTGCGAACACCTGGAGTCCTCCCCCCACCCGACTGAGTGGGGGCAACCCTTCAATGAATTTAACTTTGGGGGAGGTTTTGTACCTCCCCTGACCCAGGGTTTCTCATTACCCTGCGATTGTCCCTGTTTTTTACCCCCGGGAATTGACCGAGGAGGCCGTCGGCCGATGCCCCAGGGACTGGAGAAGCAGGCCTCTTAAAGAGGGACCTCTAACTCTGTTTTTAACCGGCAAGAGCGTATTTTTACCGCTGGAAATTTTCTGGATATATTTGTCCAGGTTTTCCCTGAATAAGCGTTCACCATGAAATGGGACGCTAACCAGCCATTCTTTACAGGGAGCTTCAGCAGACCAGTTTTTTAGCCATAGAAGCCTACGCATATGTACTATAGACAGCGTAAGGCGGGAGGCCTGATGGACTGAATCCTTTATGGCGTCAACCGCAAAGCCTAAGGCTCTAGGTAGATCAGCTAGGGCAAGGGCCTGCTGATCTGTCAAGTCCCTCAAGACCTGTTTCAACTGATCCTTCACTGCTTAGCAGACCCCACTGCTGGTTGTGTCACCAAGCTTGCTGTAGAAAGAAGCAGACTTTCATAAGGACTCCAATCTTTTATCTATTGGGTTCTTGAACATTTGCACATTATCCACTGGACATGTCAGTGATTTATACACACAAGAGATGGCTGCGTCCACTGTAGGAACCTTCCATTTTTTGATGAACTTATCCTCCATGGGATAGACCACCGGAAATCTCTTGGGGGAATAAATATTTTCTCAGGATGTTCCCAATCCTGGTAAATGAGCCCTTTCAGTAAAGGGTGAAGTGGAAAAGAACAGACAGTCTGGGGGCTTCTAGCGACCCCAACGAGGATACAGTAGTGGTTGATGGTTCCGCAAGGTGCATTTTTAAATGCTGATCGGACCATGTTAGTCAGAGACTGAACCCATAATCTTTCAGCTTGAGATGCTGAGAAAAGGTTCCCCCCACTGTTGATTCCTCTATAACAGAATCAACCTCATCCTGATCCCCTTCAGGCAGGTCGATCCCTGTATGGGACTGTTGCTCTGCTAACAGGCACTCTGAAGGAGGAGACGGAGATCGGGCGTGCTTTCCCTGACAGGGAGGCAGCGATCAATGTTGACAATCTCTCTCTAATCCTCCCAGAGCTAAGGAAAAAACCTCCTCTGTTACATACACAGGAGCAGGTGAACTGAGGACAGCCACAGTACCAAGTACCCCTGCGGGGTCTCTACGGTCACTTACCTCTGAACTTCAGGGGAGACTGGTGCAGCAGAAGCATGCCCAAGATCCTCAGAGCCCGATGAGACCCCCTTCGCTTCCTGGAAGATTCAGTTCCGGAGCTTCTGGACGGCATATTCCTAAGCCTAAAGCTGAGGTATTCCAGCCGTAATACACCACTTTTACTGAGAATAGTCTAGCACAATTGCTGCTATATAACAGTTGGTGTCTACTAAAGTGCCTTTCTAGGGGATGCCTGCATCAACCGCCTCTGTGTGCCTTTATACTGTTGCTAGCTCTGTCTGTGCACTTCAATAGCCAGCTATGATTGTGCTTTAAAACACGCTGGACGCCCGCACATGCGCAGTAGCGCCGCGGCGCACACCGAGCGTCATCCACCCGCTCCGCCCCTTTTTCCAGATCGCCTCTATATATAGAGGCGCGTGCACGCGCGCGGGCACGTGCGCCTTCGGCGCCTTTTTTGAAAAAAATAAGGAGCTAGATGGGAGCCAGGGTCCCTGCCGCAGGGCCCGGGGATGGATGAGCGCAGCAACAGGGCAGAGGAGACAGCTTCCCAGCAGAGAACTTACCAACTGCCTGGATTTGATTTTGGAAGAAAAAAATCCACATTACAAGAAAAAGAACCATAGCGGCCTCTAGTGTCTAACACAGGTACCGCGGTCTTACTTTTTTTTTTTTTTCTTGCCTACTATTAAAATTTTTACATTTTCTCAGTAGTAACAGGCATACACAGAATATTAGCGGGAATACCTTAGGTAACAGGCAGAAAGACAAAATAGGCTTGGGGGTCCCTCAATAGAACCAAGTTCCTGAGGGCCCCCACTTACCTTTTCCTCTCCGCAGGACTTTGTTTGGTCCACAGAAGCCCAAACTTCACCTATCACGGCAGGCATTGTAATCAAACCTTCAGGGACCGGGTTCCCAAGGATTCCACTCCCCTGGACCTGTATAGCACCCTGCACAGAAAACATCTTGGTCGTGGGTATGACCAGAGCTCTGGATCCCAGGGTCCAGCCCTCCTAAGAGAGGCATTACAGGCAAAACCTTGCTCTTCTCTTGCAAGGCCCGGGTACCGACCGTTTAGCTATGAAGCTTTTTTGGTCGGATCCGGAATAGCTTACTGAGGCCCAAAAGAACCTGTACGCAAGCTCAGTGAAAAACACATGTTACTTCTTGGCCAACACCTTAGACACTGGCAAAAAACTGAGGTGCTCCCGGATGGGAGGGGCTTATATAGGGGAGGGTACTTCCGGTTTTGGAAGTTGCCAGTGCCAGCACCTGAAGGTATCTATATAACCCATTAGTAATGACTATGTCGCTCTGTGTCCCGTGATGTACGAGAAAGAAAAGTTTATTGGGATGACAAAATGATATAGTACGGAATAGACTTTATTCTCTTTATGTATCAATGGGGAGATAGACTGGTTAACCCCCCTAGCAATGTCACTGCCAGGCCGCGGTCCTCAGGATTGCCCCACCAGGAGGTGAGCAACCTTGGGTCCAGTAGCGGATAAGCAGGTAAGGATCAAACAGACGCGTGGTCAGTAAACAAGCCAAAAGGTCGGCAACGAGTAGTTGCAGGTTGGGATCAGGCAGAATAGTAGTCGAGAAACAAGCCAAAGGTCGACAACGAGTGGTAGCAAAATATGGACGGCAGCAGGGAAGACAAGAGCAAGGCACTGGCTGAGAAAGCACAAGAACCTGGCAAAGAGGAAGTGCAGAGACAAAGCTTATATAGGAAGTTCATGGGGAACAAGGAGGTAAAGGTTCAACAGCAATCAAGACACCAGGCAGGTTTGTCCAATGGATCAGGCAGGATTGTCAAATAGATCAGGCAGAGCGCTGTCCAGCATTCCAGATAGCTCAGTGAGAAGAGTCAATGCCAGACACAGAATAGGTCCCACGTCGGAGCCCAGATCCTGACACAGTGGAAGGATAGAATTCTTAGGCTGCCAGTGGAACTTCCAGTGTCAATAATTGCAATTATACCATTTTGGCTGGGGAGACTCTGGTGTCTGTCTCTCTGAAGCCCTGTACACACGATCGGATTTCCTATGGATTCTACTTCGATGGATTTTTCCATCGGAAATCTGATGAAGCTGACTTCTATCAGTCTTGCCTACACACCATCAGTCAAAAATCTGACCGTCCCAAACGCCGTGACGTAAAACACTCAGACGAGCCGAGAAAAATTAAGTTCAATGCTTCTGAGCATGCGTCGACTTGATTCTGAGCATGCGTAGGTTTTTTTATCCGATGGAGTTCCACACAGACGATCGGAATTTGCTATTGTTTTTTTTCCCATCGGATAAATTTAAAACATGTTCTATTTTTTCTCACCGATGGAAAAAAGACCGATGGGGCCCATACACGATCGGTTTGTCCGATGAAAAAAGTCCATCGGACTGTTTTCATCTGTAAAACCGATCGTGTGTACAGGGCTTTACAGTTAAGCATTGAGATGACAGATCTGCGCTCTCATTGCCAATTTTGGCATCCAGAAAAAGAGACTACATTTGATGGCATAAAGGTTGAGCGGTGAAGGCTACCAAGTCAATTGTGCTCAGTGCAGGTAGTGGCAACCTTGTATCAAGCCAGAGAGGTCTTCATGCTTAATACTTCCCAGAGAATATGGGTAAAATTTGTAGATCTCATGAAGCAAAAGCCTGGAGTCATTTATTACCAAAACAAGTCAAATGTTTTCAGCCAATTCTATCAAAGTCTATGGGACCAAAAATGCTTGTAATCTGGCAAAAAGAAGCTCATGTACTTTTTTGAGCGACAGGCGTTTTTTTTGTAGGCAACAGAATGTTCATATGTGTACAGGGGCTATTGAAATGAATAGGGTTAGACATGTTGAGTATTTTAGAGCTACAAGCTTCAAGCTGAAAATCGCTCAGGTGCGAACGGGGCCTAAGTGGGCTCAAACAACCCATAGATATGAACATTATTATTTTAGCGCTGTTCCATGAATTTGTATACTCTTGTCACAGATCAACAGTTTTGCTGCTAACCTGTCACCTCTATTCCTAAAGACCACCAAGCATGCTGGTACAATACATGTAGTTCCATAGTTTTAAGTTATCACAAAAGACTTGTGTTCAAAATTGGTCTTTCACCTGCTGTGAATGCACTTAGCTACATGCCCAGTCCCAGCCCACCTCCCTTTCTATTTAAGTTGGGCTCATTCCCTCATGAAGGGCCTGAGCAAGAGATTGTGTTCCTAGCATTGGTACCTCAGTGTTTCCTACTGTCTCTGACTTTCTAACATATTCCAGATGACCACAAGATTTCCGAGGTTTCTAATGACCTTGACCTTGACCTTCCAGGAAGTTTCAGAATTTACTAAATGTATCTCACTTTCTGAAAGTTTCTGAGGGATGCTGATATTATTAGTGTTCCTGTGGCAGTATCACAGCCCGCAACATACCTGTACCAGCCGCAGGGGTCCTCGCACTCACAGCATGTCAGTCCTTGGCACTTTTGCTGGTGGCCTGTGGCACCCCCGTGTGAGTATAGTGAGGCCTCTAGCACGTCTTATGGCATCCTCATATCAAGATGGCAGCACCGAAATGCTTCCTGTTATAGACAGCAATTGCATCACTTCCACCATTCCCTCCGGAGGTCATCTCCTGTTTAATCACTATAAAGCTAAAAGGTTCCAGAGAGATAGAGTGTGCTCAGTTGTTTTAGAGCTACCCACAGTGTGTACCTGCTCCTTGCCGTGTGATATTGCTACTTGACCTTTGCTACGTTTATTGACTCTGATCCTTTGCTGCCTGCCCTGACCTTCTGCTATGTTTGATTTTGATTATTGGACTTTCCCTTTTGTACCACATTTTTTAAACTGTGCTGGATTCAACTCCTGAGTACCTTTATCAAAGGTGTGTACCCATGCTATTGGGCACCCCATACCCAAACACTGACAGGCAGTATCCCCTTTGTTCCCAGCGACTTCACAAGTGTCTTGCCAAGCCTTCCAATGTGATAGCTGTACCCCCAGTGTTCCCAGTGTAATCTTACAGTGCTTTCCATTATGATCTCCACAACCCCATTGTTACCAGCATTATCAAGCCTATCTCCAGAGACTCTGTGTGTTCCTACCTGCAGCCTGTATCCTTGCATCTGTTGTATCCTCTAATACTTCAAATGTACTTGTGCTTCTGTTTCCTTTGTGTACCTCTGTTATCTTTTTAGCCTTCCTGCACTTTCGAAACGCCACTCAACTGACCCAATCCGTATGAGTGCATGTGGCGGCCTCACCCAGCGCTGCTTCACTGACCACACCTGGCATCAGGATTGGCTGAGGCCATCACATACGCTATCCCTCTATACACTGCTGCTCCCCCATGAATGTAAAGCATTCTTTGATTGGATGAGGTTTCAGTCATGACTCTCAGTTCTGCCATTCCTCCTTGAGAAAAGGTTCTCTATGCATGAAAGTGAAAAAAAAATATTCTGTGTCCTGCTCCCCCTATCCCTACCTGAGCCGGAACTCCATACAGCGAAGTGCATGAGACCAGCTGCTTCTGATTCTCCCCCTCCTCATTGGCTCCGACACAAAACAAAGGTGAAGAGGTAGCGGGGGCCGAGCTGAGTCACGCTCTGTGTGCCAATAGACACACAAACCTGGGCTCGGGAGCAAGTGCACACAAGTGCCTCATACCAAGCAGCTTGCTATCGGGGCACATGGTGGGGGGGGGGTAGGAGGGTCGGTGGAGAAAAAGGGGGATCGTAGGGTTGCCACCTTTTCTTCAAGTCAAATCTGAACACTTTAGCAGCGCACTGCAATTTTTTTTATAGTATAAACTATACATATATTTTGCTATTAAATAACATTTCTAATCATATGAAGTTAATAACAAGAGTCCCCCTTTACATCAGAATCCACAGAGTTCCCCTTTTACATCTGAACCTGCAGAATTCCCTTTCAATGTAAGGGGGGACTCTGCAGACTCTGATGTAAGGTAGAACTCTGGGGCCTCAAACATAAGGGATGCTATGGGAACCCTGATTTAAGAGGGAACACTGGGAATTCTGATGTACGGAGAAGACTCTGATGTAAAGGGAAACACTGTGGCTTCTGGTGTAAAGGGGAACTCTGATGTAAGGGGTGCTCTGAGAACCCTGATTTGCCTTAGTGTACTCACTCAGAGGCAGGAGAAAGAAGGGGGAGACTTCAGTCACAGACAGGGATGGATGGTATGCCCACTCACCCCTTGGCAGTCAACACCTCTCATCCAGATGTATCTGAGGCTGCTGGACTTCAAATTTTTGACCCCAAATTTCCTTTTCTGAGGCACAGCACCGGGGATTGGAGTGTGGACAGACACAGAGGGGTAGGGTTTTTTGGGGTGGGGGGGTTTGTTAGTGCTGGCTTTGGGCAGTGTGAAAGAGTGTAACAGACACTCTCAGGCAGTCTGAGACCTGGACGCATGAATTCCAAGCCCGAACTGTCCCAGTGAATCCTTGACAGGTGGCAACCCTAGGGATCGGGGATGCTCTGTGCAAAACCATTGCACAGAGTGGGTAAGTATAAGGTGTTGTTATTAAAAAAAATCCTTTAGTATCACTTTAGCTTTATGAAAATGTCACAAAACAGTATTTAGATGAATGGAGCACATTATGGTAGAATGGTAAACAGGATGGTGTAGACACTTAATTTCTGCAAGGTATCATTATGCTTTACCCACAATACCTTCATCATGTGTATTGGGATCCTGTATATATGCTCCATAAGTAGTACTTTGTGTGCATCTGGCCGCCTACTAATAGAAAATCTATACAGACCTTTGATTCCCTACCACGGCACATACATACACACAAACTCTTGAACTAGTCTGAAGGAATGGATGTCTCATAAAAGCAAAGTTATTTCGTGAAAAATGTAGGCAAACAAGCACATTCTATTGAATTTAGAAAATACATCTATTATGAGGCTCTTTGGAGTTTATGGCAAAATGAAAATGTTTACAGTGGATTAAATCATTTCAATAACGTGTCCAGATTTTTGTGTGACTTTATAAATTATCCAATTTAAGCTATTTATGTCTGCCATTTCTTAGGAGAGAGATTAATGTAGCCTAAAGCCTGGTATGCAACTTTGCTTTTAAATGCAAATATTATAACAAGTATAACACACAAAGGCATTTACTATATCAATTACTCCTAGTAGGCATATGTAAAATACCTTGTTTGTCTCTCACTTCTTTAATTGAGCTACAAATCCAGGATACCTTTATACAAAAAGATATTATAAAACCCCCAAAAAGAATCTGAATGGCACACCTTTTTCGCATATGTTGTAATATGGGGGACGTCTAGCTCAGTGGTAGATAAATTTTCAGTGAGTTCACAACCAAAAGGAACTTCAGGTTTTAGGGCGTGGTAGCCCACTTTTATTAAAAGTAACAAAAATGGAAGTTCATACATGCATGGGTTGCCCACACAGGGGTTCTTCTGCAGAAAAAATACAACAAAACAAAAATGCCAAGTCACCTGGCTCTCAAGGCTCACTCAGCCTTGGTACAAAGCTGTGCAGGCCCACTCCTGGCCTCTAGGAAGGGGCTCTCCTGACACTCCAGGCTTTCACACTCCTCCAAGACTCACGGTCCCCTGTGGTCCCCAGGACTCTCTCTTCCAGTTCTCTCAGCTATGGTCTCCACTAGGGATGCACCGATACTGGTATCGGTATCGGTGCCGATACTAGGCATTTTCACGAGCATCGTACTCATGAAAATGCGCCGATACCAGTAACCGATACCGGAAGTGATGTTGCGTGGGCGGGGCCGGATTCCTGACGAGGCCACCAGCGGTCCCAGCCCCGTCCTCCTGCAGCGACTTCTCGGCTCTCGCGGCCACCCCCCCCGCACTGACATAGCCCCCACTTTGCTTGTGTGGAGGCCGGGAGCGACAGACATGACTTCCCTGGTACCCTCCTCTGTGCGGCCGGCATCATCTCCCCCAGGCCAGGAGCGGGGGTCTGTGACAGCAGCAGCCAGCAGGGATTAGCACTGAGTGCAGCCTAGCAGGTACGACTCTTGATGTTCATGTTGTACATGTGTGTGTGCCACTGTGCCAGGCCCAAGCAGAAAAGCATAGCTATTAAATAAAGTGTAATAAAGTGATTTGTGCAACAGGCTGTTGCACTGTTATGCTTGCGTCTATTTAGCAAGGTTACTCTGTGGTATAACAAGGAAGCTGAGACTTCTGCATTGTGTAAATGTGCTTTTACTATACAAGATGCTGTACATACAAAACTATTACAATATTAGGACTACAATACAAGACTGACAGATCTCTATAACAAGCAAAATGCCTAGCAAATTAACAGCCTATGGTCTATAACAGTACAAATACATTTAAAGGTTACTTAACTTCAATTACGCTATGTTCATAATCTCCATTGCTGGTGACCAGGCATCTTCTTCTTCTATCATGAGTGGCTTCTTCTGATGTTACAGCAACATGATGTGTGTCCCTGTGTCCTAGCTTATGCCTGCTTTTATGTGTCAGGCAAAGTTATCAAACAACAGAAACATACCTGTTTACTGTAGCTGTTGAATACAACAATGCTATCTTCCTATTGTCTACTTAAACCAAATCTGTCAGTAATCTAACAGTCATTCTTTCAGTTTGAGAGCTGAAAGAAATCTCAAACAAGTAATGTCTTACTTGTTTACTGTAGCTATAATACAACAATGGTACTATCTAAACCCCATTGTATGAAAACAGCATTTGTTTGAGAAATCTACTCAAACCAAAAACTAACAGTAATCTGACCAACTCACGATTGTAAAATTGTCCCATGTATCCTATGTCTGAGTAATATAATAAAAATCATATTTTTAACAAACGCAACACATGCACAAATCACTTTATTACACTTTATTTATGATATCTATGGCTGCTATGCATATTTATATAATCCATATTTAGCACTATATTTAACTGGCTGCTTGCTTCTGCTTGGGCCTGCCACACACGCACAATCGCACATGATGATGACGACTTAAAGTCATCATCATGTGCAATTCTGCTTGGCACACACGCACAATCGAACATGATGATGACGACTTAAAGTCATCATCATGTGTGATTGTGCGTGTGTGCCAAGCAGAAGCAGCCAATCAAATATAGTGCTCAATATGGATTATATAAATATGCATAGCAGCAGCCATAGATATCATAAATAAAGTGTATTAAAGTGATTTGTGCAACAGGCTCATTAAAGGGGTTGTAAAGGCAATTTTTTTCTTTTAAAAAAAATAACAAACATGACATGTTATACTTACCTCCACTGTGCAGCTCGTTTTGCACAGAGTGGCCCCGAACCTGGTCTTCTGGGGTCCCTCTGCGGCTGTCTCGGCTCCTCCCCGCAAGAACCATGCCTGCAGTCCCTGACGGTCTCCTGTACCATGCCTGCAGTCCCTGATGGTCTCCTGTACCATGCCTGCAGTCCCTGGCGGTCTCCTGTACCATGCCTGCAGTCCCTGGAGGTCTCCTGTACCATGCCTGCAGTCCCTGATGGTCTCCTGTACCATGCCTGCAGTCCCTGACAGTCTCCTGTACCATGCCTGCAGTCCCTGACTGTCTCCTGTACCATGCCTGCAGTCCCTGACGGTCTCCTGTACCATCCCTGCAGTCTCTGACTGCCTCCTGTACCATGCCTGCAGTCACTTCTGTCTGTTGCCTCCTCATTCCCTCTACCAGCTGTCACCCCTGCCCCCATGTTTCCCAATAACCCTCCTATCCCCATCCTCTTCCCCCCAGCGATCACAGCCTTTTCCATCCCAACTCTCCCACCCCACAATCCCTATTTCACCCTTCCCTCAACTACCGCCACCTCCCAAACCACCCCTCTTCCTAGGCGATAGGTATCGGTAATTGGTATCGGCGAGTACATGATGTCAAGTATCGGTACTCGTACTCTGTGTCAAAAAAGTGGCATCGGTGCATCCCTAGTCTCCACGACTCTCTCAGCTGGCCCAACTCTCGCAGTCCACTGACCTGGAACCTCTCCCACATGGAGTGCCCTCTCAAGTATATTGCCTGGGTTCCTAAACAGGAGAAAACCTCCCCCCTGGCTGCAGAAACTGCTCCAAATCCACCTCCACCTCTACCTCTCTGAGCTATGCTCAGATCTGCCTTATAACGGATGTGCACACAGTTTCCAGCCCCGATCCAGACTTACCAAATCCAGAGAAAATGTAAAACATAATTTTCTCTGCTCACAAAGCTTCTGCTGGAGCTTCCCAAACTGACTCTTTGAGAGTCCTGTGTCCATTTTAAACTCATTTTCACCGAGACAGGGGCTCCCAATCTCACAATGTATATTATGATATTTTGCTCCAAATGGAGTTCTTTCCAGGAATTGGTTTCACACAGCAAAGTACACATTAGAGCACCTGCCAACTTTTATTGTTCAACAAAAAACATACCAAAAAAAGATAAAAGCGTGGAGGGATTTTTTAGGCGCCTTACATACCACTAAAGTCTCCATTAAACCAGTAATATATTTTAAAAAAAAAATTGTAAAAAAAAATCCATAAAAACACATATAGGTTAGGCTGACAAAGAATAATACTGATGAGGAGGCACTAATATGCCGCACTGATAGGTGGCTCTGATATGCGGCACTGGTGAGCACTGATAGGTGGTACTGGTGGGCACTGATAGGCAGCAGTGGTGGACACTGATGGGCAGCACTGGTGGGCACTGATAGGCTGCATGGATAGGCAGCACTGATGGAAGGCACAGATGGGCATTGATAGTCAGCACTGACGAGCAGGCACTGATGGGCGGCACTGACTGGCATCACTTATGGGCACTGATTGGTGGCACTGATAGGCACTGCTGGGGCTTTCCTGTAATCAGGACACTGATGATCAGTGTCCTGATTACCTGCCCAGGTCTCCTCTGCGGGAAGATCCTGCACTCCTTGCCACACACTCTGTCAGTGTGAGGGGAGATATTTTACGGCACTTCCGTATTTACATGTGACCGGCTGTGATAGGACACAGCTGATCACATGGTTAAAGAGCCACAGCCATGGCTCTTTACAGAGATTGGGGTAATGCCACGTCCTAGCAACATGGCGCTGCCATGATCGCGGCCATTTTGGGGTGCGGTCATATGATGTCCTCCCAGAACGAGAGCCGCACCACCCCTTTGTCATTTGATGGTGGGCAGGCGGCAAGCGGTTAAAGATACTTCTGCAACGAGTAGATCTAATCTCTAATCCACCATTTTCAAACAGGGCTCTGTGAGCCCTAGAGTTCCTCTAGATCAGTGGTCCCCAAACTGTGGCCTGCGGGCCAGATGTGGTCCTTTGCTTGTCTTTATGCAGCTCTTGGAGCATTATTTCTCCTAATATGAGGCACTATTCCACCAATGATGGGGCGCTCTTCCTATCACTGACAATGATGGTGGGGCATTATTCCTCCTGCTGATATCAAGGATGGGGTACTTTTCCTATCACTGACACCAACAATGGGGCACTGTTTCTCAAACTGATAACAATAATGTAACATTGTTTACCCCCACTGATGCCAGGACTTTTTCTACTCCAACTTGCCACAGTCTGTCCCCCCCCTTCTTAAAGTCTGAAGGACAGTAAAATGGTCCTGTATTTGGAAATATTGGGGACCCCTGCTCTAGATGGTTGTAGGAGTTCCTTGAGCAATGGGAAATTTCTGCGCCACAGATAGGTAACCAATAACACCCATTAACTTTTTAGCTATCTGCATGGGGGGTAGAATTCCATGCAATGACTTCAAGTGTAAGGAGCATTCTAATTCACCATGAACTATATTACTATTGTAATTATTAGCAGGCGTTCCCTGAGACCATAACGTTTTTTCAAAGGTTCCTCCATGTTAAAAAGGTTGAGAAAGTCTGCCCCAATCTGTACGAAGGGATTCTGCTATAGCACATTTTTTTTAATGGGAAATATTAGTTTATATATTTTCCTCACTTTTGTTTACTTTGCTTACATAAATAAATTGTAATAAAATTTATAAAAAAGTTGTGATTAATTTATGTAGTTTGGTGACCTATTTTACAGACTAGTAATAACGCTTCTGATCTTATCTTGTATTTTTCACATGATCTTCGTGTTAGTTCCAGTGATAAATAACCTATGCCTTTCAGAACACTGTAAAAACATTATTTTTTTACTTGGTAACCGATAGCGGATATTGGAAATTAAAACAAATATTTTTCTTAAGTAGGTGCAATGAACATAGACCTAATGCCTCATGCAGGCTTCCTGTTCCTGACCTTGACTGCACTCGTATGCTTTGGTGCTCCTTTGGACAGCTTCTACTTGCATCTGAATAGATTAAACCTTGATCTCATTTATTATCTCAAGAAATGGTCTCAAGGTCACAGGGCTGGAAATTTAATTATGGTGGCAGTATATTAAGTGGCAAATTTAAAGATGCTGAATTGCAGTAATTAATTTTTTGGACGGTGGTCTCTAGGGAGCAGGTCTCTTTTCCCACTGGCTGTTTAGGCATTTATCACGACCACTGAGCTTGACAGCTGTCTTTTAGCTTTTAACCTGCTTCATTATTCTTCTTTTATGGCAGCCTTTAAAAACACTAGACAACTATATCTTCTTTTATTGTAATATATGTTATGTGCTTGTATTAAGCTATGCTTCACCTTCGCTATAAAACACGATTCCTGTATGGCCATGAGCTATTGTACCAGAGCCAAGTCTAAGCTATAGCAATGATTACCTTTGACTGACACCTAGTGTCAAGGGATGAGATGCAGCAGCCAAGCAAACTACAATTTTCTTAATGATTTACCAATAAAAAATACTGAATACGGCAGCTTTCAGAAGATAATGCATTGAAGGAAATATAATGTCTTTTTAAAGTATTTGTCGATACAAATAAATGTGATGTGCTTAATTACATTAGCTTATCAATCTAATGTCTTAAAAACCTCATTTGTTTGTACAGTTGTCCATTATTTATGTTCAGGGGCAGCCATATGTCCTCATTACACACACACAGGCTCAAAGTCCTTCTAATGCCGCGTACACACCACCGTTTTTAATGTCATTGAAAAAAACTATGCTTTTCTCGACGTGATTCTTCTCAAGCCTGCCTTGCCTACACACTATCGTGAAAAAAAATGCTCGAGCAAAGCGCGGTGACGTACAACACGTACGACGGCACTATAAAGGGGAAGTTCCATTCGGATGGCGCCACCCTTGGGGCTGCTTTTGCTTATCCTCGTGTTAGTAAAGTTTGGTGAGAGACGATTCGCGCTTTTCAGCCTCGTGCTCTTCAGTCTGTTACAGCGTGACGAATGCGCCATCTCCATTATGAACGCTAGTTTAACAGAACGAGCGCTCCCGTCTCATAACTTGCTTCTGAGCATGCGCGTTTATTTCACGTCGTTAAAGCCTACACACGGACGTTTTTCACGATGAAAAAAACGGCGACGTGAAAAACGACGATAAAAAATAGAGCAGGTTCTAAATTTTTAATGGCCATTTTTCACATTGCAAAAAATGCTCTGGAGCCCACACATGATCGTTTTAATGACCAAATAAAAAAATGGCATTTTTCTCGTCATGAAAAACACTCGTGTGTACGCGGCACAGCTAGTGGAGGAACAAATGTGGCACACCACAGCACATAATTGACTATTAAACATAAATTCACTGAAGTCCAGTTATAAATCCCTTTCCCGCAGAGGGTACGCACATATGCGTACTCGGCTTTCGGGGGTTATACCGGGATGATGCCTGCAGCTGCAGGCATCATCCCGGTACTGTTGTTTAGAGCCGGCGATTGGCTTTCCAGGTATAACAACTGATGCGGCTAAAAGCCGCTCGGTTGTTATACCGGAGGACATCCCCCCCCTCCCGCCGCCTCCGCTGCTCTTACCGGGCCTCCCGTCCCACCGGGAGACCCGATCCACAAGCCGGATTTAAAAAAGTACACAGTATTCAGAATCGCCGTTTTCGGTGATCTGAATACATTGAAGTGCAAAGGAGGGATTGGGGGTCTTTTAGACCTCCGATCTCTCCATAAAGAGTACCTGTCACCACTTATTACTGTCACAAGGGATGTTTACAAACGCATACGGAAGTCGCACCCGCATATGAAAACGGTGTTAAAATCACACATGTGAGGTGTCGCCGCGATCGTCAGAGCAAGAGCAACAATTATAGCCATTTACCTCCTCTGTTACTCTAACCTAGTAGCCGTAAAAAAAAATAAAGCGTCGCCTATGGAGATTTCAAGGTACCGTAGTTTGTCGCCATTCCACGAGTGCGGGCAATTATAAAGCATGACATGTTTGGTATCTATTTACTCGGCGTAACATCATCTTTCACATTATACAAAAAAATTGGACTAACTTTACTTTTTAATTTTTTTTAATTCATGAAAGTACATTTTTTCAAAAAAGTTGCGTTTAAAAACACAGCTGCACAAATACTGTGTGACATAAAATATTGCAACAATCGCCATTTTATTCTCTAGATTTTCTGCTAAAAAAATATATATAATGTTTGGGGTTTCTAAGTAATTTTCTAGGAAAAAATACGCATTTTAACTTGTAAACACCAAATGTCAGAAATGGGCTTAGTCATGAAAGGGTTAATCTCCTTATCTATTGGTACCCTCCACATTACATTTTCCATCTGTGCAGCAACCAGAAAAGCAAACATATTTCTTGACAGACTCCATGGCAGCCTGCGTGTGGGTTTACCCTGCCTCCTCTCCAATGCTATAGGACCCCACTCCCATAAATTTTGGCTCAAGGCCACAGACTAAATTCCTTTTTTGTCCTCCTCTATGGACCCTATGTGCTTACCACCACGGCAGTGGATTGACGTCCCAGTCTTTAGGAATAAGCCCCAGTTACAAGCGGGCTGGTTTCGGGCATGATGGATAAGCGGTGCAGTAGCCCAGGGCCCAGCCACGGGCAGGCAAGTGGTGTTTCAGATGGTAAAACCCTGTGATATGGGTGGCCTGTTTATGCCCATGATGGACATCCTTCCAGTGCCCCAAAATTCTTCATAAACCTTTTTAAAGCTTTTTCTGATATAAAATTAGTAGCCCTTCAGAAAAGGAGCCATGCTATGAAGCATAATTATTCAAATAATATCCATATCAATACTGTCAAAACTTCCTCTTAGTATAAGCAGCTGCCATTATGGTTGTTACAATGTGGTATTTTTAGTAAATGCACAGCAAACAGTTCTTTGGCACTACTCCTATTACTATAGCTGTATGGCTCTCCAACAGAGTTTGAGGTGCAGAGGAAGTGAACATGTACGTATGTATATCTTTCCTAAGGCTCGATCCAGAGGCAGATCTTTAATTAGGCAAATTAGGCGTTCGCCTAAGACCTCGCGGCCACCTAATTTGCCTAGTTAAAAAGATGCCTCCCTGCCATCAGCACAGTGGCAAGTCCCAGCTGGTCTGTAAGCTCTGCTTTACCACGGGACGGGAGCTCACTGAGATCTCCGGATCACCGCAAGATAGAGCCGCTGCGCTGACAGTTCCCCCCCCCTCCACACAGACCACAGACGGAAGAGGAGAGAAAGCTGCTTCTGCTCCTCCTCCCGACCTCTCCTCCTGTGCTTGCCCCACCCACACTCCCCAACAGTATTCTGCCTAAGAGAAGGGGATGCGTGGGTGGGAAATTTGAAGACCAGCAACTAAAAGAGGAAAAATAATAAATGAGGGGGGATTTGGGACTTTAAATGAAGCACAAATATGTGCCTCCATCCCTGGTTCAAGTAGGCAAAAAGGGAATTGTGGGACTTTAAATGAGGCTATTGACTTGCAGAGGTAAAATGGTTTGTAAACATAATTTATTTGTGACAGTGATATGAACCAAGTAGAAAAGTAATTTCATATATATACATATGCACACGGAAGGAACAAAATGGATAAATAGATACATACATAATCGGCTTGACAGCACATGATCATAACGAATAAATGTTGTTAAATTATATGAATACATATGTAGCGATACCTCTATGTATCTCCTCAGACAGTATGGGCCGCCGATTTCTTTCTCTTCGGTCCTGCAGCAAGTTACCTCTCTCCGTTAGAGTCTTCACCCTAGTGTGTAGAAAGAAGTATATTTTCTTTCTTTACTCTAAGAAGGCCAATGTCCACACAGTAGGTTAAACCCCAATAAAAAGGTTTATTTTTATACGTTGCTTGATGAACTTGACAGGAAAGTTAGAATGAGAGAATATGAACAGGGAGGTAGGTTCAGGCACACAACACTTAAGCAACACTCGTAGCCACTCAAGCCTGAGTGGGTTTTGCTCACCCGGATAGTCCCTCTTACAGTGGTCCTAGCAGCCGGTGTGGAGCACGAAACAACTACTTGCGATTTCCAAGGGATACGATCAGGAGATCCTCTACCTCAGAATCCTTAAATCCCAAACTTCCCGGCCTAGTAACAATAAGACCTTAGGTACCAATGGGGCACGTTACAAGGCTTTTGGCGGATAGGAATCATTCCCTCTGTCAGGTAGCCAGGCCTCTCCCAAGACAGCAAATCTTTCACTAATCCCCTTGGGACCGATCCTCCCCTGGCTTCCTCTCCTTCAGAGCGAGCAACCCCTCACTTGGGTACCCTGGGACTCCTCTTCGGGTGTAGGCCTCAGCCAAAGGTGCTGGGCCTACCAACAGTGATGCAGCCTCGGGCTAAAGGTGCCCGAGACCGAAACACACGCACGCACTCCCGGCCATGAGGGCCACCGAAGGTGGGGTATGTGCCAAACAGGACCAAGGGGTCCCCTGGATCTCTTTATGCCCAATCGCGTCTGCCCCTTAAGTACCCTCCCCCAGCATGCACAGCTGCCGAGAGAGGACTGCCAATGGTGTTGCGATACTCCCTGTGGTTCCACCTGAGCCGGAGATGACAGTGTCACCTACAGGCAACAGGAAACACTGCAGCCAGGCAATATCACACCAGAGCAGAAGCAAGTTTTTAGGAAATTAACAGTCTGAGCCCAACTATTGGCTCAGACTAACCCCTAAATTTGAACATAGCACCCCCTAAATTGGGGAGGGCGCTACACATATATGTACACATGTCATTAGGACGGCATTTGGCAATATGATGAGAAGTATAAAATCTTTAAACATGATTAATTGTAAATGTAATACAGAGTATTTTCCTATTGATAGGCATGTAGATGCATCCTGAATTTTTGACGCGTTTTGTGTAAAAAACACTTCCTCAGGGGCGGATGTAAAGGAACAAAATGTAATTAATCCAGTTTGATCCTAAGCATAACAGGAAAAGGCAAATTGCCAATCCTGAGTATTTACATGGGACCAGGGTCAAAGGGGTGTCTCTCCTGGGAGCTGAGGTAGTCTTGTGCCGTGTGATAGCAGGGCGCACACACACACACACAACATCCACAGGACACATGTTGCCAATCTTCATAATGTATCAGGGTGATAAACATGAGTAATGACCACCAAAGGGTCTATATGAATAAATATATATGATATCCGTGAGTTTTAGATAGTGTTGTTAGGGTGAAGGGTTAAGAATGTGTACCCAAGTGAAGAAATAAAGAAATGTGAAAGAGTGTGAACCAGTACAGATAAAATTGAGGTAATTTACCAAAAGCCAAGTGGACACAGATAAAGATATTAGAGAAAATGTAAAGAAACATGATAGACAGTTGCAGATCACCAAGAAACATCAAGGGCCGCTTTCATGTCTCATGCCTGGGAGCTGCGGTGCACTCTGTGCTCCCTCCCCTTTCCTTCTGCACTGTCTGGGGCGAGGGGACGTGGGGGATTGGGTGGGAACCAACAGTGCATCAGCCTTGTGGCATGCGTGACGTCACTAGTTTCAATCATAGCTGACACAGCTTGAGCATGTGGGCTTCGGTCGCAGGCAGTGGTTAGCGCCCAGGTCGGGGCCCCTCCTTGCACGTGCGTGCTAACGTGACGCTGGTAGGAGTCCGCGTTTGTGCGGGGCATGTGCAGTATATGGCACCTCCCTGGAGACAGTTTCCTTTGCCTCACACTCGGAGACGTTGTATTTTACAGAAGCCCTTTGCTTTTGGTAAACTACCTGAATTCGATCTGTACTGGTTCACACTCTTTCACATTTCTTTATTTCTTCACTTGGGTACACATTCTTAACCCATCACCCTAACAACACTATCTAAAACTCACGGATATCATATATATTTATTCATATAGACCCTTTGGTGGTCATTACTCATGTTCATCACCCTGATACATTATGAAGATTGGCAACCTCCACTCCCTCCTTTCTCTTTCCTGCCTCCCAGAGAGTATTCTGATGTAAGGGGCACTGTTCCTTGCTTCCTGCATCCCTTTTTCCATCCCTCTTTCTTTCTCTCTCTCTCCATCTCTTTCTCTCTCCACCCCTCTCTCTTTCTTTCTTCCTCCCTCCATCCCTCTTTCTTTCTCCCTCCATCCATCACTCTCTCTTTCTCCCTCCCTCCCCCGTCCATTTGCTTGAATTATAATATGGCTACTCCCCACCAGCTGACAATATCCCTCATCCCTCTCCAATCCCCTTAACACCCATCTTTTTGCCCCCCCCCATTCCCTCATGCCAGCACAAATCCTCCTTTTTTATGCCTTGGATCCCCAAGTTTCACTCTAGTTCTCCTCTACCCATCCCTCATCTCCTACCCACTCCCTAATTTTTACTTCTTCTCCCCAGTGCCGGCTCAAGACATTGTGCTGCCTGGTACCAAGAATAAAATGATGCCCCCCCCCCCCCAAGAAAAAAAATCTCGCCCACCAAAATGCCCCAACATACATTATTTTAGATCATGATAACTAAAGTGGACCTTTCATGGCTCTATACATGCATAGGAGTATATAGAGGACCTGCCGTGGCTCTAGACGTGTATATACAAGTATAAAGAGGACTTGTCATGGTATTCTACATGTAAAGGAGTATAAAGAGGACCTATCATGGCTCTATACATGTATATAGGAGTATAAAGAGGACCTGTCATGGTTGTTTACATGTATGTAGGAGTATAAAGAGGACCTGTCATCGCTCTATACATGTATGTAGCAGTATAAAGAGGATCGGTCATCGCTCTATACATGTGTATAGGAGTGTAAAAGGACGTGTCATGGCTCAATACATGTATGTAGGAATATAAAGAGGACCTGTCATGGCTCTATAAAAAGGACCTGTCATGGCATTATACGTGTATATAGAAGTATAAAGAGGACCTGTCATGGCTCTATAAAAAGGACCTGTCATGGCATTATACGTGTATATAGAAGTATAAAGAGGACCTGTCATGGCTCTATACATGTATATAGAAGTATAAAGAGGACCGGTCATGGCACTATACATGTATATATGAGTATAAAAGGACCTGTCAGGGCTCTATACATGTGTATAGGAGTGTAAAAGGACGTGTCATGGCTCAATATATGTATATAGAAGTATAAAGAGGACCGGTCATGGCTCTATACATGTATATAGAAGTATAAAGAGGACCTGTCATGGCTCTATACATGTATATAGAAGTATAAAGAGGACCGGTCATGGCCCTATACATGTATGTAGGAGTATAAAAGGACCTGTCAGGGCTCTATACATGTGTATAGGAGTTTAAAATCATGTTATGGCTCAATACATGTATGTAGGAATATAAAGCGGACTTGTCATGGCTCTATACATGTATGTAGGAGTATAAAAAGACCTGTCAGGGCTCTATACATGTGTATATAGGAATATTAAAGGACATGTCATGGCTCAATAAATGTATGTAGGAATATAAAGAGGACCTGTCATGGTTGAATACATGTATAGGAGTATAAAGAGGACCTGTCATGGCTCTATACATGTATATAGGAGTATAAAAGGACCTGTGCGTGGCCGGTGGCCGCAATGTCAGCCGGCCACCCGCGATCGCTCCAGAGAGCCAGAACGGGGATCTGTCAATGTAAACAGACAGATCCCCATTCTGACAGGGGAGGAGAGACATATCTGCTGTTCCTAGTGATTAGGAACAGAGATCTCTCTCCTCCTCCAGTCAGTCCCACCCCCCCCCAGTTAGAAACACCTCCCAGGGAACACATTTAACCCCTTTCCTGACAGTGATATTTACACAGTAATCAGGGCATTTTTATAGCACAGATCGCTGTATAAATGTCACTGGTCCCAAAAAAGTGTCAAAAGTGTCCGATCTGTCCACCGCAATGTCGCAGTCTTGCTAAAAATCGCAGATCACTGCCATTACTAGTAAAAAAAATAATAATAATAATAAAAATGCCATAAATCTATCCTCTATTTTGTAGATGCTATAACTTTTGCGCAAACGAATGAATATACACTTATTGCGTTTTTTTTTACCAAACATATGTAGAAGAATACATATCGACCTAAACTGATGAAGAAATGTTTATTTTTATTTTTTGGGATGTTTTGGGATGTAAAAAGTAAAAAAAAAAAAAAAAATTGTCGCTATTTTGGTTTATAGCACAAAAAATAAAAACCGCAGAAGTGATCAAATACCACCAAAAGAAAGCTCTATTTGTGGGGAACAAAGGGCGTAAATTTTGTTTAGGTACAACGTCACACGATCACGCAATTGTCAGTTAAATCAATGCAGTGCCGAATCACAAAAAAAATTATTGAAGTACATTATTTCTATTAAAACATTGTTATATAAAATAAAATAGTTCAACTCACCATAATGCAGCATCAGTGGGAGCCCCGAGTGTGTCACCTGCCACGTCACCTGCCACCATATGCAGATTGTCACTTGCCACTTGTTGCGGATTGTCACTTGCCACGACGCCACCTGCCACACATTGCGGATTGTCACTTGCCACGATGCCACACATTGCGGATTGTCACTTGCCACAACGTCACCTGCCACACATTGCGGATTGTCACTTGCCACGACGTCACCTGCCATATATTGTGGATTGTCACTTGCCACAATGCCACCTGCCACACTTAGCAGATTGTCACTTGCTACGATGTCACACATTGCGGATTGTCACTTGCCACAACGTCACCTGCCACACATTGCGGATTGTCACTTGCCACAACGCCACCTGCCACACATTGCGGATTGTCACTTGCCATGACGTCACCTGCCACACATTGCGGATTGTCACTTGCCATGATGTCACACATTGCGGATTGTCACTTGCCACGACGTCACCTGCCACACATTGCGGATTTTCACTTGCCATGACGTCACCTGCCACACATTGCGGATTGTCACTTGCCATGTCACCTGTCAGCAGATGCGGATTGTCACTTGCCACGTCACCTGCCACACATTGCGGATTGTCACTTGCCATACGTTGTGAATTGTCACTTGCCACGTCACCTGCCACACATTTCAGATTGTCACTTGCCACATGCTGCAGATTGTCACTTGCCAAGACGCCACACGTTGCAGATTGTCACTTGCCATGACGCCACCTGCCACACGTTGCAGATTGTCACTTGCCACGACGCCACCTGCCACACATTGCAGATTGTCACTTGCCACTTCACTTGCCACACGTAGGGGATTGCCACTTGCTGTGAGTAAAGTGCTGTGAGTAAAGTGCTGTGAGTAAAGGCAGGCAGCATTTCTCTGCTGCCCGCGGTTGTAAAGTGAGGGCGGAACTGCAGTGATGCAGGGCGGATGGTGAGAGATGATGTCATCTCTCTGCTCCCAGGCCCGCTGATTGGCCAGCAAGCCCGCTCACCTGCCGACTGTCCCGCCCGTTCACTCAGCCGCCGACCCACCCGCTGACTGTTCCCTGTTCTGCCCGCACGCTCGGCGCCGGGCTCCTCACAGTGGGATCCGCAGCGGAGCGGGCAGAACGGGCTGGCGGCAATATGCCGCCCCCCTGAAAGTGCCCCCTGGGACCGAGGTACCATCGGGTCCCATGGTAGGGCCGGCCCTGCTTCTCCCCTACCCCATGGTTCCCAGTCCCATCCACCACCCCTATTTTTTCAGGGGCTAAAGAAGAACCCTGAGGCAGAGCATCTTATTACCGCTGCTGCTTGTGTGGGTGGTATGTGTACTGCGCCAATCCCTGCTGTCCCTGCTTTCCTATTCATCCAATGTGATTGGCTCAGTACACATCCCAACCACAAATACAGCAGCAGTAATAAGATCCTCTGCCTCAGGGTTCTTCTTTAGCCCCTGAAAAAATAGGGGTGGTGGATGGGACTGGGAACCATGGGGTAGGGGAGAAGCAGGGCCGGCCCTACCATGGGACCCGATGGTACCTCGGTCCCAGGGGGCACTTTCAGGGGGGCGGCAAATTGCCGCCAGCCCGTTCTGCCTGCTCCGCTGCGGATTCCACTGTGAGGAGCCCGGCGCCGAGCGTGCGGGCAGAACCTCCACCTCAGGGTTCCTCCTTAACCCCTGCAAGGGGCCTCATCTCTAAATTTTGCCTAATGCCTCACAAAGCCTAGAGCCGCCTCTGCTCGATTCACATCTATGTATTTTGCTTTTGAGCATTTCTGTTTTGTGTTTTTTATGCTTTTTTTATATTATTTGTTGTTGGGCAGATTTAAAAATGCATATCACAAGTTGAGGCAAAATCTCAGTAAAAACACGGTAAAAACGCACTACATGCTTTTCTGCAGCTTCTTTATTGAAGTCTAATGAACCAAAAATGAAAAACAAAAACAAAACACTGTTTTGCATTTAAAAAAGTCCCTGACCCTTTCCAAAAACCCAGAGGCACAAAAATGCATTGATGAGAACGTGTTCCATAGGAACCCATGTTAAAAAAAATGTCCTGTGTTTCTGCAGGAAGCAAAAAGCATGAAAAAACGCATTGGTGTGAATGAAGCCTAAAGGAGAGGGTAGAAGATTACAGACACACAGTCTAGGGCATGCTGGTAAACAAGGCTAGTAACAACACACAGCTGATAGAGATAAATCCAGACTAATTCATCTTCAGACATTTACTGACTTGCTTTTGACCCCCAGCTGTTTTATCAACACATTGGATAGTCCCGATGACCCTCAAGGGTCAATATTGACCACTATGGTGAACCCTTAAAGAGCACAAGGATGTATGAAAGAAGTTTAGATTTTTAAGTCTTGAATGCTTGTTTCAAGTAAGTAAAAGAGTGAAGCCAGAATCAGAATGACAGCCCCTGAAACCTGCCCCCCTAAAAACAAGTCAACAATTGTTCCTGCCCTCTCGGAATAATCAGCAGCAAAGAGCAATTTTGGATCATTTTATTTAACCACTTAAAGTGGTTGTAAACCCACTTATGCAACTTGTACCTACAGGTAAGCCTAGATTAAGGCTTACCTGTAGGTGTTTGCAATATCTCCTAAACCTACACGGTTTAGGAGATATTTGCCAAAAGGTATACACCGTTGTCTATGGAGCATGTGCACCGTAGACAACGGTGCATTCACAATCAGAATCCCCATTCACAAATCTGGCTTTGCCGGATTTGACGGCTCCCGCGCGCATGCGCGGAGTGACATCTTCGCCGCTCCGGCTAATCACAGCGCCGGAGTGGCGCTGTGATTGGCCGGAGCGGCGATACCCGGAAGTAACCTTCCGGGTATCTGTGGAGAGATGGCTGCGGCTGAAGGGGGAGACGAGGACCACTTCGGGGGCTTCGATCTAAGGTAAGTAATGCATAATGAGCTAGTATGCTAGTCATACTAGCTCATTATGGCTTTGTCTTGCAGGTGGTTTTTTATTTTATTTCAGGGTTTACAACCACTTTAAGCCCCGGACCATTTTGGTGGTCAAAGACCAGGCCACTTTTTGCGATTCGGCACTGCATCGCTTTAACTGACAATTGCGTGGTGGTGCAACGTGGCACCCAAACAAAATGTATGTCCTTTTTTTCCCCACAAATAGAGCTTTCTTTTGGTGGTATTTGATCACCTCTGCGGTTTTTATTTTTTGCGCTATAAACAAAAATAGAGCGACAATTTTGAAAAAATTCAATATTTTTTACTTTTTGCTATAATAAATAACCCCAAAAAAATATATATAAAAAAAAAAAATTTCCACAGTTTAGGCTGATACGTATTTTTCTACATATTTTTGGTAAAAAAAAAAACGCAATAAGCGTTTATTGTTTGGTTTGGCATTTTTATTAATATTTTTTTTTTTACTAGTTATGGCGACGATCAGTGATTTTTATCGTGACTGCGACATTATGGCGGACACATCAGACACTTTTGACACCATTTTGGGACCATTGTAATTTTTACAGCGATCAGTGCTATAAAAATGCACTGTTACTGTAAAAATGACACTGGCAGTGAAGGGGTTAACCACTAGGTGGTGCTGCAGGGGTTAAGTGTGACCTAGTGAGTTATTCTTATTGTTAGGGGGCGTGGCTACACAAGAAAGGGCTGAAAGTTCACCTTCCAACATGACAACAATTCTAAGCACATAGCCAGGACAACACAGGAGTGGCATAGGGGCAACTATGTGGATGTCCTAGAGTGGCCCAGGCAGAACCCTATTGAACATCTCTGGAAAGACCTGAAAATGGCTGTCCACTGATGGTCCCCATCCAACCTGACTGAGCTTGAAAGGATTTGCAAAGAAGAATGGCAGAAAATCCCCCAATCCAGTTGTGCAAAGTTTGTCGTGTCATACCCAAAAAGACTTGAGGCTGTAATTGCTGCCAAAAGGTGTTGAGTAAAGGGTTTGAATACTTAAGTACGTGTTATTTTTCAGTTTTTTCTTTTTAATAAATTTACAGACATTTCTAAAATTCAGTTTCCACTTTGTCATTATGGGGTACTGAATGTAGATTAATGAGAAAAAATATATTTATTTAAACAACTGTAGTATCAGGCTGCAACATAACAAAATTGAAAAAAGTGAAGGGGGTCTGAATACTGTATGAATGCACTGATATATACTGTGTATATATATATATATATATATATATATATATATATATATATATATGTAGTGATACCTTCAACTAAGAAGGCCGCAGATTTAGTTGGGCCCTGAAAGACAGCTCCGCCAACCCCCGGCAATGTACTCGACCCCCTACTGGCACAGTTAGATATGGCAGCAATATTTTCTTATACTGTATGAGTAAACTCAGACATCAAGGCAATAATGAAAGGGGGTATCAAATTTACTTTAAGCTTATGGTAGAAAAGGTTAACAGTGGTAACAGTTTACAGGTAATAAGTTGCAGAGCCCTGCAGCAATAAACATACTATGCATTAGATGAACAGTAAAGGTGCGCCGCGTGGGCGACCGTTAACTAGGCGCCCTGTGGCGCAGTAACTAAATGACTAACTAGCTGGCCAGGCCTGGCTCAGATATCTAAAATTCAGTCTATAGGGGATGATGGTTTCTTCACTGGCAATTCTTTAAAGATGGTGCACATAACAGAATAACATTTGTAATCCAAGGGGAAGGTTGTAATGGAATAAACACTTTACTGTAGAATCTCTGAGTTCAGCTCTGATATGGATCTCCAGCGAGAATATCAGACAGAAACTTGTGGGCCACGGCAGTCTATGGGCACATCAGCAATAAACAGTATATGGTCTGAGCATACGCTCGCTCACCCCTCCGGACGCGATCCCAGTCCGGGAACTTCCACTGACTGTGCCCTCACACACAGTGTCTCCAGCGATCAGGTCCCCGATCCAACCAAGGCTGTAGATAAGCGAAGTCAGATGCCACCCAGGCTCGCAGTGGGGTGGAAGGCTCTTTGGTGCTGCGCAAGGCCTCAGGCTTCAGGCCTTGCACTCCGGCACATCCGCACAGGAGGATCAGTCACTGAAGTCTCGTGTCCCAAAGAGGCCGAGCCCAGCCTCGCCTCCTCCTTTTATAACCCCTCCCATGAGTCTCTGGGGTGGAAACATTGCTGAAAGGGATTCTGGGCAAGGTAGTCCCGGGAGTCTTAAAGGGGACCCCGCTACACACATATATATATATATATATATATATATATATATATTTTAGTACACACATTTTAATGCAACCAGCATTAAATACCACCGTAAATATTAATTAATAAGTGTGGCTATATAATACACACCAAAATAAAATACATATAGCAGTTACAATGTATATAGACATGATTTGGAAAGGCACACACCTCTCTACAAATGTCCAATACCAGTGCCCACACTCAAAATCCATTTAAATGCGATGTTCCAATAAATTCAACCTTGGTTTAAAGTTTATTCTTTTCCATACAATCTTTACACCTACAATTTTGTGTGCAACTTTACCACAAAATGAAAACAAACAAGTGATTGGTGGGAAATAGAGCACATTTGTGATTTTTCAGTTTGCGGTGGAGTTGTATGGATTTACATGAATTTTGAGCATGGACACTATTACTTTTTTCTTCATCATATGTAATATTTTTTCAATTTTTTTATTGGACTATTCATTTAGCACATGCATATATTTCACATTGATCTTGGATATTTATATTTCTCAGTTTGCAGCAGCAGCGCTATTACATTTCATACATTTATGCAGAAGAGTTCATTTCCACACCAAATGTAACCTAAAAGTTTACATTGCATAAATGGTGACTAGTGATCCTCACCTGTGATCTGTTTGCTTGTAATTAGTGTGTGTGTATAAAAGGTCAATGAGTTTCTGGATTCCTGACAGACCCTTGCATCTTTCATCCAGTGTTGAACCGACGTTTCTGGATTCTGAGTAATGGGGAAAGCAAAAGAATTGTCAAAGGATCTGCGGGAAAAGGTAGTTTAACTGTATAAAACATGAAAGGGATATAAAAAGATATCCAACGAATTGAGAATGCCAATCAGCCGTGTTCAAACTCTAATCAAGAAGTGGAAAATTATGGGTTTTGTTGAAACCAAACCACGGTCAGGTAGGCCAACTAAAATTTCAGCCACAACTGGCAGGAAAATTGTTCGGGATGCAAAGAAAAACCCACAAATAACTTCAGGTGAAATACAGGACTCTCTGAAAACATGTGGTGTGGCTGTTTCAAGATGCACAATAAAGAGGCACTTGAAGAAAGATGGGCTGCATGGTCGAGTCGCCAGAAGAAAAACATTACTATGCAAATGCCACAAAGTATCCCGCTTGCAATACGCCAAGCAGCACAGAGACAAGCCTCAAACTTTCTGGCACAAAGTCATTTGGAGTGAAGAGACCAAAGTTGAGCTTTTTGGCCACAATCATAAACGCTACATTTTGTAGAGGAGTCAACAAGGCCTATGATGAAAGGTACACCATTCCTACTGTGAAACACGGAGGTGGATTGTTGATGTTTTGGGGATGTGTGAGCTACAAAGGCAAAGGAAATTTGGTCAAATTGATGGCAAGATGAATGCAGTATGTTATCAAAAAATACTGGAGGAACATTTGCATTCATCAGCCAGGAAGCTGCGCATGGGACGTACTTGGACATTCCAACATGACAATGATCCAAAACACAAGGCCAAGTCGACCTGTCATTGGCTGCAGCAGAATAAAGTAAAGGTTCTGGAGTGGCCATCTCAGTCTCCTGACCTCAATATCATTGAGCCACTCTGGGGAGATCTCAAACGTGCAGTTCATGCAAGACAGCCCAAGAATGTACAGGAACTGGAGGCTTTTTGCCAAGAGGAATGGGCAGCTTTACCATCTGAGAAGATAAAGAGCCTCATCCACAAATACAGCAAAAGACTTCAAACTGTCATTGATGTTAAAGGGGGCAATACACGTTATTAAAAACTGGGGTATGTAAACGTTTGATCAGGGTCATTTGGGTAGTTTCTGTGCTCATTATGATTTAAAAAGAGTAAACACAGTTGAGTGATAATAAATGGCTTCAGCCAAACACTAACCATGAGTGAAAGAAAAGTTTTTGTGTTATCATATTCTCTGAAAAACGGCCAAGAAATCATAAATTCTGCCAGGGTATGTAAACTTATGAGCACAACTGTATGTATCTATATACACTATAATTGATTAATGTATTTTACATTGGTGCACATTATAGTGCTGCAATTAATTGAATTAAATTTAATGTAGTTGTAGTGGGGTCTCCG
The DNA here is from genome assembly GCA_029206835.1 of Rana muscosa. Taxonomy (NCBI): domain Eukaryota; kingdom Metazoa; phylum Chordata; class Amphibia; order Anura; family Ranidae; genus Rana; species Rana muscosa. Next base: position 557,768,181 of record CM055118.1, on the reverse strand, counting down.
TTGAGGCCCCATGGACTACGTTACCCAGAATCCCGTTTGGCACCCAGGGTGCATTGGGCTGCCGCAGAGACTCATGGGTGGGGTATAAAAGGGGAGGGCGGGGCTAGGCCCGGACTCTTTGGACACTGCGCGGCTGGCAAGAGGATTTCCTGTGCGGACCTGCTGCGAGTGCAAGGCCCGAGGCCTGGGCCTTGCGCACTTCCAGAGAGCCTTCCACCTCGCTGCGGAGCCTGTGCGGCGACAGACATCTACCTGCTTCAGGGACGTCAGTGAACCGGAGATCAGGCGGTGGCAGATCCTGTGTGTGTGGAGACACAACGGTGGGAGTCCCGGACTGGGATTGAGTCCGGAGGGGTGAGAGAGCACCTGCTCACAACTATAGTCGAGTACTTTATTAGGCCTATAGACTGCCTTGGCCCATCGGGTTATATTTTCCTCTTCCTGTCAGGAGACTAGTTGAAGGGCTGAGTCATATAGTCTCCGGGGAGTTGTTCTACTACCTTTTACCTTGTTGGATTACAAATATTGTTCCTGTATGTGCACCATCGATCGTCTGGCATGCGAAGATTCCTTCTCTAGAGACTGAGTTTACTTGAGTCAGGCCTGACTAGGAGTTGATAGTACTGTTGGGTGCCATATTGTTATCGGGGACTCAAGCTATATGTTAGTGTGTGTTAGAACTAATTGTGCACTATAGTTAACTACTGTTAGTGTTACTGCAGGGCTCTGCATGCATGCGTTATATGTAATATTGATTGCTAACCTTTATTTACCTAGAAGTAAACCTTTTACATTTACTTAAACCTGGTATTGGAGTCTATGTACATATATCTTATCACTGAATCAGAGGGGTATTGTAGGATTGTGCATAAACTGTTATCGAGCTATATAGAAATACCCCCCCCTAGACTAGCTGTGCCAGAGAAGGGTCGAGTAGATTGCCGGGGGTTGGCTGTGCTGTGTACAGGGCCCAAAAGCAAACCAGCGGCTCCCTTAGTCTGGGGGTAACGCTACACGTGGGAGCATCGTTTCCGGGATCCTGTATATGGCAGACAGATACGCCAAAAGTACCGGCATGGACCCGCTAGAAGTGAAAGCGTGGTGCGAAGTAGCCAGGACAAACCCAGACACGTCAGTGGTCATTAGTCTCCCGGGAGAGGATTGGTCAGTGAACGCGGTAGAGCGACTTGCAGTTTCGCTATCTCAAAACAATGTACCAAGGGTGATAGACCTGAAATCAGACCCAGACACCTCGTTTCAGTATGCACTTATAGAGTGGATGGATGGAATACCGGGGAACCTTAAAGGCCAAAGTGTGCAGGCGCTGGATAACAAAACTTATGGTCTGGCGCACGCAATAACTGTGAAAACTGAGTCACCTCCGCCATCCCCAATGGGATCACTACCAGGGAGACCCCATGAATCAGAGAGGCAGAGAGGGGTGACACCTCCGGTGACACCCATCACAGTTATAGGGCCAGAACTTTTAAATGCTTTGGGAGATCTGCTCACAAAGTGTCAGCAAACAAGTACGGTACACGTAGAGGCCAGCTATCGGAAGCTGAGAACATTCTCAGGGAAGCTGCCCTTCCCGGTAGGGGAGGGAGACTTTGATACCTGGATTGAACAGGCCTTGTCAGCAGTAGAGGCATGGGAGGTGCCTGAAGCGCAGAAGAAGCAGCGCGTGATGGAAAGTTTGAAAGGCGCGGCTGCGGAAGCTGTAAAAAGTCTCCGATTCGGGAATGCTGCCTGCACGGCTTATGACTGTTTAGCCATGCTACAGGAGGAGTTCGGTCAGTTAGAAAAAGTAACGGAACTGGTGTATCAGTTCGAACACACCTTTCAGTAGCCAGGAGAAAAGCTGTCAGAGTATGTAAGAAGACTGAACAAAATGCTTTGTCAAATCGTGCTAAAAAAAGGGATGGTACCTAAAGCTATAGATGCGGCAAGGATGAAGCAGATATTAAAGGGAGCGCTACGCTCAGATCCAGTCTGGCTCCACTTGATAACCTCTGGAGGAGGTATGTCGCTGAATTATCCTGATCTGGTAAAGATCATTAGAGATGAGGAGGCCCTGCAGAAGGATCAGAAAGCGATCAAGGCACATACCCCTGTTGTACCGGTAATGGTCAGATCAGCCATGACCCCTGAAAGAGACCCAGAAGTGGACACCCTGAAGTCGCAAATGTCTCAGGTGTTGGAGATGCTGACCTCTTTGATGGCAAAGGATCCAAGGGTCGTAGAGAATAATGGATTGAAGAAGAAGTTGTTCCCAGAGACCTCAGCACCTGCTTCCCTACAAGATTGGGGGGATGTGGTCTGATTTAACTGCGGGGGAGTTGGCCACATTGCAAAAGTGTGTTTGAGTCCAAAGAAAAAGAAGATAAATAATCACAAGCCGGCGGAAAACTTCAGAGGGCCCCGGTGAAGAAGTCAACCCAGTGCCCATCATCTCCAGTGAGCTCCACTGTACCCAAACTGAATGAGAAGCCCAGAAGAAAAAGAAACAGACCCTCTCAGAAGAAAAACAGTGCTCCTCAGCGAGAATACACACCTAAAAAAAAGAATATTTTCCCTCAGCGGGAATATACACATAAACAGAGGAGGGAGATCAATGCATACCGAGCCCAAGAGGGACTAAAGCCAACAACCAAACACAAGAAGGAAAGGACCAAAACAAAAAAAAATAGGGATCAACAGAAAGAGACCCCTTTGAAGTCTTATCCAGAAGAACTAATAGGCCCCTCCCCTGTAGTGCCTATTCAAGTGGAGGGAGTCTACACGAGAGCCATCTTAGACACTGGAGCACAGGTGACTCTGTTATACCGGGACTTTTATGATAGACATCTGAGTCACTTGCCAATCCAGAGAATTGAAGATCTGGAAATATGGGGAATCAGAACAAAGAGTTTTCCCTATGATGGTTACTTGCCCATTAAACTGACCTTCGACCCCTCAGTAGCCGGGAAGGCTGAAGTGTTTTATACCCTGACAGTGGTGTGTCCCCGACCGCCTGGAGCCAGCAAGAGCTCCTTAATAATAGGGACAAATACGGACCTGGTCCGAAGGCTTCTGGCCCCTCTGGTAGGAAGAAAGAACCCTATGGTCACCAGAATACACCCGATGTTGAAGACTGCCTATCAGCGACTGGTCTTAGAACACCAGGCCCCAGAAGAGGGGGTGGGGAAAGTCTGGAGACTGGAGAAGAAGGGAATAGTGTTGCAGCCCGGTGAAGTAACCTGTCTCAGGGCCACTGTGAAGCTTACTTGGGAGCAACCCGGCCCCTTTGTCATGTTGGAACCAGACCCTCGGGAAGAATACTCAGGCTTAGAAGTGATCCCAGAGATGGTTCCGCTGAGAGTTTTGAAGAAGACACACTGTAAGATGCCAGTGAGCGTCAGGAATACCACGGGTGTTGCCATGGAGATCCCCGCCAGGATGCTGCTGGGTCAGGTGAGCCCTGCTGCCCCAATTGTCCTATCAGATGTGGAGAAGACAGAGGGAGACAGGACTGTTTGGGAGAAGCTCTGCATGGAGAACCCGAACCTGCCAAGGGCCTGTAAAGAGAAGGCAAAGGCCCAGTTGACCAGATGGAGGAAGATCTTCTCTAAAGATGAGTTTGACGTAGGGTGTGCAAAGAGTGCCACCCATCGGATCCGCCTCCAGGAAGACAAGCCTTTCAGAGAGAGGGTCAGGCGAGTTCCTCTAGCTGACCTTGAAGACCTGAGAGAACAGCTCGCCGAGCTCAAGCGAACCGGTGTTATCCGGGAATCTAGGAGCCCCTATGCCTCTCCAATAGTGGTGGTCCGGAAGAAGAATGGGTCGTTGAGGTTGTGTATAGACTACAGGACTCTCACCTGGAGGACGATACCCGACCAGTATACCACCCCGAGGATAGAGGATGCCCTACAGAGTTTGTCTGGAGCCAGGTGGTTCAGTGTTATGGACCTGAAGAGTGGATACTATCAGATCCCTATGCATCCGGAAGACAAAGAGAAGACAGCCTTCATAACCCCTGTGGGATTCTATACATTTGACCGGATGCCCCAAGGCCTGTCTGGAGCCCCTGCTACCTTTCAACACCTCATGGAGAAAACTGTAGGAGACATGAACCTCATCGAAGTCCCCCTGTACTTGGATGACATTGTTGTCTTTCGGAAGACTCTAGAAGAACATGAGGAAAGACTGGGAAAAGTCCTAAGAAGGCTTAGCGAAGAGGCCTTCCACATGCTGAAGAAGAGCTTAACCACTGCCCCTGTCTTGGCCTATGCAGACCCAAGGAAACCTTATGAGCTCCATGTAGATGCCAGTCATGACGGTCTGGGAGGAGTGCTCTACCAGGAGCATGAAGGGCAACTGCGACCTGTCACATATGTGAGCAGAAGCTTGACCCCATCCGAAAAAAACTACCCCACACACAAGTTGGAGTTCCTGGCTCTCGAGTGGGCTGTAATTGATAAGCTTAAGGACTATCTGTATGGGGCAGAATTCACAGTGAAAACGGACAACAATCCCCTTACTTATCTTTTCACCACAGCAAAACTGGATGCCACGGGCCATCGATGGCTGGCTGCCCTGTCTGGATTCAACTTAAGCCTGAAATACAGACCTGGGGCTGGGAATCGAGATGCGGATGCCCTGTCCAGAAGGTCTCATGCTCCCACTAGCCGCACAGAAGACTGGACCCAGGTGGCACCGGACAGGGTGCGGGCCCTCTGTCAAGGGGCTGAACTCCAAGCCAGTGGGGGGTCCAGAGCGGAAGAGATAGGGGTCACAGTAGTAGGGGTCCCCAAGCAATACTGTGGAGTAACTCAAATAGAGGAAGATGATTTACCCAAGCTGTCAAAAAAAGAATTGAGGTGTGGTCAAAAGGAAGACCCTTTAGGGAAGTTGGCCTTTGAGGCCCTGGATAGTCAGGATCCAGATAGGCTCTTGCATCACCCTTCAAAGGAAGCTCGTCTGCTGCGGAAAGAGTGGGACAGGTTGCAAGTGCACCGAAGGGGCCCCTCTGATGACCTGGAAGACAAATGGCAATTTTTCTTGCCTGAGAAGCATCGAGGGACTGTCTTGGCTGCCTTACAAGACCATCATGGTCATTTAGGAGCTGAAAGGACCTTCCAACTTGTCAGAAGTTGGTTCTATTGGCCCTGTATGAGGGCTGAAGTAGAGGAATACTGCCATTCATGCGCACGCTGCATACAGCGGAAAACTCTACCCCATAAAGCTGCCCCAATGGGCCACCTACAGAGTCAAGGCCCAATGGATTTGGTATACATTGATTTCCTCTGCCTCAAGCCCAAATTGAGTGGACTAGGAAATGTTCTGGTGGTAACCGATCATTTCACCAGGTATGCCCAGGCCTTCCCAACCAAAGACCAGAAGGCTTCCACAGTGGCCAAGGTACTCATGGAGAAATACTTTGTGCACCATGGGCTACCACAGCGACTCCACTCGGATCAAGGGAGGGACTTTGAAAGTTGATAAAACCTGGAAGCTCTTGGACTCCTTAGGGATCAAGAAGACCCGAACCACTCCCTACCCTCCGCAAGGGGATGCCCAGCCGGAAAGGTTCAACCGAACTCTACTCAACATGCTGGGAACTCTAGAAAGTGAAAAGAAGCAGCATTGGAGCAGGCACATAGCAGCAATTGTGCATGCTTACAACAGCACAACAAGTGATGCTACAGGGTACTCTCCCTACCGACTCATGTTTGGGAGAGAAGCAAGACTACCCATAGACCTGGCCTTTGGCACTTCCATAGACCATTCCTCGGCCACTTCTCATAAAGGCTATGTGGACCGGTTGAGACACAGTTTACAGTTGGCCTATGAGCAGGCCCAATCGGCTTCCGATCAAAGGGGAGCCCGCAACAAGAGAAACTTAGACCTGAAGGTCCGAATTCAGGATCTGCAACCAGGGGATAGAGTGTTGTTACGAAACTTGGGAGTCCCTGGGAAGCACAAGCTTGCAGACAGATGGAGACCGGAGCCATATGTTATTTGTAAGAAGTTACCCGGCCTACCAGTCTATCAGCTGAAGCCAGGGGGAAAGGCGGGGCCTTTGAAGACTTGGCACCGGAACCATATACTTCCACTTGCCAAAGCAGTCCGGATACCCCCTGTGAAGGATTCCTCTGAGTCAACTTCCATCCTGGATACTCCTAGGCCAAATACCCAGTCTCAGACATCTCGATCTGAAGAAACAGATGTCTCTGAGCCTAGTGAGGATGAAAGGGAAGAGTTGGGATGGCTATGGCCTTCCCAGGCCCCAGTGACTTCTGCTATAGATCTCCCACCTTTGGAAGACACCATAGACAGTACACTGGATGCAGAAGCTACTGAATTTCTCCCGTCCAGCCCTCTATCAGACTCATGGGAAGATGCCCTCGACTTGCTCCCAGAGGAGTATCCAAGATGTTCTGTGAATCCTCCTGCTCCTGAGTTAAATGTTTCAGGAACAGTGGAAGCTGACATGCCTGTTCCGGAAGAGGGACCCACAGTGTCGGAGCCAGAAGTGCCAAGAGAGAGAAGGGTGAAGAGGGCTATAAGGCCTCCTCGAAGGCTGACTTACCCACAAATGGGGAGGAGCTCGGAGGATACGGTGGCAACTGCCAGGAGGAGTGTAGAAAGCCCTGATCCCTCCACTGTTCATTGGGTGGAGGGCAACCCCAACTCACCCCCTGGCACAGTTAGGCAGGCCACCTATGATAGCGTGACCTGTGGGCGGGGAAGTTCACCCTCTCACTTTTGGTGGGAACTTCCTCTGCCGACATCATACGCAGCTTTGTCAAATGTTGTGCGTAGTGTTTGTTGACAGTTATCTTTTGGGACCAAAGAGTTTAAGTGGGGGGAGTGTGTAGCGGGGTCTCCGTTGAGGCCCCATGGACTACGTTACCCAGAACCCCGTTTGGCACCCAGGGTGCATTGGGCTGCCACAGAGACTCATGGGTGGGGTATAAAAGGGGAGGGCGAGGCTAGGCCCGGCCTCTTTGGACACCGTGCGGCTGGCAAGAGGAATTCCTGTGCGGACCTGCTGCGAGTGCAAGGCCCGAGGCCTGGGCCTTGCGCACTTTCAGAGAGCCTTCCACCTCGCTGCGTAGCCTGTGCGGCGACAGACATCTACCTGCTTCAGGGACGTCAGTGAACCGGAGATCAGGCGGTGGCAGATCCTGTGTGTGTGGAGACACAGCGGTGGGAGTCCCGGACTGGGATCGAGTCCGGAGGGGTGAGAGAGCACCTGCTCACAACTATAGTCAAGTACTTTATTAGGCCTATAGACTGCCTTGGCCCATCGGGTTATATTTTCCTCTTCCTGTCAGGAGACTAGTTGGAGGACTGAGTCATATAGTCTCCGGGGAGTTGTTCTACTACCTTTTACCTTGTTGGATTACAAATATTGTTCCTGTATGTGCACCATCGATCGTCTAGCATGCGAAGATTCCTTCTCTAGAGACTGAGTTTACTTGAGTCAGGCCTGACTAGGAGTTGATAGTACTGTTGGGTGCCATATTGTTATCGGGGACTCAAGCTATATGTTAGTGTGTGTTAGAACTAATTGCGCACTATAGTTAACTACTGTTAGTGTTACTGCAGGGCTCTGCATGCATGCGTTATATGTAATATTGATTGCTAACCTTTCTTTACCTATAAGTAAACCTTTTACATTTATTTAAACCTGGTATTGGAGTCTATGTACATATATCTTATCACTGAATCAGAGGGGTATTGTAGGATTGTGCATAAACTGTTATCGAGCTATATAGAAATACCCCCCCCCCCCCTAGACTAGCTGTGCCAGAGAAGGGTCGAGTAGATTGCCGGGGGTTGGCTGTGCTGTGTACAGGGCCAAAAAGCAAACCAGTGGCTCCCTTAGTCTGGGGGTAACGCTACATAGTATTTCATTTTTTTGGTGTTTTTCACTAATCAGTGCAGGCTAGCTACAAACTTGCCATAACAATGTTCACAGCACAGGTTAATACAAAAAATACAATAAACACCAAATGATTTGGTAAAATACTCCAATAAATAACACATGCAGTATACCGCATGTACAACTAATGTGTTGTAATCTCTTTTGTGATACTTCTATATTTAATAAAGTACATAATATATGCGGTAAAGCTTTTGTGAATTGACCTTATTCTCCCACAAATGCAAAGAAGCCTCAAGACCTGTTTTGTGATAACTCCCTCTGGGGTAAGGGGCGCAGTAAATTCGCTCTGGTGATCACTCTATACACCTGGAGGACATAGAAGAATATTCTGTATATATCTTTTTTACGTTAGCGTGCATTTCCTGGGCATATTTGTTCCATCTAGGTGTGCAGTTGAATTTTGCTTTAGATTAAATGACTTGTGCCCTTTCTGTTCTCCAAGGTGAATTAACACCGCTTATGGCACAAAATCATTTTTCTCCAAGCTTAAATTCATAACACAGCGGGAGAACGAGCTTGGCAAGGAAGAATATTACATCAGTCTTTCTGTAAAACAGAACATTATACCATGTGACATGATCCTGAGTAATAAGTAAAATAAAGGCAATTTATCCAGGAGCTACGTGAAATTGTATCGTAATTTTCCCTTATAAATAGATAGAGATCACCGCCTAGAAGTTCTTCTAACCATCCACCCTGAACCTCATTCAACTTTCGTAAATGAGATTTTATTGGAGCTGATTATGATTAGACAAATGGGCGACTTCACTAATGTATAATAAAAATTCCAATTACAGCATATGTGGTGTCATTTACATTTTGTGTTTGATGGTGTAATATTTATGTGACGTGTTGTGGAGTACATCTGCAATTGTTTACACAACACTTTTATATGAGTTCCCCAACAAAGATTGTTTGTTCATTTTAATATGCTGTAATTATAGAATATACAAACACACAGCGTGTTGTGTGGGTGTGTGGGAGGTTTAACATTAAAAAACAAGATATGTTCAAGCTTATCTTTATCATACCCATTACATGGTTCATAAAATTCTCCAGTTTCCAGTTACAAATTAAGATACTTTAAAATAATCAATGTACAGCCAAAGCCAAATATTAAAGTGACAAGACCGGAAAAAAAAAAAAAAAAATGACGTTACAGCAAAATCATTATATGGCCCCATAGATCGAAAACATTCATCTCATTCAGATCCCCAAAAAAAAAAAAAAAATGTGATTACAATATCTGTGACTGCTGTATTGTGCTCCTGGGGGTGCTTTAAATCTGAACTCCAGGCAGGTAAAAACACCAATTCATGCAGGTGCTTATTAAACAAATCTCGGAAAAATTTATAACAAAATGTGTTCATCCATCAAGCCACCCCCATCAAATTATTCTCTGCAGCTATTACCTTTTGTACCACCACCCCCTCCCTTTAGAATGTAAGTTCTACGAGCCGGGCCCTCCTGTACCTTTTGTATTGAACTGTACTGTAATTGTGTTGTCCCCCCTATACATTGTAAAGCGCTGCGTAAACTGTTGACGCTATATAAATCGTGTATAATAATAAAATAATTATAATAATCAAACTGCATATAAATTGGTTCTGTGGAAATGGGGTGAAATTGAATGTTCTCATGCCGCGTACACACGACCGCTTTTCTCGACGAGAAAAACGGCATTTTTTTTTTTCGCCGAGAAAAACGATCGTCTGTGGGCTTTATGTCGTTTTTCTCGTCGAGAAAAACGGCATAAAAAACGACGAGAAAAATTAGAACATGTTCTAAATTTTCTCATCGTTTTTTCCAGCATTTTTTTCCGCGGCAGTTTTCCCATAGGGAGACACTGCCGCGGAGCCCACAGACGGTCGTTTTTCTCGTCAAGAGAAAAAATAACGGGAAAAACGACCGTGTGTAGGGAACCAAGCGGTTCCCTCGTTTTTCCTGTCATTATTCACGGCGGTTTTTTAACCGCCGTGAATAATGATCGTGTGTACGCGGCATCAGGCTATATTCTCTGCAGAAAAATAACTGTGTGAATGGGGAAAATACTGCATTGTGACCACTAGATGGCACTGAGTATTGTATGAAATAATTATGCTCCTCAGCTCCATCTAGTGGCCACCATAATACAGTATTTTCTCCATTCACCTTTGTTCAGTTAATAACATTTGATCTGTGGAGAACATTTGATTTTGTCCCATGCAGTTTAGTTTGACGAACAGCTCCGCAAAAATTTTAACCGCTTGCTGTCCACCTGCCGCACTTTTACTGCGGCAGGTCAGCTCTATTGCGCGAAACTATGTACCTGTACGTAATTTCCTTCAATAGACACTAGAGGGTGCGGGCGTGCTGCCGGAGGCGCGATCCCGCGTTGCTGATTGGACACAGGGCATGCCAATCAGTAGGTCCAGCGGACCCGATGGTCGCCAGCCACCTGCGATAGTTCCCCAGAGAGGCAGAACGGTAATCTGACAGGGAAGAAAATAGAGATCGATGCTCCTGCTAAGCAGGAACAACGATCCCTGTCTTCATCCAGTCAGAGCATCCCCCACACAGTTAGCAAGCACCAGTTAGGCTCACAGTTAACCCTTTGATCTCCCCTGATGTTAACCCTTTCCCTGACAGTGTCATTAGTACAAAGAGAGTGCATTTTTTTAGCACTGATCACTGTAATAATGTCACTGGTTATCAAAAAAGTGTCAGTTAGGTTTCTGATTTGTCCGCTGCAATGTCGCAGTCCCGCTAAAATTCGCTGATCGCTGCCATTACTAGTAAAAAAAGAAAAATGCCATAAAAATATCCCATAGTTTGTAGACGCGATAACCTTGTGCAAACCAATCAATATACACTTGTTGGGATTTTTTTTACCAAAAATATGTAGCAGAATACTAATGCCTCGTTTCCACTGAGTGGATCGGTTCAGTTTGGTTCGGTACGGTACACCATTTTGAGGGTTTCTATTATGAAAGCGGATCATACAACCGAACCATATCGCACCATTCTGGGTCCTGCTTCAGATGTGGGGCCATAGAAAATGGTACGGTTCGGTTAGGGCAGAGCTACAATACATTCCACTGATTGGCGGACATGCTAGGCAGTTTTTCTAAACCCTGTATGGCCCCTGACGGTTCGACTTGCAGTTAAACCCTCACCTGAATAGGCCGGACCTTTCTAACCCTTCCAAACTGTACCGACCCGCACCGTTCCGCTCAGTGGAAACGAGACAATATTGGCCTAAATTGATGAAGAAATTAGATTCAATTTTTTTTTTATTGGATGTGTTTTTTTTGTTTATAGCGCAAAAAATAAAAACCACAGAGGTGATCAAATACCACCAAAAGTAAGCTCTATTTGTGGGGAAAAAAGGACATACAAAATTGTATTTCGGTACAGCATTGCACAACCACGCAATTGTCAATTAAATTAACGCAGGGCCATATTGAAAAGTTTAGACTGGGAGAAGAAGAAGATGGAGAACAAGGAACTGATTAGTTGCGCTGAAGTGCTCATGTGCTAAAAAGAAATACAGTGGCAAGAAAAGGTGTGCGAACCCCTTGAAATTAAATGGTTTTCTGCAGTAATCTGCCCAAAAAAAAATGTGACCTGATCCTCATCTAAGTCACAATAGACAAACAAAATGTGCTTAACCCCTTAGCGCCGACCGCACGCATATATGCGGCCTCTGCTTTAAGGGGTTATACTGGGATGATGCATGCAGCTGCATGCATTACCCCTGTACTGTTTTTCAAAGTGAGCTGTTGGCTCTTTAGGGATAACAACCAATGTGGCTAAAAGCCGCTCGGCTGTTATCCCAAAGGAGCGGAAGGGAACGTCCCCCCCCCCTCCTGCCGCATTCCGCTGCTCTTCCCGGGCCTCCCATCCCACCAGGAGACCTGATCCATGATCTGGCACTTCCACTGGCTAAAATGAGACTGGAACAAAGTCGGAAATAGCTTCCTTTCAGTCTCCTATGTAAAACACGGAAGCGACGTCACATTGTCACTTCCGGTTACTCGGCTGCTGATCGCACCAATTTTTAAAAAAATGACAGTATTCAGAATCTGCGATCTGAATGCTTAGCGATCTGAATACTTTGAAGTGCAAAGGAGGGAATGGGGGTCTTTTAGACCCCCGATCTCTCCATAAAGAGTACTCGTCACCGCCTATTACTGTCACAAAGGGATGTTTACATTCCTTGTGACAGCAATAAGGCCCTGTTCACACCTATGCGAATTGGTTGCGGCTTACACCGCATTCAATTTGCATAACATTATAAAATACATTGATTTTAATGAGGCTGGTTCACATATGTGCGATGCATTCGCACTGCGCATTGCCCAAAAAACATGTGCGTTTTCTAGGCATTGCGGTGCGGCTCAGGTGCGAATTCAGGCCCATTATCTTCTATGGGCAAGCATCTGATTCGCAGATGTGTTCAGTTCTCAACAGGATTTCTCTCCTTCTCCTCACTACACTTCCCCCCTCCCCCTCTTCTCTCCCAGGTCACCAAATTCGCAGCTAAAACGGAGATGATTTGCTGAAAGGCTTTTCTTTGCAGAGATAAGAGAGCTGGAATTCGCACTGCACAAGTGTGTACACAGCCTAAAAATGATCAGAGACCGCATGCTTAAGTCGTGCCCGCATATGTAAACAGTGTTCAAATCACACATGTGAGGTATCGCCACGATCGTTAGAGCGAGATAAATAATTCTAACCCTACACCTCTTCTGTAACGCTAACCTGGTAACTGTTACATTTTTTTAAAGCATTAAAGCATCGCCTATGGAGATTTTTCGGTACCGTAGTTTGTCACCATTCCCTTAGTGTGCACAATTTTAAAGCATGACAAGTTAGGTATCAATCTACTCGGTGTAACATCATCTTTTACATTATACAATTGGGCTAAATTGACTATTTATTTATTTTTATTTTTTATTCATTAATGGGTCTTTTTTTTTCAAAACACCATTTGACATAAAATATCGCAACAATCACCATTTTGTTTTCTAAGGTCTCTGCTAATATATATATATATATATATATATATATATATACAGTGGGTACGGAAAGTATTCAGACCCCCTTACATTTTTCACTCTTTGTTATATTGCAGCCAGTTGCTAAAATCATTTAAGTTAATTATTTTCCTCATACACACAGCACACCATATTGACAGAAAAACACAGAATTGTTGACATTTTTATTTATTAAAAAATGTATTTATTATTAATTTATTAAAAAAGAAATATGAAACTGAAATATCACATGGTCCTAAGTATTCAGATCCTTTGCTCAGTAGTTAGTAGAAGCACCCTTTTGATCTAATACAGCCATGAGTCTTTTTGGGAAAGATGCAACAAGTTTTTCACACCTGGATTTGGGGATCCTCTGCCATTCCTCCTTGCAGATCCTCTCCAGTTCTGTCAGGTTGGATGGTAAACGTTGGTGGACGGCCATTTTTAGGTCTCTCCAGAGATGCTCAATTAGGTTTAAGTCAGGGCTCTGGCTGGGATATTCAAGAACAGTCACAGAGTTGTTGTGAAGCCACTCCTTCATTATTTTAGCTGTGTGCTTAGGGTCATTGTCTTGTTGGAAGGTAAACCTCCGGCCCAGTCTGAGGTCCTGAGCACTCTGGAGAAGGTTTTCATCCAGGATATTCCTGTACTTGGCCGCATTCATCTTTCCCTCGATTGCAACCAGTCGTCCTGTCCCTGCAGCTGAAAAACACCCCCACAGCATGATGCTGCCTCCACCATGCTTCACTGTTGGGACTGTATTGGACAGGTGATGAGCAGTGCCTGGTTTTCTCCACACATACCGCTTAGAATTAAGGCCAAAAAGTTCTATCTTGGTCTCATCAGACCCGAGAATCTTATTTCTCACCATCTTGGAGTCCTTCAGGTGTTTTTTTAGCAAACTCCATGCAGGCTTTCATGTATCTTGCACTGAGGAGAGGCTTCCGTCGGATCACTCTGCCATAAAGCCCCGACTGGTGGAGGGCTGCAATGATGGTTCACATTCTACAACTTTCTCCCATCTCCCGACTGCATCTCTGGAGCTCAGCCACAGTGATCTTTGGGTTCTTCTTTACCTCTCTCACCAAGACTCTTCTCCCCCGATAGCTCAGTTTGGCCGGACGGCCAGCTCTAGGAAGGGTTCTGGTCATCCCAAACGTCTTCCATTTAAGGATTATGGAGGCCACTGTGCTCTTTGGAACCTTAAGTGCAGCAGAATTTTTTTTTGTAACCTTGGCCAGATCTGTGCCTTGTCACAATTCTGTCTCTGAGCTCTTCAGGCAGTTCCTTTGACCTCATGATTCTCATTTGCTCTGACATGCACTGTGAGCTGTAAGGTCTTATATAGACAGGTGTGTGGCTTTCCTAATCAAGTCCAATCAGTATAATTAAACACAGCTGGACTCAAATGAAGGTGTAGAACCATCTCAAGGATGATCAGAAGAAACGGACAGCATCTGAGTTAAGTATATGAGTGTCACAGCAAAGGGTCTAAATACTTAGGACCATGTGATATTTCAGTTTTTCTTTTTTAATAAATCTGCAAAAATGTCAACAATTCTGTGTTTTTCTGTCAAGATGGGGGGCTGTGTGGACATTAATGAGGAAAAAAAATGAACTTAAAATGATTTTAGCAAATGGCTGCAATATAACAAAGAGTGAAAAATGTAAGGGGGTCTGAATACATTCTGTACCCACTGTATATATACAAAAATAAAGTTTTGGGAATCCAAGTCAGTTTCTAATATGTTTTTTAACTTGTAAGCAACAAATAGGCTTAGACATGAAAGGGTTAAGCTGATAATACACAAACAATTCAAATTTCTCATGTCTTTATTAAACACACCCATTGAAAGTTCACAGTGATGGGGGAAAAAAAGTAAGTGAACCCACTGTATGCATACAGAGGCACAGAGCTTCAAGGAGATAAGTTCATTAGACTGCCACTTCTCCTGCACTGTCCAATCACAGACAGGGACAAGACTTAGTTATATTATTTAACAGTAAATCAGCTCTCCAGACTGGATGTAGTTTGTGGCAGGGCTGTGTAAATCCCAAGAACAAATGTGCAGGTATACAAATATTTTAGCAGGTTATATGACCTAAATTTGTGCATTTCATCTCTGTGTTGAGTTGTTTTCTTGGAATATAGCCACTGTACATATTATAGTATTGGGATGTAAACAAAGCCACAAGTTTTATTACAATTTTGTACAGCAGGCTTTAGACTGTCATATTGAAGTGAATTGGGTGGCTTTGTAGCTATAAAGTTGCCCAATAACTTTTATGTGTTATAAATGATGCCTTCCTCCCTCGAACAACACCTCCCCCCCTCGCCATTTACGCATTGTCCTGGGCTCGCCTGTGCCGTTTGGGAGCTCAGAACAGTAGTTGGCACCGTCAGGATGGGTGAGCAGAGATGAGATGAGAAACATCCATTTTTCAAACTCCCGAAACAATTAACCGACATGAACTCCGCTCTGAGCACTTCCAGGTTCAGGACTGTCAGATCCTGCCCTATGTGACCAAGAAAACAGCTTCAGTACAACCGGTTTTTAAAGTGGAGTTCCATCCTGGAAAAAAAAAAATTCACCCAAAAAAAAAAAGTTTGACTTACCAGAAATAGCAGTTGCTATGCGGAAGTCCCTAATCTGCCTCTTCATCCTCCGTGGTGGATCCTCTTCCTCCGTCCTACTCGCTGTGTCTTCTGGTGAATGGGGCGTGCTGCCTTCTGGGAACTGTGTGCATCCCAGAGAGCAGCCGGCCCAATCACAAAGAGCAGCGCGGCTCGCGCATGCGCAGTAGGAAACGGGCAGTGAAGCTGCACGGCTTCACTGCCTGTTTCCCTTACTGAGAATGGCAGTGCTGGGAGCTGCCAGGATCGAGTGATCGGCCTCGGGGGGGCTGACATCCCGGGCAAGTAGGACAGGTAAGTGTCCTTATTAAAAGTCAGCAGCTACAGTGTTTGTAGCTGCTGACTTTAAAAAAAAAAAAATTGTGGGTGGAACCCCTCTTTAACCTAGCATGAGGGAGTGCAGATGACTAGGGTTGAGCGAACCCGAACTGTAAAGTTCGGGTCCGTACCGAACTTTAGCTTTTTCCCGAACCCGAAACCCGGACTTTGCGCGAAAGTCCGGGTTCGGGAATCTAATGGCGCAGTTAGAAATGCTTCAGGGGCCAGCCAATCACCTTTTGATTAGCTGGTGTGCCCTTAGAAGCCATCATAGCCATGCCTACTAATGGCATGGCTGTGATCGGTCAGTGCAACATGTGACCCAGCTTCTATATAAGCTAGAGGCACACAGCACACACGTCACTCTGCTTCAGAATAGATAGGGAGAGGATCTTGTCTGCTGCTGCTGCTTTTAGGGAGAGATTGAAAAATACATGAGTTAGTCCTGATTCTGGAATCTGAGGGAAAAAATAGAGAGACAGTGTAGTGTAGGGCCAGGTTCCTGTTGGTGCTTTCAGGGAGAGAGATATATTATATAGGAATAGGAGTCCAGATTCAGAGATATAACTCAGCGATCTGCATAGGTTTACCTGTTTGTGTTGCAGTGCAGTCTTTTTACACTGCCATGAGCCCAGTGTCAGAGAAAATCGACCTTTTATCTGCAAGCTCAGTGCACCAGCACTGCATATATTACGTTGAGAGATACACCGTTTCCATACTGTGGGTGTATTCTGCTCTTGGAAAAAGATCCATTTAGGGCAAAAATAAAAGGCACTTTATTGTGCTCTTTTCCAAAAGACCCATTAAGGGCAAAAAAAATTAAAAATTTGCATTTTATTTTGCTCGTGCAAAAAAAGACCCGTTTAGGGCAAAAAAATTAATAAAAAAATTGCACTTTAATGTACGCTTGCAAAAAGACCCATTTAGGGCCACAAAAAATATTTTGCAGTGTGTTATACATATGTGGAGGCGTGTGAAATAAACCATTTCTATATATTTGTCTTCTACTGTGCTATACTAAAAAAACAACATTTTTTTTGAATAGCATTTTCTGCAGTTCTGTAGCTGTGCGATTCAGCGGTTACGTACTGTGGGTGTGTTGTGGTCTTCCAAAAAACGCCATTTAGGGCCACAAAAAATATTTTGCAGTGTGTTATACATATGTGGAGGTGTGTGAAATAAACTATTTCTATATAGTTTTCTTCTACTGTGCTATACTAAAAAAACGAAAAAAAAATTTAATAGCATTTTCTGCAGTTCTGTAGCTGTGCGATTTAGCGGATACGTACTGTGGGTGTGTTGTGGTCTTCCAAAAAACGCCATTTAGGGCCACAAAAAATATTTTGAAGTGTGTTATACATATGTGGAGGTGTGTGAAATAAACAATTTCTATATAGTTTTCTTCTACTGTGCTATACTAAAAAAAAACATTTTTTTTGAATAGCATTTTCTGCAGTTCTGTAGCTGTGCGATTCAGTGGTTACGTACTGTGGGTGTGTTGTGGTCTTCCAAAAAACGGCATTTAGGGCCACAAAAAATATTTTGCGGTGTGTTATACATATGTGGAGGTGTGTGAAATAAACAATTTCTATATAGTTTTCTTCTACTGTGCTATACTAAAAAAACAACATTTTTTTTAATAGCATTTTCTGCAGTTCTGTAGCTGTGCGAATCAGCGGTT
The DNA here is from genome assembly GCA_029206835.1 of Rana muscosa. NCBI lineage: Eukaryota > Metazoa > Chordata > Amphibia > Anura > Ranidae > Rana > Rana muscosa. Next base: position 557,750,596 of record CM055118.1, on the reverse strand, counting down.
ACGTACTGTGGGTGTGTTGTGGTCTTCCAAAAAACGCCATTTAGGGCCACAAAAAATATTTTGCAGTGTGTTATACATATGTGGAGGTGTGTGAAATAAACAATTTCTATATAGTTCTCTTCTACTGTGCTATAATAAAAAAACATTTTTTTTTTTAATAGCATTTTCTGCAGTTCTGTAGCTGTGCGATTCAGCGGTTACGTACTGTGGGTGTGTTGTGGTCTTCCAAAAAACGCCATTTAGGGCCACAAAAAATATTTTGCAGTGTGTTATACATATGTGGAGGTGTGTGAAATAAACAATTTCTATATAGTTTTCTTCTACTGTGCTATACTAAAAAAACAACATTTTTTTTTTAATAGCATTTTCTGCAGTTCTGTAGCTGTGCGATTCAGCGGTTACGTACTGTGGGTGTGTTCTGGTCTTCCAAAAAATGCCATTTACGGCCACAAAAAATATTTTGCAGTGTGTTATACATATGTGGAGGTGTGTGAAATAAACAATTTCTATATAGTTTTCTTCTACTGTGCTATACTAAAAAAACAACATGTTTTTTGAATAGCATTTTCTGCAGTTCTGTAGCTGTGCGATTCAGCGGTTACGTACTGTGGGTGTGTTCTGCTCTTCCAAAAACACCCATTTAGGGCCACAAAAAATATTTTGCAGTGTGTTATACATATGTGGAGGTGTGTGAAATAAACAATTTCTATATAGTTTTCTTCTACTGTGCTATACTAAAAAAACAACATGTTTTTTGAATAGCATTTTCTGCAGTTCTGTAGCTGTGCGATTCAGCGGTTACGTACTGTGGGTGTGTTCTGGTCTTCCAAAAACACCCATTTAGGGCAAGATCCTAAATTTGGAAAATATGAGGAGAAGGTCAAAGGGACGTGGTGGCCCCGGTCGTGGTGCTGCTGGTGGAGCTCCTGTTGCAGGGAGAGGACGTGGTGGATCTGTGCCAGATACACGCACAAGTGAAACACCTTCCTCAGGTGCGAGTAGGCGACCGAGCCTGCGGCGGTATTTTGTCGCGCCTAATGAGGCTGTACGAATGTTTAGGCCAGGACAAGTACAGGTGATAGTAGATTGGGTTGCTGACAGTGCCTCGGGTTCCTTCACATTGTCTGCCACCCACTCTTCTGATGAAAGATCAGAGTTGGCACCTGAAACCCATGTCCATCAGTCTTTCACCTCACCCCCTTGCAAATCAGCCAAGCAGTCTGAGCCCCAAATCATGCAGCAGTCTCTTCTGCTTTTCGATGACTCTGTTAGCAGGGTTTCCCAGGGCCATCCACCTAGCCCTGCCCCAGAAGTGGAAGAGATTGAGTGCACCGATGCCCAACCACTTATGTTTCATGATGAGTACATGGGAGGACCATCGCAGCACGTCTCGGATGATGACGAAACACAGGTGCCAACTGCTGCTGCTTTCGCAATTGTGCAGACAGACAAGGAGGGCAGGGGTGAAGACTGGGTGGAAGATGATGTGGAGGACGATGAGGTCCTCGACCCCACATGGAATCAACGTTATGCAGGTGACCAGTGTAGTTTGGAGGAAGAGGCGGTGGTCGCACAGAGCCACCAGCACAGCAGAAGAGGGAGCAGGGTGCAAAAGCGGAGCGTCCGTCCCCTAGACAGTATGTCTGCTACTGCCCAAGGCAGCAAGGGACCGAGCACACCAAAGCCAGGTCCAAGGAGTTCCCTAGCATGGCAGTTCTTCACACAATGTGCTGATGACAAGACACGAGTGGTTTGCACGCTGTGCAATCAGAGCCTGAAGCGAGGCATAAACGTTCTCAACCTGAGCACAACCTGCATGACCAGGCATCTAAGTGCAAAGCTCGAGCTGCAGTGGAGTAGACACCTCAAAAACCAAGAAAAGTCTCTGGCTCCTCCTGCTTCCTCTTCTGCTGCAGTCTCGGCCTCTTCATCCACCTCTGTAGTGACAGTGGCACCTGCCACCCCGCAAACAGAGGATCTGCCAGCAACACTACCACCTGGGTTACCAACCATCTCCACAATGTCCCATGGAAGCGTTCAGCTCTCTATCTCCCAAACATTGTAGCGGAAGAGGAAGTACCCCCCTAGCCACCCGCGATCCCTGGCCCTGAATGCCAGCATTTCAAAACTCCTGGCCTTTGAAATGCTGTCATTCCGTCTGGTGGAGACGCAGAGTTTTAAAAGCCTGATGGCATTGGCTGTCCCACAGTACGTCGTGCCCAGCCGCCACTACTTTTCCAGGCGAGCCATCCCTTCCCTGCACAACCAAGTGGGGGACAAAATCAGGTGTGCACTGCGCAACGCCATCTGTGGCAAGGTACACCTAACTACAGATGCGTGGACCAGTAAGCACGGTCAGGGACGTTATATCTCCCTAACAGCACACTGGGTAAATGCAGTGGCGGCTGGGCCTGAGGCAGATAGCAGTTTGGCGCATGTCCTTCCACCACCGAGGATTGCAGGGCACTTCAGTTTGCCTCCTGTTGCTAACTCCTCCTACTCCGCTTCCTCATCCTCTACCCCCTCCTCATCCGGTCAGCGTAACACCTTCACCACCAACTTCAGCACAGCCAGGGGTAAACGACAGTAGGCAGTTTTAAAACTTTCCTGTTTTGGGGAAAAACCCCACACCGTGCAGGAGTTGTGGAGGGACATGGAACAACAGACCAATGAGTGGTTGCTGTCAGTGAGCCTCAAGCCCGGCCTGGTGGTGTGCGAAAATGGGCGAAATCTCGTAGCAGCTCTGGGCCTAGTCGGTTTGACGCACATCCCTTGCCTGGCGCATGTGCTGAACTTGGTGGTCCCGAGGTTCCTTAAAAATTACCCCAATATGCCAGAGCTGCTGCAGAAAGTGCGGGCTGTGTGTGCACACTTTCGGCGTTCTCACCCTGCTGCTCGCCTGTCAGCGCTGCAGTGTAACTTCGGCCTTCCCGCTCACCGCCTCATATGTGACGTGCCCACAAGGTGGAACTCCACCTTGCACATGCTGGCCAGACTGTGCGAGCAGCAGCAGGCGATAGTGGAGTTTCAGCTGCAGCAATCACGCGTGAGTCGCTCTGCGGAACAGCACCACTTCACCACCAATAGCTGGGCCTCCATGCGAGACCTGTGTGCCTTGTTGCGCTGTTTCGAGTACTCCACCAACATGTCCAGTGCCAATGACGCCGTTCTCAGCGTTACTATCCCAGTTCTATGCCTCCTTGAAAAAACGCTTCGGGCGATGATGGAAGAGGATGTGGCACAGGAGGATGAGGAGGAGGAAGCGGGATCATTTCAAAGGCTTTCAGGGCAGTCTTTCACAAGTGGCTACGAGGGTGGGTTCCTGCACCAACAAACGCCAGGTACACAATTGTCCTGCAGAAAGGGCACAGTTCTGGAGGATGACGAGGTGGAGGAGGAGATGGAGGAGGAGGAGGAGGAGGAGCCATTTTCACAGCAGGGTGGCACCCAGACCAGCTCGTGGCCATTACTGGTGCGTGGCTGGGGGGATACAGAGGACACAGACGATACACCTCCCACAGAGGACAGCTTTTCTTTGCCTCTGGGCAGCCTGGCACACATGAGCGATTACATGCTGCAGTGTTTCCGCAATGACCGCCGAGTTGCCCACATTTTAACTGGTGCTGATTACTGGGTGGCCACCCTGCTGGATCCCTGTTACAAGGACAATGTACCGTCCTTAATTCCCTCACTGGAGCGGGATCGTAAGATGCGCGAGTACAAGCGCACGCTGGTAGACACGCTGCTGGTGGCATTCCCACCTGACAGCGGGCGTACGGTGGAAGCACAAGGCGAAGGCAGAGGAGGAGGAAGAGGTCGCCAACGCAGCCGGGGCACCGGCAGCACCTCAGAAGGCAGGGTTAGCATGGCTGAAATGTGGAAAAGCTTTGTCAGCACGCCACAACAACCAGCACCACCAGCTGAGATGGAACGTCTTAGCAGGAGGCAGCATTTCACCAACATGGTTGAGCAGTATGTGTCCACAGGCCTACACGTACTGGATGACGGGTCTGCCCCCTTTAACTTCTGGGTCTCCAAATTGGGCACATGGCCTGAGCTTGCCCTTTATGCCTTGGAGGTGCTGGCCTGCCCTGCAGCCAGTGTATTATCTGAACGTGTATTTAGCACGGCAGGGGGCGTTATCACAGACAAGCGCAGCCGCCTGTCCAGAGCCAATGTGGACAAGCTCACGTTCATTAAAATGAACCAGGCATGGATCCCACAGGACTTGTCCGTACCTTCTGCAGAATAGACATGTATACCGGTGTTGTGACAAAAACTGTCCGGCCATCGGATTGTGTCCGGCCCATACTGCGAAGGCGCAGCGCTTGCGCAGTACAGAGGACAAGGAGATTCACAAAATCTCCGAAGATGAACGGTGCCTGCGCCGTGAGTGCAGGTTCAAGCCCCACAATCCAAGTGGACATACGGTAGTACATAGTAACAGGGCCCCTCACGGGCTCGGTTCGATCGCCACGCTTCGGGCACGGCCTCACTTGGCTCGGCTTGAACCACGGATGGTGTGGCCTTCACCTGAACTCACCACGCAGGCGCCGTTCGTCTTGAGAGATTTTCGAAATCCCCTTGTCCTACATACTGAGCAAGCGCAGTACAGGGTGGACACTATTTGACGGGGGACAGAATTCGACACATCACCGGCCTGTCAGGTCACCTATGGCCAGGTGACAGATGCACACCGTAGGGGGACAGGAGTGCACCGCAAGGTAGTGAACCCTATGGCTGACTGCTGTGGATAGGAAACTGGGTGGTTGTGGAAAGCGGGACCAGAGGAGCACAACCGGGATCCTATAGGAAGCTATAGCCAAGATTCCCCAGGGCGCGGAGTCTAAGACCCAGCAGGTCTTCTCCAGAGCCTCTAGTGGTGAGGATGTTATGCTGCAGGCTGGGTCCTGGTCGCGACCCCTAGAGTCTCCTAGCTCACGCCCCGTAGGATAAGGGGAAAAGAGGGGAAGCAGCAGCACAAGATATAAGAGTAACGAAGGACAAGCTGAAGGTCAAGGGTCACGAGCAGACAGGGATAGTCGGGGACAAGCCAAATGTATAACAGAGAGACAGACGTAGCACACGGCAGGCAGGAACCCAAACACACAATGCCTAACAAACACGTTGATCAGCAAAGCAGGCTTGCAGTGCACAGGTTAATATAGTGTTCTGTGATAGGGCCTGGGGTGGAGTCTGGCTGGGAGGAGATTATAAAGGAAGCCAGGTGAAGGAGGTCTGGTCTCTAAGATGAACACATGAGGAGGAAAGGTAAGATGGCAGACAGACATTAATGCATATCCATGACACGGCCTTACCCAGCCATTGTATTTTTGAACCAGTGTTGGCTACCTCGTCCTCCTCCACCGCCGCCACCTCAACCTCCTACTCCATATGGACCTCGTCCTCCTAGGTCAAGATTATAATTTTTATTTTATTTTTTTGTAGCGCACAGATCCTTTCCCCCTTACCTGCCTTTATGTTGTTGGCTCCTCGCAGGAGGGAGAAAGGCACACCGCACTACCAGCCCGTACCCTCCTATATAAAGAGGTTGAGCAGTGTACTTGACAGGCCGTGTCCACAGCCGGAGTCAAAACTCCTCCAGAGGATGATTCTCACCTCTACTGTAGGTAGAGGCAAGTCCTTTAATTCCCAGTAAAGTCAATGTCCACACCATCTGAAATTAGAACTCTTATTCTCTCATGGCAAAATAAACTCTACTCGGATAGAAAAGGTTAGAGCAAAGAAACAGGACAGCTTAAGGTGTGGAGGAGGTCCAGGCACAAACGTAGCACATTCACTTCACTGCTTAGGTTTCTCAAACAGTTTTAGGTGCACGGTCTCTGCCACAGACCTTGAGGTTGGTCTCTGCAACAGACCGGGTGTACAAGGCCCCTGCCACGGACCTGGAGAACTTTGGTCTCTGCCACAGACCAGGGTGTATAAGGCCTCTGATACAGTCAAGATGACCTTGAGCTTCTCCTTCTACGAACCTAGCCCATATCAAGGGGAAGACATCTCTCCAGGGAGTCAACAGACCCTTCCTTCACCGTGACTCCCGCATCGGTCCATCAGAATGATCCTCCCTTCCCTGGAACATGGTCCCCTACACGAGGGGGCACCCTAAGACTCCTCGACCCTTAGCGGACTCCAGACGAAGGCTCTGGACTCCAGGCTTTACTCCCGCACCTAGGCCTCCATACCCAGGGCAGCAGGAACTCCAGGATAGTACCTCACCCCGGGCTAAAGGTACCCGAGATGGAACAGGAACACATGCACCCAGGCCGAAGGCACCTGGGCGTGGACCCCACTGGACATCAGCCCCCAGGCCAAAGGTCTGCCCCTTTTATATGCTCTCCCGGCATGCACAGCAGGTTCCCCGCCCCGCTGTACTACTGCCAAGAGGGGACACAAAAGGCACAGCACTGTATCGGCGGTTCAACCCTAGCCTACCATGGCAGCGCCACCTGTAGGCCGCAGGGAACTGCACACCAATACTGTCCCCCGAGGACAAAATGGTCCATGAATCCTACAGAATTAGGGTGTTTGAGCCTATTTACCACTCAAACACTTCCCTTAAATTTTTTTTTAATCAAATATTTTTTTATTTCTTTATCACAACATTTATACATACATCCATTTCGATCCTGTGTTACAATACAAATATGCCTTGACTTATGTTATACATTCTCCAACTCATTCCCGTTTCCCAACCCCCCCCCCCTCATCCACCGTGCCCCCCCATCAATCCATTTATTCCATATATTATTACATTTCTTTTTGTTACCTCTTTTAGTGTATATAAATTGTTATTTTCTTATTGTGTCATTTATTACCTCCTCCCATTCTGTTACTGTAGGTGGGTTTACCGCTTGCCATTTCTGTGCAATAAGTTTCCTTCCCTGAAACAGGCATCTCCTAATCGCTATACGCTCGCCCTTTGAGGGTGCCCTCTCTTCCACCAAGCCCAGCACACATAGCCTCGCCTCCGGCTGTAATAATGTTCCAAATGTTCTATTGATCTTTTCGACTATTTGCTTCCAATATTGGTACAGCTTGGGGCATCTCCAGACCATGTGTATTAGGTCTCCTTTATCCTGTCCACATCTCTGGCATCCTGGGTCTGGTCTCCTGCCAAATTGGAACATTCTTTGGGGCGTGTAGTATGTCCTATGTATCAGATATAGCTGAGACATATACTGGGAGGGGGACATTGACAGTTCAGTACTTCCCTTAAATTTAGCACTACGCTACATTTTTATTTCAAAGTATTTTATTTTCCCACTAGCTTATCCATTAAATTTAAAAAATTATTCCAGAAAGGGCGTATTCTGGGCATTCCCACCATATGTGTGGCATCATGCCGTTGAGTTTCTGAGGTTCTTAATGACTTCCCGCACCTCTTCTGCTGAAAAGGGGGCCTCCAGCATATTTTTTTAATGTTATTTTAAGTTATTTCCTTATCCACATTTGTTTGCAGAGCACTTGCCATGCTCTTAACAACATTTTGCTGCCATTTGCAGCCCTCTAGCCCTTTCCATTACTTTTTTAGAGCCTTTTTAGTCCTTAGAAGTCCGGGTCCCCATTGACTTCAATGGGGTTCGGGTTCGGGTTCGGGTTAAAGTTCGGTCCCGAACCCGAACTTTTTTCCGAAGTTCGGCCGAACCCGTCGAACCTGAACATCCAGGTGTCCGCTCAACTCTACAGATGACACATTAGGTGTACAAGAGACCCATGATGTCTTATTGCATAGGGTCAGCCCCTTTGCTATAGTCTAAACAGGGATAATGTTACATGTAGCAGAAGTCAAATGTGAATGTATGATTTATATGTTTATGTAAACCCCATTAGTGTGAACTACTAATCCCATCATCTCCCATGTAATAGAGATGAACAAAGGCTTACACTGAGAGCAGTGGCGTCACTAGGGTTGGTGTCACCTGGTGCGGCAAAACATGGTGTCACCCCCCCTCCTGTCTATCCTGCCCAGTGCCCTGCAGGCAGCGCACAGTCACGAGGCGCACCCCCAAATGACCCCTGTAAATTAAAGTATCGGGTGGTATTGGGCCGGCTGGAGCGATATAGGGCAGGTTGGGGTAATATAGGGCAGGTTGCGGTGGTATAGTGCAGTCTGGGGTGGCATAGGGAAGGTTGGGGTTGTGTAGGGAAGGTTGGGGTGGTATAGAGCAGGTTGGGGTGGTATATGGCAGGCTGGTGGCATTGGGCAGGTTGGGGTTATATAGGGCAGGGTGTGATGGCATAGAGCAAGTTGCGGTGGCATAGGGCAGGTTGGGGTGGTATAGGGAAGGCTGGGGTGGCATAGGGCAGGGTGTGGTGGCATAGGGTAGGTTGGGGTGGTATAGAGCAGTTTGCGTGGCATACGACATGTTGCGGTGGCATAGGGCAGGTTGCGGTCGTATAGGGAAGGTGGGGTGGCATAGGGCAGGGTGCGGTGGCATAGGGCAGGTTGGGGTGGTATAGGGAAGGCTGGGGTGGCATAGGGCAGGGTGCGGTGGTATAGGGAAGGCTGGGGTGGCATAGGGCAGGGTGCGGTGGCATAGGGTAGGTTGGGGTCGTATAGAGCAGTTTGTGTGGCATACGACAGGTTGCGGTGGCATAGGGCAGGCTGGGATGACATAGGGCAGGTTGCGGTGGTATAGGGAAGGCTGGGGTGGCATAGGGCAGGGTGCGGTGGTATAGGGCAGGCTGGGGTGGTATAGGGCAGGTTGCAGTGGCATAGGGCAGGTTTCAGTGGCATAGGGGAGGTTGCGGTGGCATAAGGCAGGTTGCGGTGGCATAGGCAGGCTGGGGTGGTATGGTGCCAGGTTAGGGCTCCATCATGGGGTGCAAGGTGGTCTGCTGCTGCTAGACACAGCCATAGATTATACATATACATATATATATATATATATATATATATATATATATATATATATATATAGCATCACCCCCCCCCCCCATCATCATCATCATCAGACCAGCTCAGGGTGGGGGTGTCTCAGTCAGCTAATATAAATTATATAGTCAGTGTTGTCTGTCTGATAATGGGGGGGGGGGGGTGATGCTGGACACAGATATATTATATTACATATAATAGGCACAGTAGTTGAGTTAGCTGGTCTGGTGGGGGGATGGGCGGATGGACCAGCTATATTACATAATATCTATATATAATCTATAGCTGTGTCTAGCAGCAGCAGGCCACCTTGCACCCCCCCCCCCCTTCATTATCATATAAAACAGGTCAGGGCGCCAGACAGACTCCTATCACACTAGCTCTGCCTCTTACAATGGCAACCTCCCCCCCCCCCGCTCCCCACACACCTACCTCATCTTGTGCTTGTGCTCAGGAGTCGGGCCGGCGGTGGAGACCCCCCCGCACCTGTTCTGGAGTCTTGACTGTAGTCTGGAGAGGAGGAGGGCTGGGCAGCGACCCTCACAGCGTGCAGCCGGAGAAAGTTGTGTGTGACGTCACATCATCACAGTGCAGTGTGATGATGTGACAGGCTGACGCTCGATAGCTCTGTAGGGTAGGGAGGGAGGGAGGAGGAAGAATAATAAGGAACCCGGAGGACACACACACCAGCCCCGGCCGCGGCGCTGGAAGTGTTGTTCCAGCCCAGCGGGGTGAAGTTGCTGAATGAAAGTGTCAGCTGTTAAAAAAAAAAGTAAAAAAAAAAAAAAAATTCTCACCGTCGGGAGGGTGTCACCCCTCTAGCGGGTGTCACCCGGGTGCGGACCGCACCCCCCGCACCCCCCTAGCAACGCCTCTAAATGAGAGGAACAAATTATTTGATCCCCTGCAGATTTTGTACGTTTGCCCACTGACAAATGCAGCATACACACGGTCAGACTTTTGACCGGGCAAACCTCCGTCGGAATTTCCGACGGAAAAAATAGAGAAAATGCTCTCTATCTAAGTCCATCGGAATTTCCGACAGAAAAAGTCTGATGGGGCATACACACGGTCGGAATCTCCAATGAAAAGCTCCCATCGCACTTTTTCTTCCGGAAATTCCGATCGTGTGTACGCGGCAAAAGAAATTATCAGTCTATAATTTTAATGGTAGGTTTATTTTAACAGCGAGGAACAGAATAAAAACAAAAATATCCAAAAAAACGCATTTCTAAAAACGTATGAATTGATTTGCATTTTAATGAGTAAAAAAAGTATTTGAACCCTTCGCAAAACATGACTTAGCACTTGGTGGCAAAACCCTTGTTGGCAATCACAGAGGTCAGACTTTTTTGTAGTTGGCCACCAGGTTTGCACACATCTCAGGAGGGATTTTGCCCACTCCTTTTTGCAGGTCCTCTCCAAGTCGTTAAGGTTTCAAGGCTGGCATTTGGTAACTTGAACCTTCATCTCCCTCCACATATTTTCTTTGGGATTAAGTTCTGGAGACTGGCTAGGCCACTAATGTGCTTCTTCTTGAGCCACTCCTTTGTTGCCGTGGCTGTGTGTTTTGGGTCATTGTCATGCTGAAATACCCATCCATGCCCCATTTTCAACACCCTTGCTGAGGGAAGGAGGTTCTCAAGATTTGGACGATACATGGCCCTGTTCATCTTCCCTTTGATGCTGTGAAGTTGTCCTGTCCCCTTAGCAGAAAAACACCCCCAAAGCATAATGTTTCCACCTCCATGTTTGACGGTGTCGATGGTATTCTTGGGGTTATGATGCCACAGAGCTTCATTTTAGTCTCATCTGACCACAACACTTTCACCAAGTGAATCATTCAGATGTCCATTCGCAAACTACAGACGGGCCTGTACATGTGCTTTCTTGAGCAGGGGAACCTTGCGGGCACTGAAGGATTTCAGTCCTTCACGGCGTAGTGTGTTACCAATTGTTTTCTTGGTGTCTATGGTCCCAGCTGCCTTGAGATCATTGACAAGATTCTCCCGTGTAGTTCTGGGCTGATTCAACATTCTCATGATCATTGAAACTCCACGAGGTGACATCTTGCATGAAGCCACAGACAGTTATTTTGTGTTTCTTCCATGTGCGAATAATCGCACCAACTGTTGTCACCCTCTCGCCAAGCTGCTTGGCAATCGTCTTGTAGCCCATTCCAGCCTTCCAATTCCAATCTCTCCACCATGGCCAAGACCAAACAGCTGTCCAGGGACACGTTTGTAGACCTCTACATCCTTGTGCCTGGACAGCTCTTTGGTCTTGGATATGGTGGAGAGATTGAAATCTGATTGATTGATTGATTGATTGATTCTGTGGACAGGTCTCTTTTATACAGATAACAAGCTGAGATTAGGAGAACTCGCTTTAAGGCTGGGTTCACACTATACGACACGACTTTCATCCTACTTTGCTCTGCGACATCTGTCCTACATTGGTCCGACATTGGTCCGACATTGGTCCGACATCCATCCGACATCCATCCGACATTCATGAACAGGATACTACTTTGATCCGACATTGTGCTAGTCTGACTTGTCCTTTGACCAATCAAAACAATCCCAGGGTGAGATAAATTCCTTTTACTGCTGCTGTAATCACCATGTCGGATGCCAAAGTCGTATGGTTAGGACAAGGATCCGACTTTGATCCGACTTCAATGATAGTCAATGGGCTGAAGTCGGATCAAAGTCGGACAGAAGTAGTACAGGGAGAATTTTTAATGTCGGACCGACATGTGTCGGACCAGTTAAGACGGCTCTCATAGGGAAACATTGATTTTCACACGTCATGCGACATGAGCTCCTAATGTCGGAGCGTTTGTCGCCCCAGTGTGAACCAGCACTAAGAAAGTGCTTCTAATCACAGCTCGTTACCTGTATAGAAGACACCTGGGAGGCAAAAATCTTGCTGATTGATAGGGGATTAAATACTTATTTTACACATTAAAATGCTAATTCAAATAAAACTTTTTTGAAATGTGTTTTCTGGATATTTTTGTTGTTATTCTGTCTCTTACTGTTAAAATAAATCTACCATTAAAATTATAGACTGATCGTTTCTTTGTCAGTGGGCAAACGCATAAAATCAGCAGGGGATCAAATACTTTTTTCCCCTCAATGTACATGCTTGAAGTCCAGCCTGGTTGATAACAATGGCTTCCTCCATAGACACAGTGGGGAGTGAGTGTAGCCACTGTGAGGAATTAGCTCGGTAGTGGGTTGTGCGTGACTCTCTGGATGAGTCGCAGCACAGTGAAAAAGACAGCAGGATCTTGGTAAAACACAACTGTGGTTTATTTACAAAGTCTGTGTTTACAAAATGCAGGTATCAAAACAGCAAAACAAAAACTGAAAATACACCAAGGTACCTAACTACTTGTCCTGCAACAGCCTACTGCTGCCCAGACACTTGACTTTTGCACAGAATAAATGAGAGTCCATAGTCACACAGACTAATGCCGCGTACAGACGATCGGACATTCCGAAAACAAAAGCGTGGATTTATTTCCGATGGATGTTGGCTCAAACTTGTCTTGCATACACACGGTCACACAAATGTTGTTGGAAATTCCGAACGTCAAGAACGCGGTGACGTACAACACGTATGACGAGCCGAGAAAAATGACGTTCAATAGCCAGTGCGGCTCTTCTGCTTGATTGCGAGTATGCTTGGAATTTTGTGCGTCGGAATTGTGTACACACGGTCGGAATCTCTGACAACAAGTTTTGTTGTCAGAAAATTTGAGAACCAGCTCTCAAATTTTTGTTGTCGTAAATTCCAACAGCAAGTGTCAAATGGAGCCTCCCATCGAACATTTGTTCTCGGAAATTCCGACCGTGTGCACTGAAAGAGCCGGCCATTATCGCTAAAGCGCTGCTCATTTTAGCCACGCTTTAGCACTGTTTAAGCTGCCCTTTTGCTCCCATTTTCGTCCGCTAGCGGGACGCTTTTTACCCAAATAAAAGGGTAAAAAGTCAAATTTTTCTGCGCTTTCAAGGTGCTTTTATGGCTCTTTGAAATCACTGCCCATTCATTCCAATAGGCAAGGCGTTTTGGGAGCACTAAATACAGCACTCCAAACCCACCCCAAAGATGCTGCTTGCAGGACTTTTCAGAACGCCCTGCAAGCGCACCTCCCAGTGTAAAAAGGCACACTGGAATGACTGGGAGGGGGTTTTAGGCGCTTTGCAGAGGCTATTTCTAGCGCTAAAGTGCCTGAAAACCGTTCCAGTGTGAAAGGGGTCTTAATCTCACCATACAAGCAAATGATTGCTCCCCAGTACTCAACCTACTACAGCTGAGCTTGTTAACCCCTCAGTGAGCCAAGCAGGCTCACTACACAGCACAAAAAGGAAAACAGTTTGTATATAGCATGAATCTGGGACAAATATATCTCCCATCCTAGACACAACCCATAGTTTTTCCTGGCTACCTGTCACAACACCCAGAGACAGGAAGTGTGTTATTTGCAGGATTACCAGGTGAAAATAAAGGTAAATAGGGCTGAAAATAAATAAAAAATACTGCAGCTAAATCATCTAATGAGTGGAAAGCTGTATTATATTACATGTTTTGGGGTTTAGGTATGCTTAAAGTGTACAGCCGTGGCCTAAAAATTTTTCAGAATGACACAAATATTAATTTTCACAAAGTCTGCTGCCTTTTATGATGGCAATTTGCATATACTCCAGAATGTTATGAAGAGTGATCAGATGAATTGCAATTCATTGCAAAGTCTCTCTTTGCCATGAAAATGAAATTAATCCCATAAAAAACATTTCTACTGCATTTGTGAAGAAGGCTTCAGGCACCCAAGTGTAGCGGGTGCTTACTTTCCCGGGTGCATTTTTTGAATCTGCTGTGACATCAGTGCTATGTTCCCGGCGGTCCATCAGGTGGCGCTGTCACCGTGGCCAGAGGGACGAATATCACTGTGTGCCGAGCCTTTTTTTGTCCTCTCTCGGCAGCGGTATGGTGGGGCGGGGAACCCGCCGTGCTTGCTGGGAGAGGGTATAAAGGGGCCGGCCATCTTGGTCACGGGGTCTTCGTCCCAAGCACCTTCAGCTTGCGGACGTGAGTTCGTGCTCGTCCCCTAGGAGGCCTCGGCCTAGGGGACCAACGGAGATCGTGTTCCACCTCAGGCACCTTCAGTCCTGGGGTGAGGTACTTACAAGAAGGTCCGGAGCTCAGTGCCCAACACTGAGTTCCGCGAGGGAAAGTTCCTAAGGCACTTCGGGGATGGAGGCCTGAATCTGAGTAAGACGCAATGGACCGGGGAGAGCTCCTCATTTGAAGACCCGGTGCAGCAGACTGCCGGTGACGGGTGAGTCTCTTGTCGGAGACCGTCCAGAAGGATCCCCTTCACCTCGTGCGGAGACCATAGCCCACTCTCCAGGAGGAGAGTGGAGGACCGAACTTGTGTCTGGGCCTATTCACACTCACACCTCCTTTTCTGTTCTATCTATCAAGGAAGTCCCTGTATGGTGTGTTCTAATAAAGGAGTGTTGGACTTTAATGGTGTGAGGCTCACTTCCTGGCGGACGAAGTTCACGGTGACCCTTGGAGGGAGGATTCGTGTGCACAGCACAGACCCGAAGGTAAACAAGACATTGCTGATACCACAGGTATTCCCATGTGGTGGAAGCTAGGCGTGGCCCACCCGCTTTCTCTCTCTCCCCCATCAGATACCCCTAGACAAGAAACAGTGCGAGTCGCACGGAGAGAGAAGAGGGGAAGGCGCTACACAAGAAAGTCCAGCAAGCGCCAGGACCGTCTCCTACAGTTGATTCAGCTGCGGGATCGGGGCACCACCAGTGCAAAGCTTGCTCAGGAATGGCAGCAGGCAGGTGTGACTGCATCTGCGCACACAGGGAGGCGAAGACTTTTGGAGGATGACCTGGTGTCAATGAGGGCAGCAATTAAGCCACTTGTCTCCAGGGTAAACATCAGGGACAGACTAATATTCTGCAAAAGGTACAGTGATTGGACTGCTGAGGACTGGGGTAGTTATTTTCTCTGATGAATCCACTTTCTGATTGTTTGGGTCATCTGGAAAAAACTTTGTCCGGAGAAGAAAAAAAGAGCACTACCATCAGTCCCGTGTCATGCCAACAGTAAAGCATCCGGAGACCATTCATGTGTGGGGTTTCTTCTCAGCCAAGGGAGTGGGCTCACTCATAATTTTGCCTAAGAACACAGCTATGAATAATGAATGGTACAAAAACATCCTCCAAGAGCAACTTCTCCCAAACATCCAAGAACAGTTTGGTGACGAACAATGCTTTTTCTAGCATGATGGAGCACCTTGCCATAAGGCCCTGTCACACTGAGGTGCTTTGCAGGCGCTATTGCGCTAAAAATAGCGCCTGCAAAGCGCCCTGAAAAAGCCGCTACTTTGTATCCAATGTGAAAGCCTGAGGGCTTTCACACTGGAGTGGTGCGCTTGCAGGAGGGTCAAAAAACTCCTGCAAGCCGCATCTTTGAGGCACGGTAGGAGTTCTGTCGCAAGGACATTCAGCTAAACCATTCTTATCCCATAAACATGATACCATATTTCTTCGATCGCAGTTTATTGGAACAAGCTAGGTGAAACTACAAATAACAAGAATAAACCTTGATAAGTACAATATCCCATACATTTAGCATACATTGCAGAGACAAAGATACACAGTACAATATGAGACAGTAAAAACGTACTTTTTAAGTTCTCTAAGGGTTGACGGTAAGAGATTGAAATAAGACATATCCTGCCTCCTGCAGTGTCTTGAAAAAGCATGGTGAATGTGTCTCTTCCTGTAAGATTTTACCCAGAATACTCTGCTTTCTAATCGCTTCCTGGGTTATACATGTAGCGGCCTCCACCCTCTCCTCTACTCTTCTTGCTCTGGCGCTCGTCTAGGGGTACTCTGAAGTTGAGAGTGCGGGGTCACCACGCCAAGTCCCCCTGCAGAGTATGTGCAGTGAGAGACAATCCTCTTTTACCTTCGGGTCGGTGTTCTGCATCCGGAGACCTCCTCCTGGTTTTCTCGAACAGTGTCTGCCAGTAAATGAGCCCCACACCACTAAAGTCCAACACTCCTTTATTCTTCCAATAACAGAGTAATACACAGACAGTTGGACTCCCTCAACGAACAGAACAGACAAGGGGGGTGTGGATGCGAGTAGGCCCAGGGACAATGAACTCTCCACTTTCCTTCCTGAAAGTGGGTTGCGGTCTCCGAGCGAAGGGGGATTTCCTTCCAGGCGGTCTCCGATGGAAGGCTCACCTGTCACCGGCAATATGCTGCACCAGGTCTTCAAGCAAGTATCTCCCACCAGTCCATTACGCCCTCCGGATTCGGGTACCCACTCCCAGGGTCCCCTAGGATCTCCTTCCCTCGCGGAACTCAGTGTTGGGCACTGAGCTCCAGACCTCCATCCGAGTACCTCACCCCAGGCTAAAGGTGCCTGGGATGGAGCATGACCTCCGAACGTCCTCTAGGCCTAGGCTGCCTAGAGGACCGACACAAACCACCGCCCACAGGCTGAAGGTGCCCGGGACTCGACCCCGTGACAAAGATGGCCGGCCCCTTTATACCCTCTCCCAGCAAGCACGGCGGGTTCCCCGCCCCACCATACTGCTGCCGAGGGAGGACAAAAAGGGAGCCTGGCACACAGCAATGGTTCAGCCCCAGCCCAAGGCGACAGCGCCACCCACTGGGCTGCAGGGAACTGCACATCACTGGTGTCTCTGCCAGTTTTAAATACACAGAAAAGTGTATACCCGCTACATACATTTAATAATGAACAAACTGAAACAATACCAAAAAGAGACACTAGATGGCGCCTACGCCCTGCAAATGATTTCTATAGAAATTACAACCTTAAATGTAATTTTAATCAACACAAATGCAGATAATCAGAATATAGACATCTGATGGACAGAACACTCCCCGCCTGACGTCAAGTGACGTCACTAACAGAGTCCTTCGTAGAAAGTAACAGAACAAGTTCAGTCACTGGTCTTAAGAACACTTTGGCTTCATTCTGTTGGAAGGTCTTGACCTCGACCTTACGGACAAGAATATCTTTGCTTGGCAGTACTTTGGTGACTAGACCTAAAGGCCACATATTCCTTAGTGTCTGGCAATCTTTCATGAGCACAACATCACCAAGTTTAAGATTAGGTTTTTCAATGTGCCACTTCCTCCTTAGTTGTAGAGTAGATGTGTATTGCTCCTTCCACTGACTCCAGAAAGTATTGGCAAGGGTTTGAACTTGTCTCCATTGACGTTTGTAAAGGTCGTTCTCACAAAACTCTCCAGCTGGAGCACTGGCTAGACCAGTCTTTTGCGTGAGCAACATGGCAGGTGTGAGAACCATTGGATCTTCAGAGTCACTTGAAATTGAAGTCAAGGGTCTGGCGTTAATGATAGCTGTAACCTCTGCCATAAATGTCACTAAACATTCGTGAGTAAGCCTTGCAGTTCCTACTTGTAGGAAGACAGAGTCAAGAATTCTGCGGGCTATGCCTATCATCCTCTCCCAAACACCTACCATGTGAGAAGAGTGAGGCGGGTTGAAGATCCATGTGCAGTCTTGCTTACTCAAATATCTTTTTACACTGAGGATGTCCAAGTTGGAAGGAATTTGCAGTTCTTTTACTGCTCCTGCAAAGTTAGACCATCTGTCAGAGCGAATGAGTTTCACTGGGCCTCGGATTGCAATGAAGCGTCTAAGAGCATTAGTGAAACTTGAAGTATCCATTGACTCAATTAGTTCAATGCGAACAGCTCGTATGGACATGCAGACGAATATGACTGCCCAGCGTTTACTGTTTGAGTGTCCCCCTTTTGTGTACCGGGTGGCGACAGACCAGGGACCAAAAACATCAAGTCCAACATTAGTGAAAGGTGGATCCATGCTAATTCTGTCAGATGGTAGATTGGCCAACTTTTGTGTCTGTAACATACCACAAAGCTTTCGACAGATAACGCACTTGAAGAGAAACTTACTCACACATCTTTTGGCTCCGACTATCCATAGTCCAGCAGCTCGTAAAGCTCCTTCAGTAAACAGTTGGTCATGGTGTTTAGTTTGGTCATGGTAATGTTGAATGAGTAAATAGGCAATATGATGGTGACCAGTAGGGATGAGCTTCGTGTTCGAGTCGAACATACGTTCGACTCGAACATCGGCTGTTCGATCGTTCGACGAAGATCGAACGATTTGGGCCGTTCGCGCCAAATTCGAGTGACGCGAACGGCCCACAATGCACTACACCATCGCAGTGTCATCCAGGCGCTGTGATTGGCCAAGCATGCACTGTGACCCCGCATGCTTGGCCAATCACAGCGCCGGCAGCGAGGAGAGCAATGATTGGCCACAGGCAGGATGCCTGTGGCCAATTATTGCTGAGGGTGTTTAGTACACACCCCACACTATAAAAGGCCGCCAGCACGGCGGCCTAGTGTAGTGTGTTCCGGAGCAGGGAAAGAGAAGCATAGGCAGGGACAGTGACATTTATTTTTTCTTGCTTAACCTGGATTCCTTTAGTTTAGGGAAAGAGAAGGATAGGTAGGGAGAGTGTCAGTGTGTTTTACTGTGCGAATCCTTGTTTCTAGGGACAGGGAAGGACAGTGAGGGAATTCTCCTTGTGCTATAAAAAAACATTTTTTCTAGGGACAGAAAACTATAGGTAGGGAGAGTGTCAGTGTGTTTTACTGTGCGAATCCTTGTTTCTAGGGACAGGGAAGGACAGTGAGGGAAATTCTCCTTGTGCTATAGTGTGCTTTAAAAAAACATTTTTTCTAGGGACAGAAAACTATAGGTAGGGAGAGTGCCAGTGTGTT
This sequence comes from Rana muscosa, assembly GCA_029206835.1. Lineage (NCBI taxonomy): Eukaryota > Metazoa > Chordata > Amphibia > Anura > Ranidae > Rana > Rana muscosa. The sequence continues at coordinate 557,731,846 of CM055118.1, read as the reverse complement.
TTACTGTGCGAATCCTTGTTTCTAGGGACAGGGAAGGACAGTGAGGGAAATTCTCCTTGTGCTATAGTGTGCTTTAAAAAAACATTTTTTCTAGGGACAGAAAACTATAGGTAGGGAGAGTGTCAGTGTGTTTTACTGTGCGAATCCTTGTTTCTAGGGACAGGGAAGGACAGTGAGGGAAATTCTCCTTGTGCTATAGTGTGCTTTAAAAAAAACATTTTTTCTAGGGACAGAAAACTATAGGTAGGGAGAGTGTCAGTGTGTTTTACTGTGCGAATCCTTGTTTCTAGGGACAGGGAAGGACAGTGAGGGAAATTCTCCTTGTGCTATAGTGTGCTTTAAAAAAACATTTTTTCTAGGGACAGAAAACTATAGGTAGGAAGAGTGTCAGTTTCTTTCACTGTGATAATCCTTGTTTCTAGGGACAGGGAAGGAAAGTGAGGGAAATTCTCCTTGTGCTATAGTGTGCTTTAAAAAAACATTTTTTCTAGGGACAGAAAACTATAGGTAGGAAGAGTGTCAGTTTCTTTCACTGTGATAATCCTTGTTTCTAGGGACAGGGAAGGACAGTGAGGGAAATTCTCCTTGTGCTATAGTGTGCTTTAAAAAAACATTTTTTCTAGGGACAGAAAACTATAGGTAGGAAGAGTGTCAGTTTCTTTCACTGTGATAATCCTTGTTTCTAGGGACAGGGAAGGACAGTGAGGGAAATTCTCCTTGTGCTATAGTGTGCTTTAAAAAAACATTTTTTCTAGGGACAGAAAACTATAGGTAGGAAGAGTGTCAGTTTCTTTCACTGTGATAATCCTTGTTTCTAGGGACAGGGAAGGAAAGTGAGGGAAATTCTCCTTGTGCTATAGTGTGCTTTAAAAAAACATTTTTTCTAGGGACAGAAAACTATAGGTAGGAAGAGTGTCAGTTTCTTTCACTGTGATAATCCTTGTTTCTAGGGACAGGGAAGGAAAGTGAGGGAAATTCTCCTTGTGCTATAGTGTGCTTTAAAAAAACATTTTTTCTAGGGACAGAAAACTATAGGTAGGAAGAGTGTCAGTTTCTTTCACTGTGATAATCCTTGTTTCTTTGGACAGGGAAGGAAAGTGAGGGAAATTCTCCTTGTGCTATAGTGTGCTTTAAAAAAACATTTTTTCTAGGGACAGAAAACTATAGGTAGGAAGAGTGTCAGTTTCTTTCACTGTGATAATCCTTGTTTCTTTGGACAGGGAAGGAAAGTGAGGGAAATTCTCCTTGTGCTATAGTGTGCTTTAAAAAAACATTTTTTCTAGGGACAGAAAACTATAGGTAGGAAGAGTGTCAGTTTCTTTCACTGTGATAATCCTTGTTTCTAGGGACAGGGAAGGAAAGTGAGGGAAATTCTCCTTGTGCTATAGTGTGCTTTAAAAAAACTTTTTTTCTAGGGACAGAAAACTATAGGTAGGAAGAGTGTCAGTTTCTTTCACTGTGATAATCCTTGTTTCTTTGGACAGGGAAGGAAAGTGAGGGAAATTCTCCTTGTGCTATAGTGTGCTTTAAAAAAACATTTTTTCTAGGGACAGAAAACTATAGGTAGGAAGAGTGTCAGTTTCTTTCACTGTGATAATCCTTGTTTCTAGGGACAGGGAAGGAAAGTGAGGGAAATTCTCCTTGTGCTATAGTGTGCTTTAAAAAAACATTTTTTCTAGGGACAGAAAACTATAGGTAGGAAGAGTGTCAGTTTCTTTCACTGTGATAATCCTTGTTTCTAGGGACAGGGAAGGACAGTGAGGGAAATTCTCCTTGTGCTATAGTGTGCTTTAAAAAAACATTTTTTCTAGGGACAGAAAACTATAGGTAGGAAGAGTGTCAGTTTCTTTCACTGTGATAATCCTTGTTTCTAGGGACAGGGAAGGAAAGTGAGGGAAATTCTCCTTGTGCTATAGTGTGCTTTAAAAAAACATTTTTTCTAGGGACAGAAAACTATAGGTAGTGTGAGGGGGTTAGCTCGGCAGCGGGTGTGTGTGACCCCCGGGATGGGCTCCCCACACAAAAACAGGCCCAGCAAACGGAGGTTGTGGTTTTCAAAATCAACAAAGGTGCGGTTTATTTTCTATTTACAGTGACAAAACACAGCAAAGCCAAAAGAAACATAAACAAAATAAATCCTGGTCAACTTGACCTCTGACTAAACATACAGGTTTCCTAACTAACAACTGGGATCAGCCTAGTGCTGTCCTAGTCCCTAAGTCCCTGGTTTTAAATGTCCAAGCAAATAGCCACACAGGCTTTGTCTCACCGCACAGGGGTTTACTCTCCCTAGACAGTCCACACAGGTCTGGGTCCAGGCATGAGCTAACATCTAATAAAGCTGGGAGTTTTTATAGAGGCCTAAATGAGCTGACAAGCTTCAGCTGGTCTCATCAACTCCCTGTCTGCACGACGCCCCACACTCTCCCTAGAGGTATGAGTCATCCATGAGCCCACTAGCCTTAGCTGGGCTTATACAACTCTCCACCTAGTTGTATAAGTCGGCGTAAAGCCTGAATCTGGGCGAAATATATCTACCCCCCTGGATGCAACCAGGTGACTTTACCTTCCTGCTGTCACATACCCCCCCCCTCTTGTTTTAACCTCGGGGTTGGAACACCAGCAATCAGGCATTCATGTACTCGAGACAAAGCATCCACATTCCCCATTTGAACGCCAGGGCGATGCTTTACTGTGAAGTTGAATTCCTGGAGGGCCAGGAACCACCTATTCACTCTTCTATTTGTTTCCTTGTTTTGAGCCATCCACTTTAACGGAGCGTGATCCGTAACCATGTCAAAGTGCCTACCTAGCAGGTAGTACCGAAGGGAATCTAGAGCCCACTTCACCGCTAAACACTCCTTTTCAACGGTGGCGTAATTTACCTCATGGGACTTCAACTTCCTGCTGAGGTAAATGACTGGGTGCTCTTCCCCGTTCCAGACCTGGGACAATACTGCTCCTAACCCCACATCTGACGCATCACTTTGTACGACAAAGTCTTTAGAGAAGTCGGGTGAGTACAACACTGGCTGGCTACATAAGGCTTGTTTCAAGAATTGGAATGCTGCCTCAGCCTCGGGGGTCCATTTAATCATGACCGACCCTTTCCCCTTCGTTAGGTTGGTTAGGGGCACAGCCTTAGAAGCAAAGTGGGGAATGAATCGCCGATAATACCCAGCGATTCCCAGAAAGGCTCGTACCTGCTTCTTGCTGTTGGGACGTGGCCAACTCTGGATGGCCTCGACTTTGTTGAGTTGGGGTTTTATTACTCCCCTCCCAATGGTGTACCCAAGATATTTGGCCTCCTCCTGCCCAATGGTACACTTCTTGGGGTTAGCCGTAAACCCCGCTTCCCGAACAGAGTCCAGGACTGCTTGCACTTTTGGCAGATGTGAGGCCCAATCTGTGCTATGGACAATTACGTCATCCAGGTAAGCCGCAGCATACTTCCGATGGGGCCTCAGCATCTGGTCCATTTTCCGCTGGAATGTGGCCGGCGCATTCTGTAACCCGAACGGCATTCTTTTATATTGGAACGCCCCGTCTGGGGTTACAAATGCGGTTTTCTCTTTGGCCAATTTGGCCAGGGGGATTTGCCAATACCCTTTTGTGAGGTCAAGAGTCGTCATGTATCGGGCTGTTCCCAGCTGGTCGATCAACTCATCTATACGTGGCATGGGGTAGGTGTCAAATTTTGTAACTTTGTTCAACTGACGAAAATCGTTACAAAATCGCCAGCTCCCATCCGGTTTAGGCACCAACACAATGGGACTAGACCAATCACTTTGGGACTCCTCTATCACCCCTAAGTTCAGCATTTTCTGTACTTCCTCCCGTATTGCCTCCCGTCGGGCCTCTGGGATCCGATAGGGTTTTAACTTCACCCTTTCACCGGGCGGGGTAATGATGTCATGCTCTACCCCAAATGTTTGTCCCGGCAGCTCAGAGAATACCTCCTTGTTGCGAAGCACAAACTCCTTAACCTCCTGTTGTTGGGGTTGTGACAAGGTGGCTGCTATTCCAACCTCAGGAATCACGCAACCAGTTTGAGCTGGTGACCAAGTGTCTGCGACTAGGGACTCTCTATCCCTCCAGGCTTTCAACAGATTAACGTGATAGATCTGTTCGGGCTTTCGCCTTCCTGGTTGTCTGACCTTGTAATTCACTTCGCTCACTTTTTCCATTATCTCGTAGGGGCCTTGCCATTTGGCAAGGAATTTACTTTCAACCGTAGGGACAAGTACCAGTATCCTATCCCCCGGGGAAAAGGTACGGGTCTTGGCTCCACGGTTGTACACTCTCTGCTGTGCTAACTGCGCTTGGGCCAAATGTTCCTTCACGATGGGCATTACCTGTGCAATTCGGTCTTGCATCAGGGCGACATGCTCAATCACACTCCTGTGGGGAGAACTCTCACTTTCCCAAGTTTCCTTGGCAATATCCAACAGCCCTCTTGGGTGTCTCCCATACAGTAACTCAAAGGGGGAGAATCCCGTAGAGGATTGGGGCACCTCCCTAATAGCAAACATCAGATAAGGAAGTAGACAGTCCCAATCCTTTCCATCTCTATCCACCACTTTCTTCAACATTTGTTTTAGGGTTTTGTTGAATCTTTCAACCAGCCCATTGGTTTGGGGGTGATACACAGATGTACGTAATTGCGTCACTTTGAACAATTTACACAGCTCCTTCATAACCCGGGACATAAAGGGTGTACCTTGGTCCGTAAGCAGTTCTTTACAAATACCCACCCGGCTAAACACAAGAGATAGCTCTTTGGCTATGGTTTTGGCCGAGGTATTTCGGAGAGGGATCGCTTCTGGATAACGGGTGGCATAGTCCATTATAACTAATATGTACTGGTGCCCCCTAGCGGACTTGATTATAGGACCTACCAAATCCATGGCGATCCTCTCAAACGGGACCTCAATGATGGGTAGAGGGACCAGCGGGCTACGGAAATGTGGCATCGGGGCCGACCTCTGACACACAGGGCAGGAGGAACAATAATTTTCTATGTCCTTCATCACCCCCGGCCAATAGAATCTCTGTAATACCCTCTCTCGGGTTTTCTCTGTCCCCAGATGACCTCCAAGAATGTGCCCATGGGCCAACTCCAACACCAACTTCCTGTAAGGTTTGGGCACCACAAGCTGCTCAACGGTTTCTTCTGCCCTTTTTGCCACCCGATACAGTAGGTCCTTCTCTACGCTGAAGTATGGGTAAGTGCAGGTATTATCTGGGTTCACTAACTCGCCATCTATTTTCACTACGTTTTCCCGTGCCTTTATTAGGGCGGGGTCTTTCAACTGTTCTGTGGCAAAGTTTTCCCTGTGAACCTCAAGATCAGAAAACTCCACAGACGGTAGGTTTTCGTCTGAGGAGGTGGGCTCCTCTCCAGTTTCTTGAGTCTCCCCTGCCAATACTGATAAGGGAAATTCCGGAGAGTCCTCACCACTCTCAGGGGAGTTCTGGCTATCCCATTCCTGGTACATAGGGGCACCAGTGGGGGGCTCAGGATCATCCCACAGTTCCCAGAACTTCGGAAAATCCCTTCCCACAATGGCGTCATACGGTAACTGAGATACTAAGCCCACTGGATGAGAGAGGGTACCTTTGGGGGTCTCGAAACACACTGTAGTCACTGGATACTCTCGGGTGTCCCCATGCACACAAATAACAGCTACCTTGCTATTCCCAGAGACCTCTGTTTTAACTAACTCAGCCTTTATCAGGGTCACAAGGCTACCTGAATCCAGCAATACCACAACATTTCTACCATTAACACACATTTTGCATAAATGTTTCTCAGTTCCTCGAATGGCAGTGCATGCGACTGTCGCACACAGCGACTGACGTCTGCCCGTCAGAAAGTCACACTGCATGGGTTCCTCCACAACCGGGCAATTGGCTGCAATATGTCCCGCTTGCCGGCAGCGGTAGCAAACGATCCTTCTTGCCGCCTCTTGAGCCGCTGATTTCCCAGGCTGTTCCCGCCAAACTTGGGGTAGAGCTCCCACCCTCTCACTCTCTCCACCCTTACCCCTTGGAATCCTCTTATCCGCCCCTGGGGATGGTCTGGTCTTAGGGTGGAAAGTCCGAGTGTCTCTGGAAGAGGCCGTCAGGTTCTCTGTAGCCAAGTATTTCTCCACACGATCCACAAGACCATCGGCCGTCTCTGGGTCTCCATGGCTTACCCACTTTTGGATGGCAGTAGGAAGAGCTCTCAAAAACCGATCCATTACAACACGTTCCACAATCTTTGGTGCGGACAAAGTCTCTGGCTGTAGCCACTTTCTGCTCAGGTGAATGAGATCATACATTTGAGACCTGGGGGGTTTTCCAAGCTGGAAAGTCCAGTTATGCACACGCTGAGCCCGGACAGCCTGGGTGACACCCAGCCTTGCCAATATCTCAGCTTTTAGCATCACATAGTCTTTTGCTTGGTCAGGCTCTAGGTCATAGTAAGCCTTCTGCGATTCACCAGTTAACAGAGGAGCCACCAGTCCAGCCCACTGCTCCTCAGGCCACTTTTCTCTTTCAGCAGTCCTTTCAAATGTGGTCAAAAATACCTCTGGATCATCCTCTCCAGTCATTTTTGTCAATAAACGACTCACCCCAAAGGACGCGGTATTAGTGGGACGGCTTTCCTCACTGGTCTGCGGACGTTGCTGCATTACTGCTTCCATTTGTTGTAGTCTCTGCTCTTGCTTCTGTAACAGGTCTATGAAGCGGGCCTCAGATTGCTGCTGGGCTTGTTGCTGAGCTTCCAGACTCTGTTGGTGAGCTTGCTGCTGGGCTGCAAGGCTCTGTTGATGAGCTTGCTGCTGGGCTGCGAAGTTCTGTTGTTGAGCTGCAAGGCTCTGTTGATGAGCTGCAAGGCTCTTTGGCAAACCTGCATTTGTCTGCTGTTGATTGGCATTTGCTAGAGCCAGCTGCTTCAGTATCTCCTCCATGCTGGCTTAAAAAAAACTGCCCGCATTCTCCACCAACTGTGAGGGGGTTAGCTCGGCAGCGGGTGTGTGTGACCCCCGGGATGGGCTCCCCACACAAAAACAGGCCCAGCAAACGGAGGTTGTGGTTTTCAAAATCAACAAAGGTGCGGTTTATTTTCTATTTACAGTGACAAAACACAGCAAAGCCAAAAGAAACATAAACAAAATAAATCCTGGTCAACTTGACCTCTGACTAAACATACAGGTTTCCTAACTAACAACTGGGATCAGCCTAGTGCTGTCCTAGTCCCTAAGTCCCTGGTTTTAAATGTCCAAGCAAATAGCCACACAGGCTTTGTCTCACCGCACAGGGGTTCACTCTCCCTAGACAGTCCACACAGGTCTGGGTCCAGGCATGAGCTAACATCTAATGAAGCTGGGAGTTTTTATAGAGGCCTAAATGAGCTGACAAGCTTCAGCTGGTCTCATCAACTCCCTGTCTGCACGACGCCCCACACTCTCCCTAGAGGTATGAGTCATCCATGAGCCCACTAGCCTTAGCTGGGCTTATACAACTCTCCACCTAGTTGTATAAGTCGGCGTAAAGCCTGAATCTGGGCGAAATATATCTACCCCCCTGGATGCAACCAGGTGACTTTACCTTCCTGCTGTCACAGTAGGAAGAGTGTCAGTTTCTTTCACTGTGATAATCCTTGTTTCTAGGGACAGGGAAGGACAGTGAGGGAAATTCTCCTTGTGCTATAGTGTGCTTTAAAAAAACATTTTTTCTAGGGACAGAAAACTATAGGTAGGAAGAGTGTCAGTTTCTTTCACTGTGATAATCCTTGTTTCTAGGGACAGGGAAGGAAAGTGAGGGAAATTCTCCTTGTGCTATAGTGTGCTTTAAAAAAACATTTTTTCTAGGGACAGAAAACTATAGGTAGGAAGAGTGTCAGTTTCTTTCACTGTGATAATCCTTGTTTCTAGGGACAGGGAAGGAAAGTGAGGGAAATTCTCCTTGTGCTATAGTGTGCTTTAAAAAAACATTTTTTCTAGGGACAGAAAACTATAGGTAGGAAGAGTGTCAGTTTCTTTCACTGTGATAATCCTTGTTTCTAGGGACAGGGAAGGAAAGTGAGGGAAATTCTCCTTGTGCTATAGTGTGCTTTAAAAAAACATTTTTTCTAGGGACAGAAAACTATAGGTAGGAAGAGTGTCAGTTTCTTTCACTGTGATAATCCTTGTTTCTAGGGACAGGGAAGGACAGTGAGGGAAATTCTCCTTGTGCTATAGTGTGCTAAAGCATTCCTCATCAACCATCTTTGAAATCCTTGTTTTTTGGACAGTCAGGGAAATTGTCGTTATGCTATTCTGTGCAAAAGCAATCATCCTCAACCATATTTAGAAATCCTTAAGTAAAGGGACAGAGAAGGACACCTGAAGGTAGCCCTTATTGCTTTTTTCCCATCTCCCTGCAGGCCATCTATTAGAATGTCTGGAAGGCAAACAAGGAGAGGCAGACAGTCAGGAGGCAATAAAAGAGGGCAAGCAGGCTCTGTGTCTGGGGGCAACAGTGCTGGTCGTGGACGCGGTGCATTGTCATCAGCACATGGCCATGGGACACGCTTGTCCTTCTTTTCGGCAGCTGGACATGTTGAGCCACATCATGCCGAAGACTTGGTAGAGTGGATGACCAAGCCCTCCTCCTCCTCCTCATCCTCTCTCACCCAGGCTCAGGGTACTGGAAAAGCAGCTGCCAAAGCGTCCTCTTCCCTGGTATCAATGTCAGACTCATCATCAGTCACTCCTTCCCTAGACCCACCATGTCCTCCTCCTGAGGAGTCCCCCGAACTGTTTGAGCACAGTGTTGGGTACATGCTCCAGGAGGATGCCCAGCGTTTCGAAGGGTCTGATGATGAAACCCAGCTACAGGAAGGCAGTAGCGTGAGAGCAGACAGAGGGGATGCTCAAGAAGGACACCAATCTGGCAGTCATGTTCCAGCAGCTTCAGCATACTGCCAGATTGGCTCCAGTGATGAGGAGGGAGGGGATGATGAGGTCACTGACTCCACGTGGGTGCCTAATAGGAGAGAGGAGGAGGAGGAGGATGAGGAGGAGGCACATCTCCAACGAGGCAGGATGCCCTTTGGTGGCCAGCGTAAGGGTAGTACACCGACGGAATCACACCGCAGAGCTCCGCCTGTGCAGGGCGCTGCCTCTGCCTGTCATTCAAAAAGTTCTTTGGTGTGGGCCTTTTTTGAGGCTAGTGCATCAGATCGCACAGCTGCTGTTTGCAACATATGTCTCAAGCGTATATCGCGTGGCCAAAACATCAGCCGCTTGGGTACCACATGCCTGACCAGACATATGTTGACCTGCCATGCAGCTCGTTGGCAAGCCTACCTCAAAGACCCACACCAAAGAACAAAGTGGACCTCTCCTTGCACCGCATCAGCTGGGATCTCCAACCCCACTATAACTTCAGTCCTCTCTGAAACATGCACTGAGAGGAATGAAGGTGTAGAATTAGGTGTGTCACAGCCAAGTACTTGCGGCCACTCTGCTAGCAGTACACCGACGTCCGATTCTAGCAGGCAAATTTCCCTGCCCCAGCTGCTGGACCGTCGAAAGAAGTTCACTCCCAGCCATCCACATGCCCAGCGGTTGAATGCTAGCTTGGCTAAATTGCTAGCGCTTCAACTGCTGCCTTTTCAGTTGGTAGACTCGGCCCCCTTCCGTGAGTTTGTGCAATGTGCGGTTCCTCAGTGGCAGGTTCCCAAACGCCACTTTTTCTCACGGAAGGCTATTCCGGCTCTCTACCGGCATGTGGAAGGCAATGTCTTGGCCTCGCTGGACAGGGCGGTCAGCGGTAAGGTGCATATTACCGCTGACTCATGGTCCAGCAGGCATGGACAGGGACGTTACCTTTCTTTCACGGCCCATTGGGTCACTCTTTTGGCAGCTGGGAAGGATGCAGGACAAGGTGCAGTAGTGTTGGAGGTTGTTCCACCGCCACGCCTCCAAAATGCTACTACTGGTTGTGACACACCTCTCTCCTCCACCCTCTCCTCTTCTTCTTCCTCCATGGCCTCTTCCTGTGCTTTGTCCTCGGAACCAGCGGTGCTCCGTAGGCGTTCAAGGGGCTACGCAAGTACGCAGGCAAAAAGATGCCATGCCGTGCTTGCGCTGGTGTGTTTGGGGGACAGAAGCCACACTGGGGCAGAGGTCCTGTCTGCTCTGCAGGGCCAGGCCGAGAGGTGGTTGACGCCACGCCAGCTTAAGCCAGGAATGGTGGTTTGCGACAATGGCACCAACCTCCTCTCCGCCCTCCGACAGGGACAACTGACCCATGTGCCCTGTGTGGCTCACGTCCTTAACCTGGTGGTGCAGCGGTTCTTGGGCAGGTACCCGGTCTTACAGGATGTCCTGAGGCAGGCCAGGAAAGTCTGTGTGCATTTCCGCAGATCTTATAATGCCAGTGCTCGCCTGGCTGAGCTGCAAAAGGAGTTGAACCTGCCCAAGAACCGCCTTATATGTGACATGCCCACCAGGTGGAACTCAACGTTGGCCATGCTGCAGCGGCTGCACACGCAGCAGAGGGCCATCAATGAGTACCTGTGCGACTACGGCACCAGGACAGGGTCAGGGGAGCTTGGTTTTTTTTCTCCACGCCAGTGGGGCATGATAAGGGATGCATGCACTGTCCTGGCACCATTTGAGGAGGCCACGAGGATGGTGAGCAGTGACAGTGCATGCATCAGTGACACTGTACCTCTTGTCCACCTGTTGGAGCACACGCTGCGTGGAATAATGGACAGGGCACTTGAGGCAGAACAGAGGCAGGAAGAGGAGGACTTCCTTGCCTCTCAAGGCCCCCTTTACCCAGACAGTGTTCCTTCTGTCCCACCCATCGCACAGGAAGAGGAGGAGGAGGAGGAGGAGGAGGATTGTGTCAGCATGGAGGTGGAGGCTGGCACTCAGCATCATCAGCAGCAGTCTTTTAGGGATGATTTACAGTCCCAAGAAACCAGTGGACTTGTACGTGGCTGGGAGGAGGTGGCTGCGGATCATGTCGTCCTTAGTGACCCAGAGGACTCCGGAGCGAATGCCTCAGCAAACCTACGCTGCATGGCCTCCCTGATCCTGCAAAGTCTGCGGAAGGATCCTCGTATTCTTCGGATCAAGGAGAGGGACCATTACTGGCTGGCCACTCTCCTTGATCCACGGTACAAGGGTAAGGTTGCGGACCTTATGTTACCGTCGCAGAGGGAGCAGAGGATGAGACAACTCCGGGAGGCCTTGCAGAAAGGTCTGTGCAATGCGTTCCCAGAGACTGGGAGGTTACAAACTCCTGGTCCTGGACAACGAGTTGCTGAGGCTTCGGCCAGTCAAAGAAGGAGCGGTGGGGAAGGTGGCCGTCTGACCGATGCGTTCAGACAATTCTTTAGTCCGCAGCCCCAAAGTATGATCGGTTCCAGCAACCATCGCCAGCGTCTGATAAACATGGTGCAGGAATATCTAGGGGCAAGTTCAGACTTGGACACCTTCCCCACCGAAAATCCTCTGGCTTACTGGGTCTTGAGGATGGATCACTGGCCAGAGCTTGCACAGTATGCAATTGAGCTACTGGCCTGTCCTGCATCCAGCGTTCTTTCGGAACGCACATTCAGTGCTGCTGGAGGATTTGTCACGGATCACAGGGTGCGCCTGTCCACCGACTCGGTTGATCGACTGACTTTCATCAAGATGAACCAGTCTTGGATCACCACCAGCTACCACACACCTGATGCTGATATAACAGACTAATTGATTTTAACATGTCACATCCCTTCAAGACTGATGCTGATGCTGAGTGCCTGTGCTGTTATGTTGACTGGCTATCCTCCTCCTCCGAGTCCTCAATGATACGATTGATGATGATAGCTTGGAAGATCATTTTTGTTTATGGGTGCCGCCACCAGTGGCTAAGGCCCAATTTTTCAGCCCCTGTTTTACAGGGGCGTGTAATTACAATTATTTTTGCAATAATTTGCCATAGGGCTCATTGCTGTGCTCCAAGTACAGTATCTGTGAGGGGTTGGAGTGTTGTGGCACCAGTGCCTAAGGCCCAATTTTTCAGCCCCTGTTTAACAGGGGCGTGTCATTACAATTTTTGAAGCAATACTTTGCAACAGGGCTCATTGCTGTGCTCCAAGTACAGTATCTGTGAGGGGTTGTAGTGTTGTGCCACCAGTGCCTAAGGCCCAATTTTTCAGCCCCTGTTCAACAGGGGCATGCAATTACAATTCTTGATCTAATAATTCACAGCAGGGCCCATTGCTGCACCCACCAAGAGTAACTCTGAGGGCTTACAGTGTTGTGGCAACGCCACCACCACCACCACCACGAAAGGCCCAATTTTTCAGCCCCTGTTCAAAAGGGGCATGTAATTACAATTCTTGATCTAATAATTCACAGCAGGGCCCATTCCTGCACCCACCAAGAGTAACTCTGAGGGCTTACAGTGTTGTGGCAACGCCACCACCACCACCACCACGAAAGGCCCAATTTTTCAGCCCCTGTTCAAAAGGGGCATGTAATTACAATTCTTGATCTAATAATTCACAGCAGGGCCCATTCCTGCACCCACCAAGAGTAACTCTGAGGGCTTACAGTGTTGTGGCAACGCCACCACCACCACCACCACGAAAGGCCCAATTTTTCAGCCCCTGTTCAAAAGGGGCATGTAATTACAATTCTTGATCTAATAATTCACAGCAGGGCCCATTCCTGCACCCACCAAGAGTAACTCTGAGGGCTTACAGTGTTGTGGCAACACCACCACCACCACCACCACCACGAAAGGCCCAATTTTTCAGCCCCTGTTCAACAGGGGCATGCAATTACAATTCTTGATCTAATAATTCACAGCAGGGCCCATTGCTGCACCCACCAAGAGTAACTGTCCTGGCTTACAGTGTTGTGGCACCAGCACCACCATCAAAGGCCCAATTTTTACTACCACTGTTCAACAATTATATGTAATTAAAATTCCTGATAAAATAGTTGACAGCAGGGCGTTCCAGCACCAACCAAGAGTAACTGTGAGTGCTTACAGTGTTGTGCCAACACCAACAACTAAGGGGCCTATTTCTGCAGAGTATATACGGCAGGTCCCTACTTTCAAACATCCAACTTACAAACGACTCCTACTTGCAAACGCAAGAAGACAACAGGAAGTGAGAGGAAATCTACCCCTTGGAAGGAAAATTCTCTCCTGTAAGAATTAATATGGGAGAAAGGTGTCTCCTCTGTACTGATGCTTTATCACCAATCCTTGTTTCAAGAAAAACACCACATTTCAAAAACAGTTGTCATTGGGACGGAAAGTGAGGTGAAATGTTCTGAACAGGGGCACAGACAGCAAAACAAATGTTACAGGGGTGATAACCCTTACCTATGTTTTCCAAAAAGTTTAAAAATAGATTTTTGGGCTGGAGCTACACTTAAACAATGTACCTGTTCAAAATTACAAACAGATTCTACATAAGAACAAACCTACAGTCCCTGTCTTGTATGCACCGCCTGTATACGGCTGTTCAGAGTATATAGGGCCTTTTTTATTTTATGTGCGGGGTTCCCCTTAATATCCATACAAGACCCAAAGGGGCTGGTAATGGGCTGGGGTAGGGGGGGGGGGGTCATGGGGTAGCTATGCCATTTTTCTTAAAGATTTTCATCCATATTACCGGGACCAGACATTACATTAAAGCCGCAAGCAGTTTTAAATGGCTTTTTTTTCCTTTAGAAGTGTCATTTTGTGCAGGGACAGTTCTAAACACGGGAAACACGTGGCACTTCACAGGCATACTTTAGACACCCCCCAGGTACGATATTTAAAGGAATATTTGATTATTTTTTTTTCACTTTATGCATCATTAAAATGACTGCTCCCGAAAAACGACCGTTTTTAAAACTTCTTTTTGCATTGATACATGTCCCCTGGTGCACAACCCGGGTTCCCAAACCCTTTTTAGGACAATAACATGCATAATAGTTGTTATAATTAGCACTTTAGAATTCGAACGTTCGCATCCATTGTATTTAATAGGGTTCTAATGTTCGTACGAACTTTCGGTCCGTTCGCGGGTTCTGGTGCGAACCGAACCCGGGGGTGTTCGGCTCATCACTAGTGACCAGGGATCACTAAAGGATGTTTCTCTGAGAACTCTAACTTGCCTTCTTTTAAACGGCCTCCTACTCTCAACATGCCATTTTCATCAAGGATTGGATCAAGTTTGTTTAAAACACTGTCTTTAGGAACAGGTTTGTGGTTAAGAATACAATCGATCTCTTTGGCAAAGACTTCTCTCTGTAGAACAGATATTAACCAATTTTTAGATTGTTCTAGGTCAGTTGCTGAGTAGACTTTCCTACAGTGGTGCCAACCTCTGCAATTGACATGAGTTGGTGGTTGTTTTTTGTAAGACTGAGCCTTGTGGATTAAGCAAGTGATAGCTCTAACTAGTGACCACCAGGTGGAGAACCTGCTGAAACGGTGGGTTTTAAACTGGTTGAGAGAAGTTGTTGTGACTGCAGTAGAAACCTGAGGGTGAATTTCCTGATCCTTGTCTGCATCTATTAGGTCAAACGTGGTGAGGTCATTAGTGTTAAGCCCTGTACACACGATCGGTTTGACTGATGAAAACCGTCCGATGGATGGTTTTCATCAGACCAACCGATCGTGTATGGGACCCATCGGTCTTTTTTCCATCGGTTTTAAAAAATAGAACATGTTTTAAATTTTTCCGATGGATAAAAAAACGATCGAAAACTCTGATCGTCTATGGGCAAGTTCATCGGATCAAAAACCCACGCATGCTCAGAATCAAGTCGACGCATGCTCAGAAGCATTAAACTTCATTTTTCTCGGCTCATCGGAGTGTTTTACGTCACCGCGTTTGGAACGGTCGGTTTTTTGACTGATGGTGTGTGGGCAAGACTGATGAAAAACAGTTTCATTGGATTTCCGATGGACAAATCCATCGGACGAAAATCCATAGGTTATCCGATCGTGTGTACAGGGCTTAACAGTCAGGACTGCGTAGAAAGGTGGAACCTGTGAACCATGAAGTACTTTCAAGGCGACTGGCCGCTACAGATCTGGTCGCTATGTCTGCAGGATTGTAGTCTGTAGGCACAAAATGCCATTGCTCTTGGCGAGTGGACCTCCTTATTCTCAGCACTCTGTTATTGACATAGACATAGAAACGCCTAGTTTCATTATGGATGTAACCCAGAACTACATTACTGTCTGTGTAGAACTCAGCTTCCTGGATTTCTAAGTTTGTCTCTGTTGCTATTAGTTCAGCTAGCTCTGTAGCCAATACTGCAGCACAAAGTTCCAGCCTGGATATGGTGTGTTCAGGCAGTGGTGAAAGTTTTGCTTTTCCCATTACAAACCCTATGTGGCATTGTCCATTAATGTCTATGGTTTTCAGGTAAGCTAAAGCAGCAATTGCTTTAACAGAAGCATCCGCAAACACACAAAGTCTTTGCATCTGAACGTCTGCAGATGACAGAGGAGCATATGGGCGTGGAATTTTAAGATTGGATAGAGCTGTTAGTGAGTCCTTCCACTCTAGCCATAGGTTCTTCCTGTCAGTGGGGAGAGGGTGGTCCCAATCTAGCAACTCACAGGTTAAGTCTCTGAGTAGTGCCTTACCCTGGATGGTGACAGGTGCTGCAAAGCCTAAAGGATCGTACAGGCTGTTTATGGTAGACAGGACACCTCTACGGGTAAAGGGTTTTTCTGCTGTGTTTACTTGGAAAGTAAAGTGTCAGATCTTAAGTCCCAAAGCAAACCAAGGCTGTGTTGCATGGGAAGTGAGTCTGTGCCTAGATCTAAGTCCTTTAACTAGTTGGAATGATCTTGGACAGGAAAGGCTTCTAAAACTTCTCTACTGTTGGAAGCAATCTTGTGGAGCCTTAAGTTGGAACACGCAAGCATTGCCTGAGTTATTTTAAGGAGACTGATTGCGGCTTCATTTGTGGGTAGTGATTTCAAGCAATCGTCTACATAGAAATCCTTGTCCACAAATTGTCTGACATCTGACCCATACTCTGACTCTCCCACTCTAGCAGAGTGTCTGAGGCCATATATAGCAACTGCAGGGGAAGGGCTGTTGCCAAATATGTGTACCCTCATGCGGTATTCTGTGATGTCTCCAGAGGGGTTGTTGTCCCTGAACCAGAGAAACCTCAGAAAGTTTTGGTGTTCTTCTTTAACAAGAAAACAATAGAACATTTGTCGTATGTCTGCCATAATTGCGACGGAATCCTTGCGGAAGCGGAGAAGTACTCCTAATAGTCTGTTGTTGAGGTCAGGGCCAGAAAGAAGGACATCATTTAGAGAGACACCCTCATGCTTGGCGCTGGAATCAAACACCACTCTAATCTGCCCTGGCTTCTTAGGGTGATAGGCCCCAAATATGGGTAAGTACCAACATTCTTCTGAGTCTTTGAGGTTTGGGGCTATCCCAGCATGACCATTCTGGAATATTTTGTCCATGAAGGAAAATAAATGTTCTCTCATCTCTGGTTTCCTTTGAAGATTGTGTCTTAGGGAAGTGAGGCATTTATATGCTAGTTCTCTGTTGTTAGACAAACGTTGTCTTTGTGGCCTAAAGGGAAGAGGTGCTACCCAGCTATTAGTCACGTCTTTCTCCATACTGCTTTCCATAACCTCTAGGAAGATCATATCCTCAATGGACATTGCTACCTGGTTGTCCTCCTTTGTTCTCCTGAACACTGAGCGTCCCAAGTCGCTTTGGTCATCGTCATAGGTATTGCTGTCACAGAGGGGACGGGGTTGTTGTGAGGTAGCTCCTTTATGAGGATGTGATTTGGACAGGGTTGGAAAAGAGAAGGACGACCATTCTCAAGGGTACTAGTGAGCAGATTATTAACAGATGCCGGTTTGTGTGCACCTCCCAGGCAAACATCACCTATAATGACCCACCCAAGATCCAGTTTTTGGGCATATGGAGCATTTTTAGGACCGTTGATTGGTTTCCTTACTTTGTGGACTTGCAAGATATTTCTCCCTAGGAGTAAGATTATCTGAGCCTGATCATCAAGTTCTTGTATGAGATGTGCTATGTGCTTCAAGTGGGTCTGGTGAGCTGCTGCGTCTGGTGTGGAAATCTTTGTTCTGTTATCTGGCATCTGGTTGCACTCTTATGGTCAGTAAGGGTAGACATGTCTTACCATCCATAGATTCAATTTGTAGGCCGCCAGCTCTTCTCCCCGCCGTTTCCACTGTACCTGCACAAGTCCTAAGGGAGTAAGGGCTGCTGGGGCCTTTAAGGTTTAGAATGTCAAAAAACACAGGTATAGCTAGTGACTTATTACTCTGATCATCCAAGATGACGTAGAGCTTGACTGCTTTGTCTCTGCGTCCCTTTGGGTAAACTTTCCCTAGACAGATTTTAGAGCAGGATCTGCCACCTGTTCTTCCTTTGCAGACTTCAGTGCACTGTGAAGTGATTGCATCTGTACTAGAGTCTTTGGTCTCCCTGCCTTGCTCCTTGTCACCATGGACAGGTGGGTAGGTTCTTGGAGTAGGCCTTGGGTGTAAAGCTGTGTTGTGCTCTGTGCTGTCACACTCTGTACATTTGACACTGACCTTACAGTCCTTGGCGAAGTGTGTGGATGAAGAGCAGCACTTGTAACAGATGTTGTTCTCTTTGAGGAAAGCTTTGCGATCCTGGATGGTCTTTGTCCTGAAGGCTCTGCATTTCAGAAGAGGATGTGGCATCTTATGTAGAGGGCAGAACTTAGTAGGGTCGTTGTCTAGATCCTCTGACTGAGACTCTGCAAATCTGTGGGAAGAAATGTTAGTTTTGTGCACTGCTACTGGAGCTCTGAGTTGCTTAGGGCCAAAGGAAGTGGTGTAAGACACTGGAAAAATGAAGCTGGAGTCATCTTTCGTTCCTGCTTGTCTGTCTACAAATTCCACAAACTCACTAAAGGGTGGAAAGGGCACATTGTGTTTCCGTTAGTAGTTACAGCCATGAGCAATCCATCTTTCCTGTAACTCATAAGGACGTTTTTGGAAAGAGGATCGCCACGCTCTGTAGTGTTGAGGGCGATCACTAAATTTGACAAGTCCTTGGGTAACTAGCTCATGTTTGGCCAGGAACTTGGCAAAGTCTACAGTAGCCTGATTGGCATTGGGGTAGGCTGCTGGTGTATTGTGGTGCGGTGTATAGGCGAACCTGGTAGAAGTCTCTTCTTTATTTTGATTTATTTATTGTCATTGTAAAAACAAATTCACAATGAAATTACATTTCTACTCCACACATTATTCAGACATCACAATTATCAACCATGCATTTACCACACAGGATTTATATATAAAAGTGTCCCCATATTATAAAAGTATAAAAAGTGTCCTCATATTAAAAACAAGACAATAAATAAGACTATGTGACCTCCTTTCATTTCATTCCTGCATTGATAGCCTTAACAGCCCTGGGGAAGAAGCTCTCTTTAAATCTTTTTGTCCTTGTTTTAATCACCCTAAAACGTCTCCCAGATGGCAATAATTCAAATAAATGACAACCAGGATGAGTCGGGTCTCTCACAATTTTTCCTGATCTACAAAGGCAACGAGTCTCATATATTTCATCTAGAGAAACACCCTACAATTTTCTGCGCTGTTTGAACCACTCTCTTTAGAGCATTTTTATCTGCCTGCGTACAACTAGGGTACCACACTAGAATACAATACGTTAATATACTCTCAATGGCAGAGCGATAGAAGGTCTCTAGTACCTTCCTTCCCAAGCCATTCTTCCTAAGGAGTCGCAAAAAATATAAACGCTGTTGCGATTTCTTAATAATGGCTTTAACTTTGATTGTCCACGATAAGTATTCAGAAATGCATGTTCCCAAAAACTTAAAGGTAGAGACCCGCTCCACGCACACGCCTTTAATAAAAAGCGGTGCTGGTTCGGGCCTGTTCCTTCTGAAATCTACAATCAGTTCATTTGTTTTCCCTGTGTTTAGGATCAGGTTATTTGCTGTACACCATTCCACTATCCTATCAACCTCTCTCCTGTATTGCTCCTCATCGTCTCCAGTGATACAACCGATTACGGTAGTGCCATCGGCAAACTTAACTATATTATTGGTCTCATAATAGGGGGGTGCAGTCATATGTGTACAGTGCATAGAGAAAGGGACTTAAGACACAACCCTGTGGTGCTCCAGTACTTATTTCTTGCTTGGAAGAAACAAACTTATCCAATTTGACCACCTGTGAGCGATGGACCAAAAAATCCCTTATGCAAAAACAAATAAAGGGCGGCAGATCCAATTTTTGCATTTTTTCAAACAACCGATCTGGAATGATGGTATTAAAGGCAGAGCTGTAATCTATAAACAACATCCTTATGTTGTTTCCTGAATGCTCCAGATGTCCAAGTGCCCCATGCAGCGCTAAAGCTATTGCATCTTCTGTGCTTCTATTTGCCCTATACGCAAACTGATAAGGATCTAAACTACCCGGTAGTCTAGTTTTGATATATTTCAAGACCAACCTCTCAAAGCACTTCATTAGTACTGAGGTCAGTGCTATTGGTCTATAATTGTCTAAACTTCCCACAGTTGACTTCTTTGGAATTGGAATAATAGTGGCTGATTTTAAACATGCCGGAACAACAGCAGATGATAGTGATCGATTAAAGATCTTGGCAAAGACTAATTGATCAGCACAGGCCTTAACTACTCTCCCTGGGATTCTGTCTGGACCTGATGATTTCCTCGCATTTATAGCCTTAAACGCCTGCCTCACCTCATATTCCTGTATAGTGAATGTACAGTTTCCTGGACCTAAAGGACACCCTATATCCTGGTTTGGTAGCACAACCTCAAACCGTGTGAAGAACCTTTTTAATTCTTCAACCAGTGAAGCACTAGAATTCCCTTCCATTTTTTTAGTTCCTCTATGTTGTGTCAAGTACTGTATACCCCTCCAGCCCTCCCTCGCATCGTTTCCATTAAAATAGTCCTCAATTTTCTTTTTATAGGCTAATTTGGCTTCTTTTATGCCTTATTTCAGATTACCTCTCGCAATACTATACATTGCTTTATCTCCGACCCTGAATGCTCTATTCCTTTCTCTAAGAAAACTCTTTATTTCCTTAGTCATCCAGGGTTTCTGATTTGAAAAAACCCGAATGCATTTTTCCTCAGTAACATTGTCCACACAAGTTTTTATATAGTCCAGAACTGTTTAGGCTCTCTGGGTTCAAACTTGCATAAGGTTGGCAGTTCGTACCGGCTCGTTGCATACACCTTTGGAGTGAAGACAGGTGTTTGATGTTTGTATGAAGGCTGGGTACCTTGTAGAGTAGAAAGTTTGGTTGGGACTGGAACGTCTGGAACTCTGTCAGATTTTTCTTGCTTGTAGCACTGGGGTCCAAGGTCGGCTTGTTGCTGCTTTATTTGATGTGGCTCACTGATGTCATGTTTAATTTCTTGTTGTAGGATGCTGCTTGGGTGACAGTGTTGGTAGACATAATCTGACATGCGTTGCGAGGAATCTTGTTGGTCCTCTTCTAGGCCTGGTATGCTGCTACCTGCTCTTGGCTCATCATAGACGGCTGCTTCTAAAGCTTCTGCTTCTGCAATGGCGGCGGCAGCGTCTCGGTCTACTGCCAGCTTCTCCATGTTAGCTTCTAAGATAGCTTGCTGCAATTTCAGAGATGCTTCCTGCTGGGCTAGCTCGTCCTCCAGGCATACTCTTTGTTTCTCTCTCTCTTGTTCCAGGCGTACTCTTTCCATCTCTCTCTCTCTTGTTCCTGTCTCACCCTTTCTGCTTCAAGGTGTACTCTTTCTTTCTCTCTCTCTTGTTCCAGGCGTATTCTTTCTTTCTCTCTCTCTTGTTCCTGTCGCACCCTTTCTGCATCAAGGTGGGCCTTTTCTTTTTTCATCTGCAGCTCTTGGTCTGCGAATGCGGCCCTGGCTCTTGCTGCTTCAGCTTTTGAACGGGCGATAGCTGCTGCATTTGCGACAGATGACCTAGATGAGCTTGCTCGTGATCGTGTTTTGTAAGAAGATGTTCCACTGTGAGACATGGCTGCGGCGAAGAAGCTGTCTTGCTGTATAGAGACCGTTAGTGTCGGTGCTGCTTGACAGAGCGCGTCTCTGTGTAGCGTGGCTGCTTGCTTTGCCTCCCACAGGCCTGTTTCTTTAAGGCTTCTGACTGTATGGTAACTGCGTAGCCCCAGGCTGTACAGACTTCGGAAGTCAGCTTATCTTCCCTTCAGAGGTCAGCTTGAAAATTTCACTGTTCTGTCTCAAGGACATTCAGCTAAACCATTCTTATCCCATAAACATGATACCATATTTCTTTGATCGCAGTTTATTGGCACAAGCTAGGTGAAACTACAAATAACAAGAACAAACCTTGATAAGTACAATATCCCATACATTTAGCATACATTGCAGAGACAAAGATACACAGTACAATATGAGACAGTAAAAACTTTTTAAGTCCTCTAAGGGTTGATGGTAAGAGATTGAAATAAGACATATCCTGCCTCCTGCAGTGTCTTGAAAAAGCATGGTGAATGTGTCTCTTCCTGTAAGATTTTACCCAGAGTACTCTGCTTTCTAATCGCTTCCTGGGTTATACATTTGATGCATTTAATAATGAACAAACTGAAACAATACGAAAAAGGGACGCTAGATGGTGCCTACGCTCTGCAAATGATTTCTATAGAAATTACAACCTTAAATGTCATTTTAATCAACACAAATGCAGATAATCAGAATATAGACATCTGATGGACAGAACAGTAGGAGCGGTAAAAATACTGCTCCTATAGCGCCCCTGCCCATTGAAATCAATGGGTAGCGCCTTCAAAACGACCGCAAAACGCTGCAAAGAGGCGTTTTTAACCCTTTTTCGGCCGCTAGCGGGGGTTAAAATCACCCCGCTAGCGCCCGCAAATCGCGGCAAAAACGACGGTATAGTGGTGCTAAAAATAGCGCCGCTATACTGCCAGCGCATCCAGCGCTTCAGTGTGAAAGTAGCCTAAGGCAAAAGTGATAACTAAGTGGCTTGGGGAACAAAACATCGAAATGTGGGTCCATGGGCAGAAAACTCCCAAGACCTTAATCCCATTGAGAACTTGTGGTCAATCCTCAAGAGGCGGGAGAAAAAAAAAAAACACAGATTCTGACAAACTCCAAGCATTGATTATGCAAGAATGGTCTCTCATCAATCAGGATGTGGTCCAGATGTTGGTTGACAGCATACCAGGGCGAATTGCAGAGGTCTTGAAAAAGAAGGGTCAACACTGCAAAATTGACTCTTTGCATAAACTTAATGTAATTGTCAATAAAAGCCAGAGACACTTCTGAAATGCTTATAATTATACTTCAATATACCATAGTAACATCTGGCAAAAAGATCTAAAACACTGAAGCAGCAGACTTTTTTAAATTAATATTTGTATCATTCTCAAAACATTTGGCCACGGCTGTATCTAAAGCCAAAATTCATTACAATTTTTTTTTTTTTGCCATCTGTGTTCCAATGGGGAGATTTCCATTTACTTCCCAACCCATGGATGCTACAGAAAGTGAAAGGAAATCTCTCCAAATTGACAGTTGTCACTGCCACATATGACTCCACTGTAAGATTTCCCCTCTGCTCCTGTTCCAGTGACAACTCAAAATTTTGCAAATAGCAGCCTCTGCATGTGTGCCAAGTGGACATTCTTTAAAAGTGCACATTTACCCCTCTGTATTCCTGGCCGGGTACATTTTTGGTAAGAGAGTGCTGCTAACAGTTCCAATATTTGTAGGATCTGAGACATCACAAAGCTATATATTGTAGAGAACCATACTTAATGTAATTTCTATATGATTACTTAAAAATATGAACATTGTCAATTAACTGGTGGATTTTGCCGTTTTACAGTGCATACAGTTTATGTGTTTTAATCGTTCTGTCATAATTTACATTCATTTGATTCTACTGAACATTTGCATTTCTGATTCATAGGCTATCTCTACTTTGTGCCAAGTTGCCACTGGTAATTAATGGCTAGCAAAGCCCTGGTTTTTATTAGGGTAATACCTCTACAGTCTATATTTATAGATCTATTAATGAATCTGGCTCATGTGGGAATGGTAGCTTTTACACTACTGAACTGTTTCCTTACTGGAATTAGACTTCTGTTTCAAAGTCCATCAACTTTTGTAAAAGTCACTGGAATAACAGTGTCACCTTTGACTATACAGTATCTGTTTTTAGACATTGAATACATTTATTGTAGGCCAATTCCTGAAATAAATGTAAATCCTAATTTATAGACATATTGTTTGCTAAATCAAGGTGTATCATATTTTTTTTTTATATTTTAATAAAAATAAATGTATTACCTTATATCTTAATCATGTTTTGCCCCTCAGATCTGCAGATCACTTACAGTCTCTTTACAGCCACTTCTTCTCCACATGTATTTACTCCAGCAATGGCTACATAGCATAGCCTCAGGAGAGGGGGATAATAGTGAATCATGCTTGCATAAAGTGTGTTTAAACAGGCACCTGTATTTTCCATCAGAAGCCCATATTACATGATGATAATGCAGGAACACAATAGGGAAACCCTAGAACAGGAAGCATCTCCTGAAGATAAATACAAGAAAGACAGCATGGCAGACATAGATATGTAGATAGAGAGAGCTGAGAATATATATTTTCTGATATACAGGTCCTTCTCAAAAAATTAGCATATTGTGATAAAGTTCATTATTTTCTGTAATGTACTGATAAACATTAGACTTTCATATATTTTAGATTCATTACACACAACTGAAGTAGTTCAAGCCTTTTCTTGTTTTAATATTGATGATTTTGGCATACAGCTCATGAAAACCCCAAAATCCTATCTCAAAAAATTAGCATATTTCATCCGACCAATAAAAGAAAAGTGTTTTTAATACAAAAAAAGTCAACCTTCAAATAATTATGTTCAGTTATGCACTCAATACTTGGTCGGGAATCCTTTTGCAGAAATGACTGCTTTAATGCGGCGTGGCATGGAGGCAACCAGCCTGTGGCACTGCTGAGGTGTTATGGAGGCCCAGGATGCTTCGATAGCGGCCTTAAGCTCATCCAGAGTGTTGGGTCTTGCGTCTCTCAACTTTCTCTTCCCAATATCCCACAGATTCTCTATGGGGTTCAGGTCAGGAGAGTTGGCAGGCCAATTGAGCACAGTAATACCATGGTCAGTAAACCATTTACCAGTGGTTTTGGCACTGTGAGCAGGTGCCAGGTCGTGCTGAAAAATGAAATCTTCATCTCCATAAAGCTTTTCAGCAGATTGAAGCCTGAAGTGCTCCAAAATCTCCTGATAGCTAGCTGCATTGACCCTGCCCTTGATAAAACACAGTGGACCAACACCAGCAGCTGACATGGCACCCCAGACCATCACTGACTGTGGGTACTTGACACTGGACTTCAGGCATTTTGGCATTTCCCTCTCCCCAGTCTTCCTCCAGACTCTGGCACCTTGATTTCCGAATGACATGCAAAATTTGCTTTCATCCGAAAAAAGTACTTTGGACCACTGAGCAACAGTCCAGTGCTGCTTCTCTGTAGCCCAGGTCAGGCGCTTCTGCCGCTGTTTCTGGTTCAAAAGTGGCTTGACCTGGGGAATGCGGCACCTGTAGCCCATTTCCTGCACACGCCTGTTCTAGGTGGCTCTGGATGTTTCTACTCCAGACTCAGTCCACTGCTTCCGCAGGTCCTCCAAGGTCTGGAATCGGTCCTTCTCCACAATCTTCTTCAGGGTCCGGTCACCTCTTCTCGTTGTGCAGCGTTTTCTGCCACACTTTTTCCTTCCCACAGACTTCCCACTGAGGTGCCTTGATACAGCACTCTGGGAACAGCCTATTCGTTCAGAAATTTCTTTCTGTGTCTTACCCTCTTGCTTGAGGGTGTCAATGATGGCCTTCTGGACAGCAGTCAGGTCGGCAGTCTTACCCATGATTGCGTTTTGAGTAATGAACCAGGCTGGGAGTTTTTAAAAGCCTCAGGAATCTTTTGCAGGTGTTTAGAGTTAATTAGTTGATTCAGATGATTAGGTTAATAGCTCGTTTAGAGAACCTTTTCATGATATGCTAATTTTTTGAGATAGGAATTTTGGGTTGTCATGAGCTGTATGCCAAAATCATCAATATTAAAACAAGAAAAGGCTTGAACTACTTCAGTTGTGTGTAATGAATCTAAAATATATGAAAGTCTAATGTTTATCAGTACATTACAGAAAATAATGAACTTTATCACAATATGCTAATTTTTTGAGAAGGACCTGTATGTTTTAAGCCTCATTTATATGGGTGTAGTGCTATCCCCGTAGGAGGCGCTGGATGATGCTTGCCCTCTAGTGCTGCCCTAACCTTGCAAGCTCCTCGTCCCTTCTGACACTCTAGGTTCAGACATGGTTTAAACAATCAGAGTTCAATAAAGGGATAACCAATAATACCCAGTTCAGAATAAAGGGCAATAGACACAAATTTCAGTAACCACAGTTGTATTAGGTCATTCAGATTGGTATTCGGGGGGCTACAATTGGTTTGCAACAATATACACATTCAAAAGAGAACAAGTAAAGGTAACCCAAACCAGGCAGCAAGTAATTAGTATTTACCCAGAAAATGTCAAGAGGGTGCCGCACTGGTTGTGGGGGAAGAGGGCGTAGAAGAACAGCCAACTCCCTGGCAGCCACTGGCACAAAGTTAAGGGAACAGGTGAGTGACATATACACAGTTGTGTTCAAAACAATACCAGTCCAACATCACAAAGCAGATCAATCACTGTTTTTTGGTATAAATCATATTTCTACATGGCAAATCATTTACGAGTAGGTGTAGTAGAGTAATAGAAAACCAACAGACACAACAGTCATGACATGTATGCTGCTGATTCTGTGTAATTGAATCATTAATTGAAAGGGGCGTGTTCAAAATAATAGCAGTGTGGAGTTCAATGAGTGAGGTCATTCAGTCTGAGAACAAACAGATGTCAAACAGGTGACCCTTATTTAAGGAGGAAACCAGCAAATGTTGTATATGCTGGGTATAGTGCATTTCTCTCTAAAAAAAAAATCAGAGTAAAATGGGTTGTTCCAGACATTGTTCTGAAGAACAGTGTACTTTGATTAAAAAGGTGACTGGAGAGGGAAAACGGATAGGCTGCTCAGCTAAAATGATCTCAAATGCTTTAAAATGGCAACCAAAACCAGAAAGACATGGAAGAAAATGGAAAACGACCATTCAAATGGATCGAAGAATAATCAAAATGGCAAAGACTCAGACAATAATTAGTTCCAGGGTGATCAAAGGGCCTAAAGTTACCTGGGGTACTGTAAGAATTAGAAAACACCTATGTGAAGTCAAACTTATGGCAAGAAGCCCCCGCAAACTCCTATTGTTGAAAAAACGACATGTGCTGAAGAGATTACATTTTGCCAAAGAACAAATTGACTGGCCTAAAAGAGAAAGTGTGCAACATTTTGTGTACTGATGAAAGCAAGATTGTTCTTTTTGGGTCTGGGGCCACAGACAATTTGTCAGACGACCCCCAAACACTGAATTCAAGCCACAGTACACTGAAGACGTTGAAGCATGGTGGCGCAAGCATCATGATATGGGGATGTTTCTCATACTATGGTGTTGGGCCTATTTATTACATACCAGGGAGGATCATGGACTAGCTTGAATACATCAAAATACTTGAAGAGGTCATCTTGCCTTTTGCCAAAGAAGATATGCCCTTGAAATGGGTGTTTCAACAAGACAACGACCACAAGCACACTAGTAAGTGAGCAGCATCTTGGTTCCAGACCAACAAGATTAATGGTATGTAGTGGCCAGCCCAATCCCTGGACCTTAATTCAAAAGAATACTTATGGGGCGACATTAAAAATTCTGTTTCTGAGGTAAAACCAAGAAAAGCTGAGAAATTGTGGAATGTAGCACAATTGTCCTGGGCTGGAATACCTGTTCACAGGTGCCAGAAGTTGGTCAACTCCATGCAACACAGATGTGAAGCAGTTTTCAGAAATAGTGGTCATACAACTAAATATTAGTTCAGTACCGTATATACTCGAGTATAAGCCGAGTTTTTTAGCACATTTTTTTGTGCTGAAAATGCCCCCCTCGGCTTATACTCGAGTCACCTTTTTGCGCCTGATCTCCCAGACTTTGGGGACCCGGTACCAACTTGGCGCACATGTAGCCCCACTCTTCCTCTACAAGTGTGCAAAGTTTATTGTCCGGGAGACCTACAGCCGGGAAGCAGCGATTTTTCAAAGCCGGGCACCCCTTCCATAGACTCCCATGTTAAACAGTAATTTCTCTGGAGAATTTGGGGATCCGGTACCGGCTGGTCGTAGGTCCCCTGGACCCGAAACTTGGCACACATGTAGCCCAATTTCTCCTCTACAAGTGTGCAACGTTTGTTATCTGGGGGACCTACGGCCGTGGAGCACCGATTTTTTAAAGCTGGGAACCCCTTTCATAGACTACCATGTTAAACGTCAGTCTAGTCATGGACACAGTGAGGCATGGGCACAGTGAGGCATGGGCACAGTGAGGCACAGTGAGGCATGCAGATGGACATCCTAGGCTTATACTCGAGTCAATACGTTTTCCCATTTTTTGTGGTAAAAATTAGGTGCCTCGGCTTATATTCGCCTCGGCTTATACTCGAGTATATACGGTAATTTACAAGAAAGCTAAATCTTCAAGCATTAATAAGTTTATACAGTAAATGTTTGAGTTTGTGAAAAAAAATGCAGGCTCTGCAATTTTTTGGGAAAAAAATATGTAGCGGCCTCACCTCTCTCCCTTTCTTTATCGGTCATATGGCTGTTGTCTAGGGGTACCTGGGAGAGAGAGATGATACACACCACGGCCCATGTCCTCCGTAACTGGGAGGTGAAGGCCAGAAGATTGGGTTTTTGTGTAGGTGTCCTAGAGTCAAGTCCAGTCCTTCGTACCTGACTCCTTTGCTTTAGTAACCCTAGTTCCACACAGTGAATAAGTACAACTCAGTTTTATTCTTCTTGCCAAGCAATAAAACAATCTTTCTCCTTTGGAAAATGGGGACAGATCGAGGCACAATCCTTTCCCTTCTTACTGCTGCCCACTATGCTGTCACCAGTGGTGAATAGTCACTGCCACTGACTAGGTAATATAGAACGTGAATTACCTTTGCTCACTTTGCCCCTGTCAGAGGAAGAAATCCGTCCAAGGGAGAAGTGGAGGCCTCTCCGTCACCAGCAATGCTGCGCCGGGCTCTTCAGAGAATTTACTGCGCACCAGTCCTCACGAACTCAGACACGGGCACCCAAGGAGTTAGGGCCCCCTCGGATTCCTCCACCCTCGCAGAACTCAGTCGAAGGTACTGAGCCCCAGGCATCCGCCATAGTACCTCACCCCAGGCTAAAGGTGCCTGAGAAGGACTCAATCCCTGCTCCAGCCAGGCCAAGGGTGCCTAGGCCTGAAACACCGGAACGGCAGCACCCAAGCTGAAGGTGCCTGGGTGCGGCTGCATCCTCCGACTCTCTCCCTCAAATCAGGGCGTCCACCCCTTTTATGACCTCTCCCTTTGCGCCACAGCGGGTTCCCCGCCCCGCTGTACCAGCTCCAGGGGAGGACAAAAAGGCACAGTTTGCGATGTGAGTTCAACTCCAACCCAAGGCAACAACGCCACCTGCAGGCCCCAAGGAACCTCACACCAGAGTCCTCACATAAAGTCAAACACCCGCTACAAATAATATTCCTCTGCACTTTATGTAAAATAATAACAAATTTGAAACATTTTACTTCATGTTTTAATTTTGAATAGACTGTGAAGTGTTCCCAATGAATGCATTCATTCTAATTATTAAAGGAGATCTACAGTATAGTGACAGAATACACTTTCATTTTCTAATATCAACATTGTAACAGCTATGTAAATAATTTTTGACAATCCAATTAAAGCTTACCTGAAAAATCGTCTTTTATGTTGTGAGTG
The DNA here is from genome assembly GCA_029206835.1 of Rana muscosa. Classification (NCBI taxonomy): domain Eukaryota; kingdom Metazoa; phylum Chordata; class Amphibia; order Anura; family Ranidae; genus Rana; species Rana muscosa. The sequence continues at coordinate 557,702,819 of CM055118.1, read as the reverse complement.
CTGCCTGTCTGCTTCCCATCTCCTTCCACGACTTCCTGGATTCCCTGCATGCTTTGAAGCTTCTCCTCTGCTGTTTACTTTCTTTTTCTAAAATGATACTTAAGTCTTGTTTTTTTTATACCAAACATGTTATACTTACCTGCTTTGTGCAGTGGTTTTGCACAGAGCAGCCCAGATCCTCCTCTTCTCGGGTACCTTGCTCGTGTTCCTGGCCCTCCCTCTTTCTTTTTTTTCTTTTTTTATTCTTTATTTTGCAGTCAAGGAAATTAACAAAGGGCAATAAACAAAACACCACAAGAACATTGCCAAGAATTATAATAGCACATCACATCTTAAGCTAATACATAAACGGCTGCTAGGTCTATGATCAAATGAACCTTCAGCAACCGCTGACATTAATGCACATTGTAGGATGCAACTTAGAAATGTCCTGCACATTTTCAAAACATATTTTTATAATTTCCATAGAAAAAGATGAGATCTCGGTCTCTATGACCATACCTGGATATTTAAAATATAGAGAAGGAAAAGAAAGAAAGAGGGAGAGAGATAGAAAGAGAGAGAGAGAGAAAAATAAGTAGGAGGGAGGGGGGAATGAATGGGAGTGAGGCCATCCCAAAGAACCCTAATCCTCCTCCGGTGTTCCACTAGGCTGTGAAGCTAATAGTGTCTGATTACTATAGTAAAAATAGGGATTCCAGATCTTCCAGTACTTGTCCTGTTCTTTTAAAGTCATGGTAAGGTTTTCCATAACCTGAATATCTGCTATTCTGGTACGCCATCAGGTGGCTGTAGGAGGGCATGTACTCTTCCACAAAGCTGCAATATATGCTTTGGCTGCTGTAAGTAAATGTCTGAGTAAAGAGTTCTTAAATTGTTTGTTCGATAGGAGGAGTGTCGTTTAGTGGAAAAGCTGCAGGATTTTTATTGAGTGAGACACTTGTCAGCGTCCTATTCGTAGATTCTACAACAGTCCAAAAACTGTTTAATTTTGGGCATTCCCAGAAGATATGCAAGAGGGTCCCCACAGAATCTCCACAGTGCCAACATGTCTCTGAAATCTGAGGATAAATCCTATGTAGCTTAGTAGGGGTTCTGTACCACTGCGTGAGAAGCTTCTAACCTCCCTCCTGATATCTGCTTGCCAGAGAGGCTTTATGTGCAAAAAGTATAATTGTGTCTTTCTGAGGTTGAGAGAATGTTACCTGCAGGTCGCTTTCCCAATGTTGTAAAAAAGTTTGTCAGTAGAGCGTAGAAATGGGAAAGGGTGTAAGGGAGTTGAGACCCATCCAAACAAATTTGTTCGATAGGAGTAAGTTGCCGTAGGCTTTGATGTTCCTCAGGTAATGAAAGAGGTCTAAATTAGTGTAGAAGCTGGCCTCTAGTTCTCGATTGGACATATGTTTATTAGCTACCGCAAAGTGTATATGTCTAAAAATGTTCTGCCGCCGCAGCGTCGCAGATTTCAAAACTGTCAGCCTGACAAGAATGCATAGGTCCCCAACACTGGAGCCAGGGGACTCGGGGAAGGGGATAAAGTAGGCATAGTTCTAAATAGGTGGTTAACTACCCATAGAGTGGCCCCAATTGTGGGATGCAGATTAATCACGTTAGGACAAGTTTGCATAGGGGACCAAGGTATGCCCGCTAAAACAGAATTCACTGTTGCTTGGTCCACCAACAGTTTAGGGTCAGACCGTACACACCACTCCATTATTCTGGTAAGGTGAGAGGCCTCATAGTCTGGCTCCTCCCTCTTGCCGAGTGCCCCTACAGCAAGGAGCTTGATATGGGGGCACCCAAGCCAAGCCGCTGCATTGTGTGTCCATTCAGACACAAAGCCATGGCTTGGCACCGCCCCCTCTCTCTCCTCATTGGCTCAATGACTGACAGCAACGGGAGCTAGAGGACAGTTGAGAATCTCGTGCAACATTGCTGGATCGAGATGGGGCTCAGGTAAGTATTAAGCCTCGTACACACGGTCTGACTTTTTGCCAACAAACTTCAAAATGAGCAAGTTTATAAAAAAATCCGACCGCGTGTACGCTCCATCGGACAAACTTTTTCGGTTTTCATCAAATGTTCGCTCTGCAAACGGACAAACTTTTCGGCAACAAAAGTCTGATGGTGCAAAGTCCTATCGTGTGTACAGAAATCCATTGGACTTTTGTCCGATGTACAAATACGCATGCCCAGAACCAATGTTAAAATCAACCAACAATAGTAGAAGTTGACCAATGGGTGGCGGTAAAGAGCAGAAAAGAGCAGAAAGACCACGTGATATTGGGAAAGTTTTCGGAAAGTTTGCAGAAATGTCAGAGCGCGTGTATGCTATGGGTGTGCCCGGCCAACTCCCTTCGGACAAAAATACAAGGAAAAGTTTGTTTGAAGTCCGACCGTGTGTATCAGGCTTTAGGGGGGCTGCTGAACACAGAAGGTTTTTTTTTATCTTAATGCTGTGAATACATTAAGATAAAAACAAACCTGACTTTAGAACCACTTAAGGACTATATTCCATGGCAATTTTCTGCCTGCAAGCAGTGATTTCTGCACTGACTCTGCCTCCTGAAATTTCTCAGCACCTCTGTAGAAGGCAGGTTCTGTAAATTCTGTCACACTGCAGTGCATATTCACAGGGCATAGTGAATATGCATCACAGAGAAAAAAGAAAGGAAATGTGTAGAATTATTCACAAATTAAGTTTACATACTTTAAGAGTATTCAGATTAATAGAAGCAGGCCAGAAAAAAAAATTAAATTTAATGTTGAAATAAAGGGATTTTTATAACAGCTTACCTGTAAAATCCTTTTCTTGGAGTACATCACGGGACACAGAGCGACTTAGTCATTACTAATGGGTTATATAGTTTACCTTCAGGTGCTGGCACTGGCAACTTCCAAACCGGAAGTACCCTCCCCTATATAAGCCCCTCCCATCCGGGAGCACCTCAGTTTTGTAGCAAAGCAATAAGTGTCCCAAAAAGAGGGGTGGGAGCTCTGTGTCCCGTGATGTACTCCAAGAAAAGGATTTTACAGGTAAGCTGTTATAAAAATCCCTTTTTCTTTTTCGTACATCACGGGACACAGAGCGACTTAGTCATTACTAATGGGACGTCCCAAAGCAATGCCAAATGAGGGGAGGGATACATAAGCTGGGCGCCATCAGGCATGAGGATCTTTTGCGGCCTGCAACACACTGCGCCCAAAGGCGGCATCCTCCTGACTTCTAACGTCTACCTGGTAGAATCTAGTAAACGTGTGTACTGAAGACCATGTTGCGGCCTTACACACTTGAGCCAGGGAGGCCTGGTGATGCACTGCCCATGAAGTTCCAACTGCTCTTGTGGAGTGCGCCCTAACTTTGAACGGAGGCGGTCTCTTTCTCAAGCCATAGGCTTGTATTATGACCTGTCGAATCCACTTGGCTAAAGTAGATTTTGATGCTGCCTGACCCTTTCTAGGGCCTTCCGGCAGAATAAACAAAGTATCCGTTCTGCGAATCTGAGCAGTGGCTTTTAGATAAGCTTTAACTGCTCTTACTACATCCAAAGAATGCAATAACTTTTCCTCTACCGAGCTAGGTTTGGGGAAAAAAGAAGGAAGAACCACATCTTGGTTCAAATGAAACCTCGATACCACCTTAGGAAGAAAGGCTGGATGAGGACGTAATACTACTCTGTCCTTATGGACAACCAGATATGGCTCCTTACAGGACAAGGCGGCTAATTCCGATACTCTTTTAGCCGAACAAATGGCTACTAAGAAAATCAATTTCCTGGTGAGAAAAACCAAGGAAATGTGTTGCAATGGTTCAAACGGTTGTTTCTGTAGAACCGACAGAACCAGGTTTAAGTCCCATGGACAGATGGGAATACTAACCGGAGGGCTAATACGCATCACTCCTTGTATGAAGGCTTTGACTAGTGAATGCGAAGCCAAGGGCCTTTGAAAAAATATTGACAAGGCCGAAATCTGACCCTTGATAGTACTCAAGGCCAGCTTCCTATCTACAGCCCACTGTAGGAAGTCCAAAATCCTACCTATTACGTACTTACGTGGATGCCATTTCTTGGCCTCACACCATGTAATGTACGCCTTCCAGATCCTATAATAGATCTGCCTGGATACCGGCTTCCTGGCATTGATCATGGTAGATACCACAGGATTAGAGAGCCCTCTCTTTTTCAGAATGTGGGCTTCAATAGCCAGGCCGTCAAACCTAGGGCTGGTAAGGAAGGGTGGTATATCGGTCCTTGCGACAGCAGGTCCGGACGATGTGGGAGGGTCCAAGGACTCCTCACTGACATTTTTACAATCTCCGCGTACCATGCCCTTCGGGGCCACGCTGGAGCCACCAGAATCACTGGTTTCTTTTCTACCCTGATTCCGCGGATTAATCGCGGTAACAATTGTGGCGGTGGGAATGCATATATCAGCTTGAACTGATCCCAAGGGAACACTAGGGCATCCGAGCCGCAAGCTAGGGGATCCCTTGTGCGAGACACAAATCTGTCCACCTTTGCGTTGAATCTGGATGCTAGCAGATCTACATCCGGTGTTCCCCACCGCTGGCATATTGCCTGGAAAACCTCGGGGTGAAGAGACCATTCCCCCGGGCATAATTGCTGGCGACTTAAAAAGTCCGCTCTCCAATTTTCCACTCCTGGGATGAAAACCGCGGATATGGCTGGGACATATCTTTCTGCCCATTCCAGGATGCAATTTGCTTCCCTCTGGGCTGCACGACTCCTGGTGCCACCCTGGTGATTGATATATGCCACTGCTGTGGCATTGTCTGATTGAATTCTGACAGGGGACCCTTGGAGTTTGGATGTCCATGCTACTAGGGCATACCGGGCTGCTCGTATCTCTAAGAGATTGATGGGCAGGGCCTTCTCTGCTTCTGACCACTTGCCCTGGAGAGACCATTGCTCCAGTACTGCCCCCCAGCCTATGAGGCTGGCATCTGTAGTGACCACCTTCCAAGAAACCGGACTGAAGGGTTTCCCTTTTTCCAGATTCTGGGGCACCAACCACCAATGGAGGCTCTTGCGAACGGAAGGGGACAGGGACATTGGTAAGTCTAAAGCCTGAACTTTTTTGTTCCAGGCTGACAGTATGGCCCTTTGCAAATTCCTTGAATGGAATTGACCGTAGGGTACTGCTTCGAATGAAGCCACCATTTTTCCCAGCAGCCTCATGCACAGGCGTATGGATGGTTTTCTTTTTGTACCCACTAAGTGGGTCAAATCTTTTAAAGACGACACCTTCTCTGGAGGTAAGAAAATCTTTCTCTGATTTGAATCCAGCCTTAGCCCTAAGTATTCCAGACTTTTGACTGGTCTTAGAGCTGACTTGTCCCGGTTGATAATCCAACCGTGATATTCCAGATACTTGATTGTCTTGTGAATAGCCACTTCCAGCTTTTCCACTGAGTGGTCTATTAGTAGCAGGTCGTCTAGATATGCCATTATCGTTACACCTTGTGTTCTTAGATTGGCCAATAGTGGGGCCAGAATTTTTGTGAACACTCGTGGTGCTGTGGCCAGACCGAAAGGTAAGGCTCTGAACTGAAAATGGCGCCCTTCTACTGCAAAGCGTAGAAATTTCTGGTGGGCCGGAAAGATGGGAATATGCAGATAAGCATCCCTTATGTCGATCGAGGCTAACCATTCCTGCCCTTGTAGGGCGGTGGCCACCGATCGGATCGACTCCATCCGAAAAGTCCTGATATTTAGGAACTTGTTTAGCCCTTTTAGATTTAATATGGGCCTCACGTCCCCATTTGGTTTGGGGACTGTGAAAAGGTTCGAGTAAAACCCGAATCCGCTTTCTTCCAGGGGAACCTTCATGATTACACCTTGGAGCAATAGTTGTTCTAGTGCCAGAAGGAGGGATCCCCTCTTCTGGGGATCTCTTGGCACGTTTGACCTCATAAATTGGGCAGGAGGAGTGTCTTTTAACTCCAGCTTGTATCCTAGACTTACTGCGGAGAGCACCCATCTGTCTCTGATGGTGTCCCGCCAGGTCTCTGTGAACAACTGAAGTCTTCCCCCCACCCGATTGAGTGGGGGCAACGCTTCATGACTTGGGGGGAGGTTTTGTACCTCTCTTGATCCAGGGCTTCTTGTTACCCTGTGATTGTCCCTGATTTCTGCCCCCTGAATTTGACCGCGGAGGCCGTCGGAACTGTTTCACAGCCGATGTGCCCGGGACTGGAGAAGCAGGCATCTTAAAAGAAGGACTTCTACTCTTGTTCTTAACCGGTAAGAGTGAACTTTTACCGGCAGAAATTTTCTGGATATATTTGTCCAGATCTTCTCCAAATAAGCGTTCTCCATGAAATGGGAAGCTAACCAGCAGTTTCTTACAGGGAGCTTCAGCAGACCAGTTTTTGAGCCACAGAAGCCTACGCATATGTACTACAGACAGCGTAAAGCGGGAGGCCTGTTGGATTGTATCCTTTATGGCGTCCACCGCAAAACACAAGGCTCTAGGCAGGTCAGCTAGGGCAAGAGCCTGCTGATCTGGTAAGTCCCTTAAGACTTGTTTCAACTGATCTTTCACCGCTTGGCAGACTCCAATCGCTGCTACCGCAGGTTGTGTCACCATGCTTGCTGTAGAGAAAGCAGATTTTAGTAAAGACTCCAATTTTTTATCTATTGGGTCTTTGAACATTGGAACATTATCTACTGGACATGTCAGTGATTTGTTCACAGAAGAGATGGCTGCGTCCACTGTAGGGACCCTCCATTTTTTTATGAACTTATCCTCCATGGGATAGATCACCGGAAATCTCTTGGGGGGAGCAAATATTTTATCAGGATGCTCCCAATCCTGGTAAATAAGCCCTTCTAATAAAGGGTGGATTGGGAAGGAACAGACAGCCTGGGGAGCTTTTAGCGACCCCAGCGAGGAAACCGTAGTGGTAGATGGTTCCGCCAGAGGCATTTTAAATGCTGATCGGACCATGTTAGTCAGAGACTGAACCCATAATCTTTCAGCCTGAGATGCTGAGAAAGGTTCTTCCACTGTTGATTCCTCCAGAACTGAATCAACCTCATCCTGATCCCCTTCAGGTAGGTCGATCTCTGTGTGGGGCTGTTCCTCCACTAACAGGCACTCTGAAGGAGGAGACGGAGAACGGACGCGCTTTCCCTGTGACAGGGAAGCAGCGATCAATGCTGTTAATCTCTCTTCCAATCCTCCCAGAGTTGAGGATAAAACCTCCTCTGTTATATATACAGGAGCAGGTGGACTGGGGACAGCCGCAGCACCAGGCACTCCTGCGGGGTTTCTACGGCTACTGACCTCTGAATTCTCAGGGGAGATTGGTGCAGTACAAGCATGCCCAATATCCTCAGAGCCCGATGGAGACCCCTTTGGCTTCCTGGAAGACTTATTTCCGGAGCGTCTGGACGACATATCCTTTAAGCACAAAGCTGAGGTATTCCCGTCGTCATACACCAATTTTGCTGATAATAGTCTAACACAGTTGCTGCTATATACCAGCTGGTGTCCACTAAAGTGCCTTTCTATGGGGATGCCTGCATCAACCGCCTCTGTGTGCCACTGTTTGTTGCTAGCTCTGTTTGCATCCAGCTGACACTTGTACTGTGTCTTTATACAAGCTGGGACGCCTGCACATGCGCAGAAGCGCCGTGGCGCTCATCGAGCGTCATCCACCCGCCCCGCCCCTTTTTTTCATAGGAGGCGTGTGCACGCGCCCGCGCGCGCCCGTGCGCCATTGGCGCCCTTTTCGAAAACCAAACAGGGACTAGGAGCCAGGGCCCTTTTTGCCGGAGGGCCTGTGCGGTGGATGAGCGCAGCAACAGGGCAGAGGAAGTGGATTCCCACAGAGAAACTTACCAACTGCCTGGATCTTTTGACTTGAGAAAACCAAAGATCCACATGACAAGAAAAAATGGACCACAGCGGCCTCTAGTGGTTTAACACAGGTACCGCGGTCCTCTTTTTTTTTTTTTTTTCTTGACTACTATTAAAATTTTACATTTTTCAGTAGTTACAGGCATACACAGATATTAGCGGGAATACCGTTAGGTAACAGACAGAAAGACAAATTAGGCTTGGGGGTCCCCCAATAGAACCAAGTTCCTGGGGGCCCCCACTTACCTGTTCCCCACCGCAGGACTCTGTTTGGTCTACAGAAGCCCAAACTTCACCTATCACGGCAGGCATTGTAATTAAACCTTCAGGGACCGGGTTCCCAAGGATTCCACTCCCCTGGACCTGTATAGCACCCTGCACAGAAAACATCTTGGTCGTGGGTATGACCAGAGCTCTGGATCCCAGGGTCCAGCCCTCCTAAGAGAGGCATTACAGGCAAAACCTTGCTCTTCTGTTGCAAGGCCCGGGTACCGACCGTTTAGCTATGAAGCTTTTTTGGTGGGATCCGGAACAGCTTACTAAGGCCCGTAAAAGAACCTGTACGCAAGCCCAGGAAAACACATGTTACTCTTTGGCCAACACCTTAGACACTGGCAAAAAACTGAGGTGCTCCCGGATGGGAGGGGCTTATATAGGGGAGGGTACTTCCGGTTTGGAAGTTGCCAGTGCCAGCACCTGAAGGTAAACTATATAACCCATTAGTAATGACTAAGTCGCTCTGTGTCCCGTGATGTACGAAAAAGAAAAAGCTATGATTTTAAATTTTGACCATAAATACATTTTAACCTTTTCTTGACAATAATTGGGTATTATTTGCAAAGTGAGATTTCACTTTGTTTCACCAAATTCACTAAGATAAGTAAAAAATCACATTGAAAATGAAAATGGTCTACTCATTTAGTATAAAACCCCATTCTACTTCAGGTTAAATGAGACAACATGCAAGTTAGATAAATGTGTAAAGGGGGTCTATATAGGACAACAAACAAGAAGATACTAAGGGGGTGATTTACTAAAGACCTGCGCCTGTGGTGCCGTGGAGAAATTGGAGCAATTGCACAAAAAACGGGACTCAAAACAGTTATCAAAAATTATGGTGCACTTATATGCACCAAACCATATTTACATAGGAAGCGCTGTTACGCAATCTTTCGTGCCTACCATTAGCAAGCGCAGCCAATGTAATCTTCAACATTTTTGTCTGAATACTGTAGATAACTTTACTAGTTTACCATCTTCTGTTACCAGGCTAAAAAGTATGTATATAATATTATTTAAATGCACAAATTCTGTCCAGAACATGTAGATCTGTCTTACAACTAATCAAGCCTTTTTACACCCTTCTTTCAGCTTACTCAACTGGACATGTGCATTGACAAAGCACACCATTTTATGCTCGCCTGACAGGGAGCACACACTTTAGCTTGTTAAATATGTGTGTTGCACACGGGCGCATCTGCGTTCTCCAGAGTGCACAACTGCTTATACATTGGGCTTGTGCTCATTGTAATGCTGATCATGTTAATGAGCTTTTCCTTATCACATGGAGAATATTGCTTCCACTTTTATTCCTTTCATTCACTTCTTTTTGAAACAACTCAATATTCATTCTAGAGATCTTCCTCCTATCAACAACTGTGCAGATATTTACTGGACTTGTAATTGTGCATTTTATGGTGATAGTCTATAATCATTGGTGGAGCCAAAACTTCCATGAAAACATCTTCTCAACACATGTCTGTGTATTGTGCATTCTGGACAATTCTTTCCCCATACACTATGCAATCTGTGATAAGGAAAAGCTCACTAACATGATCAGCATTACAATGAGCAAGTGCCCGATGTCTGTTTCATATTTAAGAATGTTTATGCGCCCATACGTGCCACGATTCCGCGAATCCGGCGCAAGTCGACAGCATGCGCCATGTCGCAATAATTATTCCTGCCCGTGCAAATGCACCAACATTTTCTTAAATCAGGCCCTAAGTGTGAACAAATTATCTAACAATAAATTTAAAAAAAATAACTATTGTGCACAGTACAATAAGGATTTGGTGGCAGAGAAACATGTCATACTTACCGCCACTGTGCAGTTTGTTTTGCACAGAGTGGCCCCGATCCTCTTGTTCTTGGGTCCCACGTCGGCTCTCGCGGCTCCTCCCTGCAAGAGCTAACCCCCTCTGGGAAGCTCTCTCTCAAAAGGGGTTACCTTGCGGGCGAGCTCCCGTGTGGTACAGTCGGCGGCCATAGCCGCCGAGTGTATGACTCGGCCCTGCCCCCCGGCGCGCCGCGTCATTGGATTTGATTGACCGCAGCGGGAGCCAATGGCTGCGCTGCTATCAATCTAACCAATGAAGAGCCGACAACCCATTTGGAAAGCGCCGCGGGATCGCTCCCATGGAAGTTCGGGGCTCAGGTAAGTAAAACAGGGGCTCGGGGGGGGCGGAGAGTGCAAGGTGTTTTTTCACCTTAATGCATAGGATGCATTAAGGTGAAAAAACACGAAGGTTTACAGCCCCTTTAATCTTTGATATATCTTAATGCTCTGTTGTCAATACTAATTATCTACCTGTTTTCTAGAAGAGGAGGAGTGGGGGCCAAAGGAAAAGGAGGAATGTGGGTGATTGTGGGAGGGGGTAGAGTTGGAGTGGTTGCTGAAGAAGAAAGAGGAGTATGGGCAATTGTGGGAGAGAGCGGGGGAGGTTGGGGCCAAAGCAAAGGGTGGAGTGTGGTTGATTGTGGGGGGGCAGCAGAGAAGTGGAGGCCAAAAAGGAGAAAGAGGATTGTGGGGGATTGTGGAAGGGGCAGAGGAGGAGTAAACCTGGTAATGGATAGTGTCAGGTAGGGTATAGAAAATTTGGGTCTATGGTCCCCAAACCAAAGATCTAAAAGAAGGAGGGGGCATTTGGACTATTGTGGTACTGGTGAGTAGGTAAAATCAAGTGTAGGAATTCAGATATAAATAAAAAATAAATTTTATTGAATACAACATCAATAGGATACATAAAATTGTACAGGATTAAAATAGTGACAACCATGCACAACACCAGTATAATGATCCCCAAGGGGGGAAAGATCACAGTGGATTCGAGGGTCACGACAATTATCTCGACTAGTTTCGCGGCCAATGCCGCTTCATCAAGAGCATATCTAAAAGACTCTGCCAGTCGAGGGCAACGGGGGTCGCCAAAAGGGGTCCCACGTGACGACCAGGGGGGACATACATGTGAATGGACCTAGAATAAAAGGAGGTGGATCATATATTAGGGGGTCCCGGGAGCAGGAGCCCGACTGAAACAATTCCTGAAAGCACATGTTAACACAGCAAGGAATGACGATAGTGATGAGAGTGTATGAAAGGGGAACACAGTTGATCCCATGGTAGCGTCAGGGTGATAAGGCTAACCAGTTACACTGTGGACTTGGTGAAGCCACAGTGGTCCCGGGGTCCGGCGTCCATTACACCCCGGGACCGCTGTGGCTATCGTCATTCCTTGCTGTGTTAACATGTGCTTTCAGCACTTTTTTTTCACAAGAAACTTTCTTCAGTCGGGCTCCTGCTCTCGGGACCCCCTAATATATGATCCACCTCCTTTTATTCTAGGTCCAGTCCCATGCATGTCCCCCCTGGTCATCGCGTGGGACCCCTTTTGGCGACCCCCGTTGCCCTCGACTGGTGGGGTCTTTTAGATATGCTCTTGATGAAGCAGCATTGGCCACGAAACTAGTCGAGATGATTGTTGTGACCCTCAAACCCACTGTGATCTTTCCCCCCTTGGGAATCATTATACTGGTGTTGTGCATGGTTGTCACTATTTTAATCCTGTACAATTTTATGTATCCTATTGATGTTGTATTCAATACAATTTATTTTTGTTTTATATCAGCATTCCTACACTTGATTTTACCTACTCACCAGTACCGCAATAGTCCAACTGTCCCCCCTTCTTTTGGCTTTTTGGTTTGGTTTGGGGACCATAGACCCAAATTTTCTATACTCAAATTTCTGGATGATGGTACTACTCATTATGCCCCGTACACACGATCGTTTTTAATGTCATTTTTTAAACCGACATTTTTCTCCTCGTTTTTTTTCATGTTTCCTCTCAAGCCTGCCTTGCGTACACACCATCATTAAAAAAAACGATCAAGCAAAGCGCAGTGACGTTCAACACGTACGACGGCACTATAAAGGGGAAGTTCCGTTCGAATGACGCCACCCTTTGGGACGCTTTTGCTAATTCCGTGTTTCCGCGTGTTAGTAAAAGTTTGGTGAGAGACGATTCGCACTTTTCAGTCTTCGTGCTTTGAAGATCGTTTTCGGGAGTTCAGATTGCGCCTGTGGGTTCGTATCTGTTTAGCACTGCTTGTAGTCAGTTCGTATCTGTTTATTCAGTGCGGCCTGCTCTGCACGTTCGTGTTTTTCAGCTTGTTCTTCATAGGCCTTGCTGTTCTTCCGTGCGTTCTTCTAGTTCGTTCTGTTCAGCCGACCGTTATCTAGCCATGTTGCGGCTACGTACTCGTCGTAGAGTTCGTGCTGTAGTTGGTGCAGGGGTTCATGCTGTATCCCGACTCCATGCCATGAGCAGGGTCAGGAGGAGTTCATGGACCAAGAATTGGTTGCTCCAGCGGCACCAATTCTGTCACATGCCTTTGTTGCGGGAGATCAGGGAGAATAATCCTGATGATTTCAGGAATTTTCTCAGGATGTCTGACCCCGTATTTCAGCAGCTGTTGGCTTTGGTGTCCCCCTATATTACCAGGCAGGACACCGTTATGCGGGAAGCCATCAGTGCTGAGCAGAGGCTCATCGCCACGTTGCGATACCTGGCTACTGGGAGAAGCCTGCAGGACCTTAAGTTCTCCACAGGCATATCCCCCCAGGCTCTGGGGATCATTATACCAGAGACTTGTTCTGCCATCCTTCAAGTTTTGCAGGAGGACTATATTAAGGTAAGTGTTCTTCTTCAAAAATTCACATTGTATGGTTTTTATTTTTGGATATTTTTAATTTGCTTTATTTGCAGTCCCTAATTCACATGATTCTTAGCTGCAGGGAATGTCCCCTTTCTCCCCATGTTTTATTATTTAAAGTTTGGGGTTTGAGGCCTACCTGTAAATTTGGCTTACCTAACCTCTCCAGCATGCTATCCTGGGGCCATACCTACCTTGCCTAGTCATTTCCATGTTTTTTATTATATGTTCCATCGTAGTGCTTTACCCAAAACGCACCCTAAATTTGGCCTAGGAATGTTTCATTTTTGTTAACTTCAATACAGAGTGCTACAGCCTTCATGTGTGATATTCCCAACTCATCTTCAACCCTTACCCCCCCCATAATTTTTTTTTTTTTTTCTTGCTTCCAATTTTTTATGTTTTGAACAGTTTCTACCAATGTTGGCCATGAATGTGTGTATGAAATCAGCTTTCAATGTTTCTGGCTCCAAGTATTAATTTGTTATTTCTTTAATTCCACAGTTCCCTTCTTCGCCACATGAATGGCAGAATGTGGCTTCCGAGTTTGCCCAGCGATGGAACTTTCCGAACTGTGGAGGAGCCATCGACGGCAAACATGTTCGGGTCGTCACACCACCCCATTCGGGATCCTTTTATTATAATTATAAGGGGTTCCACAGCGTCGTGATGATGGCAGTGGTGTCGGCCACCTACGAGTTCCTCTATGTGGACGTTGGCAAGAATGGCAGGATGTCTGATGGAGGAGTTTTTGCCCAGACAGAGTTTGGAGAACGGCTCCTTTTGGATCTGCTGGTCTTGCCACCAGCGGAGCAGAATGTGGAGGGACTACCTTTTGTGTTTGTGGCGGATGAGGCGTTTGGCCTGGGACCCCATTTGATGAGGCCATTCCCGCAACGCACCCTCACCCCTGAGAGGAGGGTTTTCAATTATCGGCTGGCCAGAGCCAGAAGGGTGGTGGAAAATGTGTTTGGGATCATGGCCAGCCGATTTCGCCTCTTCCTTACCTCCATCCACCTTGCCCCATACAAATGGAACCATGTGGTTATGACGTGCTGTGTGCTGCATAATTTCCTAAGGGTGCATTCAACGAGTTATGTATCTTTGAGTGGGCCTGAGGCCTCTTTAATCAATGCCGAAACTTTGGTGGCCCTGGAACCTGGCCGTCCTGGCTTGGCCCCCCCAACCGGACGTGAGGTCCGTAACCAATATGTGGACTATTTTATGGGTAGGGGGGCCATTGAAATGCCAGACAATCTCTAATAATTTTAGACCAAAAAAATAAAACTTTTTAAAAAAGTAAAGATTGGTTTGTCATTTTTATTGTATAATGTTTGATGTTTCTGGTAGGTTTACCTAGTGCACTTGTTTTGCCATGTGGATTAAAAAATCTTTTAATTAGCCTTCATTGTCAGTGTAAACACCAAACATTGTTTAGTTCACTCAGCACCACATTTACATAATGAAGCCACAATGATTTGTTATGTAAAAATACCTTTATTTTTTTTGTTTAGGTGGGCAACTTCCTTAGAAATGTGGATGTTCCCTTCATTTCAGGTGTATTAAAACGCATGACCAGCCATGCATAAACAAACTATATTTCTCCAAATTTAGAAAAAGCTAAACATGTGCTAGTCATTAAAGGGTAAAATAACCAAAAAAAATAGAAATCTCTGCAAGTAAAACGTTATTTGGTGTAAAAACATTAGACACGCCCAAGCACAGCCATGATATTTTGGAGCCTTTCCTCCACCCGCTTTGTATTTGCCCTGATCTCTAGCAAATCTCCCTTAATTTTTTCGAGGTCACGACAGCAGACCATCAGGTATTGGATCAGGATCTGGGCACTGTGATGTGTCAACTTATTGGGGTCTTCGGCCAGAACTGCGCCTAAATGTAAAAAGAAATATGTAGGATAGAATATGTAGGCCTACATCTATTTAACATGCATGTGTCTGGTTTCACTCTGACCTGTGGTGGTGCCACTTTCCACTTCCACAACATCACATTCCTCTCCATCCTGGGGTTCTGGGGGTATTGTTGTAGGTATTGCAATTCTCGTCTCATCTGAGGTAGCTTTTCGAATCCCTAGGGAGATTGAAATAAAAGGAATAGTTTCATTAGTAGCGACTCAATTTTGCTAAAATAAGAAACATGAAAAAAAACTTTGTAATCATTCTTTTGAAGCATGCTCCATTTTAATTTTTACCCCCTGTGCCAACCGGGACAAATGATTGGATACATAGGCCAAAACAGAGCATATACATTTTGTAAACAAATTTGAAACATTGTAACACCCCAAAGTATCTACACTGGATCACCTGTGTGTGACTCCCTCAAGCTTTTTGGCTTTAGGCCCACACTTGTACTACTGCGTTCAGATGTTTCATCAGCTGCTGAGCATTCACTCCCTTTAACATTACCATGCATATCGTTTTTTCAAATGAACAAATGTCCTTTGGATTAGCACACCAAAAATAAGTGTGGCCCAAATGTACTCCCCCAAATAAACCAAAAAACATGGGTGTTCACACTGGATGATCCTAAAACATCGTTTGAGGAACTGTACGGAGAAAGAGGTTTAATACGTCCGTTTACTATGCGGACGAACCTAAAAAAGATGGTATCTTTCAGTGTACTATATGAAAGTTAAAAATACACGACAGAATACAAGAAAATAATATGTACCATTGAAACTCAAAAAAAACAAAACAACTTACTTTTTAATATAACTTTCTTGATTCTTTTATATTGGTCGGCCTCCCGCAACTTCAGATCTGACCATCGTTTTCTGAGCTGTTCCTTCGTTCTGCACACCCCGAATTTTTGGTGGAGACTTTTGACCACTTTGCCCATAATTCTGGACTTGACCAGATTAGGCCTTTTATACGGACCATGCTTGGCATCATAATCCTCCTTCTTTAAAATGGCGACCATCTCCACCATTTCCTCGAATGACATGTTGGATGCCTTATATCTCCTGGGTCTTGATTTGGGCTCCTCTGTAATTTCATCCTCTGTAGAGGTAATCTCAGCCACCTGTGTCTCCGCCATGTTTTGTTCAGCACTACGAGCGAGAAGGGGCGGGGAAAGTACAATATCGAACGTCAGGGGCGGGGAAAGCGTGCGGAGTTTCACGCATGCGCTGTGTATATAAAGTGAAGATCCATGTCTGGGAAATACGTTCATTTTTCGGGAGAGAGAGTTAGCAACGAACGTCGTGACCAAGGTACCTAACAATTTTACTTTTTGAGGTTCATCAGACGAGGAGATTTGTGTGCTCAAAATATGTAGACAATGCACAGTTGAGGAATGTTGCCTGAAATATATATTTTTTTTGGTTTCTCGCTTTTACAGATATCATGAATACTTTTAAAAACCCAGACTTCATGGGGGAGTTCATCGATAAATGGCAAGAGCTCCCTATATTATGGCAAACAAAAAGTGGCGGTAATAAAAATAAAGACGCCAGGAAAGCAGCACTGGAGAGCCTGCTTGCATTTGTGCAAACAAAGATACCCACAACAACTCTCCAAGATGTCAAAAACAAAATTGGGACCATCAGAGGGACATACAGGACCCAGAGGACTATGGTCCTGAGGTCCCAGAGGTCAGGTGCACCAGCAGATAAGGTTTATAAACCCAGTCTGTGGTACTACAGTAAGCTTGCTTTTCTGGATGACCAGCTGGAAGTGCGGGAATCTCTCTCCACCCTTCCCCCCAGAGGTCAATCCAGCCTTCCTTGTACCCAACCCTCCAGCCTTCCCTGCAGCCAGTCCTCCAGCCTTCCTGTCAACCCTGCTCTGGCTTCCTCTGAGGATCAAGATCAGGGCCTTGAGGAGGCAGATTTGGAGATATGGAGCCAGGTAAAGTTTTGCTATTTATATTTCTATCGTACAAAATTGTAGATTTTAAATAGATGTTAGTATTGTTAAAGGTATTGTGACAGCAGGAAGGTAAAGTCACCTGGTTGCATCCAGGGGGGTAGATATATTTCGCCCAGATTCAGGCTTTACGCCGACTTATACAACTAGGTGGAGAGTTGTATAAGCCCAGCTAAGGCTAGTGGGCTCATGGATGACTCATACCTCTAGGGAGAGTGTGGGGCGTCGTACAGACAGGGAGTTGATGAGACCAGCTGAAACTTGTCAGCTCATTTAGGCCTCTATAAGAACTCCCAGCTTCATTAGATGTTAGCTCATGCCTGGAACCAGACCTGTGTGGACTGTCTTGGGAGAGTGAACCCCTGTGCGGTGAGAAAAAGCCTGTGTGGCTATTTGCTTAGACATTTAAAACCAGGGACTTAGGGACTAGGACAGCACTAGGCTGATCCCAGTTGTTAGTTAGGAAACCTGTATGTTTAGTCAGAGGTCAACTTGACCAGGATTTATTTTGGTTAGGTTTCTTTTGCCTTGCTGTGTTTTTGTCACTGTAAATAGAAAATAAACCGCACCTTTTTGATTTTTTGAAAACCACAACCTCCGTCTGCTGGGCCTGTTTTTGTGTGGGGAGCCCATCCCGGGGGTCACACACACCCGCTGCCGAGCTAACCCCCTCACAGTTGGTGGAGAACCAGTGGCAGTTTTTTTAGGCCAGCATGGAGGAGATACTGAAACAGCTGGCTCTAGCAAATGCCAATCAACAGCAGACAAATGCAGGTTTGCAAAAGAGCCTTGCAGCTCAACAACAGAGCCTTGCAGCCCAGCAGCAGACAAACGCAACTTTGCAACGGAGTCTGGAGGCTCAGCAACAAGCCCAGCAGCAATCTGAGGCCCGCTTCATAGACCTATTGCAGAGGCAAGAGCAGAGACTACAACAACAGATGGAAGCAGTAATGCAGCAACGTCCGCAGACCAGTGAGGAAAGCCGTCCCACTAATACCGCGTCCTTTGGGGTGAGTCGTTTATTGACAAAAATGACTGGAGAGGATGATCCAGAGGTATTTTTGACCACATTTGAAAGGACTGCTGAAAGAGAAAAGTGGCCTGAGGAGCAGTGGGCTGGACTGGTGGCTCCTCTGTTAACTGGTGAATCGCAGAAAGCTTACTATGACCTGGAGCCTGACCAAGCAAAAAACTATGTGATGCTAAAAGCTGAAATATTGGCAAGGCTGGGTGTCACCCTGGCTGTCCGGGCTCAGCGTGTGCATAACTGGACTTTCCAGCTTGGAAAACCCCCCAGGTCTCAAATGTATGATCTCATTCACCTGAGCAGAAAGTGGCTACAGCCAGAGACTTTGTCCGCACCAAAGATTGTGGAACGTGTTGTAATGGATCGGTTTTTGAGAGCTCTTCCTACTGCCATCCAAAAGTGGGTAAGCCATGGAGATCCAGAGACGGCCGATGGTCTTGTGGATCGTGTGGAGAAATACTTGGCTACAGAGAACCTGACGGCCTCTTCCAGAGACACTCGGACTTTCCACCCTAAGACCAGACCATCCCCAGGGGCGGATAAGATGATTCCAAGGGGTAAGGGTGGAGAGAGTGAGAGGGTGGGAGCTCTACCCCAAGTTTGGCGAGAACAGCCTGGGAAATCAGCAGCTCAAGAGGCGGCAAGAAGGATCGTTTGCTACCGCTGCCGGCAAGCGGGACATATTGCAGCAAATTGCCCGGTTGTGGAGGAACCCATGCAGTGTGACTTTCTGACGGGCAGACGTCAGTCGCTGTGTGCGACAGTCGCATGCACTGCCATTCGAGGAACTGAGAAACATTTATGCAAAATGTGTGTTAATGGTAGAAATGTTGTGGTATTGCTGGATTCAGGTAGCCTTGTGACCCTGATAAAGGCTGAGTTAGTTAAAACAGAGGTCTCTGGGAATAGCAAGGTAGCTGTTATTTGTGTGCATGGGGACACCCGAGAATATCCAGTGACTACAGTGTGTTTCGAGACCCCCAAAGGTACCCTCTCTCATCCAGTGGGCTTAGTATCTCAGTTACCGCATGACGCCATTGTCGGAAGGGATTTTCCGAAGTTCTGGGAACTGTGGGATGATCCTGAGCCCCCCACTGGTGCCCCTATGTACCAGGAATGTGATAGCCAGAACTCCCCTGAGAGTGGTGAGGACTCTCCGGAATTTCCCTTGTCAGTATTGGCAGGGGAGACTCAAGAAACTGGAGAGGAGCCCACCTCCTCAGACGAAAACCTACCGTCTGTGGAGTTTTCTGATCTTGAGGTTCACAGGGAAAACTTTGCCACAGAACAGTTGAAAGACCCCGCCCTAATAAAGGCACGGGAAAACGTAGTGAAAATAGATGGCGAGTTAGTGAACCCAGATAATACCTGCACTTACCCATACTTCAGCGTAGAGAAGGACCTACTGTATCGGGTGGCAACAAGGGCAGAAGAAACCGTTGAGCAACTTGTGGTGCCCAAACCTTACAGGAAGTTGGTGTTGGAGTTGGCCCATGGGCACATTCTTGGAGGTCATCTGGGGACAGAGAAAACCCGAGAGAGGGTATTACAGAGATTCTATTGGCCGGGGGTGATGAAGGACATAGAAAATTATTGTTCCTCCTGCCCTGTGTGTCAGAGGTCGGCCCCGATGCCACATTTCCGTAGCCCGCTGGTCCCTCTACCCATCATTGAGGTCCCGTTTGAGAGGATCGCCATGGATTTGGTAGGTCCTATAATCAAGTCCGCTAGGGGGCACCAGTACATATTAGTTATAATGGACTATGCCACCCGTTATCCAGAAGCGATCCCTCTCCGAAATACCTCGGCCAAAACCATAGCCAAAGAGCTATCTCTTGTGTTTAGCCGGGTGGGTATTTGTAAAGAACTGCTTACGGACCAAGGTACACCCTTTATGTCCCGGGTTATGAAGGAGCTGTGTAAATTGTTCAAAGTGACGCAATTACGTACATCTGTGTATCACCCCCAAACCGATGGGCTGGTTGAAAGATTCAACAAAACCCTAAAACAAATGTTGAAGAAAGTGGTGGATAGAGATGGAAAGGATTGGGACTGTCTACTTCCTTATCTGATGTTTGCTATTAGGGAGGTGCCCCAATCCTCTACGGGATTCTCCCCCTTTGAGTTACTGTATGGGAGACACCCAAGAGGGCTGTTGGATATTGCCAAGGAAACTTGGGAAAGTGAGAGTTCTCCCCACAGGAGTGTGATTGAGCATGTCGCCCTGATGCAAGACCGAATTGCACAGGTAATGCCCATCGTGAAGGAACATTTGGCCCAAGCGCAGTTAGCACAGCAGAGAGTGTACAACCGTGGAGCCAAGACCCGTACCTTTTCCCCGGGGGATAGGATACTGGTACTTGTCCCTACGGTTGAAAGTAAATTCCTTGCCAAATGGCAAGGCCCCTACGAGATAATGGAAAAAGTGAGCGAAGTGAATTACAAGGTCAGACAACCAGGAAGGCGAAAGCCCGAACAGATCTATCATGTTAATCTGTTGAAAGCCTGGAGGGATAGAGAGTCCCTAGTCGCAGACACTTGGTCACCAGCTCAAACTGGTTGCGTGATTCCTGAGGTTGGAATCGCAGCCACCTTGTCACAACCCCAACAACAGGAGGTTAAGGAGTTTGTGCTTCGTAACAAGGAGGTATTCTCTGAGCTGCCGGGACAAACATCTGGGGTAGAGCATGACATTATTACCCCGCCCGGTGAAAGGGTGAAGTTAAAACCCTATCGGATCCCAGAGGCCCGACGGGAGGCAATACGGGAGGAAGTACAGAAAATGCTGAACTTAGGGGTGATAGAGGAGTCCCAAAGTGATTGGTCTAGTCCCATTGTGTTGGTGCCTAAACCGGATGGGAGCTGGCGATTTTGTAACGATTTTCGTCAGTTGAACAAAGTTACAAAATTTGACACCTACCCCATGCCACGTATAGATGAGTTGATCGACCGGCTGGGAACAGCCCGATACATGACGACTCTTGACCTCACAAAAGGGTATTGGCAAATCCCCCTGGCCAAGTCGGCCAAAGAGAAAACCGCATTTGTAACCCCAGACGGGGCGTTCCAATATAAAAGAATGCCGTTCGGGTTACAGAATGCGCCGGCCACATTCCAGCGGAAAATGGACCAGATGCTGAGGCCCCATCGGAAGTATGCTGCGGCTTACCTGGATGACGTAATTGTCCATAGCACAGATTGGGCCTCACATCTGCCAAAAGTGCAAGCAGTCCTGGACTCTGTTCGGGAAGCGGGGTTTACGGCTAACCCCAAGAAGTGTACCATTGGGCAGGAGGAGGCCAAATATCTTGGGTACACCATTGGGAGGGGAGTAATAAAACCCCAACTCAACAAAGTCGAGGCCATCCAGAGTTGGCCACGTCCCAACAGCAAGAAGCAGGTACGAGCCTTTCTGGGAATCGCTGGGTATTATCGGCGATTCATTCCCCACTTTGCTTCTAAGGCTGTGCCCCTAACCAACCTGACGAAAGGGAAAGGGTCGGTCATGATTAAATGGACCCCCGAGGCTGAGGCAGCATTCCAATTCTTGAAACAAGCCTTATGTAGCCAGCCAGTGTTGTACTCACCCGACTTCTCTAAAGACTTTGTCGTACAAAGTGATGCGTCAGATGTGGGGTTAGGAGCAGTATTGTCCCAGGTCTGGAACGGGGAAGAGCACCCAGTCATTTACCTCAGCAGGAAGTTGAAGTCCCATGAGGTAAATTACGCCACCGTTGAAAAGGAGTGTTTAGCGGTGAAGTGGGCTCTAGATTCCCTTCGGTACTATCTGCTAGGTAGGCACTTTGACATGGTTACGGATCACGCTCCGTTAAAGTGGATGGCTCAAAACAAGGAGACAAATAGAAGAGTGAATAGGTGGTTCCTGGCCCTACAGGAATTCAACTTCACAGTAAAGCATCGCCCTGGCGTTCAAATGGGGAATGTGGATGCTTTGTCTCGAGTACATGAATGCCTGATTGCTGGTGTTCCAACCCCGAGGTTAAAACAAGAGGGGGGGGTATGTGACAGCAGGAAGGTAAAGTCACCTGGTTGCATCCAGGGGGGTAGATATATTTCGCCCAGATTCAGGCTTTACGCCGACTTATACAACTAGGTGGAGAGTTGTATAAGCCCAGCTAAGGCTAGTGGGCTCATGGATGACTCATACCTCTAGGGAGAGTGTGGGGCGTCGTACAGACAGGGAGTTGATGAGACCAGCTGAAACTTGTCAGCTCATTTAGGCCTCTATAAGAACTCCCAGCTTCATTAGATGTTAGCTCATGCCTGGAACCAGACCTGTGTGGACTGTCTTGGGAGAGTGAACCCCTGTGCGGTGAGAAAAAGCCTGTGTGGCTATTTGCTTAGACATTTAAAACCAGGGACTTAGGGACTAGGACAGCACTAGGCTGATCCCAGTTGTTAGTTAGGAAACCTGTATGTTTAGTCAGAGGTCAACTTGACCAGGATTTATTTTGGTTATGTTTCTTTTGCCTTGCTGTGTTTTTGTCACTGTAAATAGAAAATAAACCGCACCTTTTTGATTTTTTGAAAACCACAACCTCCGTCTGCTGGGCCTGTTTTTGTGTGGGGAGCCCATCCCGGGGGTCACACACACCCGCTGCCGAGCTAACCCCCTCACAGTATGTACACTTCTACCAATAAAGTTTGTGAAGAGCAAGATACAGTAGTGGCCTAATTTTATGTGTCCAAGACAACAAAACCAGGATGCGTAATCAATGAAAAGGACATAACTTTTGGCATTGATTTCAACAATGTCTAGAGGTGAACAATGTCTGTGAATGATGATGTGGCAAAATAAATAATGTCCCTTTCTTTTTTTACAGCCAGAGCAGAGCCAGGAAGAGGGTGATGTTGGGGATCAGGAGGAGGCAGGGCCCAGTGGCACCCAGGAGGAGGCAGGGCCCAGTGGCACCCAGGAGGAGGCTGGGCCCAGTGGCACCCAGGAGGAGGCTGGGCCCAGCACAAGAGCCCAGATGCCTCCCCTGGTAGTTAAACCACGAGGGCCAAGGAGAGGTAGGCAGGTGGAGGAGGAAACCAGGGCCTTCCTCAGAGAGGCAACAGCGGCCCTCAGAGAGGCACCCTCTGTTGATGAGGGATTTGCCGCAGTCCTCGCCCACAAACTAGGGCAAATGGAGTTGCATCAAAATTTTTTCAGTGAGACCCTGCTATTGAAAGTCATCAATAAGGGCGTGCTGGGTGAACTCACTAGGTACACGGACATAACGGAGGTTGTCCCTACTCCTCCACCTCCTCCTCCTCCTCCTACTACTCCTCCTGCCACAACCTCTCCTCCTGATCCCCAGCCTCCAAGGAAGAAACCAACCAAGGCTGCAGAGAAGGCTGGAGAGAAGGCTACAAGGAAGAGGAGAAAATAATGCCTGCTGTAGTACCACAGACTGGGGACATATAGGACTTATCTGCTGTGGCTCCTGACCTCTGGGAGCTCAAGACAAGATTGGGCTCATTTTTTGGGGGGATCTAATCTCTATTTTGGTTTGGACATCTTGTATGGTTGTTGTGGGGTGAAAGGGATGCACAAATGCAAGCAGGCTCTCCAGTGCTGCCTTCCACTTTAATTTGTTAATGTTCTGAAATAAAAAAAAATTGAGTGCCCTTTAAATACTTGACTATGTGATTTGTATTTCAAAAGAGAGCTTGCTAGGAAGCAGGCAGGGATATCTCAAATTATATTATTGTTATTATCAGGGGACACAAACCTCCCTGAGGCCAAATGAGACACATTTGGAAGGTTGTTGTGGTAACTTTACACAAGAATAATTTAAGCCAAAATACTTAAAAAAAGGCCAAAAAAAAATAACCAAAAATAATATAAAATTTACAGAAAAAAGGAGAATTACATTATTTTATTATTATTAGTATTATTTAGGAGGGAGGTGCGGCTTATAAATAATATTTTATAATCATTAGAGCAATTTGGAATTACTTTAGAAACAAGTTTGGCATAAAACTCTCAATGTCATTATCAAAAGAGGGTAATTTTAAAGCATTATCAAAAGAAGAACGGAATGCGCAGCATTAAAACGATGCTATTAATTCCACCGTGACGAATGTGCCATCTCCATTTCCAACATTAGCTTTACCAAAACGAGCGCTCCCGTCTCATAGTTGCTTCTGAGCATGCGCGTTTTTTTTCACGTCGTGAAAGCATACACACTATCGTTTTTCACGTCGTTAAAAAAAACGACATGAAAAACGACGTGAAAAAAGAGAGCATGTCCGGAATTTTTAATGGCCGTTTTTCACGTCGTTAAAAATGCTCTGGAGCCTACACACGATCATTTTTAATGGCCATTTTTTAAAATGGCATTTTTAACGGCATGAAAAACGATCGTGTGTACGGGGCATTACAGTTTTTATGTATTTTACTTTAGAGGCTATAGTTTAATTCAGTGTCAGGTAGGGAATAAGGGGAATTGTGTTTGAGGATGTGTTATAAAGCATGTGTACAGTAAAAATTGTAGCTGGCCAGCTAAGACCTGTCCTAGGTTGCTAATGTGGCTTACATGCATATACAGCTAGA
Organism: Rana muscosa; assembly: GCA_029206835.1. NCBI lineage: Eukaryota > Metazoa > Chordata > Amphibia > Anura > Ranidae > Rana > Rana muscosa. The sequence continues at coordinate 557,678,464 of CM055118.1, read as the reverse complement.
CCTGCTAATAATGTTAATACAGTGCATATGCTCATTTGTGAGAAATAAAAGCAGAGTTATTTACTGTGACTTTATATATGGATGTCATATAACAATTGTATAATGTGTTCACAGAAGCAAAAGAATAAATATGCCTTTTAAGATTCATTATATACAGAAAGGTAAGCTTAATGACACAACAAAATTGCAACCAGAAAGCATAGAGTTAAGCTTTTGTGACTCAGCCAGAGTCATGGCCAATCACAGCCAATCTCACACTGAGCAAGAGTCTTGGCCAATCACAGCCAGCCTTACACCCATGTTCTGTCTGGGAAATCTCCCAGCACATTGCTAGAACTTATTACACCAGAAAGAGTAGAGATCAGATCCATCAGAGTCCAGTTTTATGGAAGCAAGTGGCCAAAATAGGTATTTAATACAGTTATATAAGTTCCTATTGTTAATAATGTGATTAGAACTGTATACTGAAACTAGTTATGTGTTCACTTGTAGTTCCACCAAACCAAGTTGCAAACCAAGTTTCAATCAAACAAACCAAGTTGCAAACAAACAAACCAGGTTTCAAACCACACAAAACAAGTTACAAACCAAACATCAGAGCAAACGTGCTATCAAACTGCAATAGCAAACGTTCCAGCAAACAGCAATATAGAGCAAGTAAACTATTGATTAAGTCCCAGAGAGATCATAAAGTGTCTAAAGTATTTAAAGTGAAAGTACAGATACTGAAGAGAGAAATATATCTACCATTTTATGTAGAATTACAAGATTGAACAGTTGAACCGCTATTTGGTATACTTTATTCAACACGTGTTTGTACATGTACTTTCTGCTGCTATATTGTCAGTGTTTATATATGAAGAAAAGCTGAAGTGAATAAAGAAGTTATCTTAAAAGTTTGGTGTGCTCTTTAAACCTACTGCTTCCATAGAACGGCGCTAGAGAAATTATAAATTAACAGATAGTCTTGTTTGGACTAAAAGATCAGAGAAATCAAAATTCTTCTAATGCCACAGCGTATAAAGGCACTTCATAGTGCTGCGCCTGCCACAGTGGAACTATTAGCCCATTGAGGGTGAAGCGATAGTGCTCCTCAACTTGCACAGTAAAGAGTGCATTTGAGCAGCGGAGCTACCATAGAGGCCATAGAACGTGTGTTTTAGTCAAACTGCAGCCGACTCTTAAAGTGGCAGAACGGCAAAGGCAAGATAGTCACAGAGAGAGCGAGCGCCAACCCTCCTGCGATCCCCAAAAAAAAAAAAAAACGCATGGTGGGAGGCCAAAGTCCAGAGTTAGAGTGCCTGCACCGTTACCCATGAAGAGCCAGCTAGTTCCCCGCCACTAGGCCCAAAGCCTGCAGCACAAAGCATCGCAAGACAGCACAGAGCATCGCACGTCAGCGCAAAGCATCGCACGTCAGCGCAAAGCATCGCACGTCAGAGCAAAGCATCGCACGTCAGAGCAAAGCATCGCACGTCAGAGCAAAGCATCGCACGTCAGCACAGAGCATCGCACGTCAGCACAAAGCATCGCACGTCAGCGCAAAGCATCGCACGTCAGCACAAAGCATCGCAAGTCAGCGCAAAGCATCGCAAGACAGCGCAAAGCATCAGATCAAAAAAGACAAGTCTCCTTTAAGACTGATATTTGTTCCAGCAACCTACAGATCACAGTATCCTGCTCTTCAGAATAAGAGCAGGATACTATCATTGCACATAGGCTTGACAAGAAAGAGACGTTTTCGTGTTCAGGAGTAAAAGGATTGTAAGTAAAGAACAAGGGACAGTTGTAGTACACGGACTCTAAAGTATTTTAAAGTGAAAGTAATTTTTACTGCCTGCATCTATTGCTATTGCATTTAAAGTGAAAGTCTTCTTAATATTCGTATTGATTGTTATAGCATTTAAAGTAAAAATGTCGGAGTCTAGTATTGCTATGCCACTGTTAGAGGATACAAAGATAGATAAGATAGAAGGTGAAGAGCAAGGGAACCTGTCTGAGGTAGAAGAGTCTGATGCAGCATTAGTCTTGCCCCAAACAGATGAACTAAGACGCTCAGAATGTGTCAGAAAACCGACCCTAAAGATGCTGGAAAATTTGGAGCAAGAAGCAGTATTGAAAGAAAAAAAAGTTCACCAGAATGTGTGATAAGTGGAAATCTTACATTAAAGATGTTCGTAGAAAGCTAAAGCAAGAAAGTATAAAGGGAAACTTGAGTGATATGATAGAGACGGTAGAAGAATCTGAAGCAGAGCTTATGGCAGCATATGTTAACCTGCGGTCATCTATGACGCCTCCCCAGGATATTGTAAGGAACATGGACACATGTACTGCAGTCACTAAAGGTTTAGTAAAGCTCATGAGAGAACTATCATCTGAAGCTAACTATGATGAAGTTAAGGCAAGAAAGAGAATGAACAAGCTTTTTATGAGAGACTATGCTAGGTCCTTAGGAGGAACCACAATCACAAGTAGGACTTCTTCCACTAGCAGAAGTGGCAGTAACATATCAGAGTCCTCAAGTACTTTAATAGCCAAAAGAAAGGAACTAGTCAAACAACTTGCTGTCAAGAGAGCAGAAATTGAGATGGAATCTGCAATCGAGGCGCAGCGTCTACGAGTAGCAGAAATGGAAAGGCTGAAGGAAGTCAAGATTATAGAAGCCAGACTAAGAGTACACGAAGAGGACATGAATAGTAATCATAAGTCCAAATCTGTACTAAGTGAAGATGCAGACGCCTACTTCTTTTCATACGCCCAGGAGAATGGAAGCTGGGTATCGGAGTTGATCAGCGTGTCCGGCGGACTCGACGTCCGCTGGTGCCCACCGATCGTTCAGTACACAGGAAAAAGGGAGGTCTGCCTATGTAAACAAGGCAGATTGCCGTTCTGTCAGTATGGAAGACATTGATCCTGTGTCCCTGCAAAGCAGAGGACACAGGATAAATGCTTTCCCCTAGTAAAAGCACCTCCCCCACAGTGAGAAAACACTTGTTAGGCACATATTTAACCCTTTAGTTGCCCTAGATGTTAACCCCTTCCAGGCAGTGTCATTAGTACAGTGTCCGTGCGTATTTTTAGCACTGATCACTGGTCCCCACAAAGTGTCAAAAGGGTCACTTGGTGTCCGATTTGTCCCCCGCAATAGCGCAGTCCCGCTATAAGTCGCTGATTGCCGCCATTACTATCATAAAACTAACTGTACTTCTGTCTCAGTCTGATTCATGGTTTCTGACAGTAGGTAAAGGCCATGAATTCAGAAGATTCAGTCAATCCACTTGTTAGTAACATTTTTTCCAGATTGGATGACCTGGATCACCGCATGGATCTGTTTGCCATGGCGTTACAAATGCTCCTGAGTCGCACGGCTCACCTGGAATCTCCCACTGTGGCTGCTCCGGTACAACTCGTGCTGCAGGCCATCCCTGCTGTGCAGGCACCCGCCTCAACTGTTATCTCTATAAGAGGTATGTCTGGTTCCGCTCCACTTCCCCAGCGATTTGGGGGCAATCCAGTCCAATGCAGAGGGTTTCTCAACCAGGTTGAGATATACTTTGAGATGCTGCCCCAGGCGTGATATCTTTAATTTCTGAGAGAGCCTGGGCCCGGGCAAACCCTCTATGGGAGACGCAAAAACCTGTTGTCCTGAGTTACCCAGAGTTTGTGGCTACTTTTAAAAGGGTATTTGACGTTCGTGCATGCTCCACTTCTGCTGCCAAGTGCCTCATGTCCATCAAACAGAGTACTGTTGCCGATTCCGCCATTGAATTCTGTACTCTGGCAGCAGAGGTTGCTTGGAACAATGAGGCCCTCGTAGCTGCTTTTTCTCATGGTCTCTCAGATACCATCAAGGATGAGATAGCAGTCCGAGATATACCCATTGAGCTGGAGAAGTTGATCACGTTTGCCATCCTCGTTGACTCCAGACTCAGAGAAAGACTCTCTTTTAAGGAGCGCTTGCGGAAGCCTCCTGTACATTTGTCTCTGAGCTTTGCAGTCCCACCCTTGCCTTCCTCACCTCCCATTCCTCCTGGTACTGAGTCAGTCAGTGAAGGTGAAGCCATGCACTTGGGCTTCACGTGTCTCTCTGCGGATGAGAGAGCCCTTAGGAGGAGGGAGAGATTGTGCCTTTATCGTGGCCAGGCAGGTCACTTTTTGAAGTCTTGTCCTACCCGTCCAGGGAACGCCCGAACCTTGAGGTCCTGTCACAGACAGACCTTAGGTGGCGTTGTTTCGTCCCCAGTTATTCAGAAGGATAAGCCCCTGGTTTTGATTATTCTTTCTTGGGCTGTGTCGTTCGTCGAGATACAGGCTCTAAACGCCTCTGGGGCTGCATGCCCATTTATTGATGCTGCCTTTAATGCTGCCAATTTTAAAGCATGCTATCCCACATTTGTCCGCAGGAAAATTGTTCGATGAAGCATACAAAAAGGGGCGGATTTTACGACAACAGCCTGTCATCACACAATTCTTGTCGGATAATCGAATCGTGTGTACGAGGCTTAACTTGCATGTCACAATCACCATAAATACTCTACGTTTCCCATTTGTCTGGTCAGTAAGAGACAACTGAGGATAAGCTGATGAATATCACCACCTGTTTTCAGTGAGATATCAGTCTGTTTTCAGTCAGCTAAAGCAGGCCATACATGGGTCGAATCCCAAAAGAAATTTTTTACGACACATTTTTTACGACATTCGTAACTAAGAATTTTCTTTCAAATTTTGCACCATTAGTGGGCTGCGGCGATGGCCGATTTTCATGCAGCCATCAAATTTGAATGATCATTCATGTTGGAAATTTTTGGAAAGACCAACGAATTTTGAATCAATGACGGGAGAATCATAATCAAACAAGAAATGTGCATGAGCTGTGACCAGAAAAGAAAAGAAGATTCCCAACCAAAAAAAAAAAATTCTGTAACAACATGAAGTAAAATTGAAGGCTTGGTTGGTCGAATTTCGAAATCAATGGTGGCACCATCGAATCACAAAATGCACACAATTTCTGATTTTCTAACGAAAATTTGTTCAACCCATGTATGGCCTGCATTATTGTATGCTTTGGAAATGTCTGGAAATTTTTCAGGATTCAACAATTGCAAAACTCTAAAGGAAAAAAAAAAACTTCAATATTGTGTCTTGCCAAAAAATAACATATTGGTGTAATGATTAATGTTGGACTATATGCAAACAGATATAAACATCAATATGAAATTAGTCTATTTTTAAAAAGAAAAGGTACTCTTGTTTTTTTTTTAAATGTAACAATTGTAAATATAATAATTTCCCTTGATCTCAGCCACTTGTAAATCCCCTGTACAGCAGTGCTTTGAATAGGAGACCAAGAGTCACTCAAGCTCTGCTACATCGGCATATGCTGTCAAGGAACATAGTGATAGTAGAGGACAGCAGAGATATGACCCCATCAATCTTCTGCTGCCCCTTGACTGTCCAATCGCAGTCTGGCGGCAGGGAGTTGACCTACTTTAGCGTTACAGTGATGTAAATTTGCATTGCCTTAAGGCAGCCCATTAATTTCAATGGGCTGCCTAATGTACCACAATGGTCCAAAAATTGTGTATGCAGCATTTTGTCCAGGATAGTACACTGAAACATATAATAGTGTGATGCTACACAATGCAATGCTGCAATTCAAGTGTGTTGAGGTGCCATTTAAAATGATGGGCACCAAAGTATACTGGTGTAAATACAGTGCCTTGAAAAAGTATTCATACCCCTTGCAATTTTCCACATTTTGTCATGTTACAACCAGAAACATAAATGTATTTTATTTGTTTTTTTTGTAATAGACCAACTCAAAGTGGCACATAATTGTGAAGTGGAAGCAAAATGATAAATGGTTTTCAATTTTTTTACAAATAAAGATCTGAAAAGTGTGGCGTGCATTTGTGTTCAGCCCCCTTTACTCTGATACCCCTAACTAAAATCTAGTGGAACCAATTGCCTTCAGAAGTCACCTAATTGGTTAATAAAGTTCACCTGTGTGTAATTTAATCTCAGTATATTAACAGCTGTTCTGTAAAGCCCTTAAGGCTGGGTTCACACTAGTGCGACACGACATCTGTCCTACTTTGGATCCGACTTTGCCCTGCGACATGAAGCCAACATATGTCCGACTTTCAATGAACGGGGATCCGACTTGGATCCCCGCCAATAGCAGGCACTGTGTTTGGTATGAATCTTGAGGGGGAACTCCACGCCAAATTTTAAATAAAAAACCGGCATGGGTTCCCCCTCCAGGAGCATACCAGGCCCTTGGGTCTGGTCTGGATTTGAAGGGGAAAACCCTACACCGAAAAAACGGCGTGGGGGTCCCCCCCAAGGTCCAAATCAGACCCTTATCCGAGCACGCAACCTGGCAGGCCGCAGGGGAAGAGGGGGACGAGAGAGCAGCCCCCCTCCCTCCTGAACCGTACCAGGCCACATGCCCTCAACATGGGGGGTAGTGGAGGGGCCGGCAGAAGGACAACGGAGAGCCGGACGAGACGACGGGAAGACCGGGCCTCCGCTAGCAAAAGAGCTGGAAGAAGATAGCGGAGGCCCGGCAGAAGAAAGAACCGGAGAGCGCGGAGACCCCCGAAGTCGGAAGAACACCCCGGAGCTGTGCAATAAATTAATTTAAAAAGCTGTGTTGTGTTTTTTCTTGACATTTTTTTTCCACCAGGTGAATGGGTAGGGGTACGATGTACACCATACTCAATTCACATAGGGTGGGGGGCCGGGATCTGGGGGCCCCCTTATCAAGGGGGGGCTTCCGGATTCCGATAAGCCCCCCACCCGCAGACCCCGACAACCAACGGCCAGGGTTGTCGGGAAGAGGCCCTGTCCTCATCAACAAGAGCACCAAACCCCCCCATGTTGCGGGCATGTGCCCTCATACGGTTCAGGAGGGAGGGGGGCGCTCTCTCATCCCCCCCTCTTCCCCTGCGGCCGGCCAGGTTGCGTGCTCGGATAAGGGTCTGGTTTGTATTTTGGGGGGACCCCCACGCCGTTTTTTCGGCGTAGGGGTTCCCCTTCAAATCCAGACCAGACCCAAGGGCCTGGTATGCTCCTGGAGGGGGAACCCATGCCGTTTTTTTTTTAAATTTGGTGTGGAGTTCCCCCTCAAGAGCAGCAGAGCACAAGTCGCATGCCAAAGTCGGATCATGCAAGACTGCGGTCCGACTTTGATCTGACTTCAACGATAGTCAATGGGCTGAAGTCGGATCAAAGTCGGACCAAAGTAGTACAGGGAGCATTCTCAAAGTCGTACCGACATGTGTCGGACCAGTTAAGACGGCTTCCATAGGGAAACATTGATTTTCACACGTCATGCGACATGAGCTCCCAATGTCGGAGCGTTTGTCGGACCAGTGTGAACCCAGCCTAAAGGTTTGTTATAGAACAAACCTCATCATGAAGGTCAAGGAACACACCAGACAGGTCAGGGATAAAGTCGTGGAGAAGTTTAAAGCAGGGTTAGGTTAAAAAAAAAAAAAAATATCCCAAGCTTTGAAAATCTCACAGAGCACTGTTCAATCCATCATCTGAAAATGGAATAAGTATAGCACAACTGCAAACCTACCAAGACATGGCCGTCCACCTAAACTGACAGGCCAGGCAAGGAGAGCATTAATAAGAGAAGCTGTCAGGTCTGCCAGGAGATTACAACCGTCCCTCCACTTTCCTGACCGGTAGTCTTGTTATCCCAGTATCAGGTGGAGGGACAGTTGAGATCCTGCAGCCAGGATTAAAGGAACCGCAAAAGATGGTGCAAACAGCCTAACCAGAAACCCCCAGCAAACAACTCATGGTTTAATAGAGGCTGAAGACTGGAACCCAGGAGGAGAAAAGGACAATCCATGTAAGAGGATCAAGGCGGATGTACACAGGGGTCAACCAGAAAGCAGCATCGGAAACAGGCGGGGTCGGCAACAAGAAGGCAAAATCCAAGTATCGAAGTCAGGAACGAGCCAAGTCAGCAACCAAAAACAAATAGCATCCACACATCTCACACAAACAGGAACCTATACTAGGGCAAAGACAGAAAGGGGAAGTAGAGATTTATAGGGACACTGATGAGATGACTACTAACAGCTGGTCCCAGGGTGGAGCCAACATCCAAACTCATGAAGCAGAAAATAACCAGGACTCTACTATAAAGCAAGTTCCCTGGTGGTTCAGGCCAAAGGAAACCGTCTACGAACACCAGGTCCCAGGATCAAATCCTGGGTGACAGAAGCGGTGTGACAGAAGCAGCCAAGATGCCCACAGTAACTCTGGAGGAGCTGCAGAGATCCACAGCTCAGGTGGGAGAATCTGTCCAAAGGACAAATATTAAGGCCTGTACACACGATACGAAAATCAGAAGTAAAATTTTGTCTGACAAACGATCTGCTGATTTTCAGATCGTTTGTAGGGTGCTTTCAACAGCTGTTTCCGTTTTCTTGTCAAACAAAAGCTTGATGTGCAGACTATAAATTTTTTGTCGTGATTTTCATTTAATTAGTACAGTTTTCCTGCGAAAAAAATAATAATCGGAAGATTACGCATGCTCAGAAACGAAAGAATACATACAAAACTAGTCACATTATGTCACTTCTGAAGTTGTATTCTGTCATACGAGAATTTTCGTATGGTGAGTAACCTCTTCACTTTCGACATGAGACTAGCGTGCAACAAAAAACGGACGTTTGGTCATCTGAAAATCTGATCGTATGAAGGAGGCTTTAGTTGTGCACTCCACAAATCTGGCCCTTATGAAGGAGTGGCAAGAAGAAAGACATTTTTTATAGAAAGACAAAAGAAGTAAGTTTATAAAAAATATCCCAAGCTTTGAACATCTCATGGAAATGGACATTTCATCTCATGGATCTCTTGGAGATGTTCAATCCATCATTCGAAAATGGAAAGAGTATGGCACAACTGCAAACCTACCAAGACATGGCCGTCCACCTAAACTGACAAGCCAGGCAAGGAGAACATTAAGGCCCGTACACACGGTCAGACTTTTTGCTAACAAACTTCAAAATGAGCAAGTTTTGAAAAAAATCCGACCGTGTGTACGCTCCATCGGACAAACTTTTTTGGTTTTCATCGGACAAAAGTTCGCTCTGCAAACAGACAAACTTTTCGGCAACAAAAGTCCGATGGTGCAAAGTCAGACCATGTGTACAGAAATCCATCAGACTTTTGTCCGAAGTACAAACAGGCATGCTCAGAAGCAAGGACCAGCCGGAAGCGTTGTGTCTTGTAAAACTAGTGTTCGTAATGGAGATATCACATTCGTGACGCGACAAGTTATGAAATATAGAAATGCAGAGCACATTCTCTTCTTCTTTATAATGGGATAATAATAAAAGTTGCTTTGCTGGTGATACTGACGGAGTAAAAACAAATGCCTTTCCTATCGATTAGTGTTTTTGTTATATGAAGAAAACATATTTCTATATTTTTTTGGGGGTCAAGTTAGCACAACCCCATTATCCCCTATATTTTATTATGCTCAAAGCACCAACTACTCTATTTGTGTCCCTTAATTTTAGAAATGTACCTGCCTACTCCCAAACTGTATTTATAATTTCAACACATAATCCAATAATTTTGTTCATATTAATTTTATTTAAATAATAATAAGAACAAGAATGGCATATCAAAATCAAGAGGAAGGCATCAATAGATCAACTGGTGGAATGGGTGAGGCCTCTGTACCCCAGGGCATACATTAATTATGTGAAGCTCAAAATTGGGAACCTGAGGAGTACATACAATCTAGGGAGCACAAGAAGGTCGTGGACTCCAAAAGATGGGGAGAAGCAGCAGAAGACATATCTGTCCCCAGGCTGTGGTACTACAACGGGCTGTGATTTTTGTCATACCAGACTGAACCACGCTCTCCACACTTCTATCCACATCAGCTGAGGCCATTTTGGTTCTTGTGCATTCACAACATAAATAAAATCCCAAAAATAAGAGACATATTGTCTGTCATCCAAATGAAATGTTTGAAAACAAAACTGCAAATGATCCTCCAAAAACTATAACCAAGAAAAGCAAAATAAAGAAACGAAAAAAAAAATGAGTAGCCCCTAAACTCCCCAGACCACTGGCCTTGTTGGGGATCCTTGGTCTGATTTGGCCACTGACCCCCATGCTGCTGAGGTGGGTGGGCTTGCTGAGGTGGGTGGGCTTGTTGGGGTGGGTAGGTTGGCTGGGGTGGGTAGGTTGGATGGGGTGGGTAGGCTTGTTGTGGAGGAGGTGGAGGTGTGTGGTCCAAATCACACACATGGTATTTAGGGGTTAGCTCCCGTTTCCTGGCCTTGCTGAGGAGCTGGATGATTATCCCCTCACATAGCTCCCTTTGATCCGCGTCAATCTCGCAGAGCTTATTAGCAGTGAAACTGCCAAACCCTTCAGCACTATTGGGTCACATATGTGGCCCTAGTAAGGAAGTCAGCTGTGGCCTCATCCAGGTGGTTCCTCTTCCTGGCCCTTTTGGTAGGAGGGCGCACGGTAGGGACTCTGCACTCTGTTGTCTGGCTGCTGGGCCCGGCCTCTTCTTGGCTATAAAGTTCCTGTGTCTGATTTTATTTTTGTGTCATCAATCCCAAACACTTTTCAGCTCATAACTTTAATGTGTCCAAAAAGAAAAGACTATCATTCTGATAGATAGACGATAATTATAAATGCGTTGCTCAAGGGCTTCAGAAGATGAGCCCCCAGAGCAAACGCCTCATCTGCCACAAAAACAAAATTGAGGCCCTCCACATTGTCCTGAGCAGGTGGCAAATGTAAGGTGCCATTCTGTAGCCGACAGTAGAACTCTGTATGCATCATGACACCTCCATAAGTGCGGCGCCCATTCATCCCCACATCCACGTACAGGAACTCATAGTTCGCTGACACAACAGCAAGCAGAACTATGCTGCAAAAGCCCTTGTAGTTAAAAAAAAATAGGATCCTGAGTCAGGTGGTGGGACAATCCTCACATGATTGCCATCAATGGCACCTCCACAGTTGGATAAATTCCACAAATTGGCAAACTGTGCCGCCACATCCTGCCATTGCTGGGGGTTGGAAGGAAACTGTGGAGTCAAACAAATAAAAATGTATTACTACTTGAGCACATAAAATTGCAAGCTATTTTGACACATACATTCTTGGGGCAACATAAAAAGATAACATTTAAAGCAGTATTTTGACAAAAAAGGGTAAAAGTTCTACTTATATGCTTCCTCACTGGCACATTCCAAGAATTTTAGGGGGGTGAGGTTGAATGGGTAGAGTTTTGGGACAGGTAATAACCCTCTTCACTTTCATGTGAGCAAAATGAGGAACAAATGAAGGTACATTTTGCAAGCCCCTCCGTTTTTTAAAGATTGGCAGCCCAGTGGGCAGATAAGAAGTGCCATAATATATACAAAAAATTTAAAAATTAAAAAAAGAAGATTTTAACATGTATTAAATAACATTAAAATAATTGAAGACCAGAAATTCATAGTGTACTACATGCTAGTGACTACATGCTTTGGAGAATTCAGGCAGAAATATTACACCAACAAAAGAGGTATACTGCGTATGGGTTTTGCTAAGTCAGCAAATTAAGTAGTTTGATCAGTTTATTTAGCATTTTGGGGAGGGAGGGTTACAAAAGAGTTTGTGCACCCCAAATATGGATCTCTTGCACTCTTCATGAATTTGAGGACAACAATACAAATGTGACACATGTAAAGGGGGGTGGTGTTGCGCTGTTTCTGGTATGAATATGTTTTGGTGAAAATATAAGGTGCACAGTGGCTAACTCAAACTAATAAATAGATTAAAATCAATACACAAACTAAAAATGATGATTATGAATTACGGTAATGAATAAATACTAGAACCATAAAAACAATCAAATAAATGAATTAAAAGTGCAAAAAAATTAATATAAGCTACAATAGATATGAAAGTGAACACTGCTGTGCAAATATGCTAAAAGAGTGCATGAACGAAATAGCCTGCAAATTGCAGTGCAATGAACTGTGCACAAGTGAAACTGCTAATTGCAAAGTGCAAAAAAAGTGCTAAAGTGAAAATGCAAAGATAGCAAAAAATGTCCAATAAACAATGGAACAGAAATGAAGATGTTGAACTCCAAAAGTTCATAAGTGACAAAATGGCAAGTGGTGCCAGTGAAAATTCATTTATGATTTCTTCAAGGTGACATTCCTGGAACTTCGCGTATACAAGTGATGCTATGGTGAGGAGATGTGTGAATCTCGACTTCCGGTGTCACACACTAAGGTAATAGATGGCCTCTTACCTAGCAGTAATGAGGTAACCGCATGTATTTCATTAGGGTCAATGATTCTTCTGTTAAGGTCCTGACGTCAATAGAAAAACCTTTGTGCCAAACGCTGTGGTTCCTCAGGTATAGGGTACACCTATATTATATCCAGGGGATTGCTCTCACCTCCCAGTGATGGCGGGGTTAAAAGGAAGAAATAGGGTCTCGATCGTGAAGTAAGTTTTTTAAAACCAATTGGTATGTTTAATAATATAACAGTGGATTGCTTGTATAAAACTCACATGAACTCACATAAAATGACATAAAGTGAACTTATCTCCTATACGAGCGGCGAGCTCGTTTGCCTCCATCTATCTGATTGCCTCTCCGTCCCTACGCGTGGCATCACGGTCACGTGACTTCATCAGGGGATGATGGGAAGGCAATGAGATGGTCCCTACTATTATGAGAGCCCACCCCATATCCATTCCGGAGATATATTTACTTAATTCTATTTTATAAAAAAAAAAAATTTATCATTTTTATTATTATACATAATGACAAATTCATTTGCATTATTTTTAATCTATTGTTGATCAACACATGTGCAATTATATTTCTATATATTCTTTTAGCTTTTATGATTACAATTGCAGCCCCCTCGTTTTTATCGATCTTGTTTTTTATGTCCTGCCAGGTATTATGTAGATTTTAAAGATCACGTTATACCGATGCATGGACTTCAAAAATATGGCCGCCAACCTAACTATCCAAAACCTTAGGAAAATGGCGGCGCATTTGTTGTCGTTGTTATTAGTTTATTATTGTTTTTTAACCACCATAAAGATGGCCGCCCCCATTACTTAGATAGGATCCCAGGGAAAATGGCCGCCAATGGAGATTAACATTGAGCTCCGAGAAAATGGCCGCCGTATTCATTCAATGGAAAAAACTATTTAAAGACCATCTCATTGCCTTCCCATCATCCCCTGATGAAGTCACGTGACCGTGACGCCACGCATAGGGATGGAGAGGCAATCAGATAGACGGAGGCAAACTAGCTCGCCGCTCGTATAGGAGATAAGTTCACTTTATGTCATTTTATGTGAGTTCATGTGAGTTTTATACAAGCAATCCACTGTTCTATTATTAAACATACCAATTGGTTTTAAAAAACTTACTTCACGATCGAGACCCTATTTCTTCCTTTTAACCCCGCCATCACTGGGAGGTGAGAGCAATCCCCTGGATATAATATAGGTGTACCCTATACCTGAGGAACCACAGCGTTTGGCACAAAGGTTTTTCTATTGACGCCAGGACCTTAACAGAAGAATCATTGACCCTAATTAAATACATGCGGTTACCTCATTACCGCTAGGTAAGAGGCCATCTATTACCTTAGTGTGTGACACCGGAAGTCGAGATTCACACATCTCCTCACCATAGCATCACTTGTATACACGAAGTTCCAGGAATGTCACCTTGAAGAAATCATAAATTAATTTTCACTGGCACCACTTGCCATTTTGTCACTTATGAACTTTTGGAGTTCAACATCTTCATTTCTGTTCCATTGTTTATTGGACATTTTTTGCTATCTTTGCATTTTCACTTTAGCACTTTTTTGCACTTTGCAATTAGCAGTTTCACTTGTGCACAGTTCATTGCACTGCAATTTGCAGGCTACTTCTTTCATGCACTCTTTTAGCATATTTGCACAGCAGTGTTCACTTTCATATCTATTGTAGCTTATATTAATTTTTTGCACTTTTAATTTATTTATTTGATTGTTTTTATGGTTCTAGTATTTATTCATTATTGTAATTCATAATCATCATTTTTAGTTTGTGTATTGATTTTAATCTATTTATTAGTTTGAGTTAGCCACTGTGCACCTTATATTTTCACCAAAACATATTCATACCAGAAACAGCGCAACACTACCCCCCCTTTACATTCATCACCTTATCGGGTTAGGATTAACCCTTTCGGTGTTTGCGACAGTTTCAATTACTCCTTTCATTTTCCCCGTGTGGTAGCGCAGAAATAATCACCTTTAACATTTCACTTGCTTATATCCCACCCATTCCTGCAGCAACCATGGATGTCTTCTCCTTTTTGGAGACAAGACAGGTAAATTTAGAAGAAATATTTAGTACCACCAACGTCACTCATAAAAAAACCTTAGACCTAGAAAGTCTAATGAGACGTTTAGGACATAACATGGAGAAAAAAAATACGTTTATGGTGGGACGTTAACACCTTTGAAACTTATCTCAAGGAAAGTATTGTCCCAAGGAGGTTGAGATGGGATATCCCTCCAAATGATGGACTGGTGGATCAAGAATCCAACGATGAGTGGCTTAAGTTCTTTAATGAACGAGGCCTAGAGTTATTAAGATTCCTATTACAAAGGAAACAAAGGAAGACCAAAAAGATTGAACAAACTATTGCAGAAATAAAGGAAGAATTGGAAGTACATAAGGATACAGCTGAATATAAAACACTCACTATACAGCTAAATAAAGATCTCACAAAAAAGGACAGAGAGGTACAGCAGAGGAAAAGCAAGAAATATGTCAGAGACATAAATGATTTTAAATCGGATGAAGTATTCAAGTGGCAAAATCAAATCGGTCGGATGGACCCCATCTCAACATACTCCACACCACAAAAAACAGTAAGGGTCCACCCACAACACACTAATGAACAACAAAGACCGGATATCCAAAGTGGCAGACCAAATGACCATAATGGAACACGGACCCCTAGACAACAGAATTATAATGAGAGACAGGGCAATCAACATTATCACACACCAAGGCAAACATATAGAAGACCACCATATAATGATAAAACACCACACAATGGATGGAAGAAACCCCATTATTGGAAGAATAAGAAACCACACAATGGGAACAATTGGCATAGACCCCCATATGACCAAAGGGAATATAGGGGCCCCCCACAAGATTATAGAGATCCGAGACAACCACCTCACTATAATAGAGACTATAGAGCTCCCCCATATGAACAAAACGGACCAAGGGGCAGAAGCCCACCTAGAGACTATGGCTATGGGAGAAACCATTGACAGAATGAGCGAAGCCCGATACCAACCAATAACTATTATGCTCCTTTGGCAAATTACAATGAGGAAGATAGATATGTGAGACCACATACGACCCAATACGATGGCCCTGATTACAATAGGTCTTTTTTAGACAGGGACAGAGAGAACCACCCACCCGACGGACAGAGAGGACCAAGAAACCAAGAAAGAAGAGAGGATGCAGATCCGGGAAGAGACTCAAAAAGAAAAAAAGAGTGGAAAGAGAGAGGGAATCTTCAATTTGAGTGGCGAAACTCTCACCCATGAGGAGATCGGGGTATTAGACAAAGGTTTAAAATATGCCCCAACTAAAAATCTAGATAAATTCCAGACCTATATAGGCATACAGAAATTAGTTAGAAAATTAAATATTAATAAATACATAGCAGGAAACCCCATTACACACAGAATCTAAGGAGCTAGAGAGGATGGGATATCCCACAGCATGCTGAGAAACAAATCTGTTTTTAACCCACCAGTAAAAAACAATAAGTACATTGATGTTTTCAAAAGAGTAGTGCTAGAAGAAATTAAGGATCTAAAAATAAAGAAGAAGGAGGAACCCAAGTTCATAAAGAGTGGAATCAAGAAACTTACGAGAAGGAAGGACCTTGTCATAAGACCAGCTGACAAAGGGGGAGCAATTGTGGTTCTTTCCAAAGAACAATACAACAATAGTATGAAAGAAATGCTAGAAGACACAAACACATACAGCAAATTGCTCAGCAATCCCGTTTTTAAATGCAGAAAAGCATTAGAACAAGTCGCCCACTTAGGTCTTAAAAAGAACATCCTGAATAAGAAAGAAGCCAGATACCTAGTACCTGACTCCTGGCGTACCCGCATCATCTATACAATCCCCAAAATACACAAAGACAAAACAAACCTACTACCAAGGCCAATAGTCAATGGGATAGATTCACTTACGGCCAGGATGGGCCAATACATAGATCATTATCTCCAATCCGTAGTACAGGATACAAAAGCATACCTAAAAGATACAAAACAGATGATACAAACTATAACGAATATTTCCAGAGAAGAAGGACCATGGATCATGGCCACTGTGGATGTATCCTCTTTATACACAATTATTCTCCACCATCAAGCATGTGAAGCTGCCAAATGGGGTTTGAGAACATATACCAAGTTACCCTGTATGCAAAGAAAGTTCATAATCAAATGTCTCGACTTCTGCCTTAAAAATAACTTTCTTGTTCATACATCACGGGACACAGAGCAGCATAGTCATTACTATGTGGGTTATATAGAATTACCTTCAGGTGCTGGCACTGGCAACTTCCAAAACAGGAAGTACCCTCCCCTATATAAGCCCCTCCCATCCGGGAGTACCTCAGTTTTTTGCCAGTGTCTAAGGTGTTGGCCAATGTTAACATGTATTCATCTGGGCTTGTGTACAGGTTCTCTGGGCCTTAGCAAGCTATTCCGGATCCGACCAAAAAAGCTTCATAGCTAAACGGTCGGTACCCGGGCCTTGCAGAGAAGAGCAGGGTTTTGCCTGTAATGCCTCTCTTAGGAGGGCTGGACCCTGGGATCCAGAGCTCTGGTCATACCCAAAACCAAGAGGCTATCTGTGCAGGGTGCTATACAGGTCCAGGGGAGTGGAATCCTTGGGAACCCGGTCCCTGAAGGTCTAGTACAATGCCTGCCGTGAGAGGTGAAGTTTGGGCTTCTGTGGACCAAACAAAGTCCTGCGGCGGGGAAAAGGTAAGTGGGGGCCCCTCAGGAACTTGGTTCTATTGAGGGGACCCCCAAGCCTAATATGTCTTTCTGCCTGTTACCTAAAGGGTATTCCCGCTAATAGCTGTATATGCCTAAGAAATCCTAGAAATGTTTTTTCATAAGGGAAGTTTTAAAAAAACTGTAAACCTGGAAATGTTTTTTCATAAAGGAGGTTTTAAAAAAAAAAAAAGACAAAAGTGCGGTACCTGTGTTTGTCCACTAGAGGCCGCTGTGGAACGTCTTTTTTCTTGGGACTATTCCTTCCATGGTGAAAGTCCAGGCAGATGAGTGAGCTCTCTATCAGGGAAGCTGCATTCCTCTGTCATGCTGCCAAGTAGTTTCCTTCCATCCCCGAGTCCTGGTGAAACAGGGACCCTGGCTCCTCTCCCTACATGGCGCCAAGAGCACACACGTGCACGCGCGCGCGCGCGCGCACACATGCTTTCCATTTATAAGGTTTAGCTTCAAAAAAGGGGGCGGAGCCTGGCGGATGACGCGCTCTGTGCGCCCAGCGCTTCTGCGCATGTGCGGGCGTCCCAGCAAGATAAAAGGACTCAGTCCACGCTGCTTGCTATGGACACAGAGCATGAAAAGGAGCTGGTAGCATGGTATAGGGGCTTACAGCGGGCGGTTGATACAGGCATCCCCAGAAAGACGCATTAGTAGACACCCACTGATGTACATAGCAGCAAATTGCATTAGACTATTTCAGTAAGGGGTGTATTGCGGCTGGAATACCTCAGCTTTGAACTAAGGAATATGCCGCCTAAAAAACTCCGAGATATACCTCTCAGGAAGTGTAGGGGGTCTCCATCGGGCTCTGAGGATCTGGAGCAGTCATCTGCACCCTCCTCCCCTGAGAAATCAGAGGTTAATACCCATAAGGAACCCCCGGGAGTGCCAGGTACTGCGGCTGTCCTCAGTCCACCTGCTCCTGCATATATAACAGAGGAGGTTTTTTCCTCAACTCTGGAGGGATTGGAGCAGAGATTGGCTGCATTGATCGCTTCTTCTCTACAGGAAAGAAAGCGCGCCAGATCTCCATCACCTCCATTAGAGTGCCTGTTGGCAGAGCAACAGTCCCAGGAAGGGACCGACCTACCTGAAGGGGATCAGGAGGAGGTTAGCTCTGTTTTTGAGGAATCGACAGTAGATGAACCATTTTCAGCATCACAGACTGAAAGATTGTGGGTCCAGACCCTAACTGACATGGTTCGATCTGCATTTAAAATGCCTCTTGTTGAACCATCAACTACTGCTGTCTCCTCATTGGGGTCGCTAAAAGCTCCCCAGGTTAATTGCTCCTTTCCAATACATCCATTATTGGAAGGACTTATATACCAGGACTGGGAACATCCTGATAATAGGATTTTTATAACAGCTTACCTGTAAAATCCTTTTCTTGGAGTACATCACGGGACACAGAGCGACATAGTCATTACTAATGGGTTATATAGTTACCGTCAGGTGCTGGCACTGGCAACTTCCAAAACCGGAAGTACCCTCCCCTATATAAGCCCCTCCCATCCGGGAGCACCTCAGTTTTGTAGCAAAGCAATAAGTGTCCCCAAAGAGGGGCGGGAGCTCTGTGTCCCGTGATGTACTCCAAGAAAAGGATTTTACAGGTAAGCTGTTATAAAAATCCTATTTTCTTTCTCGTACATCACGGGACACAGAGCGACATAGTCATTACTAATGGGATGTCCTAAAGCAATGCCAAATGAGGGGGGGGATACACCATATATAAGCTGAGCGCTATCAGACATGAGGATCTTTTGCGGCCTGCAACACACTGCGCCCAAAGGCGACATCCTCCTGACTTCTAACGTCCACCTGGTAGAACCTAGTAAACGTGTGTACTGAAGACCATGTTGCGGCCTTACAGACTTGAGCCAGGGAGGCCTGGTGATGCACTGCCCATGAAGTTCCAACTGCTCTCGTGGAGTGCGCCCTAACTTTGAACGGAGGCGGTCTACTTCTCAAGCTATAGGCTTGTATTATGACCTGTCGAATCCACTTGGCTAAAGTAGATTTTGACGCTGCCTGACCCTTTCTGGGGCCTTCCGGCAGAATAAACAAAGTATCCGTTCTGCGAATCTGAGCAGTGGCTTTTAGATAAGCTTTAACTGCTCTTACTACATCCAAAGAATGCAATAACTTTTCCTCTACCGAAGTAGGCTTGGGGAAAAAAGAAGGAAGAACCACATCTTGGTTCAAATGAAAACTCGATACCACCTTAGGAAGAAAGGCTGGATGAGGACGTAACACTACTCTGTCCTTATGGATAACCAGATATGGCTCCTTACAGGACATAGCTGCTAATTCCGATACTCTTTTAGCCGAACAAATGGCTACTAGAAAAATCAATTTCCTGGTGAGAAGCACCAAGGAAATATGCTGTAATGGTTCAAATGGTTGTTTCTGTAGAACCGACAGAACCAAGTTTAGATCCCATGGACATATGGGAATATTAACCGGAGGACTAATACACATCACTCCTTGTATAAAGGCTTTGACTAGTGAATGCGAAGCCAAGGGCCTTTGAAAAAATATTGACAAGGCCGAAATCTGACCCTTGATAGTACTCAAGGCAAGCTTCCTATCTACAGCCCACTGTAGGAAGTCCAGAATCCTACCTATTACGTACTTATGTGGATGCCATTTCTTGGCCTCACACCACGCGATGTACGCCTTCCAGATTCTATAGTAGATCTGCCTGGATACCGGCTTCCTGGCATTGATCATGGTAGATACCACAGCATTAGAGAGCCCTCTCTTTTTTAGAATGTGGGCTTCAATAGCCAGGCCGTCAAACCTAGGGCTGGTAAGGAAGGGTGGTATATCGGTCCTTGCGAAAGCCGGACGACGTGGGAGAGTCCAAGGACTCCCCACTGAAATTTTACAATCTCCGCGTACCACGCTCTTCGGGGCCACGCTGGAGCCACCGGAATCACCGGTTTCTTTTCTACCCTGATTCTGCGGAGTAATCGAGGTAACCATTGTGGCGGTGTGAATGCATATATCAGCTTGAACTGATCCCAAGGGAACACTAGGGCATCCGAGCTGCAAGCTAGGGGATCCCTTGTCCGAGAGACAAACCTGTCCCCCTTTGTGTTGAATCTGGATGCTAGAAGATCTACATCCGATGTTCCCCACCGCTGACATATTGTCCAGAAAACCTCGGGGTGAAGGGACCCTTCCTCTGGGCCTAATTGCTGGCGACTTAGAAAGTCCGCCTTCCAATTCTCCACTCCTGGAATGAATACCGCAGATATGGCTGGGACATATTTTTCTGCCCATTTCAGGATGTAATTTACTTCCCTCTGGGCTGCACGACTCCTGGTGCCCCCCTGATGATTGATATATGCCACTGCTGTGGCATTGTCTGATTGCATCCTGACAGGGGACCCTTGGAGTTTGGATGTCCATGCTACTAGGGCATACCGGGCTGCTCGTATCTCTAAGAGATTGATGGGCAGGGCCTTTTCTGCATCCGACCATCTGCCCTGTAGAGACTATTGCTCCAGTACTGCTCCCCAGCCTATAAGGCTGGCATCTGTAGTGACCACCTTCCAAGAAATCGGACTGAAGGATTTCCTTTTTTCCAGATTCTGGGGAACCAACCACCAACGGAGGCTCTTGCGAACGGAAGGGGACAAGGACATTGTAAGTCTAGGGCCTGAACTTTTTTGTTCCAGGCTGACAGTATGGCCCCTTGCAAATTCCTTGAATGGAATTGACCGTAGGGTACTGCTTCGAATGATGCCACCATTTTTCCCAGCAGCCTCATATACAGGCGTATGGACGGCTGTCTTTTTTGTACCCACTAAGTGGATCAAATCTTTCAAAGACAACACCTTTCCTCGAGGCAAGAATATTTTTCTCTGGCCTGAATCCAACCTTAGCCCCAAGTATTCCAGACTTTTGACTGGTTTTTAGGGCTGACTTGTCTCGGTTGATAATCCAACCGTGAGATTCCAGATACTTGATCGTCTTGTGAACGACCACGTCTAGTTTTTTCACTGAGTGGTCTATCAGCAACAAGTCATCCAGATATGCCATTATCATTACACCTTGTGTTCTTAGATTGGCCAATAAAGGGCCAGAATTTTTGTAAACACTCGTGGTGCTGTGGCCAAACCGAAGGGTAAGGCTCTGAACTGAAAATGGCGCCCTTCTACTGCAAAGCGTAGAAATTTTTGGTGGACTGGAAAGATGGGAATGTGCAAATAAGCATCTTTGATGTCGATCGTGGCTAACCAATCCTCCCCTTGTAGGGCAGTGGCCACCGATCGGATCGACTCCATCGGAAAGTCCTGATATACAGGAATTTGTATAGCCCTTTTAGAATTAATATGGGCCTCCCGTCCGCGTTTGCTTCGGGACTGTAAAGAGGTTTGAGTAAAACCCGAACCCTCATTCTTCCAGGGGAACCTCCATAATTACTCCTTGGAGCAATAGTTGTTCTAGTGCCAACAGGAGGGACTCTCTCTTCCGGGGATCCCTTGGCACGTTTGACCTCAAAAATGGGAAGGAGGAGAGTCTTTTAACTCCAAACTGTATCCCAAACCTACTGCGGAGAGCACCTATCTGTCTTGATCGTGTCCCGCCAGGTCTCTTGCGAACAACTGGAGTCCTCCCCCCACCCGACTGAGTGGGGGCTTCATGAATTTAACTTTGGGGGAGGTTTTGTACCTCCCCTGACCCAGGGTTTCTCATTACCCTGCTACTGTCCCTGTTTTTTACCCCTGGGATTTGACCGAGGAGGCCGTCGGAACTGTTACACAGCCGATGCCCCAGGGACTGGAGAAGCAGGCCTCTTAAAGAGGGACCTCTAACTCTGCTTTTAACCGGCAAGAGCGTATTTTTACCGCTGGAAATTTTTGTCCAGGTTTTCCCTGAATAAGCGTTCACCATGAAATGGGACGCTAACCAGCCATTCTTTACAGGGAGCTTCAGCAGACCAGTTTTTGAGCCATAGGAGCCTACGCATATGTACTATAGACAGCGTAAGGCGGGAGGCCTGATGGACTGAATCCTCTATGGCGTCAACCGCAAAGCCTAAGGCTCTAGGTAGATCAGCTAGGGCAAAGCCTGCTGATCTGTCAAGTCCCTCAAGACCTGTTTCAACTGATCCTTCACTGCTTAGCAGACCCCAATAGCTGCTACTGCTGGTTGTATCACCAAGCAGATTTTCATAAGGACTCCAATCTTTTATCTATTGGGTTCTTGAACATTTGGACATTATCCACTGGACATGTCAGTGATTTATACATACAAGAGATGGCTGCGTCCACTGTAGGGACCTTCCATTTTTTTTTTTTTTTTTTTTTTTTTTTTGATGAACTTATCCTCCATGGGATAGACCACCGGAAATCTCTTGGGGGAATAAATATTTTCTCAGGACGTTCCCAATCCTGGTAAATGAGCCCTTTCAGTAAAGGGTGAAGTGGAAAAGAACAAACAGTCTGGGGGCTTCTAGCGACCCCAACGAGGATACAGTAGTGGTTGATGGTTCCGCAAGGTGCATTTTTAAATGCTGATCGGACCATGTTAGTCAGAGACTGAACCCATAATCTTTCAGCTTGAGATGCTGAGAAAGGGTTCCCCCACTGTTGATTCCTCTATAACAGAATCAACCTTATCCTGATCCCCTTCAGGCAGGTCGATCCCTGTATGGGACTGTTGCTCTGCTAACAGGCACTCTGAAGGAGGAGACGGAGATCGGGCGTGCTTTCCCTGACAGGGAGGCAGCGATAAATTTTGACAATCTCTCTCTAATCCTCCCAGAGCTGAGGAAAAAACCTCCTCTGTTACATACACAGGAGCAGGTGACTGAGGACAGCCACAGTACCAAGTACCCCTGCGGGGTCTCTACGGTCACTTACCTCTGAACTTCAGGGGAGACTGGTGCAGCAGGAGTATGCCCAAGATCCTCAGAGCCCGATGAGACCCCCTTCGCTTCCTGGAAGATTCAGTTCCGGAGCTACTGGACGGCATATTCCTAAGCCTAAAGCTGAGGTATTCCAGCCGTAATACACCTCTTTTACTGAGAATAGTCTAGCACAATTGCTGCTATATCACAGTTGGTGTCTACTAATGTGCCTTTCTAGGGGATGCCTGTATCAACCGCTTGCTGTATGCCTTTAAATGTTGCCAGCTCTGTCTCTGTACTTCATAGCCAGCTTACTGCAATAATGTGGCTTTTTAAAAACCTGCTGGGACGCCCGCACATGCGCAGAAGCGCTGCGGCGCGCACAGAGCGTCATCCCCCAGGCCCCGCCCCTTTTTCCGGCCACCTCTATATATAGAGGCGCGTGCACGCGCACACGCGCGGCCACGTGCGCCTCGGCGCTAATTTTCAAACATGGAAACCAGGGACAGGAGCCAGGGCCCCCTTTGCCGCAGGCCGGGGGATAGACGAACACTGCAACATGGCAGAGGAAACAGTTTCCTGTAGGAGAACTCACCAGCTGCCTGGACTTTGCTCTCTGAGAAGAAACTAGTCCATATGACAAGAAAAACATTCCACAGCGGCCTCTAGTGGACAAACACAGGTACCGCAGTTTAATATACTAAACATATATAAAAAAAACATTCTTTTTTTTTTTTTTTTCTTTTTTCTTGACCACCATTAAAAATTATTACATTTTTTTAGTAGTTACAGGCATGCACAGATATTAGCGGGAATACCGTTAGGTAACAGACAGAAAGACAAATTAGGCTTGGGGGTCCCCCAATAGAACCAAGTTCCTGGGGGCCCCCACTTACCTGTTCCCCGCCGCAGGACTTTGTTTGGTCCACAAAAGCCCAAACTTCACCTATCACGGCAGGCATTGTAATCAAACCTTCAGGGACCGGGTTCCCAAGGATTCCACTCCCCTGGACCTGTATAGCACCCTGCACAGAAAACATCTTGGTCGTGGGTATGACCAGAGCTCTGGATCCCAGGGTCCAGCTCTCCTAAGAGAAGCATTACAGGCAGAACCTTGCTCTTCTCTGCAAGGCCCGGGTACCGACCGTTTAGCTATGAAGCTTTTTTGGTCGGATCCGGAATAGCTTACTGAGGCCCAAAAGAACCTGTACGCAAGCTCAGTGAAAAACACATGTTTCTTCTTGGCCAACACCTTAGACACTGGCAAAAAAAACTGAGGTGCTCCCGGATGGGAGGGGCTTATATAGGGGAGGGTACTTCCGGTTTTGGAAGTTGCCAGTGCCAGCACCTGACGGTAACTATATAACCCATTAGTAATGACTATGTCGCTCTGTGTCCCGTGATGTACGAGAAAGAAAAACTATTTTTTCAGCCTAAAAGGTTTCCGGTGATCTATCCCATGGAGGAAAAGTTCACCCAGAGATGGAATGTTCCTACGGTGGATGCAGCCATCTCTTCTGTGAACAAATCACTGACATGTCCAGTAGATAATGTTCAAATGTTCAAAGATCCAGTGGATAAAAAATTGGAATCTTTATTAAAATCTGCTTTTTCCACAGCAGGGGCTGTTACACAGCCAGCAGTGGCAGCTATTGGGGTCTGCCAAGCTTTAAAGGATCAAATGAAAATGGTCCTGAGGGATTTGCCAGACCAGCAGGCCCAGGCTCTGGCTGATCTGCCTAGAGCATTATGCTTTGCGGTTGACGCCATCAAGGATTCTATCCATCAGGCCTCCCGCCTCCCGCTGTCTTTGGTACATATGCGTAGGCTTCTGTGGCTCAAAAACTGGTCTGCTGAAGCTCCCTGTAAGAAGCTCTTAGTTAGCTTCCCATTTCATGGGGAACGCCTTTTTGGCGAAGACCTGGATAAGTATATCCAGAAGATTTCCAGTGGTAAAAGTACTCTCTTACCGAGTAAAAAGAGGTCTAGGGGTCCATCTTTTAAGAGGACTACCTCTCCTATCCCTGCGACGTCTGCTACTAAGCAGTTCCGACGGCCTCCTCAGTCAAACTCAGGAGGTAAAAATCAGGGACAGCCACAGGGTAATAAAAAGCCCTGGATCCGAAGAGGTACTAAACCAGCCTCCAAGTCAAGCCTATGAAGGGCTGCCCCCACTCAAACGGGTGGGGGGAAGACTTCAGTTGTTCGCAGAGACCTGGCGGGAGACGATCAAAGACAGATGGGTGCTCTCCGCAGTAACTCTGGGATACAAGTTGGAGTTAAAAGAGTCTCCTCCGTCCCATTTTATGTGGTCAGGCATGCCAAGAGACCCTCTGAAAAGAGGGTCTCTCCTATTGGCGTTAGAACAACTATTGCTCCAAGGAGTAATTATGGAGGTTCCTATGGAAGAGTGGGGGTTGGGTTTCTACTCAAACCTTTTCACAGTCCCGAAGCCAAACGGGGACATAAGACCCATATTGGACCTAAAGAGTCTAAACAAATTTCTAAACGTCCGGTCTTTCCGGATGGAGTCGATCCGATCGGTCACCGCTGCCCTACAAGGGGAGGAATGGTTAGCCTCGATCGACATCAAAGATGCTTACTTGCATGTTCCCATCTTTCCAGGTCATCAAAAATTCCTACGCTTTGCAGTAGAAGGGCGCCATTTTCAGTTCAGAGCCTTACCATTCGGTCTGGCCACAGCACCACGAGTGTTCACAAAAATTCTGGCCCCACTGTTGGCCGATCTAAGAACACGGGGTGTAACGATAATGGCATACCTAGACGACCTGTTGTTGATGGACCACTCAGTTGCCAAGCTAGAAGTGGTAATTGTCGATACAATCAAGTATCTAGAGTCTCACGGTTGGGTCATCAACCTGGACAAGTCAGCCCTACAGCCAGTGAAAAACCTGGTATATCTAGGGCTACGGCTGGATTCAGACCAGAGGAAGATTTTCTTACCTCTAGACAAGGTATCCTCTTTGAGGGCCTTGGTCCGTCTGCTTTGTGCAAAAAGACAGCCGTCCATACGCCTGTGCATGAGGCTGCTAGGAAAGATGGTAGCATCATTCGAAGCTGTGCCATACGCCCAATTCCACTCAAGGAATTTACAAAGGGCCATATTGTCAGCCTGGAACGGAAAAGTTCAGGCTCTAGACTTCCCGATGGCTTTGTCCCCTTCCTTTCGGAAGAGTCTCTGCTGGTGGTTGATCCCGCAGAATCTCCAGAAGGGAAAACCCTTCAGCCCGATATCTTGGAAGGTGGTCACTACAGATGCCAGCCTTATAGGCTGGGGGGCAGTACTGGAGCAATGGTCTCTCCAGGGCAGATGGTCAAATGTAGTAAAAACCCTGCCCATCAATCTCTTAGAGATACGAGCAGCCCGGTACGCCCTAGTAGCCTGGACATCCAGACTCCAAGGGTCCCCTGTCAGAATTCAATCAGACAATGCCACAGCAGTGGCATATATCAATCATCAGGGGGGCACCAGGAGTCGTGCAGCCCAGAGGGAAGTAAGTCACATCCTGGAATGGGCAGAAAAGCATGTCCCATGTATATCAGCTGTCTTCATTCCAGGGGTGGAGAATTGGAAGGCGGACTTTCTGAGTCGCCAACAGTTTTTCCCAGGGGAATGGTCCCTTCATCCCGAGGTCTTCCGAGCAATATGTCAGCGGTGGGGAACACCGGATGTAGATCTGCTAGCATCCAGATTCAACGCAAAGGTGGACAGATTTGTCTCCCGGACAAGGGATCCCCTCGCTTGCGGCTCGGATGCTCTGGTGTTCCCTTGGGATCAGTTCAGACTGATATATGCATTCCCTCCGCTACAATTGTTGCCTCGACTCCTTCGCAGAGTCAGGTTGGAGAAGAAGCCGGTGATCCTGGTGGCTCCAGCGTGGCCCCGAAGGGCCTGGTACGCGGAGATCATCAAAATGTCTGTGGGGAGTCCTTGGACCCTTCCACGTCGTCCGGACCTGCTTTCGCAAGGACCGATATACCACCCTTCCTTACTAACTCTAAGTTTAACGGCCTGGCTATTGAATCCCACATCCTAAAGAAGAGAGGTCTCTCTAACTCTGTGGTATCAACTATAATCAATGCCAGGAAGCCTGTATCCAGGCAGATCTACTATAGAGTTTGGAAGGCGTACATCACTTGGTGCGAGGCCAGAAAATGGCATCCACGTAAGTACGTTATAGGCAGAATTCTGGACTTCCTGCAGTGGGCTGTAGACAGGAAGTTTGCCTTAAGTACTATCAAGGGCCAGGTTTCGGCCTTGTCAATACTATTTCAAAGGCCCCTGGCTATGCATTCACTTGTCAAATCCTTTATGCAAGGTGTGACTCGTATTATTCCACCGATTAAGGCTCCCATATGCCCATGGGATCTAAATTTGGTTCTGTCGGTTCTGCAGAAGCAGCCATTTGAACCTTTGCGGCACATTTCCTTGGTTCTACTCACCAGGAAATTGATATTTTTAGTAGCCATATGCTCGGCTAGAAGAGTGTCGGAATTAGCCGCCATGTCCTGTAAAGAGCCATATCTGGTTATCCATAAGGACAGAGTAGTATTACGTCCTCACCCAGCCTTTCTTCCTAAGGTGGTATCAAGGTTTCACTTGAACCAGGATGTGGTTCTTCCTTCTTTTTTCCCCAAACCAAGCTCGGTAGAGGAAAAGTTATTGCATTCTTTGGATGTAGTAAGAGCAGTTAAAGCTTATCTAAAAGCCACTGCTCAGAATCGTAGAACGGATTCTTTGTTTGTTCTGCCGGAAGGCCCCAGAAAGGGTCAGGCAGCATCAAAATCTACTTTAGCCAAGTGGATTCGACAGGTCATAATACAAGCCTATGGCTTGAGAAGTAGACCGCCTCCGTTCAAAGTTAGGGCGCACTCCACGAGAGCAGTTGGAACTTCATGGGCAGTGCATCACCAGGCCTCCCTGGCGCAAATTTGTAAGGCCGCAACATGGTCTTCAGTACACACGTTTACTAGGTTCTACCAGGTGGACGTTAGAAGTCAGGAGGATGTCGCCTTTGGGCGCAGTGTGTTGCAGGCCGCAAAAGATCCTCATGCCTGATGGCGCCCAGCTTATGTATGGTGTATCCCCCCCCTCATGTGGCATTGCTTTGGGACGTCCCACATAGTAATGACTATGCTGCTCTGTGTCCCGTGATGTATGAACAAGAAAGTAGGATTTTTAAAACAGCTTACCTGTAAAATCCTTTTCTTGGAGTACATCACGGGACACAGAGCTCCCACCCCTCTTTTGGGGACACGTATTGCTTTGCTACAAAACTGAGGTACTCCCGGATGGGAGGGGCTTATATAGGGGAGGGTACTTCCTGTTTTGGAAGTTGCCAGTGCCAGCACCTGAAGGTAATTCTATATAACCCACATAGTAATGACTATGCTGCTCTGTGTCCCGTGATGTACTCCAAGAAAAGGATTTTACAGGTAAGCTGTTTTAAAAATCCTACTATTTCTGGTACAATAAGAATTATTACCATCAGCGAAATGGTGTAGCTATGGGGGCCAAGTTTGCCCCTAGTGTGACCAGTATTTTTATGGCCCAATGGGAGGAGGAAACTGTTTTTAATGACAAACCCGTTGAACTTAAAATCTATAAACGCTACATCGATGATGTTTTTATCCTTTGGAAAGGAGAGCCTAATCAACTCAAATTATTTTTAGAAAACCTGAATGTAAACGACAGAAATATCAAGCTAACATGGGAAATCAGTGAGAAAAGTGTCACATTTCTAGACCTTGATATCATACGGGATAATTCAGGTTTTAAATCACAGACCCACTTCAAGAATGTGGACAGGAATAGTTACCTGCTGTTAGAAAGCTGTCATCATAAAAACTGGCTCTTCAACGTCCCCAAGGGACAGCTTGTGCGTCTAAGGGGAAATTGCACCAACCTAGACACCTTTAAAGAACAAGCAGAAGCAATGGGGCAAAGATTTGTTAAGAAAGGATATAGTAATACATTCATTGAAGAGAAGATAGTCGAAGTGACAGAGATGAACCGGGACGAATTGATTAGAGATAAAATTAAACAAACATCCACTAAACCATTAACATCAATTATTCTGGATTATAATGTACAACACAAGAAAATCGAAAGAATCATAAAACGACATTGGCATATATTATTGGCAGACAGGCAATTACAAGATTCATTACCAACAAACCCTAGATTCATCTATAAAAGGGCACCAACCATACGGGATAAAATAGTGAAGAACGTACCAGATCCACCTAATAAACCATTCTCCTTCTTCACGATGAAAGGCTTCTACCCCTGCAAACGATGTTTTGCATGTAAGAGAACAAAGAGACCAAATGAGAAGTAACTTCACATCCACCAGTACAGGCGATACCTATGAAGTTAAAGATTTTGTGTGTTGCAATACAGAAGGGGCAGTATACGCCTGGGAGTGCAGCTGCGGCCTTCAGTACATAGGGCGCACAAAAAGACTCCTTAGGATTCGTATCAAAGAGCACGTTCAAAATATATTGAAAGGATTTGACAAACACAATGTATCTAAACATTTTTTGCTACACCATACTAAAGACCCCTCAGAGCTCAAATTTTGGGGCATCGAGCCATATACTAGACACTGGCGGGGGGGCCATAAGGTGAGGACGCTTAGTCAACTCGAATCCAAATGGATATTCACCCTAGATACTTTTGTACCAAGAGGACTCAATGTCAAGTTCGACCTCAATTGTTTCCTCAGTGATTTCTAGTACACCTATTAATTCACCACACACCTACTCACCTAGTAGTGCCTATGGCCTTTCCTTCTCATATTATTATTTTTATGTACACACTCTTGTTAGATAAATGACTCCTTCTCCCATTCCTATAATGTCATTTTACATTATATTCATATTATATTTTATTCTACAGATCTCTATCTTATACTATTTTAATATTTCATATGCATCTGGGAAGCAAATATTTGTAAAGCTCATATTGCAGACGTCTATCTGATGTTCACCAGACCTAATTTCTGCCATTTTGGGGGATTGGTGTATATATGAATTCCCTACTATTATGAGAGCCCACCCCATATCCATTCCGGAGATATATTTACTTAATTCTATTTTATCCCAAAAAAATGTAATCATTTTTATTATTATACATAATGACAAATTCATTTGCATTATTTTTAATCTATTGTTGATCAACACATGTGCAATTATATTTCTATATATTCTTTTAGCTTTTATGATTACAATTGCAGCCCCCTCGTTTTTTTAGATCTTGTTTTTTATGTCCTGCCAGGTATTATGTAGATTTTAAAGATCACGTTATACCGATGCATGGACTTCAAAAATATGGCCGCCAACCTAACTATCCAAAACCTTAAGGAAAATGGCGGCGCATTTGTTGTCGTTGTTATTAGTTTATTATTGTTTTTTAACCACCATAAAGATGGCCGCCACCATTACTTAGATAGGATCCCAGGGAAAATGGCCGCCAATGGAGATTAACATTGAGCTCCGAGAAAATGGGCGCCGTATTCATTTAATGGAAAAAACTATTTAAAGACCATCTCATTGCCTTCCCATTATCCCCTGATGAAGTCACGTGACCGCGACGCCACGCGTAGGGATGGAGAGGCAATCAGATAGACGGAGGCAAACGAGCTTGCCGCTCGTATAGGAGATAAGTTCACTTTATGTCATTTTATGTGAGTTCATATGAGTTTTATACAAGCAATCCACTGTTATATTATTAAACATACCAATTGGTTTTAAAAAACTTACTTCACGATCGAGACCCTATTTCTTCCTTTTAACCCCGCCATCACTGGGAGGTGAGAGCAATCCCCTGGATATAATATAGGTGTACCCTATACCTGAGGAACCACAGCGTTTGGCACAAAGGTTTTTCTATTGACGCCAGGACCTTAACAGAAGAATCATTGACCCTAATTAAATACATGCGGTTACCTCATTACCGCTAGGTAAGAGGCCATCTATTACCTTAGTGTGTGACACCGGAAGTCGAGATTCACACATCTCCTCACCATAGCATCATTTGTATACGCGAAGTTCCAGGAATGTCACCTTGAAGAAATCATAAATTAATTTTCACTGGCACCACTTGCCATTTTGTCACTTATGAACTTTTGGAGTTCAACATCTTCATTTCTGTTCCATTGTTTATTGGACATTTTTTGCTATCTTTGCATTTTCACTTTAGCACTTTTTTTGCACTTTCACTTGTGCACAGTTCATTGCACTGCAATTTGCAGGCTATTTCGTTCATGCACTCTTTTAGCATATTTGCACAGCAGTGTTCACTTTCATATCTATTGTAGCTTATATAAATTTTTTGCACTTTTAATTTATTTATTTGATTGTTTTTATGGTTCTAGTATTTATTCATTACCGTAATTCATAATCATCATTTTTAGTTTGTGTATTGATTTTAATCTATTTATTAGTTTGAGTTAGCCACTGTGCACCTTATATTTTCACCAAAACATATTCATACCAGAAACAGCGCAACACCACCCCCCCTTTACATTCATCACCTTATCGGGTTAGGATTAACCCTTTCGGTGTTTGCGACAGTTTCAATTACTCCTTTCATTTTCCCCGTTTGGTAGCGCAGGAATAATCACCTTTAACAAATGTGACACAGTTTAGGGGGTGTTTAGGGTAATCCAAACAAATTAACATCCAAAAAACATTGTTTAATATGCTAGGTGTGGATGTGCCCAGGGTAGCATGCTGGGGAGGTAAGTGAAGGCAAATATGCATGTAGGCCAAGAAAAAGATTCAGCATGCAAAAAGAGGACATTCACAGCAAATTACAATAATGGGAATGATGGAACATACATAATAAAACATTATAAAACATGAAGTAGATAGAATGTGATATTACATTAAAAAAAACTTACCCGAATATAGTCCTTCTGCAGGACTTGAATAATAGCACAACAAGTCTCAGGAATAATGAGTCCCAGAGCCTGGGGAGAAATACCAGTAGTAAATTTGATATCCTGGAGACAAGTAGTGTAAAGTGGCTATGAGCCTTTGCTCTGCTGGAATAGCAGTCCTCATACAGGTGTCCTGCTTCCTAATATAGGGGGACAGAAAGTACAAAAGATGCTGAAAGCAGGAGTCGGTCATCCAGAGATAGTTCCTAAAATCATTAGGATTATTCTCCTGGAGCTCCCTTAGCAATGGCATATGACAAAATTGGTCACGATGAAGCAACCAATTTTTGGTCCAAACAGTCCGCCTCCTACTCCTGGACCTGGACCGGGCTAGAGTTATAGCCAGAATTCCAAACCCATAAATAGCACGCTCTCTTTTAGGATTGCGCAACATGGCGGGTTAACGAACAACCGTTCAGAAACTAACAAAATTGCACGAAACTGAAAAATGCGAATCAACACACACCAAACAGCTACTAACTCTGGATTAGCAGAAGGAGCCCAAAGGGTGACGCCGGAGAATTTAACTTCCTCTTTTGAAGTCTCGTCAGTACGTTGAAACGTCACTACGTTCTTGTTTGTTGCTGAAAAAGTCAGAGCGAGTGTATGCTTTGGGCGTTCACGGCCAACTCCCTTCGGACAAAAATCCACTGAAAAGTTTGTTTGAAGTCCGAAAGTGTGTACGAGGCTTTAATCAGAGAAGCAGCCAAGAGGCTAGAGCCCATGGTAACTATGAAGGAGCTGCAGAGATCCACAGCTCAGATGGGAGAATCTGTCCACAGGACAACTATTAGTCATGCACTCCACAAATCTTTCCTAAATGGAAGAGTGACAAGATGAAAGCCATTGTTGAAAGAAAGCCATAATAAGTCCTGTTTCCAGTTTGCAAAAAGCCATGTGGGGAACACAGCAAACATGTGGAAGAAGGTGCTCTGGTCAGATGAGACCAAAAATAAAAATTTTGGCCTAAAGGTAAAACGCCATGTGTGGCAGAAAACTGACACTGCGCATCACCCTGAACACACCATCCCCACCGTGAAACATTGTGGTGGCAGCATCATGTTGTGGGGATGCTTTTCTTCAGCAGGGACAGGGAAGCTGGTCAGAGTTGATGGAGCCAAATATAGGGCAATGGATGGAGCCAAATATGGGGCAATCTTAGAAGAAAACCTGTCAAAGTCTGCAAAACAAAAGAAAAACAAGCCAAGCAGGTTTGTAAAGGGGTTTCAATATGGAACTCACAGTGACATAGATACAAAGTTTATTAATAGAAAAGAGAAACAATTCCAAAAATGTATGGCTATTAGCCACAAAAACAGCAAAACCTTCACCAGAATTAAAAAATCATGACAACGTTGTCACAATAAAAGTGAAAAACATAGCAGCCCGGGCTCACTTGCACACACACAAACACTCAGCACACATGCAGGGGAGGGGTGGGTGTTAGACTTAATGTTGAAAGTCTAAAGTCAGCCTCCAGTGACAACAGGTATAGATATACCAAAAAAGCAGGAATCTCCTGAGTATAAAGGAAGTAGTGGTGTCACAGTAGGAAAAACGGAAATGTCAATCCTGAAAATCAGTGAGATAATACAGTCAGCTGTGAGGAGGATAATCCAGCATGTAGTTCAAAGTTACTAACATACTGTATGTACATATGTATGTATGAGCTTCAAAATATGATAGGCATGTAGACTTGGCTATAGGGGTGCATGTGATATAGGTCTTTGGTCCCTGGTACATGAACCCACCACAGCCAGATGGCACTGGATTTAGCATATGCAATGCATGGAGAGAAATTTTAAATGACGGGACTGCAGCGTCCCTGACACAATCTCACCTGCCGTGCTGCTTGCTTCCTTAAAGTGATTGTAAAGGTTTGAATATAAAAAAATAAAAAATAACAAACATGTCATACTTACCTCCACTGTGCAGCTCGTTTTGCACAGAGTGGCCCCGATCCTTGTCTTCTGGGGTCCCTCGGCGGCTGTCTCGAAAGTCCCGCGTTGAGAATGAGCTGGAGCCCGGTCTTCTCGGCTCTTCATTGGATAGATTGATAGAAGCGCAGCCATTGGCTCCCACTGCTGTCAATCAAATCCAATGACACGGACGCCAGGGGGCGGGGCCGACTCCGGCATTCGTGTCTATGGATGCAAATTCAGGACTCGGGGCGCGTCCGCAAGGTAACCCCCTTGGGAAAGCGTTTCCCAGAGGGGGTTATCTGAGGCGGGGAGGAGACGAGACAGCCGCCGAGGGACCCCAGAAGACAAGGATCGGGGCCACTCTGTGCAAAACGAGCTGCACAGTGGAGGTAAGTATGACATGTTTGTTATTTTTTATTTTTTTTATATTCAAACCTTTACAATCACTTTAAGGAAGCAAGCAGCACGGCAGGTGAGATTGTGACAGGGACGCTGCAGTCCCGTCATTTAAAATTTCTCTCCATGCATTGCATATGCTAAATCCAGTGCCATCTGGCTGTGGTGGGTTCATGTACCAGGGACCAAAGACCTATATCACATGCACCCCTATAGCCAAGTCTACATGCCTATCATATTTTGAAGCTCATACATACATATGTACATACAGTATGTTAGTAACTTTGAACTACATGCTGGATTATCCACCTCACAGCTGACTGTATTATCTCACTGATTTTCAGGATTGACATTTCCGTTTTTCCTACTGTGACACCACTACTTCCTCTATACTCAGGAGATTCCTGCTTTTTTGGTATATCTATACCTGTTGTCACTGGAGGCTGACTTTAGACATTCAACATTAAGTCTAACACCCACCCCTCCCCTGCATGTGTGCTGAGTGTCTGTGTGTGTGCAAGTGAGCCCGGGCTGCTATGTTTTTCACTTTTACATGATTGGATAATAAAATCAGCAGAGCTTCCCCTGTTTTCAGATCTACCCCTCAGATTTACAGCAACTGCACTTCCAAGCGCACTTGCAGTGCAATTTCAAGTGCAATTTGCACTTGTAGTTTGTACTTGTAGTGCAAAGTGGATTTTCCTTTCGTAAATAACCCCCATTGTGTCTCTGCCTGACAATCAGTGGTAAAACTGCTATAGGGGGGAAAACAAGCAATAAAAAATAATAATAGTTTTTTGGTGTAGGGGAGCACAGATGCTGTTATAAATTCGAAATTTGATGAAAGTCTATAACATGTTACAGTGTTTTAGCTTTTGCTCACAATGGGGGTTATTTAAGAAAGGCAAATCCACTTTGCACTAAAAGTGCAAACTACAAGTGCAAAGTGCACTTGAAATTGCACAGAAAGTGCACTTGGAAGTGCAGTCGCTGTAGATCTGAGGGGTAGATCTGATATGAGGGAAGCTCTGCTGATTTTATCATTCAATCATGTGCAAGCTAAAATGCTGTTTTTTATTTTCCTTGCATGTCTCCCTCGGATCTACAGCGACTGCACTTCCAAGTGCACTTTCAGTGCAATTTCAAGTACACTTTGCACTTGTAGTTTGCACTTGTAGTGCAAAGTGGATTTGCCTTTAGTAAATAACCCCCTGTGTCTCTTATGCCTTGTACACACGATCGGATTTCCGATGGAATACAATCCGATGGACTTGTTTCATCGGAAATTCTGATTGTGTGTGGGATCCCATCAGACTTTGTCAATCGGAGTAAAAAAATAGAACATGTTTTAAATTTTTCCGATGGAAGAAATTCCGGAGAAAAATCCACGCATGCTCAGAATCAAGTCGACGCATGCTCGGAAGCATTGAACTTAATTTTTCTCGGCGTAGTGTTTTACGTCACCGTGCTTTGGACGGTTGGAATTTAGTCTGACAGTGTGTATGCAAGACTGATGGAAGTCAGCTTCATCGGAATTCCGACTGAAAATTCCATCGGATTTTATGCCATCGGAAATCCGATTGTGTGTACAAGGCATAAGGGATAAGTACAACACAGGGGCCAACACATGGTGGTAGGGTCTAGGTTTGTAATGGCACCATTCCCCTTATCTTATCAAGCCCAAAGGGGGCTTATGCAGCCAGATAAGTCCTTCTTTCACAGGTCATGCACTTTGCACTTGTAGTTTGAACTTGTAGTGCAAAGTGAATTTGCCTTTCGTAAATAACCCCCAATGTTTGCCTATTCAGAAAGGGCAGCACTCTGCAATGTTTTAGAAAACAATAAATGATGACCTATTGATCTTGCTTCATAAATGTCTTGAGGACATGCTCATTACTAGCTTTGCCATAATACCTTAAAGCGGTTGTATACCCTATTTTGTAACTTTTACCTACAGGTAAGCCTATAATAAGGCTTACCTGTAGGTAAAAAGAATATCTCCTAAACCTATACGGTTTAGGAGATATTCCCCTCGCAATGAGCCGCTGACTGCAGTGGCGCATGCGCAGCGGGGATTCTCGGCTAAAGCCCGGCAGCCGCCGGACCTTGCCGACGCGCGGGAGTGACGACATCGCCGTTCCAGCCACTCACAGCGCTGGAGCGGCGATACCCGGAAGACATGCCGAGGCAAGATGACATCTCCCTTGGCGTGGACCAGGTAAATTCCAGACGCCTCGTTGTAAGGTAAGTATTTCATAATGAGCTAGTATGCGCCTTTCAGGTATGAAAAAAAAAAGCTGCAGCGGGTATGCAACCGCTTTAATGGCACAGAAACTCACTGCACGATGGTAGAATAATATTGTTTTCTCCTAGTAATTCTTTCGAGTCTTATCTATATAGATAACCTTCTCTTAACAGCATTAACAATTTTCAACTCAAATATGTTGATGGGGTAGTATAAAAATGCAATCCCATTGTCTACGCGATACCAATTTGTAGCCTCTAAGTAAACGTCTGGCAGCTTGGTAAGAGAATTAGGTCGGAACTCTTGTTCTTCTGCTTGGGTAAAATAATGCAAATAGCCAGGCTGGATTTATTTAACCTTCAGCCAAATGCTCAACCAGCTTGATTTTACTGATAGGTCATCAGCAGTGATCAAGATGAAGAGGTTTAAATGAGGAGGGGCCTCTTTATACAAGAAAACCAGTGAACTGGTAACAGCACTTGAAAGGCTGTGTCAGCTCAGCCAGCATGGTCAAGGAGCTCAGCTGCAGGAGGGATATAAAACTGTTAAGTGAGGGCTGCCCTCCAATCAGTCACAGGGGCAATGATGTTTGGCTGTAGTCAGGTTACATGTCAGCAAATATACATCTCCCAGACAGCCCTTCTAGAGACCCTTAAAACTATGCTTATTATTTTCTACAGATAAGGGTGAGAAAGTGATGTATGATGGTCAAAGGGCAGAGAAATAAATTTCACATCTTTCAGCAGGTAAACTCAATCTCAATACACAAAAGACTGCGAGGGGCAATTTTTGATTGAATATTCATTGCATTGGTAGTGAAAGGACAATTTTTTACAAATGTTTGTGCAAATCACTGGACAGAGAATCCGTTCATGCTCATTTATCAAACACAGTGAGAACTTCTGGGAATTCTCAGCTAGTAGCAGACTGCAGTTGTGGTGGGCATTAATTATAAAAACTCTGTGTGACCTTGTAGAAGCTTCTGTAAACTTGTGTGTCGCCCACATTCTCACCAGTGCCGCTACTCAGGGAACAGATGCAAGAACTTATCTCAGAGATGTTAATCTGCTCCATCATTGGCGCACTCACTCTGCTGTGTCTTGATGTGATATATGCAATATATGTACTGTTTACAACATTTTTAAAATACATTTGTTTATACAAGTGTAGCGACCTCACCCCTCTCACCCCTTCTCATTCACGGCTTGTTTGTCTCGTCTAGGGGTTAGTACTGGGGGGAGGGATGAGATACACCACGGCCCATGTCCTCCAGAGAGACTGGAGGTGAAAGCCAGAACTATCGGGTTTTGTGTGTATGTCCCAGAGTCAAATCCTTTACTGAATGACCCCCCTTTGCTTCCAGTAACTGAAGTTCCACACACTGAAAACGGTCCAACTCGTATTTATTCTTCTCAACAAATAGTCATTCAGCACAGACAGGTTGGGACCCAATGAACAGTTCAGTATTTGTAGGTAATAGGTCGAGGCACAATCCTTTTTTTAGATAGAGCTAACCACTGTGGTGTCACAAAGGGCGAATAGTCACTGCCACTGACTATATTGAACAGAACATGGATTACCTTCACTAACGTAGCCCCTATCAGGGGGAAGACATCCGTCCAATACAGTTACCCGAGGCCTCTCCGTCACCAGCAATGCTGCGCT
The DNA here is from genome assembly GCA_029206835.1 of Rana muscosa. Taxonomy (NCBI): domain Eukaryota; kingdom Metazoa; phylum Chordata; class Amphibia; order Anura; family Ranidae; genus Rana; species Rana muscosa. The sequence goes on along the minus strand of CM055118.1, from coordinate 557,640,266 downwards.
GGACTCTCCGGAGAAGTTCCGCTCACCGGCCTCCTCGTCTCAGACACGGGCACCCAAGGAGTTAAGGCCCCCTCGGATTCCTCCACCCTCGCGGAACTCAGTCGAAGGTACTGAGCTCCAGGCTTCCGCCATAGTACCTCACCCCAGGCTAAAGGTGCCTGAGATGGATTCCATCTCCCGCTCCGGTCAGGTCGAGGGTACCTGGGCTCGGAGCTCCGGAACGCCAGCACCCAGGCTGAAGGTGCCTGGGTGCGGCTGCGTCCTCCGACTCCAAACTCTAAACCCCCAGGTCAGGGCTTCCGCCCCCTTTATCTCCTCTCCCTTTGCGTCACAGCAGGTTCCCCGACCCCTGCACCAGCGCCAGGAAAGGACAAAAGGGGATGCAGTCTTGCGGTGAGTGTTCAGCTCCGGCCCAGGGCAACAGCGCCACCTACAGGCTGCAGGGAACCTCACACCACCAGAGTCCTCCAAGAACCACAAAATGGTCTCAGATTCCCTAACAATCAGTGCATCTGGGTTACACTACCACCCAGATGCCTCCCCTAAATTCACATACCCGCTACACAAGTTTGTCTGCTAGTGCTCTTCATAAAGAGTTCTACATGAAGAACCTTTAGAGCCCATTCACACAGGGGCAACTTTGGATCCGACTTGAAGTCACCCCAAGTCACGCGGCATGAGAAAATCAATGTAAGTGAATGAGAGCCGTCTTAATGTACACTACTGAAGTCGCTCTGACTTCAAAAAAGGTTCCTGTACTACTTCAATCCGACTTCTAAGCAACTTGTACCCATTGATTTCAATGGAAGTTGCCTCCGAGTCAGATTCCCTGTCTTTAACTGAAGCAACTTTCCAGGAAGTAAAAATAGTTTTCCAGGCAAACCCCTCCCTCCCACAGAGCTGATTCTTGTTTGATTGGCCACTGGAAAGCCTCCTGTCCTGGAGGCAACTTGAAGTTGCCTTGTAAGTTGCCTGGAGTCGCGCTGTGATTCATGCTCAAGTCGTGTCCAAGTTGCCTCCCAAAGTCGCGCTGGAAGTCGTGTTGCCCCTGTGTGAATGGGCTCTTATGCCGCGTACACACGACCGTTTTTAATGTCATTGAAAAAAACTGCATTTTTTTCGACGTGATTCCTCTCAAGCCTGACTGGCCTACACACTATCGTGGAAAAAAATGCTTGAGTAAAGCGCGGTGACGTACAACACGTACGACGGCACTATAAAGGGGAAGTTCCATTTGGATGGCGCCACCCTTTGGGCTGCTTTTGCTGATCCTCGTGTTAGTAAAGTTTGTTGAGAGACGATTCGCGCTTTTCAGCCTCGTGCTTTTCAGTCCGTTACAGCGTGACGAATGTGCTATCTCCATTATGAACGCTAGTTTTACCAGAACGAGCGCTCCCGTCTCATACTTGATTCTGAGCATGCGCATTTTTTTTCACGTCGTTAAAGCCTACACACGGCCGTTTTTCATGACGAGAAAAACGACGAGGTGAAAAACAACGAGAAAAATTAGAGCATGTTCCAATTTTTTCATGGCCATTTTTCACGTTGTGAAAAATGCTCTCAAGCCCACAAACGATCATTTTTAATGACCATTTTAAAAAATTGCATTTTTCTCGTCATTAAAAACGGTCGTGTGTATGCAGCATTAGGGCTAATTCAATAAAGAAGTGCAATAGCCTATAGCAACCAATCAGGAATAACTTTACTGAAGATAGATGAGTATTATGAAATCAACTCTCATTGGTTGCTAGGGGTACTTTACATTGTTTTATTATGAAGACCCCAGTGTGTTTTTGAAAATCTCTGGCCAATAAAATAGCAAAGGGTTTTAAAACAAGAAACATGAGAATTCAATAAAGTCTAGAACAACTAACTAAACCAGGACTCTTAAGGCCCGTACACACGATTGGATTTGTGGGAATTGTGTGATGGCAGGGTTTTGTCAGAAAATCCGACCGTTTGTATGCTCCATCGGACAATTTTTGTCGGATTTTCCACCAACAAATGTTGGATAGCATGCTTTAAAATTTTCCGACAACAAATGTGTGATGTCGGATTATCCAATCGTGTGTACACAAGTCCGTCGGAAAAAAATCCAAAGTACAAACACGCATGCTCAGAGGCAATGCTAACAATAAGACAACATTAGCAGAATTTGCCCAATGGGTGGCACTAAAGAGCTGAAAAAACACGTAGTTTTGTGCTTGTTGGACGACAATTCTTTGCCGATTGTGTGTACGAGGCATTAGATTGGTGTATTTGGTGGACCTTTTGAGTTTAGCATGGAGGTAATGTTTCCTGGATTTGTTTTTTTTTTTTAATAAATATTCTTTGAATACAAAAATAAGGACTTTAACCACTTAAGGATTGCCGCCTGTACATATACGTCAGCAGAGCGGCACGGCTGGGCATAAGCACCTACAGGTACGTGAGCCCCGTGACCACGCCCGCTGGACCCGCTGGACCCGCAGACCCGATCACCGCCGGTGTCCCGCGATCGGGTCACAGAGCTGAAGAACGGGGAGAGGTAAGTGTAAACAAACCTTTCCCCGTTGTTCCTAGTGAGAGTGTCACTGATCGTCTGTTCCCTGTCATAGGGAACGACGATCAGTGACGTCACACGCCAAGCCATGCCCCGACACAGTAAGAATCTCTCATTAGGTCACACTTAACCCCTTCAGCGCCCCCTACAGGTTAACCCCTTCACTGCCAGTGTCATTTTCACAGTAATCAGTGCATTTTTATAGCACTGATCGCTGTAAAAATAACAATGGTCCCAAATGGTGTCAAAAGTGTCCGATGTGTCCGCCATAATGTTGTAGTCACGATAAAAATCGCTGCTCACCACCATTACTAGTAAAAAAAAAATATTAATAAAAATGCCATAAAACTATCCCCTATTTTGTAGACGCTATAACTTTTGCGCAAACCAATCAATAAACGCTTACTGCGATTTTTTTTTACCAAAAATATGTAGAAGAATACATATCGGCCTAAACTGAGGAAAAAAAATGTTTTATATATATTTTGGGGATATTTATTATTGTCGCTCTATTTTTGTCGCTCTAGTTTTGTTTATAGCGCAAAAAATTAAAACCACAGAGGTGATCAAATACCACCAAAAGAAAGCTCTTTTTGAGGGAAAAAAATGGACGTCAATTTTGTTTGGGAGCCACGTCGCACGACCGCGCAATTGTCAGTTAAAGCGTTGCAGTGCCGAATCGCAAAAAGGGGCCTGGTCCTTTAGCAACAAAATGGTCCGGGGCTTAAGTGGTTAATATTGCATATGAATATTTTAGAAGTACCACTTGCAGTCAGAAGAAGGCGCACATGAGCCTGCTCTTTAGTGTCTGTGTTATTTCCTGCTAAGCTGTGAATAAGCCATGCAATTTGATCTCCTGATATTCAGCTCTGTTCACCATAGACACACACACCTGAAAGAGTCAGAGGAGAAATTAAACAAAGGAGCAAGCAATGCTGGGAATTCTAAGATGAGTATGCCCTGCAAACACTGAGGGAGATTTAAGCCTAGTATACACTATTCGTTTTTTTTTTTCGTTCAACCCAGCAGAGCTGAATGAAAAAAATTATGACAGCACCGAAGAAGCCGCTGTTCTAACCGACGTTAGTACAGCGGTCTCCCTTGCTGTGCTATTGTGTTCCGACAGGTGGACGGCCTCCTCCGTCAGAACACTCCAGTCAGCGCTCTCAGTCATGCCCCATCGACAGAAGCCGGCCAAACCACTGGCTTCAGTTCAACCGGCTGCAGTGCACATGGGCCGAATGTTGGTCTATTTCTATTGAACTGCCCGATGCCACACAACATTCACCCGTGTGTCCTAGGCTTTACTAAAATTGGTGCACACAGAATCTGGTACAGGTGTACATAGTAACCAATCAGCTTCTAGGTTTTATTGTCAAAGCTTAAAGTGTTTGTTACCCTATATACAGCACAGTGCTTGTGCTGTGTCATTTGGCCCCCTGTATCACCTGAAATACCTGGCTGATCCTGTCTGCCCTCCCCCTGTAAACTGACCACGGTGTATCAGGGCTGCTGAGCCCTGACACTGTGGTCAGTTTATGTGCCTCTATCATCCACTGTGACTCCTCTCTGCTCTCTCTCTCTTGTTTCCTAATCCTGTGTGCCCCAGTCTCTATTCTTTATTAAAAAAAGGCAGTTTATACCTGATTTCAGAGCGCCACTTGGTGCTCACGTGACCTGCCAGCTCTCTCCTCCTCCCCTCCCAACTAGGGTTGCCACCTCATCCCTTTAAACCCGAACACATATGAATTGCACAGGTTCTGTGGCTGATTAAGGTGGTAATTAAACTCACTTGGTGCCTTATCTGCATTAAATTGGCCTCAGAACCTGTGTAATTCATATGTGTTCGGGTTTAAAGGGATGAGGTGGCAACCCTAATCCCAACTGACGTCAGCGGGGGATTTTTGGCCCCTCCCGCTCTAGCTGTCAGATCAGGAGAGGAGAGAGCCGGCCGGTCACGTAAGTGCTGAGCGGCGCTCTGAAATCAGGTATAGACTGCATTTTTTTAATAAAGAACAGGCTGGGGCACACAGGATTAGGAAACAAGGGAGAGAGCAGAGAGGAGTCACAGTGGATGACGAAAGCACATAAACTGACCACAGTGTCAAGGCTTAGCAGCCATGATACACCGTGGTCAGTTTACAGAGGAGAAGGCAGAACCAGACAGGATCAGCCAGGTATTTCAGGTATAGACGGCATTTTCTTTTTATAAAGCACAGACACTGGGGCATACAGGATTAGGAAACACACAGGATTATATAAATATGTGACAGTGGCTTAACAACCACTTTAACTGAACATGCTAAAATTAGAAGCGGATTAGTTACTATGTGCAGCTGCACCAGATACTGTGAGCACCAGTTTTAGTAAATCTCCGACGCTTCCTCAATGGGGGTGGGAGCTGTGCTTCTTCAAATCTTTGAGAAGAGACGCCAACCATGTGCGTTCTTCTCCAAAAAATTTCTCAGGCAGAGAGGAATTATGCCATCGGTGATCGGGAACTTACCATCATATTGAACAATTTTATTGTTAGGTGTATGGCATATACAGTATGTTAGGCTCCATGTACACAGAAGCTGAAAAACTGCAGTTTATTGGCGTTTTGGCGTTTTTTTAAAAAGCCCATTAACTGCACTTTATGTTAGCCTATGTGTTCATGTACACATAACGTTTTTTAGCTTTAATGAGCAGTGGAGTTAATGGGCTTTTTTCTGAACGCAAGAAATTTGCGTTCAAAGTGCCGTTTTTCGGCAGAAAAAAACGCAAAAAAAACCAAAACGCTGAAAAACGCTAATAAACGCTCATAAGCGCTCAAAAACGCTGGTTCCGAGCGTTTTTTTTGCGTTTTTTGAGCCATTGAAAAAAAAAAAAAGCTCAAAAACGCTACACTGAAAAACGCTAATAAACGCTAGTAAAAAATGCTGATAAAAGCTAGCTTTTTCTGCTGCTTTAAAAACGACCATTTTGAGCTTCTGTGTACATGGAGCCTTAGTATTCAGGAATAATGAAAGTTTAAAAATTATGAAAACTTAGCAAGTTTCCTTAGAAACATATACATGTTTAGGCATATTTATTCAAACAGGCATATACATATGTTTAAGATTAACACTTGTTTACAGTTTTTTTCCCCAAACAAGTGACAAATTAATCTTTCTAATAAATTAATTGGTTAGTTAATAAGCATTTAATTGGCATTTAACAAGTATGTTATTGCAAGCTAATTACATGTCAATGGCACATATTATTCAGCATTCTGTTTAAGCCAAAGGTGGCTTCCCGTAAATGTAAAAGCCTTTTACCACAATTCCAATTAAATATTTAATAGAGATGTTTCATTATTGCTATTTCAGGTTAATTAAATTGCAATAGACTGTTAAATATTCCTTCCACTTTAATAACACTTCATTCTTGCCTTGTAACGAATATGTAAAATGGGTGTCAAATGTTGAGATTGTTTAATTTAATGGGTTACTGAAATTAGAAAGCAACAACGAAAAAACACAACATGCCCATTTATCCTTATTTACCCGAAAATAAATTGCCACGCAATAGAATAATCTCTCTTTTTAATTTAGAAACAAATATCACAACAGTTATTGAAGTAGCTCAATAAAATAGAACACAGCACCATTGTTTAATGAAGTGGAAAGATTGGATTCAGAAGGTATTAATGAGATCTGCTGAATAAGACACCATTCACATTCATTCACATCTTAATAACGCCCAGGCATGGGGCCTAGCATGTTTTAAAATTCAATAACAGTACCGGGTTTTATATTTAAAAACATACATGAGCCGTCAATGTGTAATCCAATGCAGATTCTTTGCAAAATGATAGCTAATAATAATAATATTTTATTGATAAACAATATTTTATAGTTCCTAACATGGTGTATTTGATTTTAAGAATGGAGCTTCTGGATGTGGCATTCTAAGAAACATTTTCAAAAAGTATGTTTCTTAAACGGCAATAATTAATGTTAAAGCAGTGAATACAACTTTTTTGCAAACACTCTGAAATTGCAAGTTAAAACAGTACATATGTGCACACTTGCAAAACTATGATGTTGATTTGTCAAAGGAATTACAAAGCAAATTTTCACCTAGCTTATTGAAGGAGGTGAAGCTAAATGAAAATTCACTTTGCAAAGAATACCCAATCATGTGCAAGGAAATTGACCACCTCAATATGGGACACTTCAACCCCCTTCCTGCCCAGATCAATTTTCAGATTTTAGTGCTGTCACACTTTGACAAATACTCAGTCATGCTACAATGTGCTCAAATACATTTTTTATCATTTAAAATTATGAACAAAAACGTATACAAATACTTTCCAAATTACCTTTTTTTTTTAAAGTAGACAGTCCAAGGTATTTAGTAAAAGGCACAGTGAGTTTTTTTGAAGTTTTGTCACAATTTTTGGGAAAATCTTCCTACCTAAGAGATTTCAGTTTGTTGTTCAACTGAGTTGTACAGTTTATAGGTCACATTTAGGCCCCATGCACACGAGACGCTTGTAAACGCGCATTCAGAGGCAGTCGGATGCTTTTTTCAACTGCCCCTGAACTCATTCAATGTTTTCCTATGTGTCCATGCACACAGTCTTGTTTTTTGGCGTTTTTAAGCAGTTGCGTTTAACCTTGTTTTTCCAGAAGCAAAAAAATGGGTTCAGATGCAAACGTTTTCCACGTTTCAGACGCAAAACGTGGCTAAACGCGGTACCAGCGTTTTGCCTCAATTTCGTTTTTAAAGGTGACCTATTTTTTTACATTAGAAATCTCAAAAATTATGGCAAATGATGAAAAACCATTAAAAAAATATTTAAAAAAAACTGTAATTGCTTGCATTGCATTGTGGACAATCCACAACTTGTGGCAGGTGACGTGGCAAGTGAACAATCCACAACTTGTGGCAAGTGGACAATCCACAACTTGCGGCAGGTGACGTGGCAAGTGGACAATCCACAACTTGTGGCAGGTGATGTGGCCAGGTGACATGGCAAGTGGACAATCCACAACTTGTGGCAGGTGACGTGGCCAGTTGACGTGGCCAGGTGACATGGCAAGTGGACAATCCCCAACTTGTGGCAGGTGACGTGGCCAGGTGACGTGGCAGGTGATGTGGCCAGGTGATGTGGCAGGTGACGTGGCCAGGTGACGTGGCCAGTGGACAATCCACAACTTGTGGCCAGGTGACGTGGCAAGTGGACAATCCACAACTTGTGGCAGGTGACGTGGCCAGGTGACGTGGCCAGTGGACAATCCACAATTTGTGGCAGGTGACGTGGCCAGGTGATGCGGCAGGTGACGTGGCCAGGTGATGTGGCAGGTGACGTGGCCAGGTGACGTGGCCAGTGGACAATCCACAACTTGTGGCAGGTGACGAGGCAGGTGACGTGGCAAGTGGACAATTCACAACTTGTGGCAGGTGACGTGGCCAGGTGGACAATCCACAACTTGTGGCAGGTGACATGGCAAGTGGACAATCCACAGCTTGTGGCAGGTGATGTGGCAAGTGACATGCTAAATACAAGTACACTGCTGCTCTCTCAGCTGCTGCTACTCACTCTGGTCTCACAAAATGGCTGAAATGGTTAAATAATACTGTTTTTTGAGCTTAGGGAGGGTCTTATGATGTTTCTTAACTAAACACTTATAGACACAAACACGGTAAAACGCCGCTAAACGTGGCTGCAATCGCGGCAAAACAGGCGTTTCTAAACGTCGGTTTCAGCCTTTAAAAAAGTGCGTTCAGCAGAGTTTGCACCGGCGTCTCGTGTGCATGGGGCCTAAAGGTAAAATAAAAAGTTCTATAATGATCTATCTTTTTCCAAAAAAAATTACATCACAGAAACCTGACATTTTAACAGGGGTGTGTAGACTTTTTATATCCACTGTCAATCTGCTTTGATATTTGCATAAGGGGCAGAGACCATCGCTGCACAAAAAATTGGCAATATCCCACTAATGCTGATAGGAATACGGATAATGCAAAAGGTACCACAGATCTGCAAGTAGACAAGCATGCATGCACAATTTTTATATGGCAAATTCAGAGTGTTTGCATTAAAAGGTTCTGTTCTAACATTTTTATCTGATTGCTGCCCAGTATTCTATATAAGCATCCTGGGCAACAAGTGGTTATACCAGGGTCATGGCTGCAGCTGCAGCCATGATCCTGGTACTGTTTCTTTAGACGACGCTACCTATAGCGAAACGTACGTCGGGAGGTTGACGCGCTGATGTCATCGCTGAATGGGAGACTGCATGCCGGCCGGCTCTTCCCATGTTTTTATGCCTGAATTTTACCTACTTGATGTAAGTTACCACCTTTTTATTTGAATAAATGCTGTTTGGACGATATACACTATGTGGTTTCCCCTTCTCATTTTTATGACTGGTGAATACTGAGTTCCAATATCGCAAGAGTTCCTTTCCATCCTTGGATATCCATCTACTGCAAGGAAGTGAGTGATTCATAGTTTGGCATTCCAATAGCTTGCCTCTGGTAAGTACATTATTTTGGTGGTGGTGCACGTGTGCATTCTTTTGGTGCAATTTAGGAGTTCACCCTTCTTCCAATTTGCATTGCAATTCGTTTATGTTCAGAATTTATATGGACTCTTATATGGACAGTTATATGATTAACCGTTATTCCTTTGGGGTCAAACTCGATTAATGTGTTGGTTTATCATATCATACCATACATTATTATATTTTTGTCACTATTTTTTTGTCACTATATTAAGTTATAGTTATTGCACAATATTTCCAGATTATTGTTAGATTGTATATTCACTGTATACAGGTTTGCGCAGCTCTTTTTTCCTTTTTTTTTCCTGCATATTGGTGTTTGGTCTACACGTGTGCATTTGCTGCATTTTTAGGGTTCATCAATCTATTCATTCAATCATTTTTTATTTCTCTTTATCCATTTAAGCACGGTATATCCTCCTTCCCATACTGTTTCTTTAAAGCCAGCGATAGGCTTTCCTGTTAAAATAATCCGGTAAGCTGTAAAGGTGAGGTGAAGTATCACCACCAATGTCGCAGTAAAGCAATATTTCTAGTGCCAAAGCTCATGTTAACTCTAAACTGATAACCTGTAGTTATTGCAGTTTGTCATCACTTCACAGGTGTGCGCAGTCCTAAATCTTGACATGTTTGGTATCTGTTTACTCAACACAACAACATATTTTATATTTTACCAAAAATTGGGTATTTTATTGTGTTCGTGTGCACTAAACTTAATTTAAGTGTATTTTTTCCTTAAAATTTTATTTGATAAATGGCTGTGCAAATATCATGTGACAAAAAAATTGCAACAGCCATCAATTTATTCTCCAGGGCCTCTGCTTTTAGAAAATACCTGTATATAATATTTGGGGGTTCTAAGTCATTTTTCAACAATAAAATGCTGATTTTAACATGTAGGGGCGTGGCTACACGGCGAATTACTGAATCTACAAACGAGTGTGAAGTGTGCCGTGTGACGTGTATCTCATCAAGCCGCATCTGGAAGGGGCGAGTCCAAACAGGGAGGGCAAGTAGCGAGTGTATACTTACTGTTTTCCCTGCTGATCTCGGGTCCGCCGCGACCATTGTTCACTGGCTGAAGCAATTTAAGTTTTCGTTGTTGGATCTTCGTTTGATGTGCAATTGGCTTGTTTTTATTGGCTTCCATGTGAGTGTAATGTTTGAGGGAGTGAGATTTTTAATAAACTGAATTTTGCAATATTACACTATTGTGCACTTTCTGTTTCTATATCTATATGGAGCTGATTTGAAGATCACTGAGCTGAATTGATTCACCTGCCTGAGAGGTGCAGTTTTGTTTACACGCCGAACACGAGAGTGTGAGGCATATTATTGCGGTGAGTGTTGCATCTGAAGGGGGAGGTTTCACTTGAACACTTTTGGTGCGGTGGAAGAGAAGAAGATTTCTTTTGGACACTTTTTGTTATATTTATGAACTTTTTGGATCACTTAAATCACCTTCACACACGGGATTCTTTTTTATTTTGTTTCAATCATATATATGTTTTTTCTCAGGATTTAATCACTTGATTTTTTCATATATCAATTTATAGGACTGTGTTTTAATATCACATTTATATATATGCGCCACTTTTAGTTTTCACTTCACTATTTTGTTGTGACCACTATATTATTTACATATTTTATATTTTACCAAAAATTGGGTATTTTATTGTGTTCGTGTGCACTAAACTTAATTTAAGTGTATTTTTTCCTTAAAATTTTATTTGATAAATGGCTGTGCAAATATCATGTGACAAAAAAATTGCAACAGCCATCAATTTATTCTCCAGGGCCTCTGCTTTTAGAAAATACCTGTATATAATATTTGGGGGTTCTAAGTCATTTTTCAACAATAAAATGCTGATTTTAACATGTACAGTATGTGATAAATTAGAATATTGCCCGGTAGGAAAACGGTTAAAAAAAGAGTGATGGCTTCATGGTTGTATTGCCATTGCATTGTCTGTGGACCTGTATCATCAAGCAATAGCAAAGTGGTAATGCTGTTACACTAATTAGGTGAAGTGGATTTTTCTGCTTGGACAGCAGAAGAGTTGCCCAATGCTAAATATGTAAATAAACTACTAATTACAACATTTAAATCAAACCCTGTTGTAGAACAGTCAGCATAAAAATGTTTTTATTAAGGAAAAAATTCACTTTTAACCACTTAAGCCCCGGACCATTTTGTAGCTAAAGGACCAGAGGTGTTTTCAGAATTTTGCACTATGCTGCTTTAACTGGAAATTGTGCGGACATGCAATGTTGTACCGAAACGAAAATTTGCGTCCTTTTCTTCCCACAAATAGAGCTTTCTTTTAATGGTATTTGATTGCCTCTGTGATTTTTATTTTTTGCGATATAAACGGAAAAAGACCGAAAATTTTGAAAAAAATTAAATTTTCTACTTTTTGTTATAAGAAAAATCGAATAAACTCATTTTTAGTCATACATTTAGGCCAAAATGTATTCAGCCACATGTCTTTAGTAAAAAAAATGTCAATAAGCGTATATTTATTGGTTTGCGCAAAAGTTATAGCGTTTACAAACTTTATGACTGCCTATCTAAATTCTTGAGGTGCTAAAATGGCAGGGCAGTACAAAACCCCCCCAAATGACCACATTTTGGAAAGTAGACACCCCAAGGAAATTGCTGAGAGGCATGTTGAGCCCATTGAATATTTTTTTTTGTCCCAAGTGATTGAATAATGACCAAAAAAAGAAAATTACAAAAAGTTGTCACTAAATGATATATTGCTCACACATGCCATGGTTATATGTGGAATTGCACCCCAAAATACATTCTGTTGCTTCTCCTGAGTACGGGGATACCACATGTGTGGGACTTTTTGGGAGCCTAGCCGCGTACGGGACCCCAAAAACCAAGCACCGCCTTCAAGATTTCTAAGGGCATACATTTTTGATTTCACTCCTCACTACCTATCACTACCTATCACAGTTTTGAAGGCAATAAAATGCCCAGATGGCACAAACCCCCCCCAAACGACCCCATTTTGGAAAGTAGACAGCCCAAGCTATTTGCTGAGAAGCATGTTGAGCCCATTGAATATTTTTTTTTGTCCCAAATGATTGAATAATGACAAAAAGAAAAAAGAATGTACAAAAAGTTGTCACTAAATGATATATTGCTCACATATGCCATGGTTATATGTGGAATTGCACCGCTTCTCCTGAGTACGGGGATACCACATGTGTGGGACTTTTTGAGAGCCTAGCCGCATACGGGGCCCCAAAAACCAAGCACCGCCTTCAGGATTTCTAAGGGCGTAAATTTTTGATTTCACTCCTCACTACCTATCACAGTTTTAAAGGCCATAAAATGCCAAGATAGCACAAAACCCCCCAAAATGACCCCATTTTGGAAAGTAGACACCCCAAGGAAATTGCTGAGAGGCATGTTGAGCCCATAGAATATTTTATATTTTGCCACAAAATGCGGGAATATGACAAACTTTATTTTTTTTACACAGAGTTGTCACTAAATGATATATTGCTCACACATGCCATCGGCATATGTGAAATTACACCCCAAAATACATTCTGCTGCTTCTTCTGAGTATGGGGATACCACATGTGTGGGACTTTTTGGGAGCTTAGCCGCGTATGGGACCCCGGAAACCAAGCACCGCCTTCAGGATTTCTAAGGGCGCAAATTTTTGATTTCACTCCTCACTACCTATCACAGTTTTGAAGGCCATAAAATGCCAAAATAGCACAACCCCCCCCCCAAATGACCCCATTTTGGAAAGTAGACACCCCAAGCTATGTACTGAGAGGCATGTTCAGACCATGGAATATTTTATATTTTGCCACAAGTTGCGGGAATATGACAAACTTTTTTTTTTGCACAAAGTTGTCACTAAATGATATATTGCTCACACATGCCATGGGCATATGTGAAATTACACCCCAAAATACATTCTTCTGCTTCTCCAGAGTACGGGGATACCACATGTGTGGGACTTTTTGGGAGCCTAGCCACGTACGGGACCCCAAAAACCAAGCACCGCCTTCAAGATTTCTAAGGGCATACATTTTTGATTTCACTCCTCACTACCTATCACTACCTATCACAGTTTTGAAGGCCATAAAATGCCCAGATGGCACAAAACCCCCCCAAATGACCCCATTTTGGAAAGTAGACACCCCAAGCTATTTGCTGAGAGGCATGTTGAGCCCATTGAATATTTTATTTTTTTGTCCCAAATGATTGAATAATGACAAAAAGAAAAAAAAATGTACAAGAAGTTGTCACTAAATGATATATTGCTCACACATGCCATGGTTATATGTGGAATTGCACCGCTTCTCCTGAGTACGGGGATACCACATGTGTAGGACTTTTTGAGAGCCTAGCCGCGTACGGGGCCCCAAAAACCAAGCACCGCCTTCAGGATTTCTAAGGGCGTAAATTTTTGATTTCACTCCTCACTACCTATCACAGTTTTGAAGGCCATAAAATGCCAAGATAGCACAAAACCCCCCAAAATGACCCCATTTTGGAAAGTAGACACCCCAAGGAAATTGCTGAGAGGCATGTTGAGCCCATGGAATATTTTATATTTTGCCACAAGTTGCGGGAATATGACAAACTTTTTTTTTTTTGCACAAAGTTGTTACTAAATGATATATTGCTCACACATGCCATGGGCATATGTGAAATTACACCCCAAAATACGTTCGGCTGCTTCTCCTGAGTACGGGATTACCACATGTGTGGGACTTTTTGGGAGCCTAGCCGCGTACGGGACCCCAAAAACCAAGCACCGCCTTCAAGGTTTCTAAGGGCATAAATTTTTGATTTCACTCCTCACTACCTATCACAGTTTTGAAGGCCATAAAATGCCAAGATAGCACAAAACCCCCCAAAATGACCCCATTTTGGAAAGTAGACACCCCAAGGAAATTGCTGAGAGGCATGTTGAGCCCATTGAATATTTTTTTTGTCCCAAGTGATTGAATAATGACAATAAGAAAAAAAAATGTAGAAAAAGTTGTCACTAAATGATATATTGCTCAAACATGCCATGGTTATATGTGGAATTACACCCCAAAATACATTTTGCTGCTTCTCCTGAGTACGGGGATACCACATGTGTGGGACTTTTTGAGAGCCTAGCCGCGTACGGGGCCCCGAAAACCAAGCACCGCCTTCATGATTTCTAAGGGCACAAATTTTTGATTTCACTCCTCACTACCTATCACAGTTTTAAAGGCCATAAAATGCCAAGATAGCACAAAACCCCCACAAATGACCCCATTTTGGAAAGTAGACACCCCAAGCTATTTACTGAGAGGCATGTTCAGTCCATGGAATATTTTATATTTTGCCACAAGTTGCGGGAATATGACGAACTTTTTTGTTTTTTGCACAAAGTTGTCACTAAATGATATATTGCTCACACATGCCATGGGCATATGTGAAATTACACCCCAAAATACATTCTGCTGCTTCTCTTGAATACGGGGATACCACATGTGTGGGACTTTTTGAGAGCCTAGCCGCGTACGGGGCCCCGAAAACCAAGCACCGCCTTTAGGATTTCTAAGGGCGTAAATTTTTGATTTCACTCCTCACTACCTATCACAGTTTTGAAGGCCATAAAATGCCAAGATAGCACAAAACCCCCCAAAATGACCCCATTTTGGAAAGTAGACACCCCTAGTAAATTGCTGAGAGGCATATTGAGCCCATGGAATATTTTATATGTTGCCACAAGTTGCGGGAATATGACAAACTTTGTTTTTTTTTGCACAAAGTTGTCACTAAATGATATATTGCTCACACATGCCATGGGCATATGTGAAATTACACCCCAAAATACATTCTGCTGCTTCTCCTGAGTACGGGGATACCACATGTGTGGGACTTTTTGGGAGCCTAGCCGCGTACGGGACCCCGGAAACCAAGCACCGCCTTCAGTATTTCTAAGGGCACAAATTTTTGATTTCACTCCTCACTACCTATCACAGTTTTGAAGGCCATAAAATGCCAAAATAGCACAAAACCCCCCCAAATTACCCCATTTTGGAAAGTAGACACCCCAAGCTATTTACTGAGAGGCATGTTCAGTCCATGGAATATTTTATATTTTGCCACAAGTTGCGGGAATATGACAAACTTTTTTTTTTGCACAAAGTTGTCACTAAATGATATATTGCTCACACATGCCATGGGCATATGTGAAATTACACCCCAAAATACATTCTGCTGCTTCTCCTGAGTACGGTGATACCACATGTGTGGGACTTTTTGGGAGCCTAGCCGCGTACGGGACCCCAAAAACCAAGCACCGCCTTCAAGATTTCTAAGGGCATACATTTTTGATTTCACTCCTCACTACCTATCACTACCTATCACAGTTTTGAAGGCCATAAAATGCCCAGATGGCACAAACCCCCCCAAATGACCCCATTTTGGAAAGTAGACACCCAAAGCTATTTGCTTAGAGGCATGTTGAGCCCATTGAATATTTTTGTTTGTCCCAAATGATTGAATAATGACAAAAAGAAAAATTTTTTACAAAAAGTTGTCACTAAATGATATATTGCTCACACATGCCATGGTTATATGTGGAATTGCACCGCTTCTCCTGAGTATGGGGATACCACATGTGTGGGACTTTTTGGGAGCCTAGCCGCGTACGGGGCCCCAAAAACCAAGCACCGCCTTCAGGATTTCTAAGGGCGTAAATTTTTGATTTCACTCCTCACTACCTATCACAGTTTTGAAGGCCATAAAATGCCAAGATAGCACAAAACCCCCCAAAATGACCCCATTTTGGAAAGTAGACACCCCAAGGAAATTGCTGAGAGGCATGTTGAGCCCTTAGAATATTTTATATTTTGCCAGAAGTTGCGGGAATATGACAAACCTTTTTTTTTGCACAAAGTTGTCACTAAATGATATATTGCTCACACATGCCATGGGCATATGTGAAATTACACCCCAAAATACATTCTGCTGCTTCTCCTGAGTACGGGGACACCACATGTGTGGGACTTTTTGGGAGCCTAGCCGCGTACGGGACCCTGGAAACCAAGCACCGCCTTCAAGATTTCTAAGGGCATACATTTTTGATTTCACTCCTCACTAGCTATCACTACCTATCACAGTTTTGAATTCCATAAAATGCCCAGATGGCACAAAACCCCCCCAAATGACCCCATTTTGGAAAGTAGACACCCCAAGCTATTTGCTGAGAGGCATGTTGAGCCCATTAAATATTTGTTTTTTTTGTCCCAAATGATTGAATAATGACAAAAAGAAAAAAAAATGTAGAAAAAGTTGTCACTAAATGATATATTGCTCACACATGCCATGGTTATATGTGGAATTGCACCGTTTCTCCTGAGTACGGGGATACCACATGTGTGGGACTTTTTGGGAGCCTAGCCGCGTACGGGGCCCCAAAAACCAAGCACCGCCTTTAGGATTTCTAAGAGCGTAAATTTTTGATTTCACTCCTCACTACCTATCACAGTTTTGAAGGCCATAAAATGCCAAGATAGCACAAAATGACCCCATTTTGGAAAGTAGACACCCCAAGGAAATTGCTGAGAGGCATGTTGAGCCCTTAGAATATTTTATATTTTGCCACAAGTTGCGGGAATATGACAAACTTTTTTTCTTTGCACAAAGTTGTCACTAAATGATATATTGCTCACACATGCCATGGGCATATGTGAAATTACACTCCAAAATACATTCTGCTGCTTCTCCTGAGTACGGGGATACCACATGTGTGGGACTTTTTGGGAGCCTAGCCGCGTACGGGACCCCGGAAACCAAGCACCGCCTTCAGTATTTCTAAGGGCGCAAATTTTTGATTTCACTCCTCACTACCTATCACAGTTTTGAAGGCCATAAAATGCCAAAATAGCACAAAACCCCCCCAAATGACCCCATTTTGGTAAGTAGACACCCCAAGCTATTTACTGAGAGGCATGTTCAGTCCATGGAATATTTTATATTTTGCCACAAGTTGCGGGAATATGACAAAGTTTTTTTTTTTTGCACAAAGTTGTCACTAAATGATGTATTGCTCACACATGCCATGGGCATATGTGAAATTACACCCCAAAATACATTCTGCTGCTTCTCCTGAGTACGGGGATACCACATGTGTGGGACTTTTTGGGAGCCTAGCCACGTACGGGACCCCAAAAACCAAGCACCGCCTTCAAGATTTCTAAGGGCATACATTTTTGATTTCACTCCTCACTACCTATCACTACCTATCACAGTTTTGAAGGCCATAAAATGCTCAGATGGCACAACCCCCCCCCCCCAAATGACCGCATTTTGGAAAGTAGACACCCCAAGCTATTTGCTGAAAGGCATGTTGAGCCCATTGAATATTTTTTTTTTGTCCCAAATGATTGAATAATGACAAAAAGAAAAAAAAATGTACAAAAAGTTGTCACTAAATGATATATTGCTCACACATGCCATGGTTATATGTGGAATTGCACCGCTTCTCCTGAGTACGGGGATACCACATGTGTGGGACTTTTTGGGAGCCTAGCCGCGTACGGGGCCCCAAAAACCAAGCACCGCCTTCAGGATTTCTAAGGGCGTAAATTTTTGATTTCACTCCTCACTACCTATCACAGTTTTGAAGGCCATAAAATGCCAAGATAGCACAAAATGACCCCATTTTGGAAAGTAGACACCCCAAGGAAATTGCTGAGAGGCATGTTGAGCCCTTAGAATATTTTATATTTTGCCAGAAGTTGCGGGAATATGACAAACCTTCTTTTTTTTTGCACAAAGTTGTCACTAAATGATATATTGCTCACACATGCCATGGGCATATGTGAAATTACACCCCAAAATACATTCTGCTGCTTCTCCTGAGTACGGGGACACCACATGTGTGGGACTTTTTGGGAGCCTAGCCGCGTACGGGACCCTGGAAACCAAGCACCGCCTTCAAGATTTCTAAGGGCATACATTTTTGATTTCACTCCTCACTAGCTATCACTACCTATCACAGTTTTGAATTCCATAAAATGCCCAGATGGCACAAAACCCCCCCAAATGACCCCATTTTGGAAAGTAGACACCCCAAGCTATTTGCTGAGAGGCATGTTGAGCCCATTGAATATTTGTTTTTTTTGTCCCAAATGATTGAATAATGACAAAAAGAAAAAAAAATGTAGAAAAAGTTGTCACTAAATGATATATTGCTCACACATGCCATGGTTATATGTGGAATTGCACCGTTTCTCCTGAGTACGGGGATACCACATGTGTGGGACTTTTTGGGAGCCTAGCCGCGTACGGGGCCCCAAAAACCAAGCACCGCCTTTAGGATTTCTAAGAGCGTAAATTTTTGATTTCACTCCTCACTACCTATCACAGTTTTGAAGGCCATAAAATGCCAAGATAGCACAAAACCCCCCAAAATGACCCCATTTTGGAAAGTAGACACCCCAAGGAAATTGCTGAGAGGCATGTTGAGCCCTTAGAATATTTTATATTTTGCCACAAGTTGCGGGAATATGACAAACCTTCTTTTTTTTTGCACAAAGTTGTCACTAAATGATATATTGCTCACACATGCCATGGGCATATGTGAAATTACACCCCAAAATACATTCTGCTGCTTCTCCTGAGTACGGGGATACCACATGTGTGGGACTTTTTGGGAGCCTAGCCGCGTACGGGACCCCGGAAACCAAGCACCGCCTTCAAGATTTCTAAGGGCATACATTTTTGATTTCACTCCTCACTACCTATCACTACCTATCACAGTTTTGAATTCCATAAAATGCCCAGATGGCACAAACCCCCCCAAATGACCCCATTTTGGAAAGTAGACACCCCAAGCTATTTGCTGAGAGGCATGTTGAGCCCATTGAATATTTGTTTTTTTTGTCCCAAATGATTGAATAATGACAAAAAGAAAAAAAAATGTAGAAAAAGTTGTCACTAAATGATATATTGCTCACACATGCCATGGTTATATGTGGAATTGCACCGTTTCTCCTGAGTACGGGGATACCACATGTGTGGGACTTTTTGGGAGCCTAGCCGCGTACGGGGCCCCAAAAACCAAGCACCGCCTTTAGGATTTCTAAGAGCGTAAATTTTTGATTTCACTCCTCACTACCTATCACAGTTTTGAAGGCCATAAAATGCCAAGATAGCACAAAATGACCCCATTTTGGAAAGTAGACACCCCAAGGAAATTGCTGAGAGACATGTTGAGCCCTTAGAATATTTTATATTTTGCCACAAGTTGCGGGAATATGACAAACCTTCTTTTTTTTTTGCACAAAGTTGTCACTAAATGATATATTGCTCACACATGCCATGGGCATATGTGAAATTACACCCCAAAATACATTCTGCTGCTTCTCCTGAGTACGGGGATACCACATGTGTGAGACTTTTTGGGAGCCTAGCCGCGTACGGGACCCCGGAAACCAACCACCGCCTTCAGTATTTCTAAGGGCGCAAATTTTTAATTTCACTCCTCACTACCTATCACAGTTTTGAAGGCCATAAAATGCCAAAATAGCACAAAACCCCCCCAAATGACCCCATTTTGGTAAGTAGACACCCCAAGCTATTTACTGAGAGGCATGTTCAGTCCATGGAATATTTTATATTTTGCCACAAGTTGCGGGAATATGACAAACTTTTTTTTTTTTGCACAAAGTTGTCACTAAATGATATATTGCTCACACATGCCATGGGCATATGTGAAATTACACCCCAAAATACATTCTGCTGCTTCTCCTGAGTACGGGGATACCACATGTGTGGGACTTTTTGGGAGCCTAGCCACGTACGGGACCCCAAAAACCAAGCACCGCCTTCAAGATTTCTAAGGGCATACATTTTTGATTTCACTCCTCACTACCTATCACTACCTATCACAGTTTTGAAGGCCATAAAATGCCCAGATGGCACAAACCCCCCCAAATGACCCCATTTTGGAAAGTAGACACCCCAAGCTATTTGCTGAGAGGCATGTTGAGCCCATTGAATATTTTTTTTGTCCCAAATGATTGAATAATGACAAAAAGAAAAAAAATGAACAAAAAGTTGTCACTAAATGATATCTTGCTCACACATGCCATGGTTATATGTGGAATTGCACCGCTTCTCCTGAGTACGGGGATACCACATGTGTGGGACTTTTTGGGAGCCTAGCTGCGTACGGGGCCCCAAAAACCAAGCACCGCCTTCAGGATTTCTAAGGGCGTAAATTTTTGATTTCACTCCTCACTACCTATCACAGTTTTGAAGGCCATAAAATGCCAAGATAGCACAAAACCCCCCAAAATGACCCCATTTTGGAAAGTAGACACCCCAAGGAAATTGCTGAGAGGCATGTTGAGCCCATAGAATATTTTATATTTTGCCACAAGTTGCGGGAATATGACAAACTTTTTTTTTTGCACAAAGTTGTCACTAAATGATATATTGCTCACACATGCCATGGGCATATGAGAAATTACACCCCAAAATACATTCTGCTGCTTCTCCTGAGTACAGGGATACCACATTTGTGGGACTTTTTTGGGAGCCTAGCCGCGTACGGGACCCCGGAAACCAAGCACCGCCTTCAGGATTTCTAAGGGCGCAAATTTTTGATTTCACTCCTCACTACCTATCACAGTTTTGAAGGCCATAAAATGCCAAAATAGCACAAAACCCCCCCAAATGACCCCATTTTGGAAAGTAGACACCCCAAGCTATTTACTGAGAGGCATGTTCAGTCCATGGAATATTTTATATTTTGCCACAAGTTGCGGGAATATGACAAACTTTTTTTTTTTTGCACAAAGTTGTCACTAAATGATATATTGCTCACACATGCCATGGGCATATGTGAAATTACACCCCAAAATACATTCTGCTGCTTCTCCTGAGTACGGGGATACCACATGTGTGGGACTTTTTGGGAGCCTAGCCACGTACGGGACCCCAAAAACCAAGCACCGCCTTCAAGATTTCTAAGGGCATACATTTTTGATTTCACTCCTCACTACCTATCACTACCTATCACAGTTTTGAAGGCCATAAAATGCCCAGATGGCACAAAACCCCTCCAAATGACCCCATTTTGGAAAGTAGACACCCCAAGCTATTTTCTGAGAGGCATGTTGAGCCCATTGAATTTTTTTTTGTCCCAAATGATTGAATAATGACAAAAAGAAAAAAAAATGTACAAAAAGTTGTCACTAAATGATATATTGCTCAAACATGCCATGGTTATATGTGGAATTACACCCCAAAATACATTTTGCTGCTTCCCCTGAGTACGGGGATACCACATGTGTGGGACTTTTTGGGAGCCTAGCCACGTACGGGACCCCGGAAACCAAGCACCGCCTTCAGGATTTCTAAGGGCGCAAGTTTTTGATTTCACTCCTCACTACCTATCACAGTTTTGAAGGCCATAAAATGCCAAAATAGCACAAAACCCCCCCAAATGACCCCATTTTGGAAAGTAGACACCCCAAGCTATTTACTGAGAGGCACGTTCAGTCCATGGAATATTTTATATTTTGCCACAAGTTGCCGGAATATGACAAACTTTTTTTTTTGCACAAAGTTGTCACTAAATGATATATTGCTCACACATGCCATGGGCATATGTGAAATTACACCCCAAAATACATTTTGCTGCTTCTCCTGAGTACGGGGATACCACATGTGTGGGACTTTTTGGGAGCCTAGCCACGTACGGGACCCCAAAAACCAAGCACCGCCTTCAAGATTTCTAAGGGCATACATTTTTGATTTCACTCCTCACTACCTATCACAGTTTTGAAGGCCATAAAATGCCAAGATAGCACAAAACCTCCCAAAATGACCCCATTTTGGAAAGTAGACACCCCAAGGAAATTGCTGAGAGGCATGTTGAGCCCATAGAATATTTTATATTTTGCCACAAGTTGCGGGAATATGACAAACTTTTTTTTTTTGCACAAAGTTGTCACTAAATGATATATTGCTCACACATGCCATGGGCATATGTGAAATTACACCCCAAAATACATTTTGCTGCTTCTCCTGAGTACGGGGATACCACATGTGTGGGACTTTTTGGGAGCCTAGCCACGTACGGGACCCCGGAAACCAAGCACCGCCTTCAGGATTTCTAAGGGCGAAAATTGTTGATTTCACTCCTCACTACCTATTACAGTTTTGAAGGCCATAAAATGCCAAAATAGCACAAAACCCCCCAAAATGACCCAATTTTGGAAAGTAGACACCCCAAGGAAATTGCTGAGAGGCATGTTGAGCCCATGGAATATTTTATATTTTGCCACAAGTTGCGGGAATATGACAAACTTTTTTTTTTGTACAAAGTTGTCACTAAATGATATATTGCTCACACATGCCATGGGCATATGTGAAATTACACCCCAAAATACATTCTGCTGCTTCTCCTGAGTACGGGGATACCACATGTGTGGTTTTTTTTGGGAGCCTAGCCACGTACGGGACCCCAAAAACCAAGCACCGCCTTCAAGATTTCTAAGGGCATACATTTTTGATTTCACTCCTCACTACCTATCACTACCTATCACAGTTTTGAAGGCCATAAAATGCCCAGATGGCACAAAACCCCCCCAAATGACCCCATTTTGGAAAGTAGACACCCCAAACTATTTGCTGAGAGGCATGTTGAGCCCATTGAATATTTTTTTTTTGTCCCAAATGATTGAATAATGACAAAAAGAAAAAAAAATGTACAAAAAGTTGTCACTAAATGATATATTGCTCACACATGCCATGGTTATATGTGGAATTGCACCGCTTCTCCTGAGTACGGGGATACCACATGTGTGGGACTTTTTGGGAGCCTAGCCGCGTACGGGGCCCCAAAAACCAAGCACCGCCTTTAGGATTTCTAAGGGCGTAAATTTTTGATTTCACTCCTCACTACCTATCACAGTTTTGAAGGCCATAAAATGCCAAGATAACACAAAACCCCCACAAATGACCCCATTTTGGAAAGTAGACACCCCAAGCTATTTACTGAGAGGCATGTTCAGTCCAATGGAATATTTTATATTTTGCCACAAGTTGCGGGAATATGACAAACTTTTTTTTTTTTGCACAAAGTTGTCACTAAATGATATATTGCTCACACATGCCATGGGCATATGTGAAATTACACCCCAAAATACATTCTGCTGCTTCTCCTGAGTATGGGGATACCACTTGTGTGGGACTTTTTGGGAGCCTAGCCACGTACGGGGCCCCAAAAACCAAGCACCGCCTTCAGGATTTCTAAGGGCGTAAATTTTTGATTTCACTCCTCACTACCTATCACAGTTTTGAAGGCCATAAAATGCCAAGATAGCACAAAACCCCCCAAAATGACCCCATTTTGGAAAGTAGACACCCCAAGGAAATTGCTGAGAGGCATGTTGAGCCCATAGAATATTTTATATTTTGCCACAAGTTGCGGGAATATGACAAACTTTTTTTTTTGCACAAAGTTGTCACTAAATGATATATTGCTCACACATGCCATGGGCATATGTGAAATTACACCCCAAAATACATTTTGCTGCTTCTCCTGAGTACGGGGATACCACATGTGTGGGACTTTTTGGGAGCCTAGCCACGTACGGGACCCCGGAAACCAAGCACTGCCTTCAGGATTTCTAAGGGCGCAAATTTTTGATTTCACTCCTCACTACCTATCACAGTTTTGAAGGCCATAAAATGCCAAAATAGCACAAAACCCCCCAAAATGACCCAATTTTGGAAAGTAGACACCCCAAGGAAATTGCTGAGAGGCATGTTGAGCCCATGGAATATTTTATATTTTGCCACAAGTTGCGGGAATATGACAAACTTTTTTTTTTTGCACAAAGTTGTCACTAAATGATATATTGCTCGCTTATGCCATGGGCATATGTGAAATTACACCCCAAAATACATTCTGCTGCTTCTCCTGAGTACGGGGATACCACATGTGTGGGACTTTTTGTGAGCCTAGCCGCGTACGGGACCCCAAAAACCAAGCACCGCCTTCAAGGTTTCTAAGGGCATAAATTTTTGATTTCTCTCCTCACTACCTATCACAGTTTTGAAGGCCATAAAATGCCAAGATAGCACAAAACCCCCCAAAATGACCCCATTTTGGAAAGTAGACACCCCAAGGAAATTGCTGAGAGGCATGTTGAGCCCATTGAATATTTTTTTTTTGTCCCAAGTGATTGAATAATGACAATAAGAAAAAAAAATGTACAAAAAGTTGTCACTAAATGATATATTGCTCAAACATGCCATGGTTATATGTGGAATTACACCCCAAAATACATTTTGCTGCTTCTCCTGAGTACGGGGATACCACATGTGTGGGACTTTTTGAGAGCCAGCCGCGTACGGGGCCCCGAAAATCAAGCACCGCCTTCAGGATTTCTAAGGGCGTAAATTTTTGATTTCACTCCTCACTACCTATCACAGTTTTGAAGGCCATAAAATGCCAAGATAGCACAAAACCCCCCAAAATGACCCCATTTTGGAAAGTAGACACCCCAAGGAAATTGCTGAGAGGCATGTTGAGCCCATTGAATATTTTTTTTGTCCCAAGTGATTGAATAATGACAATAAGAAAAAAAAAATGTACAAAAAGTTGTCACTAAATGATATATTGCTCACACATGCCATGGGCATATGTGAAATTACACCCCAAAATACATTCTGCTGCTTTTCCTGAGTACGGGGATACCACATGTGTGGGACTTTTTGGGAGCCTAGCCGCGTACGGGACCCCGGAAACCAAGCACCGCCTTCAGTATTTCTAAGGGCGCAAATTTTTGATTTCACTTCTCACTACCTATCACAGTTTTGAAGGCCATAAAATGCCAAAATAGCACAAAACCCCCCCAAATGACCCCATTTTGGAAAGTAGACACCCCAAGCTATTTACTGAGAGGCATGTTCAGTCCATGGAATATTTTATATTTTGCCACAAGTTGCGGGAATATGACAAACTTTTTTTTTTTTGCACAAAGTTGTCACTAAATGATATATTGCTCACACATGCCATGGGCATATGTGAAATTACACCCCAAAATACATTCTGCTGCTTCTCCTGAGTACGGGGATACCACATGTGTGGGACTTTTTGTGAGCCTAGCCACGTACGGGACCCCAAAAACCAAGCACCGCCTTCAAAATTTCTAAGGGCATACATTTTTGATTTCACTCCTCACTACCTATCACTACCTATCACAGTTTTGAAGGCCATAAAATGCCAAAATAGCACAAACCCCCCCCAAATGACCCCATTTTGGAAAGTAGACACCCCAAGCTATTTACTGAGAGGCATGTTCAGTCCAATGGAATATTTTATATTTTGCCACAAGTTGCGGGAATATGACAAACTTTTTTTTTTTTGCACAAAGTTGTCACTAAATGATATATTGCTCACACATGCCATAGGCATATCTGAAATTACACCCCAAAATACATTCTGCTGCTTCTCCTGAGTATGAGGATACCACATGTGTGGGACTTTTTGGGAGCCTAGCCGCGTACGGGCCCCAAAAACCAAGCACCGCCTTCAGGATTTCTAAGGGCGTAAATTTTTGATTTCACTCCTCACTACCTATCACAGTTTTGAAGGCCATAAAATGCCAAGATAGCACAAAACCCCCCAAAATGACCCCATTTTGGAAAGTATACACCCCAAGGAAATTGCTGAGAGGCATGTTGAGCCCATAGAATATTTTATATTTTGCCACAAGTTGCGGGAATATGACAAGCTTTTTTTTTTTGCACAAAGTTGTCACTAAATGATATATTGCTCACACATGCCATGGGCATATGTGAAATTACATCCCAAAATACATTTTGCTGCTTCTCCTGAGTACGGGGATACCACATGTGTGGGACTTTTTGGGAGCCTAGCCACGTACGGGACCCCGGAAACCAAGCACCGCCTTCAGGATTTCTAAGGCCGCAAATTGTTGATTTCACTCCTCACTACCTATCACAGTTTTGAAGGCAATAAAATGCCAAAATAGCACAAAACCCCCCAAAATGACCCAATTTTGGAAAGTAGACACCCCAAGGAAATTGCTGAGAGGCATGTTGAGCCCATGGAATATTTTATATTTTGCCACAAGTTGCGGGAATATGACAAACTTTTTTTTTTGTACAAAGTTGTCACTAAATGATATATTGCTCACACATGCCATGGGCATATGTGAAATTACACCCCAAAATACATTCTGCTGCTTCTCCTGAGTACGGGGATACCACATGTGTGGGTTTTTTTGGGAGCCTAGCCACGTACGGGACCCCAAAAACCAAGCACCGCCTTCAAGATTTCTAAGGGCATACATTTTTGATTTCACTCCTCACTACCTATCACTACCTATCACAGTTTTGAAGGCCATAAAATGCCCAGATGGCACAAAACCCCCCCAAATGACCCCATTTTGGAAAGTAGACACCCCAAGCTATTTGCTGAGAGGCATGTTGAGCCCATTGAATATTTTTTTTGTCCCAAATGATTGAATGACAAAAAGAAAAAAAAATGTACAAAAAGTTGTCACTAAATGATATATTGCTCACACATGCCATGGTTATATGTGGAATTGCACCGCTTCTCCTGAGTACGGGGATACCACATGTGTGGGACTTTTTGGGAGCCTAGCCGCGTACGGGGCCCCAAAAACCAAGCACCGCCTTTAGGATTTCTAAGGGCGTAAATTTTTGATTTCACTCCTCACTACCTATCACAGTTTTGAAGGCCATAAAATGCCAAGATAACACAAAACCCCCACAAATGACCCCATTTTGGAAAGTAGACACCCCAAGCTATTTACTGAGAGGCATGTTCAGTCCAATGGAATATTTTATATTTTGCCACAAGTTGCGGGAATATGACAAACTTTTTTTTTTTTGCACAAAGTTGTCACTAAATGATATATTGCTCACACATGCCATGGGCATATGTGAAATTACACCCCAAAATACATTCTGCTGCTTCTCCTGAGTACGGGGATACCACATGTGTGGGACTTTTTGGGAGCCTAGCCGCGTACGGGGCCCCGGAAACCAAGCACTGCCTTCAGGATTTCTAAGGGCGCAAATTTTTGATTTCACTCCTCACTACCTATCACAGTTTTGAAGGCCATAAACTGCCAAAATAGCACAAAACCCCCCAAAATGACCCAATTTTGGAAAGTAGACACCCCAAGGAAATTGCTGAGAGGCATGTTGAGCCCATGGAATATTTTATATTTTGCCACAAGTTGCGGGAATATGACAAACTTTTTTTTTTTTGCACAAAGTTGTCACTAAATGATATATTGCTCGCTTATGCCATGGGCATATGTGAAATTACACCCCAAAATACATTCTGCTGCTTCTCCTGAGTACGGGGATACCACATGTGTGGGACTTTTTGGGAGCCTAGCCGCGTACGGGACCCCAAAAACCAAGCACCGCCTTCAAGGTTTCTAAGGGCATAAATTTTTGATTTCTCTCCTCACTACCTATCACAGTTTTGAAGGCCATAAAATGCCAAGATAGCACAAAACCCCCCAAAATGACCCCATTTTGGAAAGTAGACACCCCAAGGAAATTGCTGAGAGGCATGTTGAGCCCATTGAATATTTTTTTTTTGTCCCAAGTGATTGAATAATGACAATAAGAAAAAAAAATGTACAAAAAGTTGTCACTAAATGATATATTGCTCAAACATGCCATGGTTATATGTGGAATTACACCCCAAAATACATTTTGCTGCTTCTCCTGAGTACGGGGATACCACATGTGTGGGACTTTTTGAGAGCCAGCCGCGTACGGGGCCCGAAAACCAAGCACCGCCTTCAGGATTTCTAAGGGCGTAAATTTTTGATTTCACTCCTCACTACCTATCACAGTTTTGAAGGCCATAAAATGCCAAGATAGCACAAAACCCCCCCAAATTACCCCATTTTGGAAAGTAGACACCCCAAGCTATTTGCTGAGAGGCATGTTGAGCCCATTGAATATTTTTTTTTGTCCCAAATGATTGAATAATGACAATAAGAAAAAAAAATGTACAAAAAGTTGTCACTAAATGATATATTGCTCACACATGCCATGGGCATATGTGAAATTACACCCCAAAATACATTCTGCTGCTTTTCCTGAGTACGGGGATACCACATGTGTGGGACTTTTTGGGAGCCTAGCCGCGTACGGGACCCCGGAAACCAAGCACCGCCTTCAGTATTTCTAAGGGCGCAAATTTTTGATTTCACTTCTCACTACCTATCACAGTTTTGAAGGCCATAAAATGCCAAAATAGCACAAAACCCCCCCAAATGACCCCATTTTGGAAAGTAGACACCCCAAGCTATTTACTGAGAGGCATGTTCAGTCCATGGAATATTTTATATTTTGCCACAAGTTGCGGGAATATGACAAACTTTTTTTTTTGCACAAAGTTATCACTAAATGATATATTGCTCACACATGCCATGGGCATATGTGAAATTACACCCCAAAATACATTCTGCTGCTTCTCCTGAGTACGGGGATACCACATGTGTGGGACTTTTTGTGAGCCTAGCCACGTACGGGACCCCAAAAACCAAGCACCGCCTTCAAAATTTCTAAGGGCATACATTTTTGATTTCACTCCTCACTACCTATCACTACCTATCACAGTTTTGAAGGCCATAAAATGCCCAGATGGCACAAAACCCCCCCAAATGACCCCATTTTGGAAAGTAGACACCCCAAGCTATTTGCTGAGAGGCATGTTGAGCCCATTGAATATTTTATTTTTTTGTCCCAAATAATTGAATAATGACAAAAAGAAAAAAAAATGTACAAAAAGTTGTCACTAAATGATATATTGCTCACACATGCCATGGTTATATGTGGAATTGCACCGCTTCTCCTGAGTACGGGGATACCACATGTGTGGGACTTTTTGGGAGCCTAGCCGCGTACGGGGCCCCAAAAACCAAGCACCGCCTTCAGGATTTCTAAGGGCATACATTTTTGATTTCACTCCTCACTACCTATCACAGTTTTGAAAGCCATAAAATGCCAAGATAGCACAAAACCCCCCAAAATGACCCCATTTTGGAAAGTAGACACCCCAAGGAAATTGCTGAGAGGCATGTTGAGCCCATGGAATATTTTATATTTTGCCACAAGTTGCGGGAATATGACAAACTTTTATTTTTTTGCACAAAGTTGTCACTAAATGATATATTGCTCACACATGCCATGGGCATATGTGAAATTACACCCCAAAATACATTCTGCTGCTTCTCCTGAGTACGGGGATACCACATATGTGGGACATTTGGGAGCCTAGCCGCGTACGGGACTCCAAAAACCAAGCACCGCCTTCAAGATTTCTAAGGGCATACATTTTTTATTTCACTCCTCACTATCTCTACCTATCACAGTTTTGAAGGCCATAAAATGCCAAGATAGCACAAAACCCCCCAAAATGACCCCATTTTGGAAAGTAGACACCCCAAGGAAATTGCTGAGAGGCATGTTGAGCCCATAGAATATTTTATATTTTGCCACAAGTTGCGGGAATATGACAAACTTTTTTTTTTTTGCACAAAGTTGTCACTAAATGATATATTGCTCACACATGCCATGGGCATATGTGAAATTACACCCCAAAATACATTCTGCTGCTTCTCCTGAGTACAGGGGTACCACATGTGTGGGACTTTTTGGGAGCCTAGCCGCGTACGGGACCCCGGAAACCAAGCACCGCCTTCAGGATTTCTAAGGGCGCAAATTTTTGATTTCACTCCTCACTACCTATCACAGTTTTGAAGGCCATAAAATGCCAAGATAGCACAAAACCCCCCAAAATGACCCCATTTTGGAAAGTAGACACCCCAAGGAAATTGCTGAGAGGCATGTTGAGCCCATAGAATATTTTATATTTTGCCACAAGTTGCGGGAATATGACAAACTTTTATTTTTTTGCACAAAGTGGCCTAGCCGCGTACGGGACCCTAAAAACCAAGCACCGCCTTCAAGGTTTCTAAGGGCATAAATTTTTGATTTCACTCCTCACTACCTATCACAGTTTTGAAGGCCATAAAATGCAAAGATAGCACAAAACCCCCACAAATGACCCCATTTTGGAAAGTAGACACCCCAAGCTATTATTTGCTGAGAGGCATGGTGAGTATTTTACAGCTTTCATTTGTTTTTGAAAATGAAGAAAGACATTTTTTTTTTTTTTCAATTTTCAAAACTTTGTGACAAAAAGCGAGATCTGCAAAATACTCAACATACCTCTCAGCAAATAGCTTGGGGTGTCTACTTTCCAAAATGGGGTCATTTGGGGGGTTTTGTGCCACCTGGGCATTCCATGGCCTCTGAAACTGTGATAGGCAGTGAGGAGTGAAATCAAAAATTTACACCCATAGAAATCCTGAAGGCGGTGCTTGGTTTTCGGGGTCCTGTACGCGGCTAGGCTCCCAAAATGTCTCACACATGTGGTATTCCCGTACTCAGGAGAAGAAACAGAATGTATTTTGGGGTGCAATTCCACATATAACCATGGCATGTTTGAGCAATATATTATTTAGTGACAACTTTTTGTACATTTTTTTTTTCTTTTTGTCATTATTCAATCACTTGGGACAAAAAAAAATATTCAATGGGCTCAACATGCCTTTCACCAAATAGCTTGAGGTGTCTACTTTCCAAAATGGGGTCATTTGGGGGGGTTTTGAACTGTCCTGGCATTTTATGCACAACATTAGGAAGCTTATGTTACACATCATCCACTCTTCTAACCACTTGAAGACAAAGCCCTTTCTGACACTTTTTGTTTACATGAAAAAAAAAAAATTTTTGCAAGAAAATAATGTTGAACCCCCAAACATTATATATTTTTTTAAAGCAAAGGCCCTACAGATTAAAATAGTGGATGTTGCATTTTTTTTTCCAAACAGTATTTGCGCAGCGATTTTTCAAACACATTTTTTTGGGGAAAAAACACACTTTTTTTTATTTTTAATGCACTAAAAAACACTATATTGCCCAAATGTTTGATGAAATAAAAAAGATGATCTTAGGCCGAGTACATGGATACCAAACACGACATGCTTTAAAATTGCGCACAAACGCGCAGCGGCGTCAAACTACATTCATTTTTAAAAGCATTTAAAAGCCTTTACAGGTTACCACGTTAGATTTACAGAGGAGGTCTACTGCTAAAATTACTGCCCTCGATCTGACCTTCGTGGTGATACCTCACATGCATGATGCAATTGCTGTTTACATATGACGCTAGACCGATGCTTGCGTTCGCCTTTGTGCAAGAGCGTGGGGAAAGCGGTGCTTTTTTTTTATTATTTATTTTGCTTTTTTATTTTATTTTTAAACTGTTCCTTCCATATTTTTTTTTTTTTTACCATTTTTATTGTTATATCAGGGAATGTAAATATCCCCTATGATAGCAATAGGTAGTGACAGGTACTCTTTTTTTGAAAAAAATTGGGGGGGTTAGACCCTAGATCTTTCCTCTGCCCTCAAAGCATCTGACTACACCAAGATCGGTGTGATAAAATGCTTTCCCAATTTCCCAATGGCGCTGTTTATATCCGGGGGTGGGGCATTCCCTCCCACTGCTTGTAAAAGCAGTCTAGAGGCTAATTGTCTGCTAGAATTGCTTTTACATGAAAGCCGGCCACTGGCTGAAAAGAATGATACCAAGATGATACCTAAACCTGCAGGCATCATTCTGGTATAAACATTCAAAGTCCTGCAACATACCAGTACGTTGCTGGTCCTTGTTGGACATGTATTGTAATCTTTTTTTTTCATGCAGCCTGTTGGCTGAACGAAAAAAAGAGATTGATCGGTGGGTATGCCCACCATTAGAATACCTCCCTTCATCCACCCACTTCCAATGATGGGCATACATGCACCATTTATATATGCCGAAGCATGGGGGCATCCTCCCGCAAAAAAGCCGCGTACACACGGTCGGACTTTTCCACGGGCAAGCCTCCATCGGAATTTCGACCGTATGTACGCGGCATAAAAGGTTATGCCGCGTACACACGGTCTGACTTTTCCACGGGCAAGCCTCCATCGGAATTTCGACCGTATGTACGCGCCATAAAAGGTTGTGCCGCGTACACACGGTCAGACTTTTCCACGGGCAAGCCTCCGTCGGAATTTCGCGGCATTAGGAGCAAAATCGCACCTCCGCCCCTGCTGCCCCCATGCTTCGGCATATATGCTCTTTTTTTTTAACTGTGGTGGTGAAATCACCTCCTACAGCGTTGGAGTCACGGCTTTATGTATCGTGGGAGCAAACGCTGTTGCTGTCAAGATAAATAAATCCGCGCTGCAACTGAATGGCGTACCTGCTAAGCAAATGATGGTTAACATTAAAACAAAGTAACATTACAGTATAACAGTAAGACCTTACCCTACCATACCTGCAAAGCAAATACCAAAAAAAAAAAAAACTATTATAAAATAAAACATTTTTTTAACGCAACCTGTGCCTAAAATATATATATGCCGAAGCATGGGGGCATCCTCCCGCAAAAAAGTTTTGCCGCGTACACACGGTCAGACTTTTCCACGGGCAAGCCTCCGTCGGAATTTCAACCGTATGTACGCAGCATTAGGAGCAAAATAGCTCCTCCGCCCTTGCTGCCCCCATGCTTCGGCACATATGCTCTTTTTTTTTTTAACTGTGGTGGTGAAATCACCTCCTACAGAACTGGAGTCACGGCTTTATGTATCGTGGGAGCAAACGCTGTTGCTGTCAAGATAAATAATTCCGCGCTGCAGTTGAATGGCGCACCTGAAAACAAAAAATTACATACCTTAAAAGCAAGCATGATAAAACATTGCAGAATAGAATACAGTAAAAAAGAGCAGAACAATAGAGAGAAAATAGATAGAGAGAGAACAATAAAACGACAACTATTTTTGGTTTTTTTATTTTATATTTTTTTTGTGTTTTGTTTTTTTACGTTTTTTTTTTTTCTTTTTTACACTTTTTTTTGTAACTTTAACAACTGTAATGGTTCAGGTCTCTCAAAATGTGATGGCATCTTGGGAGACCCTGTGTAAGTGTGTCCTAGTCTGTGAAATGCTGTACCCTACGCTAAAACTTCACTTTTGAGTGGTAGCGTTCAAAACATTCACCAAGGCGAAGACAAGGTTTGTCAGGACAGAGTGGACAAAAAACACGGGTGTCACGCCTAAATCTGCACTTGCTACAGACACGACATCTTTTTTGGGGGGTTCGTTGGGTAGGGGTACTCTGGAGGGCATACGGATAATGCCTCTCATGCAGCCGGCTTACTGCATTTGGTTGGGGATGGTGAGGTGCAGAACCGCCTGGATACAGGAGTTCTGTGACTATCTCATTCTGGAATTTTAGAAGAGATAAAGTCCCGCCTGAAGCTCTGTATAGCACATGAGCATTCAGCAAAGCCAATTGGAATAAGGATAGAGACACTTTTTTGTACCAGCGTCTCGCCTTATGGTCAATTAGATACGGCGCCAAGAACTGGTCGTTGAGGTCCACCCCTCCCATATTTTTGTTATATTCGTGGACACAGAGGGGTTTCTCCACAACACCAGTCGCCGTAGGAATTTGGACTGTCGTATCTGCATGAAGGGAGGTAAGAAGGAAAACATTCTTATTGTCCCTCCACTTCATAGCGAGCAAGTTATTACACTTCAAGCAGGCTCTCTCCCCCAGCCTAAGATGGGCATCTACAAGCCGCTGGGGAAAGCCCCGGCGATTAGGTCGCACGGTGCCACATGCTCCAATCTGATGATCAAACAAGTGACTAAACAGTGGCACGCTCATGTAATAATTGTCCACATACAAGTGGTACCCCTTTCCGAATAAGGGTGACACCAAGTTCCACACTATCTTGCCAGCGCTCCCTATGTAATCCGGGCAGTTGACTGGCTCAACCTGACTGTCTTTTCCCTCATAAACTGTAAAGCTCCATACATAGCCTGTTGCCCTGTCACAGAACTTATAGAGCTTGACCCCGGATCTGGCACGCTTGCTGGGAAGGTACTGCTTGAAAGACAAGCGGCCAGAAAATTTAATCAGGGACTCATCAACGCAGACAACTTGATCGAGAATAAACAAGGCTGCAAAACTTTCGTTGAAATGGTTTATGAGGGGCCGAATTTTGTAGAGCCGGTCGTATTCAGGGTCTCCACGTGGACGACAAAGTTCATTGTCGTTGAAGTGCATGAACCGCAAAATCTGCTCGTATCGTTTCCTGGGCATGGAGGCAGAGAACACGGGCATGTGGTCAATTGGGTGCGTGGACCAATAAGCACGCAATGACGGGAATTTATGTGTGCCCATGTTGAGGGAAAGGCCCAGAAAGGTCTTAAATTCGGAAACCGTAATTGGTTTCCAATCTTTGGCAATGGAAGGCAACTGGGGCTTAGCGGCGATGAATTGACCAGCATATAAATTACTCTGGTCCACAATAGATCTATAGAGATCTTCCATGAAAAACAGCGAATAAAAATCAATTGGCATAAAATCAGCTGTTTCCACCTGAATACCGGGTTGGGCAGTGAATGGGGGAAGTACGGGTTCTGCAGAAGTGGTGGGGACCCAATCAGGATAGGTGAATTCTGCAGGAAGGGCACTATGGGCACGACGGGCCTGCCTTTGTCTTCTTGGTGGCAGCGGGACACTACTTGTGCTTGCCACCTCGCCAGCTTGAACTGCACTTATGGGACTCGCCACGTCACCACGTGATACTGCAGTGCTGGATGTACGCCCAGGCTGTACTAGGCCGCTGGTGCTTGCCAATTCACCAGAAGGAATAGCAGCGCTAGTACTACTCTGCTCCATGATATGAGAGACCTGCGGTTCTTGCTCCTCAACAACCTCAGAAGATCGGGATCGGGTACGCCTGACCTTAGCAGGGACCTCACCTTCGTCGTCAGAGCTATCTGACGTGGAGCCGCTGACTTCACTGTCTTCTACGGGAAAATATTCTGAGCCTGAATCTGACAGATGCGTGACCTCCTCTTCACTATCTGTCATGCTCAAAATCTCGTAGGCCTCTTTACTAGTGTACCTTCGTCTTGCCATTTTGGGCTCTAAATTTAGGGGTACACTAGTAAGATTCACAGGTAAAAAAAGCACCTGACTGTCAGCAAATGTATCAAACGCTTCCAAAAAAACTGTTAGCGATCGCAGGGATCAGGACTGTCTCTGCGAACGCTGCAGTTATGTGTGTTGTGTTTGGTAAGTGACAGTGATCGATCGATACTGCACTTGGGTGGACTGGGCTGGGCGGAGGGGCTAAACGCAGGTGCTAGCAGGTATCTGGGCTGATCCCGCTAACACTGCGTTTTTGGGAACCCTAAACCGCTGGGGACGCTAGTATAGATCTGATCAGATCAGATATTGATCTGTTCAGA
The DNA here is from genome assembly GCA_029206835.1 of Rana muscosa. Classification (NCBI taxonomy): domain Eukaryota; kingdom Metazoa; phylum Chordata; class Amphibia; order Anura; family Ranidae; genus Rana; species Rana muscosa. The sequence goes on along the minus strand of CM055118.1, from coordinate 557,604,739 downwards.
TACTATACCACTAAGGGAGGTGTATGCTTTGCGCGTGGGTGTTAGCATTACTGGCACTAACCTAACGCTGCCTGGGGCAACGCAGACCCTCTCTGGCGCTAAAACCTAATTGATATCAGCCGCCGGACGATCAGGGGGTTAAACCTTTATTGGGTTATATACGGCGGGTGCCCTGATGCAATAAAAAGCAAACTAACCAACCAGCGTCACCCGTAAAACTTATATGGTGATCACTGGTGAAAGGGTTAACTAGGGGCAATCAGGGGGTTAAAACCTTTATTAGGTTATATATGGGGGTACCTGACGCTATATAAAAACCTGACGGGTAACCTAAATAACTAACTGGCTAACCAGTGTCACCAGTAAAACTTATACAGTGATCACTGGTGAAAGTGTTAACTCTAGGGGCAATCAGGGGGTTAAAATAATATATGGGGGTATCTGACGCTATAAAAATCTGCGGCGAAAAATAAATAACTGGCTATCTAGGGCACCACCGGCACTAAATACAGCGATCGGAAATACGATCGCTTAGTGACGCTGGCGTTAGGGGGTGAAAGGGTTACCTGGGGGGCGATCAAGGGGTTAAACCTTTATTAGGGGGGGTTAGGGGGCTACCCTGGACCTAAAGGGGCCTAAACCTAACTGCCCTGCAACTTTTTACTGTCACAAATGACACTGATTGCAGTGATCAGTAAAAAAAATGACCACTGCAAACGGTGCACTGTGACTGGGGGTACTGGGGGTGATCTGGGGGGTGATCTGGGGGTGACTGGGGGGTGAAAAGTGTGCCTACGTGTACTGGTGTCAGTGGGCTGTTGGTGCACTTACTATGTGATGTCTTCTCTCCTCGCGCCGGATCGAAAAGACCGACACGAGGAGAGATGACATCACTTCCTCTGCCTGTGTTTACATTACACAGGCAGAGGAAGGTTTTCATTCGCCGGGAGCGATCGCGAGGGGGTGGCCGGAATCGAACGGCCGTCCCCTCATCCTGGATCGCTCCCGAACAAATAACCACCGCTCACTGTATAGAAGGGGGGTCCGATCGGACCCCCCAACTATATGAAGGCAGTCACGTACCGGCACGTGATTGTGCCTGTCCGTGCCATTCTGCCGACGTATAATTACAGTGGGCGGTTGTTAAGTGGTTAATAAGCCCTTCCAAAATTTAGAATGAGTCAAAATTACCTTTCCAAGTGACCAGCCTAGGTATACTTTGACCACGTTGGTTATTTCTCTTTTAGCCATCCAACTGACACCATTTAAAGTTAATCTTCAATTAGACTAGCAAAGCCAATACATGTTTATTCAACCAATGATCTGCCTCTTCTAATCCAGACAGATACAGTGGATATAAAGTCTTATTCTGGTGAAGATATTCCTTTGTTGATTTGGATGTATGCTTTGGGTCGTTTTCATACTGAAAGATGAAAGGGGTTGTAAACCCTCGTGTTTTTTTACCTTAATGTATCCTATGCATTAAGGTGAAAAAACTCCTGGCAGTGACCGGCCCCCCAGCCCCCCCGTTTTACTTACCTGAGCCCCATATTTCCCTTGGCAGAGACGCGCTCTCCCTCTCTGCACGGGGTCCTGGCTCTTGATTGGATAGATTGATAGCATTGGCTAACGTGTAGCTAATCACCTTCTCAATGGCACACAAAGCCATTTGACTTTCAACTGTGAGCAGCTATGGTTATTTTGATTAACTATGGGTGGTGAGGTGCTGTCAAAAGTTGTAGACAGGCACAAGTCAGGAGATGGATACAAAACTATCAATGGCTGGAAGCCTGGTGAAGTCTATTATTAAGAAGTGGAAGGTATTTGATACAACACAGACCCTCCCTGGATCAGGACGTCACTCCAAACTGGATGAAAGAGGCAGGAGGAAACTGGTCAGAGAGGTCAGAGAGAGGTCAGAAACTAGTCAGAGAGGCTAGCAAGAGGCCTACAGCAACTCTGAAGCAGTTGCAGGAATTTATGTAAAAGAGTGTTCATTGTGTGCATGTAACAACAATATCAGAAATTCTCCACAAATGTGGGTTGTATGGGAGGGTTGCAAGAAAAAAGCCACTTCCCAAGAAAGGCCACATGAAGTCATGACTAAGCTTTGCCAAAATGCACCTTGAAGATTCTGAGATCACATGAAAAAAGGTGTTATGGTATGGTTAGATTAGATTAGACTAAAATTTCATTATCTGGTCTCAACACCAAATGTATCCAATACAGCTCACCATCCAAATAACACCATTCCTATAGTAAAGCATGGAGGTGGTAATATCGTGTTATGGGGGTGTTTCTCTGCAGCAGGGACTGGAGAACTGGTCAGGATAGAAGGAAAAGTGGATGGGGCAAAATGCCTTTAAATTTTTGAGGGAAATCTGCTGCCCTCTGCCAGAAAGTTGTTTACCTTCCAACATGACAATGACCCAAAGCACACAGCAAAAAAGACCACACAGTGGTTGAAGGAGAAAAAGGTGAATGTCCTTGCATGGCCTAGTCAGAGGCCAGACTTAAACCCCATTGAAAATCTGTGGAATGACTTGAAGACTGCAGTCCACAAGCCGTCACCATCAAATATAACTGAACTTGGTGTGGCCGGGATGTAGGAAGAGATGGACATATTCAGCCTGAGCTCCTGCCATCCGTGCTCACTATCCGCCTTCATCCTGGTTTTTCCTGAGCCATCCTGCTAAGTAAATACCTTCCTCCTGTCTGGGGGACTGCCCCGGTCCTCCTGATGACTGGAAAGTGCAAGTCGGCTAAGAAGGCAGCTACTTGCACTGCCCTGATCCCGCCGCCGAACACACGCGCGGCGGCAATCTTGCCTCTCTCGTCATCTTCCCCGGCCTCAATAGCGGTGCAGACAGAATCCTGGATGGCGGATCTCGAGGCCTTGGACCTGGAGGGGTCACCGATGGTGGTGTGGGAGGTGTCGGAGCTTCTGGGGGAATGGTCCACCGCAACGATCCTGGCGGCCATCGCAGATAGTAAGTCCTCTGTGGAGGGGAAAATAGACACCCTGGCGATTGAATGTGGGCTAATCAGACAAGATATGGACAAATTCAGGGGCCGCTTAACAGAGGCCGAGCAGCGCATTTCTGCAGTGGAAGATACGGCTGCCTCCACCGCCCATACAGTGGGCGAGCTGCAGCAGAAAGTCAAGATCCTACTGGCCTGTTCTGAAGACGCTGAGAACCGCCTCAGGCGCAATAATGTTCGGGTGGTCGGGCTCCCTGAGGGTGCGGAGGGCACTAACCCTGTGGAGTTTGCAGAGGCATTTTTTAAAAAGCTCCTGGGCTTACAACATCTGTCCCCTGTCTATGTTGTGGAGCGTGCACACAGGGTGCCCACTGGTAAGAGGCCTGCGGCTGCACGGCCACGTGCCTTCCTTGCTCGCCTGCTGAATTTCAGGGACAGGGACTTGATTCTGGCGGAAGCCCGCAAGCACCCAAGACTGAAATATGATAATGCTGTCATCCACCTGTACTCTGATTTCTCTCCGGACCTGCAGAAAAAAAGGCGCTCCTTTACAGATATCCGTGGTCGCCTGCGGGACAAAGGCCTGGTCTACAGCATGCTTTATCCCAATAGATGGCATGATCTCCTCCTTTTTGTGGCAGGGAGGAATCCCCCGCCTTAAATTAGCCATCCTCCAGCAGCCATGGGGAGAGGGAGGCTAGCGGTACCTAACTTTCACAAATATTTCCTTGCTGGCCAGCTGACGGTGGCGCACCATTGGTTGACTACCCCTACAGATGATGCTGCGGTGTCACTGGAAGCTGCTTATGTGGGTTCATACGCTATCTCATCTGGTCTATAGAGGTCCAAGGGCCCCCTATCCTTTGACGTCCTCTATGCTCTCAGTGATCAGGGCATGGTCCATGACCCAGGAACTGAGGCCCTCTAGTCGTGGCACTTTTTCCCCAAATCTCTCCCTGTGGAGGAACTGTGGAGGAACTCCAACTTACCACACTTCCTTGACTACCCAGACCCGATAGTATGGACTAAATTTGAAATTGAGATTCTACATCACATTGTGGCGAATGACACTCTCATGACGTTTGATGCACTTAAATCACGTTATGACCTACCGAACACGCTCTTTTTTAGGTACATTCAACTAAGGCATGCTTTTCAATCCCAGTTCGGCAGAGAACCTCTTGACCTTGAGCCCAGTGACTTAGAATTACTGACCCGTAGCGACTCATTATCTAAACCGGTCCCCAGTTTATATAAAGACCTCTTCCAGGAAACACCTAAATTGTTGGCACCTTGCAGACGGGCTTGTGAGGCTGTAACCTCGGGATTGGACAGAGATGATTCGGATTATGTCTGGGGAACTGCATTTCAGTCCTTGGTCTCTACCAGGGACAGACTTATTCATTATAAATTCCTGCACAGGATTTACCTGACTCCAGCCAGACTTGCTAGAATGTTTGGGAATCAACAATCCATATGCTGGTGGTGCTCCACACCCTTAGCTAATTTTATTCATGTCTTTTGGGACTGTCCTCAAGTTAAACCATACTGGCAAGATGTAGCAAGTTGCATTCGGTCGGTCACTTCTATTTCAATTCCCATGACAGTTGAGGTGTGTTTACTACATCTGGTGGAATCCCTGGCTACCACCAGGGCTATTAGAACCCTCCTCACCTTATTGCTTTTCTACGCTAAAAAGCGGATTATCCTTTCCTGGACGAGCTCCTCAGCCCCAACAGTGGCATCCTGGAAAGTGTTGGTTAATAAAGCAGTACCATTTTATAAGCTACTTACCTGAGTAGGGGGGCACTTACCAAATTTGACAAAGTTTGGGGGGGCTGGATGGCTTCTGTTGATACGGTATTAGACTAAGGCCAGGTACATTATAGTCAGGTCCAGCATTGACTGTATATGTCTATGCAAAAGTTCTATTGTTTTGGGGGGAGGTGGGGGGGATTTAATTTCAGTTTTGACTGTGGTTTTTTTTTTTTTGCTGCCAATATTTTTCCTTTTTGTTTGTAACTGTCCACCGGTAACTGTGTTATAGCCTGTGGTTGTTTGCCACACCTTGTGGCCTGTTGTTATATATATATGCTTAAAAAATTAATAAAAAATAATTTAAAAATATATATATATAACTGAACTTGAGCAGTTCTGCAAAGAAGAGTGGGCAAATATTGCAAAGTCTAGATGTGCAAAGTTACAAGAGACAACAGACTAAATGCTGTATCTAAAGCAAAAGGTGGTTCAACAAAATACTGACACAAGGGGGTGATCCTTTTTCCAATTCAGTGATTGTTTTTGATTTTTTTTTCTGACATGTTGGTGTTATAGCTTTCACTTGAATGTTATAAATTGCACAGTAAATACAGCTGGAAAAAACAAAAACAGTGTCTGTCTGCATTTCAGGCTGCAAAGCAACAAAATGTGATTATTTTAAAGGGGGTGATTCTTTTCTATACCCTCTGCATATACTGTGTATATATATTGTGACAGCAGGAAGGTAAAGTCACCTGGTTGCATCCAGGGGGCTGGATATATTTCGCCCAGATTCAGGCTTTACGCCGACTTATACAACTAGGTGGAGAGTTGTATAAGGCTAGTGGGCTCATGGATGACTCATACCTCTAGGGAGAGTGTGGGGCGTCGTGCAGACAGGGAGTTGATGAGACCAGCTGAAGCTTGTCAGCTCATTTAGGCCTCTATAAGAACTCCCAGCTTCATTAGATGTTAGCTCATGCCTGGACCCAGACCTGTGTGGACTGTCTAGGGAGAGTGAACCCCTGTGCGGTGAGACAAAGCCTGTGTGGCTATTTGTTTGGACATTTACAAAACCAGGGACTTAGGGACTAGGACAGCACTAGGCTGATCCCAGTTGTTAGTTAGGAAACCTGTATGTTTAGTCAGAGGTCAAGTTGACCAGGATTTATTTTGTTTATGTTTCTTTTTCTTTGCTGTGTTTTGTCACTGTAAATAGAAAATAAACCGCACCTTTTTGATTTTGAAAACCACAACCTCCGTTTGCTGGGCCTGTTTTTGTGTGGGGAGCCCATCTCGGGGGTCACACACACCCGCTGCCGAGCCAACCCCCTCACAGTTGGTGGAGAACCAGTGGCAGTTTTTTTTTAAGCCAGCATGGAGGAGATACTGAAGCAGCTGGCTCTAGCAAATGCCAATCAACAGCAGACAAATGCAGGTTTGCAAAAGAACTTCGCAGCCCAGCAGCAAGCTCATCAACAGAGCTTTGCAGCCCAGCAGCAGACAAACGCAACTTTGCAACAGAGTCTGGAGGCTCAGCAACAAGCCCAGCAGCAATCTGAGGCCCGCTTCATAGACCTGTTGCAGAAGCAAGAGCAGAGACTACAACAACAGATGGAAGCAGTAATGCAGCAACGTCCGCAGACCAGTGAGGAAAGCCGTCCCACTAATACCGCGTCCTTTGGGGTGAGTCGTTTATTGACAAAAATGACTGGAGAGGATGATCCAGAGGTATTTTTGACCACATTTGAAAGGACCGCTGAAAGAGAAAAGTGGCCTGAGGAGCAGTGGGCTGGACTGGTGGCTCCTCTGTTAACTGGTGAATCGCAGAAAGCTTACTATGACCTAGAGCCTAACCAAGCAAAAGACTATGTGATGCTAAAAGCTGAAATATTGGCAAGGCTGGGTGTCACCCAGGCTGTCCGGGCTCAGCGTGTGCATAACTGGACTTTCCAGCTTGGAAAACCCCCCAGGTCTCAAATGTATGATCTCATTCACCTGAGCAGAAAGTGGCTACAGCCAGAGACTTTGTCCGCACCAAAGATTGTGGAACGTGTTGTAATGGATCGGTTTTTGAGAGCTCTTCCTACTGCCATCCAAAAGTGGGTAAGCCATGGAGACCCAGAGACGGCCGATGGTCTTGTGGATCGTGTGGAGAAATACTTGGCTACAGAGAACCTGACGGCCTCTTCCAGAGACACTCGGACTTTCCACCCTAAGACCAGACCATCCCCAGGGGCGGATAAGAGGATTCCAAGGGGTGAGGGTGGAGAGAGTGAGAGGGTGGGAGCTCTACCCCAAGTTTGGCGAGAACAGCCTGGGAAATCAGCGGCTCAAGAGGCCGCAAGAAGGATCGTTTGCTACCGCTGCCGGCAAGCGAGACATATTGCAGCCAATTGCCCGGCTGTGGAGGAACCCATGCAGTGTGACTTTCTGACGGGCAGACGTCAGTCGCTGTGTGCGACAGTCGCATGCACTGCCATTCGAGGAACTGAGAAACATTTATGCAAAATGTGTGTTAATGGTAGAAATGTTGTGGTATTGCTGGATTCAGGTAGCCTTGTGACCCTGATAAAGGCTGAGTTAGTTAAAACAGAGGTCTCTGGGAATAGCAAGGTAGCTGTTATTTGTGTGCATGGGGACACCCGAGAGTATCCAGTGACTACAGTGTGTTTCGAGACCCCCAAAGGTACCCTCTCTCATCCAGTGGGCTTAGTATCTCAGTTACCGCATGACGCCATTGTGGGAAGGGATTTTCCGAAGTTCTGGGAACTGTGGGATGATCCTGAGCCCCCCACTGGTGCCCCTATGTACCAGGAATGTGATAGCCAGAACTCCCCTGAGAGTGGTGAGGACTCTCCGGAATTTCCCTTATCAGTATTGGCAGGGGAGACTCAAGAAACTGGAGAGGAGCCCACCTCCTCAGACGAAAACCTACCGTCTGTGGAGTTTTCTGATCTTGAGGTTCACAGGGAAAACTTTGCCACAGAACAGTTGAAAGACCCCGCCCTAATAAAGGCACGGGAAAACGTAGTGAAAATAGATGGCGAGTTAGTGAACCCAGATAATACCTGCACTTACCCATACTTCAGCGTAGAGAAGGACCTACTGTATCGGGTGGCAAAAAGGGCAGAAGAAACCGTTGAGCAGCTTGTGGTGCCCAAACCTTACAGGAAGTTGGTGTTGGAGTTGGCCCATGGGCACATTCTTGGAGGTCATCTGGGGACAGAGAAAACCCGAGAGAGGGTATTACAGAGATTCTATTGGCCGGGGGTGATGAAGGACATAGAAAATTATTGTTCCTCCTGCCCTGTGTGTCAGAGGTCGGCCCCGATGCCACATTTCCGTAGCCCGCTGGTCCCTCTACCCATCATTGAGGTCCCGTTTGAGAGGATCGCCATGGATTTGGTAGGTCCTATAATCAAGTCCGCTAGGGGGCACCAGTACATATTAGTTATAATGGACTATGCCACCCGTTATCCAGAAGCGATCCCTCTCCGAAATACCTCGGCCAAAACCATAGCCAAAGAGCTATCTCTTGTGTTTAGCCGGGTGGGTATTTGTAAAGAACTGCTTACGGACCAAGGTACACCCTTTATGTCCCGGGTTATGAAGGAGCTGTGTAAATTGTTCAAAGTGACGCAATTACGTACATCTGTGTATCACCCCCAAACTGATGGGCTGGTTGAAAGATTCAACAAAACCCTAAAACAAATGTTGAAGAAAGTGGTGGATAGAGATGGAAAGGATTGGGACTGTCTACTTCCTTATCTGATGTTTGCTATTAGGGAGGTGCCCCAATCCTCTACGGGATTCTCCCCCTTTGAGTTACTGTATGGGAGACACCCAAGAGGGTTGTTGGATATTGCCAAGGAAACTTGGGAAAGTGAGAGTTCTCCCCACAGGAGTGTGATTGAGCATGTCGCCCTGATGCAAGACCGAATTGCACAGGTAATGCCCATCGTGAAGGAACATTTGGCCCAAGCGCAGTTAGCACAGCAGAGAGTGTACAACCGTGGAGCCAAGACCCGTACCTTTTCCCCCGGGGGATAGGATACTGGTACTTGTCCCTACGGTTGAAAGTAAATTCCTTGCCAAATGGCAAGGCCCCTACGAGATAATGGAAAAAGTGAGCGAAGTGAATTACAAGGTCAGACAACCAGGAAGGCGAAAGCCCGAACAGATCTATCACGTTAATCTGTTGAAAGCCTGGAGGGATAGAGAGTCCCTAGTCGCAGACACTTGGTCACCAGCTCAAACTGGTTGCGTGATTCCTGAGGTTGGAATAGCAGCCACCTTGTCACAACCCCAACAACAGGAGGTTAAGGAGTTTGTGCTTCGCAACAAGGAGGTATTCTCTGAGCTGCCGGGACAAACATCTGGGGTAGAGCATGACATCATTACCCCGCCCGGTGAAAGGGTGAAGTTAAAACCCTATCGGATCCCAGAGGCCCGACGGGAGGCAATACGGGAGGAAGTACAGAAAATGCTGAACTTAGGGGTGATAGAGGAGTCCCAAAGTGATTGGTCTAGTCCCATTGTGTTGGTGCCTAAACCGGATGGGAGCTGGCGATTTTGTAACGATTTTCGTCAGTTGAATAAAGTTACAAAATTTGACACCTACCCCATGCCACGTATAGATGAGTTGATCGACCGGCTGGGAACAGCCCGATACATGACGACTCTTGACCTCACAAAAGGGTATTGGCAAATCCCCCTGGCCAAGTCGGCCAAAGAGAAAACCGCATTTGTAACCCCAGACGGGGCGTTCCAATATAAAAGAATGCCGTTCGGGTTACAGAATGCGCCGGCCACATTCCAGCGGAAAATGGACCAGATGCTGAGGCCCCATCGGAAGTATGCTGCGGCTTACCTGGATGACGTAATTGTCCATAGCACAGATTGGGCCTCACATCTGCCAAAAGTGCAAGCAGTCCTGGAATCTGTTCGGGAAGCGGGGTTTACGGCTAACCCCAAGAAGTGTACCATTGGGCAGGAGGAGGCCAAATATCTTGGGTACACCATTGGGAGGGGAGTAATAAAACCCCAACTCAACAAAGTCGAGGCCATCCAGAGTTGGCCACGTCCCAACAGCAAGAAGCAGGTACGAGCCTTTCTGGGAATCGCTGGGTATTATCGGCGATTCATTCCCCACTTTGCTTCTAAGGCTGTGCCCCTAACCAACCTGACAAAGGGGAAAGGGTCGGTCCTGATTAAATGGACCCCCGAGGCTGAGGCAGCATTCCAATTCTTGAAACAAGCCTTATGTAGCCAGCCAGTGTTGTACTCACCCGACTTCTCTAAAGACTTTGTCGTACAAAGTGATGCGTCAGATGTGGGGTTAGGAGCAGTATTGTCCCAGGTCTGGAACGGGGAAGAGCACCCAGTCATTTACCTCAGCAGGAAGTTGAAGTCCCATGAGGTAAATTACGCCACCGTTGAAAAGGAGTGTTTAGCGGTGAAGTGGGCTCTAGATTCCCTTCGGTACTACCTGCTAGGTAGGCACTTTGACTTGGTTACGGATCACGCTCCGTTAAAGTGGATGGCTCAAAACAAGGAAACAAATAGAAGAGTGAATAGGTGGTTCCTGGCCCTCCAGGAATTCAACTTCACAGTAAAGCATCGCCCTGGCGTTCAAATGGGGAATGTGGATGCTTTGTCTCGAGTACATGAATGCCTGATTGCTGGTGTTCCAACCCCGAGGTTAAAACAAGAGGGGGGGGGTATGTGACAGCAGGAAGGTAAAGTCACCTGGTTGCATCCAGGGGGGTAGATATATTTCGCCCAGATTCAGGCTTTACGCCGACTTATACAACTAGGTGGAGAGTTGTATAAGGCTAGTGGGCTCATGGATGACTCATACCTCTAGGGAGAGTGTGGGGCGTCGTGCAGACAGGGAGTTGATGAGACCAGCTGAAGCTTGTCAGCTCATTTAGGCCTCTATAAGAACTCCCAGCTTCATTAGATGTTAGCTCATGCCTGGACCCAGACCTGTGTGGACTGTCTAGGGAGAGTGAACCCCTGTGCGGTGAGACAAAGCCTGTGTGGCTATTTGTTTGGACATTTACAAAACCAGGGACTTAGGGACTAGGACAGCACTAGGCTGATCCCAGTTGTTAGTTAGGAAACCTGTATGTTTAGTCAGAGGTCAAGTTGACCAGGATTTATTTTGTTTATGTTTCTTTTTCTTTGCTGTGTTTTGTCACTGTAAATAGAAAATAAACCGCACCTTTTTGATTTTGAAAACCACAACCTCTGTTTGCTGGGCCTGTTTTTGTGTGGGGAGCCCATCTCGGGGGTCACACACACCCGCTGCCGAGCCAACCCCCTCACAATATATATATATATATATATTTTAAAACTGATTAATCCTGATGTACTGACTTCCCCTCTCATTTCTCGAGGCCCTAAAATACCAGGACCGTCAAAATACCCCCCAAATGACCCCTTTTTGGAGAGTATACAGTCCACGGTATTTAGTAAGAGTCACGGCAAGTTTTTGGAAGTTGTAATTTTTTATTCACAATTTTTTGGAAAATTAAGAAATAAAATAAAATACATTTTACATACACAGTGTAGTACAGTGTCATCATATTACTGGTGTGACGGTGATCAGGGATATTGTCAAAATGTAAAAATTAATTATTATTTTTTTTCCTTTTTTACAATTATTTGTTTATACTGTCATCCTAGTTCAGTGTCACCCATGTAAAGGGATTTTTATTTATTAATTTTTTACACTGTGATTGCTTGTTACAATGATGATAACTGTAACAGCAATAACTGTAACACACATTCAGTAGTAATGACGTCATGAATGGAATCCATTCATCAGTACCTGAGTAGGCTCAGACTTCCTGTACAAATGTCATAATTATAAAATTAGTTTTATTTAAAAAAAAATACAAAGTGTGTGTGGGTGTCAAGATATGGAACAGTTAAGCCTAACTTTAGAGGCAAGAAAGGAATGAGGGCTTCTGGCAGATGTTTTACATTTCATCTTCTTATAATATTTTACTCTTCAAGATGTTTGTTTTAACATGACTGTTTTGTAGGATTTATTGCCATGTTTATGAAAGAGAAGTGGGCGGGACAAGGGAAAAGTTTAAGAAATGAAGTGCCATCAACAGCCTCAAACCCATTCTCTGGGAATGAAGTTAATTAAAGTGATTGTAAAGCTTTAATTTTTTTCATTAAAAGAATAAACATACAATACTTACCTGCTCTGTGAAAAGGTTTTGCACAGAGTGGCTCTAATCCTCCTCTCCTCAGGTCCCACACCACTGCTCCTGGCTCCTCCCGCCTTCCTCCTGTTGGGTGCCTCCAAAGCAAGCAGCTTGCTATGGGGGCACTCGAGCCGAGCCGCTGCTCTGTGTATCCATTCACACAAGGAGCCGCAGTTCGGCCCTGCCCACTCCATCTCCTGTTTGGCTCATTGGCTGTGAGTGACAGCAGCGGGAACCATTGCCAATAGCCAATCAGGAATCCATGGAGAGGCAAGGCTCTCGTGGACATTGCTTGATCGAGAGAGAGCTCAGGTAAATATTAGGGGGGCTGCTGCACCAAGAAGGTTTTTTTTACCTTCATGCATAGAATGCATGAAGGTAAAAAACCTTGTGCTTTTACAACCACTTTAACCACTTAAGCCCCGGACCATTTCGGGCCATTAGGACCAAGCCTGTTTTTGGGATTCGGCACTGCGCTGCTTTAACTGTAAATTGTGCGGACATGCAATGTTGTACCCAAATGAAATTTGCGTCCTTTTCTTCCCACAAATAGAGCTTTCTTTTAATGGTATTTGATTGCCTCTGCGATTTTTATTTTTTGCGATATAAATGGAAAAAGAACGAAAATTTTGAAAAAAAAAGATATTTTCTACTTTTTGTTATAAGAAAAATCGAATAAACTCAATTTTAGTCATACATTTAGGCCAAAATGTATTCAGCCACATGTCTTTAGTAAAAAAAATGTCAATAAGCGTATATTTATTGGTTTGCGCAAAAGTTATAGCGTTTACAAACTAGGGTACATTTTCTGAAATTTACACAGCTTTAAATTTATGACTGCCTATCTCATTTCTTGAGGTGCTAAAATGGCAGGGCAGTACAAAACCCCCCCAAATGACCCCATTTTGGAAAGTAGACACCCCAGGGAAATTGCTGAGAGGCATGTTGAGCCCATTGAATATTTTTTTTTTTTGTCCCAAGTGATTGAATAATGACAAAAAAAAAAAAAAAATTACAAAAAGTTGTCACTAAATGATATATTGCTCACACATGCCATGGTTATATGTGGAATTGCACCCCAAAATACATTCTGCTGCTTCTCCTGAGTACGGGGATACCACATGTGTGGGACTTTTTAGGAGCCTAGCCACGTACGGGACCCCGGAAACCAAGCACCGCCTTCAGGATTTCTAAGGGCGCAAATTTTTGATTTCACTCCTCACTACCTATCACAGTTTCGAAGGCCATAAAATGCCAAAATAGCACAAAACCCCCCCAAATGACCCCATTTTGGAAAGTAGACACCCCAAGCTATTTACTGAGAGGCATGTTCAGTCCATGGAATATTTTATATTTTGCCACAAGTTGCGGGAATATGACAAACTTTTTTTTTTTTGCACAAAGTTGTCACTAAATGATATATTGCTCACACATGCCATGGGCATATGTGAAATTACACCCCAAAATACATTCTGCTGCCTCTCCTGAGTACGGGGATACCACATGTGTGGGACTTATTGGGAGCCTAGCCGCGTACGGGACCCCAAAAACCAAGCACCGCCTTCAAGGTTTCTAAGGGCATAAATTTTTGATTTCACTCCTCACTACCTATCACAGTTTTGAAGGCCATAAAATGCCAAGATGGCACAAAACCCCCCCAAATGACCCCATTTTGGAAAGTAGACACCCCAAGCTATTTGCTGAGAGGCATGTTGACCCCATTGAATATTTTTTTTTTGTCCCAAATGATTGAATAATGACAAAAAGAAAAAAAAAAAATGTACAAAAAGTTGTCACTAAATGATATATTGCTCACACATGCCATGGTTATATGTGGAATTGCACCCCAAAATACATTCTGCTGCTTTTCCTGAGTACGGGGATACCACATGTGTGGGACTTTTTGGGAGCCTAGCCGCGTACAGGGCCCCAAAAACCAAGCACTGCGAACGCTGCAGTTATGTGTGTTGTGTTTGGTAAGTGACAGTGATCGATCGATACTGCACTTGGGTGGGCTGGGCTGGGCGGAGGGGCTAAACGCAGGCGCTAGCAGGTATCTGGGCTGATCCCGCTAACACTGCGTTTTTGGGAACCCTAAACCGCTGGGGATGCTAGTATAAATCTGATCAGATCTGATCAGATACTATACCACTAAGGGGGGTGTATGCTTTGCGCGTGGGTGTTAGCGTTACTGTCACTAACCTAACACTGCCTGGGGCGACGCAGACCCTCTCTGGCGCTAAAACCTAATTGATCTCACCCGCCGGGCGATCAGGGGGGTTAAACCTTTATTGGGTTATATACGGCGGGTGCCCTGATGCTATAAAAAGCAAACTAATCAACCAGCGTCACCCGTAACCTTTATATGGTGATCACTGGTGAAAGGGTTAACTAGGGGCAATCAGGGGGTTAAAATCTTTATTAGGTTAAATATGGGGGTACCTGACACTATATAAAAACCTGACGGGTAACCTAAATAACTAAATAACTTACTGGCTAACCAGTGACACCAGTGACGCTTATACGGCGATCACTGGTGAAAGGGTTAACTCTAGGGGCAATCAGGGGGTTAAAATAATATATGGGGGTACCTGACACTAATAAAAACCTGCGGCGAACCTAAAAAAAAATAACTGCCTATCTAAAACACCAGCGACACGAATACAGCGATCGGAAAAACAATCGCTTAGTGACGCTGAAGTTAGGGGGTGAAAGGGTTACCTGGGGGGTGATCAAGGGGTTAAACCTTTATTAGGGGGGGTTAGGGGGCTACCCTGGACCTAAAGGGGCCTAATCCTAACTGCCCTGCAACTTTTTACAATCACAGATGACACTAAATGCAGTGATCAGTAAAATAAATGATCACTGCAATCAGTGACACTGTGATTGGGGGCTTTGGGGTGACCTGGGGGGTGATCTGGGGGTGACTGGGGGGTGATTTGTGTGCCTATGTGTACCTACGTGTCAGTGGACTGTTAGTGCACTAACCTGCTTCCTCTCTGCTCGGCGCCGGGAACGGAAAGACCGCGGCGAGGGAGATGACATCACTTCCTCCAGCCTTGTTTACATCACATGGCGGAGGAAGCATTTTCATTGGCCGGGAGCGATCGCGAGGGGGGGGGGGCGGAATCGAGCGCCCCCCCCTCATGCCTGATCGCTCCCGAACACTTAACGGCCGCTCACTGCAGTGAAGGGGGGTCCGGATGGACCCCCCAACTGCACAAAGGCGATCACGTAGATCTACGTGATTCTGCCTGTCCGTGCCATTCTGCTGACGTAAATCGGCGGTGGGCGGTCGTTAAGTGGTTAACAGCATCAATTTATCACAGTGAGAAACATGAAAGAGAAGAACACTCCCTCACTTGACCATTATTGAGTCAAGGGGCGAATCCAACACTCCGTTAACCTCCTTGGCGGCTCCATGTCTGAATGGACACAGGGAGCTGTGACTTGGCTCAGGTGCCCCCATAGCAAGCTGCTTGCTGTGGGGGCACTCAACAGGAGGGAGGGGCCAGAAGCACCGAAGAGGACCTGAGCATTGGAGGATCTGGGCTGCTCTGTGGAAATCCACTGCACAGGGCAGGTAAGCAGAGGAGTATCTAGTGAAAATGGCGCCTATGGCAAGCACTGAAACTGCGCCCCTGTCAAAACATTTGAAACCCATCTTTCAGAAAATACTGTCAGTATATACAGGTATATAGGGAGAACAGTAGGTTAGTTGTTGGGACTTGCCTCACTTGGTTTGAATCTGGGCCAGGAAGCTATCTGCATGTAGTTTGCATGTTCTCTTGGTGTGGGCACACTCCAAAGCCATGTTGGTAGGTGGTGGTCCCCTGTCTGTATGAAGTGGCAATGTACATGGGCGATCACATTCTGCATGCCACCCCTCATGCCTGAAAAATTATCCAAAAATGAGCGCCGGCCCAAAATCTGCCAAGAGCTGAACAGGACTGAATGGAAGTATACATAGATATGTGTAGGGTCCTCTATGATTGTAGGGTCAGTGTAGAATATGATTAGCCATGTACACTGCCAGTCTGTACATAGGGTACAATTCACCTACCTGCATGTGTTTGGAGTGGAAGAGGAACCCCAATGGGAGAACATGCTAACTCCATGTAGCTAGTGTCCTGGGCAGGAGTGGAGCCCAGTATATATATATATATATATATATATATATATATATATATATATATATATATATATATATATGTAGACATTGGTGGGGTACCTGATTCTCCATGCTCTCCTTGCCCCCGCTGCCCACTATGGGTGGGGGGATCCTCTCGCAGCTGGCACCCTCCAGCATGTAGAGTCCGGAGGGTCAGGTGCTCTGCTCTCCCTCGAAGTGCCATCTGTTGGTCTTGGCCGTCTTCTTGCTGAGTTGCCCCCTCTTGGTGCCCTCCTTGCAGGCAAGGAGAGCCAGGTACAGAGCGTGACCCTTGTTACAGCCCACACTCTTCTGCATGATACCCGAGCAACGGTACGATCAGCGCCATCCGTCCCCGCCGATCACTCCGGGACAGCGCTGTGCCACCAATCACTGCACAAGTGGCCCCTGGCTGCAGGTGTGGCACCCGAGTCTCCTGCCGCTGCGCTGTCACTCCGTCTTCTGTGCAACAGTGGTGTCTCTAGCTTTCATATTTGGGGGGGAGCATGGGGGGACAGGAACAAAAGTAGGGGGGCCCAACTATAAAAATTATATATATACACACACAATGCCTTGAAAAAAGTATTCATACCCCTTGAAATTTTCCACATTTTGTCATGTTACAACCAAAAATGTAAATGTATTTTATGTGATAGACCAACACAAAGTGCCAGGTTAGGTGATATACAGTAGTGCCAGGTTAGGGTGGTATAGTGCCAGGTTAGGTGATATACAGTAGTGCCAGGTTAGGGTGGTAGTGCCATGTTAGGGTGGTATAGTGCCAGGTTAGAGTAATATAGTGCCAGGTTAGAGTAATATAGTGCCAGGTTAGGATGGTAGTGCCAGGTTAGGGGGTATAGTGCCAGGTTAGAGTAATATAGTGCCAGGTTAGAGTAATATAGTGCCAGGTTAGGATGGTAGTGCCAGGTTAGGGGGTATAGTGCCAGATTAGGGTCCATAGTGCCAGGTTAGGGTGGTAGTGCCAGGTTAGGGGGGTAGTGCCAGGTTAGGGTGGTAGTGCCAGGTTATGGAGGTATAGTGCCAGGTTAGGGTCTATAGTGCCAGGTTAGGGTCTATGGTGCAAGGTTAGGGGCTATAGTGCCAGAGTAAATACATGACAACATGAATAGATAAGCAAATGCTGGCCCTGTTCCTCGCTTCCTCTGTCACATGCTGCATTAAAAGTCTAAATGAATCCATGACTGTCCCAGTGTCCCTGCTGCTGCTGCTGCTGCAGAACCTCCTTCTCCCTCTCTCTGAAGTAAACAAAGAAAGAAAAAAAAACTCACATGTGTAGAAGCACGTTGAGGACTGATTCTGGCTTCTTCTTCCTGGAACTGAAGTCAAAATGTGGCGGGTGGGAGGGGAAGAGGGAGGGGCTGCAACATGGGCAAAGTATGATTGGCCAACAGTGAGATGAGATGCAAATATCCCCCTCCTCCCTGTGATGGTCGTGAGTCGGGACACTGACATTATCATGCAGCCCTGAATCTTACTGCTGTGCTGTGAACCCTTTTGTCATTATGACAAGCAGGAGCCCCCCACACTGAGGAATGGGTGATCGGCACAGCAATTACAGAGTGATTCTCTGTGTTTCTATCCCTCCAGCAGCGGAGAGCTAACAGGAGGGGGGAAGGGAGACACACACATGGAATCGCTCTATAATTGCTGCGACGATCGTTTTCATTTGGGGGGCACAGCTGTGCAACAACTCCGCTCTTCCTCTCACTTGCAGCAACTTCCTCCCGCCGCCCACCCGTGTACACTGCAGGGCCGCGGACTGGAGAGTGAGCGCCCACCCTGCAGGTAGAACATAGGGATGTGCCGGAGGTGGGAGTCACCTGACCCACACACTAAAAACACTTTCCCAGACCTTCCCGGGAGAGGAGAGCACCGACTGTGTGTTCTGCTGGGGGTCATCTGAGCAGTGTGTAGACTGCCAGCTACTCACCAGCGCCCCCTTCATGTGGTGCCCATGGCACTTGCTATGTCTGCCATATCCTGGATATGCCACTGCAGGTAAGTATCCACATGTTTGTTATTTTTAAGTGAAAATTACCTTTTGTACCACCACCCCCTCCCTTTAGAATGTAAGCTCTACGAGCAGGACCCTCCTGTCCCTTGTGTATTAAACTGTACTGTAATTGCGCTGTCCCCCCTCTACATTGTAAAGCGCTATATAAATTGTATATAATAATCATTTTAAAAAAATTTACTTTAGTATCACTTTAAGCCAATATAACCACAAATACACTTGTACATACATGTAACAGTTTTCAAAGTAGGAATTGTGTGGAAATTGTTACACGTACAAAAAAAAAATCATATGTAAAGTGTAGCTGTCATACTAATAACCAAGTGATGGTGATAAAAATCTTGTAAGCATTGTGGCTTTGGAACATATCAGTTGGTAGCAAACAAAAATTCATTTCCAGAATAACCTGAGGCAAAGGAGGTCATTTACTACAGGCAAAAAATACCCAATTAAAGGAAAAAAACACTATTTGTCTTTGGACATGATTGGATGATGGAAATCAGTAGAGCTTTACCTCATTCACGGAGATTAAAATAAAGGTAAAGTCCCTTGAAAAGTGAATAGCCTATTTGCCTTTAGCAAATCAACCCCAAAGTGTCATAAAGAGAATATTGTAGCACTGCATTGCACAGTACGGTATCGTACACTATACCTAGACTTTTCCAGTACAATAAGAAAACGTTAATTCTCCATACATCTCAAGATGACCATTATACAGTATATGAGAAATCTTGATATTTTTTTTACGCTGTTCTTCTAAAAACATATTTTGAAAGAAATATGTAAATATAACCATGGAAACGTATACCAGACCTATTATACTTTGTATGGTGGGATATTTTATCTCTGCCAGGGGAACACACATCTTTGGCTCCAACAAAGACTCACAAGCATTTAAATCCCATTAGAGGACTCAACTACAAGGAGGGGAACAAGACTTAATTGGAAGTCAACTCACATTTCAAACCTCAGAGAAATATCTTAGCTATGATTAACAGAAAACTCTTTCCATAGCACTACTAGGAATAATTAAGCTGTAAAATTAGTCTTTGTTTGCCAAATGAGAAACAATATTTTCTGCCATTGACTTTTTTTCAATTTTCTCTGTCTGGATAAATATAATTAGGTAATGGATGATGGCTTGTTAGCATTTTCTTCTGGTTGTTTGTAAATGTATTAGGAAAAAGAGAACTTGAAGCACTAGTGTCTAATATGTATCTTCAAAAAAAGAAAGAAAAATATATAAATATTTCAGTAAATGTATTACAATATTTAACCACTTAAGCCCCGGACCATTTGGCTGGCCAAAGACCAGGCCACTTTTTGCGATTCGGCACTGCGTCGCTTTAACTGACAATTGCGCGGTCGTGTGACGTGGCTCCCAAACAAAATTGACATCCTTTTTCCCACAAATAGAGCTTTCTTTTGGTGGTATTTGATCACCTCTGCGGTTTTTATTTTTTGCACTATAAACAAAAATAGAGCGACAATTTTGAAAAAAATGCAATATTTTTTACTTTTTGCTATAAAAAAGACTCCCCAACAATATATGTAGCGCCCTCCTCACTCCCCTCTTTTCACACACTCGTCTGTCTCTTGTCTAGGGGTACCTTAGAGGGGAGGGAGCAGGGAACACTATGCCTGGCCTTTACCACAGATGTCAGTGCGGTATAAGCAAAGTTCTTTTCTTTTACCTTCGGGTCAGTGCTGTGCACCTGGATCCTCCACCAAGAGTTACCTTGAACAATGTCTGTCAGGAAATGAGCCCCACACCATTAAAGTCCAACACTCCTTTATTCTTCTGCGAATGAACACAATCAGTTGAACTCCCTTGGTAGAAACAGAACAGGAAAGGAGGTGTGGATGCGAGTAGGCCCAGACACAATTGGTTCTCCACTTTCTTCCCTGAAAGTGGGTTGCGGTCTCCGAGCGAGGGGGGATTTCCTTCCAGGCGGTCTCCGACGAGAGACTCACCCCTCACTGGCAATATGCTGCACCAGGTCTTCGAGTGAGGAGCTTCCGCCGGTCCATTACGCCTACCGGATTCGGGTACCCAATCCCTGGATACCCTAGGATCTCCTTCCCTCGCGGAACTCAGTGTTGGGCACTCAGCTCCAGACCTCCATCCGAGTACCTCACCCCAGGCTAAAGGTGCCTGAGATGGAACACGACCTCCGGCTGTCCTCTAGGCCTAGGCCGCCTAGAGGACCGACACGAACCACCGCCCACAGGCTGAAGGTGCCTGGGACTCCCCCCGTGACAAATATGGCCGGCCCCTTTATACCCTCTCCCAGCAAGCACGGCAGGTTCCCTGCCCCACCATACCGCTGCCGAGAGAGGACAAAAAGGAGGCACAGCACACAGCAATGATTCAACCCCAGCCCAGGGCGACAGCGCCACCCGCTGGGCTGCAGGGAATTACACATCACTGATGTCTCTGCCAAGTTCAAAATTACACCCGGGAAAGTACATACCCGCTACACTCTCCCCCTGGTGGTTTGATACTGGTCCCCAGTGTCTGGAGTAAACCATGCCCTCAACGGCTGACATAATCCAAATCAGAAACCGACTAACAATTGTACAAAAATAAAACTTTTAGAAAACTACCCTACTGGAGCAATTGTGTCTGAGCCCTGAAACAAAAAGGGAACAAAGAAACAACAGCATTTAACCATAACTTTGAATCACATGGTCACATTATACTTTTCCCACCCATGCTGACTAAGATCCACCCCACTCTCAGTGATCTTGATGGGATGCTCTCCTGCAGAGGGAAAAGAAAGAGAATTAACACACATAACCCTGACACATGTATTCGTGTGAGGGGAAAATAAACTTCTCCGGGAAGAAATCCCTTTTCTCCAAAGAGTGAATGCGTGAAAAGTGTTTAACGTTGCGCAACACTGCCACCTGGTGACAGCATTGCGGTAACTGCACTCGTGGAACTTTTCCTCTTTTCTTTGGGCCCTATCTACCCCAGAGTCCATAATCTCTTGTGGGAAAAGTGAAGAACAAAACAGGAACAGTTCTTCATTCCTCTGGGCACAAAAGCAACGGTCCCAGAAAGTTCAGCAGCATAACAAACTGAGTCTTTTCTCTCCTACAGGTAAAAGCGGGGATGCGGCAGAACAAGTGGCTTCAAGTGCTGATCCATAGTCTCCAGATGATACTCCACATCTTCTCCCTCCTTGCGCCGGATCAACACCTTGTCTGCATGGATGTGCCGTCCCAACATCCATTCTGCCTTGCAGTCCTTAAAATGTTGAGAAGCCTTTGGGGAGCATGCCAGGTACCTGTGGGCGTGCGGAACCTGAAGGTGGGTCCACACAAAGTCATTGTACCAGCGCTCCTGGCACACTTCCACCTCATAAAGCAGTTCCTTCGACAAGTACGGATACTCCCATCCGTACTCTGCAGCAACCTTCTGGCCAAATAGGCGTTGTAGTCTCGCCAAAGGAGGCATTGTAGCTTTGTCCCCTTCGCCAGGCAAAACTATTGAGTCCGGGTGGCGAGGGACCTTGACCACATCTGGTCTGGGCATAGGTGCCCGTAGTAACAGTCTCTTTTCCCCGGCCTTCGGTACAGATGGCACCGGGGATGTAGAGGCAGGCTGGGGACGGGACCCCTCTTCAGGCGCTGGTGCCTCCACCTGGGGTGTGCTTTCCCCTGTAGACATGGGTGGATCCCTGGTCCTCCGAGATAAAGCGAGAGGTACTTTGTCCCAGCCCTTTTCTGCAAACAGCTTGTCTATTGCCACGTCGTCTCCCATGTCCGAGAGCGACTCCAGGTCGGAGGTGTCACACTCCTCCGTGGGTATGTAGCCGGTTGTAGAAACGGAGCCACCACCTCCCGCGGACTTACTGGGCCATGACTTCCCGACACCTCCGCCCACACACCAAATCTCTCCGCCTGGCTTACCTCGGCCTTTACTTGAAGCGGGACATCCGGAACTCTCGTCGACGGATCCATCCGGGCCGGGCGTAAGCGGGCGAGACGGTCCACCACAACCGCTGGTCGGAGCTACCATACCGGTCTTTCTCTTCGGTGGTGGACGCTGTGAGACAGTGGTGACCGAGTCAGCATCCTCGGATTTCTCCCGTTGAGTTTTTACGACCTCCTCCGCAGTCGTTGCAGTGTGCGCAGGGATGGCTGTCAAAGCTGTGATTCCTCCTCTCTGAGTGGTGTTTCCCGCAGCACGGCCAGGGTAAATGGTTCTCGGCCTCTCGACCGCCGGATCCACTTCGAACAGGAACTCCCCACAGGCCTCACATCGCCCGAATGGCTTCAGTTGGCACACCAGTCCCGAACAGCCGGGACAAATCACACCCAGGGCCTCAACGTCCATGCATGAATACAGCGCGAATCGACCCTTTGGCTTTAAGCGGATCCCCGTATCTGTTACCGGAGCAGCAGCAGCCAATGTCGTGGTGGAAGGGTGAACTGGAATCCACGAGGTATGTCCAAACATGGCGACCTGTTGCTGATCCATCGCACACTGCTAAGTTTTTGCGCCAACGTCCCACGTGTAGTCCTTCACATGTATTGGACTCCTCCCCTTTGCTCCAGTTCGCAGGCTTTTCTTCTTTTCTGTTTCTGAGTCACGCCCACGAACTAAGCGGTGGGGGTGTGCCTGGTGGCGCAGTGCAATAGAAACCCCCGCGTGTACTACTTCACACGGCTGAGCTTCCCCCTTTTTCCACTCTTCTGCGCGGGCCTTTCTCTTCATTGGGTCATGTCCACGACTTCGAGCAGGGATGCGCTTCGGCCAATGAAGGCTTGCCTACTCGCGTAACTCCTTCAGCAGACACGTTCAATTCCGTGGTGCACAAACACTATACCGGACCTGAGCCCCCACGTGTAGCGCCCTCCTCACTCCCCTCTTTTTACACGCTTGTCTGTCTCTTGTCTAGGGGTACCTTAGAGGGGAGGGAGCGGGGAACACTACGCCTGGCCTTTACCACAGATGTCAGTGCGGTATAAGCAAAGTTCTTTTCTTTTACCTTCGGGTCAGTGCTGTGCACCTGGATCCTCCACCAAGAGTTACCTTGAACAATGTCTGTCAGGAAATGAGCCCCACACCATTAAAGTCCAACACTCCTTTATTCTTCTGCGAATGAACACAATCAGTTGAACTCCCTTGGTAGAAACAGAACAGGAAAGGAGGTGTGGATGCGAGTAGGCCCAGACACAATTGGTTCTCCACTTCCTTCCCTGAAAGTGGGTTGCGGTCTCTGAGCGTGGGGGATTTCCTTCCAGGCGGTCTCCGACGAGAGACTCACCCGTCACTGGCAATATGCTGCACCAGGTCTTCGAGTGAGGAGCTCCCCCCGGTCCATTACGCCTACCGGATTCGGGTACCCAATCCCTGGATACCCTAGGATCTCCTTCCCTCGCGGAACTCAGTGTTGGGCACTGAGCTCCAGACCTCCATCCGAGTACCTCACCCCAGGCTAAAGGTGCCTGAGATGGAACACGACCTCCGGCTGTCCTCTAGGCCTAGGCCGCCTAGAGGACCGACACGAACCACCGCCCACAGGCTGAAGGTGCCTGGGACTCCCCCCGTGACAAAGATGGCCGGCCCCTTTATACCCTCTCCCAGCAAGCACGGCGGGTTCCCGTCCCCACCATACCGCTGCCGAGAGAGGACAAAAAGGAGGCACAGCACACAGCAATGATTCAACCCCAGCCCAGGGCGACAGCGCCACCTGCTGGGCTGCAGGGAATTACACATCACTGATGTCTCTGCCAAGTTCAAAATTACACCCGGGAAAGTACATACCCGCTACATATATAAAAAAAAAAATTCCTCAGTTTAGGTCAATTCGTATTCTTCTACATATTTTTGGTAAAAAAAATGCAATAAGCGTTTATTGATTGTTTTGCGCAAAAGTTATAGCGTCTACAAAATAGGGGATCGTTTTATGGCATTTTTATTAATAATTTTTTTTAATAGTAATGGCGGCGATCAGCGATTTTTTATCGTGACTGCGACATTATGATGGAAACATCGGACACTTTTGACACCATTTTGGGACCATTGTAATTTTTACATTGATCAGTGCTATAAAAATGCACTGATCAATGTAAAAATTACACTGGCAGTGAAGGGGTTAACCTGTAGGGGGTGCTGAAGGGGTTAAGTGTGTCCTAGGGAGTGAGTCTAACTGTTAGGGGGCGTGGCTATGAGTGACACATCACTGATCGCTGCTCCCGGTGAGAGGGAGCATTCGATCAGTGACATGTCACTAGGAAGAACGGGGAGATGTTGTGTTTACACTGACATCTCCCCGTTCTTCAGCTCTGTGACTCGATCGCGAGACAATTGAGTCCATGGGTCCCCCGGACACGGTCACGGAGCTCACGACAGGGTGGCGAGCACGCCGCCGGTAGCAAATTAAAGGGGACGTACCTGTACGCCCATTTGCCCAGCAGTGCCATTCTGTCAACATAAATGATCGTGTGGCGGTCCTTAACCACTTCAATACCAAGCACTTATGCACCTTCCTGCCCAGACCAATTTTCAGCTTTCAGCGCTCTCACACTTTGAATGACAATTACTCAGTCATGCTACACTGTATCCAAACAAAATTTTTATCATTTTCTTCTCACAAATAGAGCTTTCTTTTGGTGGTATTCAATCGCCACTGGGTTTTTTATTTTATAAGCAAAAAAACAGCGAATTTTTTTAAAAAAACACACTTTTTTTCGTTTCTATTGTAAAATTTTGCAAATACTGTAAGTAATTTTTCTTCTTAAATTTGTGCCAAAATTTATACTGCTACATATCTTTGGTAAAAATAACCCAAATTAGTGTATATTATTTGGTCTTTGTGAAAGTTATAGAGTCTACAAACTATGGTGTCAATCACTGAAAATTGATCACATCTGATCACACCTGATGTACTGAAGGCCTATCTCATTTCTTGAGACACTAACAAGCCAGGAAAGTATAAATACCCCAAAATTACCCCTTTTTGGAAAGTAGACAGTCCAAGGTATTTACTAAGAGGCATGGTGAGTTTTTTGAAGTTGTATTTTTTTCCCCACAATTCTTGCGAAAATTCTTTTTTTTTTTGTTTGTTTTTTTACACAAACTGGTCATATTAACAGGTTATTTCTCTCACACAACATATGCATAATTGCAACTACACCCCAAAATACATTCTGCTACTCCTCCTGAGTATAGCGATACCACATGTGTGAGACTTTTACACAGCCTGGCCACATACAAAGGCCCAACATTGAAGTAGCACTTTCAGGCGTTCTACAAGCATAAATTGCACATATCCTTTCTCAACCACCTATTACACTTTTGAAGGCCCTGGAGCACCAGGACAATGGAATTGTCCACAAATAGGGATGACCTCGGCTGTTCGATCGTTCTACGAAGATCGAACTATTTGGGCCGTTCGCGCCAAATTCGAGTGACGCGAACGGCCCACAATACACTGCGCCATCGCAGTGCAATCCTGGCACTGTGATTGGCCAAGCATGCACTGTGACCCCGCATGCTTGGCCAATCACAGCGCCGGCAGCTCGGAGAGCCATAATTGGCCACAGGCAGGTTGCCTGTGGCCAATTATAGCTCAGGGGGTTTAGCACACGCCCCACACTATAAAAGGCCGCCAGCGCGGCGGCCTTGTGTAGTGTGTTCCGGCGCAGGGAAAGAGAAGGATAGGCAGGGACAGTGTCATTGTGCTATTCTTTGTGCTATTCCTGTGTGTAGGGAGAGAGAAGGATAGGCAGGGAGAGTGTCAGTGTCATATTCTTTGCTAAACCTTGTGTGCAGGGAGAGAGAAGGATAGGCAGGGGACAGTGTCAGTGTCATATTCTTTGTTAAACCTTGTGTGCAGGGAGAGAGAAGGATAGGCAGGGAGAGTGTCAGTGTCATATTCTTTGCTAAACCTTGTGTGCAGGGAGAGAGAAGGATAGGCAGGGGACAGTGTCAGTGTCACATTCTTTGCTAAACCTTGTGTGCAGGGAGAGAGAAGGATAGGCAGGGAGAGTGTCAGTGTCATATTCTTTGATAAACCTTGTGTGCAGGGAGAGAGAAGGATAGGCAGGGGACAGTGTCAGTGTCATTGTTGCTAAGCCTCCTGCACAGTATACACCTGAAGCTAGCCCGTATTGCTGTGTTTTCCTGGTGTGTTACACTAACAGGCATTTGCAGCACTTACAGCGGGTGGAGTGTGCTTCCTGCTAAATATACACCTGAAGCTAGCCCGTATTGCTGTGTTTTCCTGGTGTGTTACACTAACAGGCATTTGCAGCACTTACAGCGGGCGGAGTGTGCCTCCTGCACATTATATACCTGAAGCTAGCCCGTATTGCTGTGTTTTCCTGGTGTGTTGCTGTGTTTTCCTGGTGTGTTACACTAACAGGCATTTGCAGCACTTACAGCGGGCGGAGTGTGCTTCCTGCTAAATATCCACCTGAAGCTAGCCCGTATTGCTGTGTTTTCCTGGTGTGTTACACTAACAGGCATTTGCAGCACTTACAGCGGGCGGAGTGTGCTAAATATACACCTGAAGCTAGCCCGTATTGCTGTGTTTTCCTGGTGTGTTACACTAACAGGCATTTGCAGCACTTACAGCGGGCGGAGTGTGCTTCCTGCTAAATATACACCTGAAGCTAGCCCGTATTGCTGTGTTTTCCTGGTGTGTTACACTAACAGGCATTTGCAGCACTTACAGCGGGCGGAGTGTGCTTCCTGCTAAATATACACCTGAAGCTAGCCCGTATTGCTGTGTTTTCCTGGTGTGTTACACTAACAGGCATTTGCAGCACTTACAGCGGGCGGAGTGTGCCTCCTGCACATTATACACCTGAAGCTAGCCCGTATTGCTGTGTTTTCCTGGTGTGTTACACTAACAGGCATTTGCAGCACTTACAGCGGGCGGAGTATGCCTCCTGCACATTATACACCTGAAGCTAGCCCTTATTGCTCGAGCTTTTTTTCTTTTGTGTTACACTAACAGGCATTTGCAGCACTTACAGCGGGCGGAGTGTGCTTCCTGCAAAATAAACACCTGAAGCTAGCCCTTATTGGTGTTTTTTCCTGTTGTGTAACACAGGAAGTCATCTGCAGCACTTACAGCGGGCGTTGTGTGCTTCCTGCAAAATATACACCTGAAGCTACCCCTTATTGCTGGTTTTCCCATCTCCCTGCAGGCCATTGCTATGTCTGGAAGGCCAACAAAGAGAGGCAGACAGTCACGAGCCAATAAAAGAGGGCAAGCAGGCTCTGTGTCTGGGGGCAACAGTGCTGGTCGTGGACGCGGTGCATTGTCATCAGCACATGGCCATTGGACACGCTTGTCCTTCTTTTCGGCAGCTGGACGTGTTGAGCCGCATCATGCCGAAGACTTGGTAGAGTGGATGACCAAGCCCTCCTCATCCTCCTCATCCTCTCTCACCCAGGCTCAGGGTACTGGCAAAGCAGCTGCCAAAGTGTCCTCTTCCCTGGTATCAATGTCATCATCAGTCACTCCTTTCCTAGACCCACCATGTCCTCCTGAGGAGTCCACCGAACTGTTTGAGCACAGTGTTGGGTACATGCTCCAGGAGGATTCCCAGCGTTTCGAAGGGTCTGATGATGATACCCAGCTAGAGGAAGGCAGTAGCGTGAGAGCAGAGAGAGGGGATGCTCAAGGAGGACACCAATCTGGCAGTCATGTTCCAGCAGCTGCAGCATACTGCCAGATTGGCTCCAGTGATGAGGAGGGAGGGGATGATGAGGTCACTGACTCCACGTGGGTGCCTAATAGGAGAGAGGAGGAGGAGGAGGCACATCTCCAACGAGGCAGGATGCCCTCGGGGGGCCAGCGTAAGGGCAGCACACCGACTGAATCACACCGCAGAGCTCCGCCTGTGCAGGGCGCGGCCTCTGCCCATTATTCAAAAAGTTCTTTGGTGTGGGCCTTTTTTGAGTCGAGTGCATCAGATCGCACAGCTGCTATTTGCAACATATGTCTCAAGAGTATATCGCGTGGCCAAAACATCAGCTGCTTGGGCACCACATGCTTGACCAGACATATGTTGACCTGCCATGCAGCTCGTTGGCAAGCCTACCTTAAAGACCCACACCAAAGAACAAAGCGGACCTCTCCTTGCACCGCATCAGCTGGGATCTCCAACCCCACTATACCTTCAGTCCTCTCTGAAACCTGCACTGAGAGGAATGAAGGTGTAGAATTAGGTGTGTCACAGCCAAGTACTTGCGGGCACTCTGCTAGCAGTACACCGACGTCCGATTCTAGCAGGCAAATTTCCCTGCCCCAGCTGCTGGACCGTCGAAAGAAGTTCACTCCCAGCCATCCACATGCCCAGCGGTTGAATGCTAGCTTGGCTAAATTGCTAGCGCTTCAACTGCTGCCTTTTCAGTTGGTACACTCGGCCCCCTTCCGTGAGTTTGTGCAATGTGCTGTTCCTCAGTGGCAGGTTCCCAAACGCCACTTTTTCTCACGGAAGGCGATTCCGGCTCTCTACCGGCATGTGGAAGGCAATGTCTTGGCCTCGCTGGACAGGGCGATCAACGGTAAGGTGCATATTACCGCTGACTCATGGTCCAGCAGGCATGGACAGGGACATTACCTTTCTTTCACGGCCCATTGGGTCACTCTTTTGGCAGCTGGGAAGGATGCAGGACAAGGTGCAGTAGTGTTGGAGGTTGTTCCGCCGCCACGCCTCCAAACTGCTACTACTGGTTGTGACACACCTCTCTCCTCCACCCCCTCCTCTTCTTCTTCCTCCATGGCCTCTTCCTGTGCTTTGTCCTCTGAACCAGCGGTGCTCCGTAGGCGTTCAAGGGGCTACGCAAGTACGCAGGCAAAAAGATGCCATGCCGTGCTTGCGCTGGTGTGTTTGGGGGACAGGAGCCACACTGGGGCAGAGGTTCTGTCTGCTCTGCAGGGGCAGGTCGAGAGGTGGTTGACGCCATGCCAGCTTAAGCCAGGAATGGTGGTTTGCGACAATGGCACCAACCTCCTCTCCGCCCTCCGACAGGGACAACTGACCCATGTGCCCTGTGTGGCTCACGTCCTTAATCTGGTGGTGCAGCGGTTCTTGGGCAGGTACCCGGGCTTACAGGATGTCCTGAGGCAGGCCAGGAAAGTCTGTGTGCATTTCTGCAGAGCTTATAATGCCAGTGCTCGCCTGGCTGAGCTGCAAAAGGAGTTGAACCTGTCCAAGAACCGCCTTATATGTGACATGCCCACCAGGTGGAGCTCAACGTTGGCCATGCTGCAGCGGCTGCACATGCAGCAGAGGGCCATCAATGAGTACCTATGCGACTACGGCACCAGGACAGGGTCAGGGGAGCTCGGGTTTTTTTCACCACGCCAGTGGGGCATGATCAGGGATGCATGCACTGTCCTGGCACCATTTGAGGAGGCCACGAGGATGGTGAGCAGTGACAGTGCATGCATCAGTGACACTGTACCTCTTGTCCACCTGTTGGAACATATGGTGCGTGGAATAATGGACAGAGCACTTGAGGCAGAACAGAGGCAGGAAGAGGAGGACTTCCTTGCCTCTCAAGGCCCCCTTTACCCAGACAGTGTTCCTTCAGTCCCACCCATCGCACAGGAAGAGGATGAAGAGGAGGAGGAGGATTGTGTCAGCATGGAGGTGGAGCCTGGCACTCTGCATGAACAGCAGCAGTCTTTTAGGGATGATTTACAGTCCCAAGAAACCAGTGGACTTGTATGTGGCTGGGAGGAGGTGGCTGCGGATCATGTCGTCCTTAGTGACCCAGAGGACACTGGACCGAATGCCTCAGCTAATCTACGCTGCATGGCCTCCCTGATCCTGCAAAGTCTGCGGAAGGATCCTCGTATTCTTCGGATCAAGGAGAGGGACCATTACTGGCTGGCCACTCTCCTTGATCCACGGCACAAGGGTAAGGTTGCGGACCTTATCTTACCGTCGCAGAGGGAGCAGAGGATGAGACAACTCCGGGAGGCCTTGCAGAAAGGTCTGTGCAACGCGTTCCCAGAGACTGGGAGGTTACAAACTCCTGGTCCTGGACAACGAGTTGCTGAGGCTTCGGTCAGTCAAAGAAGGAGCGGTGGGGAAGGTGGCCGTCTGACCGATGCGTTCAGACAATTCTTTAGTCCGCAGCCCCAAGGTATGATCGGTTCCAGCAACCATCACCAGTGTCTGATATACATGGTGCAGGAATACCTAGGGGCAAGGTCAGACTTGGACACCTTCCCCACTTAAAATCCTCTGGCTTACTGGGTCTTGAGGATGGATCACTGGCCAGAGCTTGCACAGTATGCAATTGAGCTACTGGCCTGTCCTGCATCCAGCGTTCTTTCAGAACGCACATTCAGTGCTGCTGGAGGATTTGTCACGGATCACAGGGTGCGCCTGTCCACTGACTCGGTTGATCGACTGACCTTCATAAAGATGAACCAGTCTTGGATCACCACCAGCTACCAAACACCTGAAGCTGATATAACAGACTAATTTATTTTCAAATGTCACATCCCTTCAAGACTGATGCTGATGCTGAGTGACTGTCCTGTTATGTTGACTGACTATCCTCCTAATCCTCCTCAATGATCCGATTGATGATGATAGCTTGGAAGAACATTTTTGTTTCTGGGTGCTGCCACCAGTGCCTAAGGCCAATTTTTCAGCCCCTGTTTAACAGGGGCATGTAATTACAATTTTTTATGCAATGCTTTGCAGCAGGGCTCATTCCTGCACTCCAACTATAGTATCTGGGAGAGGTTGCCGTGTCGTGGCACCAGCACCAGTGCCTAAGGCCCAATTTTTCAGCCCCTGTTTAACAGGGGCATGTAATTACAATTTTTTATGCAATGCTTTGCAGCAGGGCTCATTCCTGCACTCCAACTAGAGTATCTGGGAGAGGTTGCAGTGTCGTGGCACCAGCACCAGTGCCTAAGGCCCAATTTTTCAGCCCCTGTTTAACAGGGGCATGTAATTACAATTTTTTATGCAATGCTTTGCAGCAGGGCTCATTCCTGCACTCCAACTAGAGTATCTGGGAGAGGTTTCAGTGTCGTGGCACCAGCACCAGTGCCTAAGGCCCAATTTTTCAGCCCCTGTTTAACAGGGGCATGTAATTACAATTTTTTATGCAATGCTTTGCAGCAGGGCTCATTCCTGCACTCCAACTATAGTATCTGGGAGAGGTTGCCGTGTCGTGGCACCAGCACCAGTGCCTAAGGCCCAATTTTTCAGCCCCTGTTTAACAGGGGCATGTAATTACAATTTTTTATGCAATGCTTTGCAGCAGGGCTCATTCCTGCACTCCAACTAGAGTATCTGGGAGAGGTTGCAGTGTCGTGGCACCAGCACCAGTGCCTAAGGCCCAATTTTTCAGCCCCTGTTTAACAGGGGCATGTAATTACAATTTTTTATGCAATGCTTTGCAGCAGGGCTCATTCCTGCACTCCAACTAGAGTATCTGGGAGAGGTTGCAGTGTCGTGGGACCAGCACCAGTGCCTAAGGCCCAAATTTTTAGCCCCTGTTTAACAGGGGCGTGTAATTACAATTTTTGATGCAATACTTTGCAACAGGGCTCATTGCTGTGCTCCAAGTACAGTATCTGTGAGGGGTTGCAGTGTTGTGGCACCAGTGCCTAAGGCCCAATTTTTCTGCCCCTGTTTAACAGGGGCATGTAATTACAATTCTTGATCTAATAATTCACAGCAGGGCCCATTCCTGCGCCCACCAAGAGTAACTGTGAGGGCTTACAGTGTTGTGGCAACACCACCACCACCACCAAAGGCCCAATTTTTCTGCCCCTCTTCAACAGGGGCATGCAATTACAATTCTTGATCTAATAATTTACAGCTGGGCCCATTCATGCGCCCATCAAGAGTAACTGTGAGGGCTGACAGTGTTGTAGCACCACCACCAAAGGCCCAATTTTTCCTACCACTGTTCAACAATGGTATGCAATTACAATTCCTGATATAATAGTTCACAGCAGGGCATTCCAGTGCCCACCAAGAGTAACTGTGAGGGCTTACAGTGTTGTGGCAACACCGACACCTAAGGGGCAAATTTCTGCAGAGTATATACGGCAGGCCCCTACTTTCAAACATCCAACTTACAAACGACTCCTACTTGCAAACAGAAGGAGACAACAGGAAGTGAGAGGAAATCTACCCCTAGGAAGGGAAATTCTCTCCTGTAAAAGTTAATATGGGAAAAAGGTGTCTCCTCTCTACTGATGCTTTATCACCAATCCTTGTTTCAATAAAAACCCCACTTTTCCAAAAGAATTGTCATTGGGACAGAAAGTGAGGTGAAATCTTCTGAATAGGTGCACAGACAGCAAAACAAATGTTACAGGGGTGATAACCCTTCCCTATGTTCTCCAAAAAGCTTAAAAATAGATTTTTTGGCTAGAGCTACACTTAAAAAATGTACCTGTTCCAAATTAGAAAAAGATTCTACTTAAGAACAAACTTACAGTCCCTTGTTTGCACCGCCTGTATACTGCTGTTCAGAGTATATAAGGCCTTTTTTTTATTTTGGTGCAGGGTTCCCCTTAATATCCATATAAGACCCAAAGGGGCTGGTAGTGGGGTGGGGGGGTACCCATGCCATTTTTCTCAATAATTTTGATCCATATTGCCGGGACCAGACATTACATTAAAGCCGCAAGCAGTTTTAAATAACCATTTTTTTTCCTTTAGAAATGTCATTTTGGGCAGGGACAGTTCTAAACACGGGAAACACGTGGCACTTCACAGGCATACTTTAGACACCCCCCAGGTACGATATTTAAAGGAATATTTCACTTTTCTTTTCACTTTATGCATCATTAAAATGACTGCTCCCAAAAAAACTGCAGTTTTTCAAACTTTTTTTTGCATTGATACATGTCCCCTGGGGCAGAACCCGGGTCCCCAAACCCTTTTTAGGACAATGACTTGCATATTAGCCGTTATAATTAGCACTTTTGATTTCGAACGTTCGCATCCATTGTATTTAATAGGGTTCTAAAGTTTGCGCGAACTTTCGGTCCGTTCGCAAGTTCTGGTGCGAACCGAACAGGGGGGTGTTAGGCTCATCCCTGCAGAGTGGAGCTGTGGACAGGGAAAGAAGAGGTAAGCTGTTGATAAGGGTTGCAGAGGTTAGGTGTGGATGGGGGAAAAAGAGGTAAGCAAAGAGATAAGCAGAAGTGAGGATTTGATGGTTGCTTTTGGGGTGATACTTGAGGGGGAAGACCAGGGAAATTTGCTGGGGGACAGTAAAGCATACAGAGTTAGTGACCAAGAGTAGGTAATGTATGGCACAGCATGCAGGGTCCAGTGGTGAGAATTTTGTAACCCCTTGTACATTACATACTCAGAACTGCTATACTCTGTATGCTGTGCTGTATGTTACATATTAAAGGCCTCTGGATGGTACTCCTTATGAATGCTGTACTCTGCACAATGGGTTTTGCATTTCATACCCCTGAGCCACGCTGTATGCTGGACTGCATATTACATGCGCTTTACCACTGCTCTCTACGTGCTGGGCTCTATGTTACATATTCCTGACCACTGCACTCTGTACAGAGGGCTATATGCTCAATATTTCTGAGAACAAGGGACACTTTGCATTAAATGTAAGTACTATCTTGTTTGCTGATTTTTTTTTTGCGCCTTGTGTGATATGCACTGCTCACAACTGCACAATACACACTCCTGAGCCCTGTATGTTATGAAGTCCAGAGTCCTGTACCTTTTGTGTTACACATTCCTGATTCATGTGTGATACGCAGTTCTAAGCCTTCACTTATTACAATTATTTTGCGCCACTGTACTTCTCTCCTCTAAGGAAGGTGCGTCTGGGGGTGGGGTTTGGTTGTGGTTGGGGGTGGGGTTTTTGGGGTGGTTGTGGGCGGGGATTTGGATGGGGAGGGTAAGTTCCTGCACCTATTTTCTGAGAAAAAAAGTCCTGTATGTATATATATATATATATATATATATATATATATATATATATATATATATATATATAGCACCTACAAAGTTGGACACTACTATGCTTACTGTAACTTCATTCATGGAGACCTATCCATCAAGAAGTTAATCATCATAAAAATAAAAAAGGTGGCCTTAATAAGCTGTAGCTTTCTTTTTCTCATTCCTGTATTCACAGAATAAGCACAGACTCCGCCAGTACTGTTGTTACCAGTCCAAGAACATTCATAGCTGCTAAGTATGATGGTGTCACCATGGTCTATAGCCACCATCCTTGCCATCTAAAGCTACAACCTATGTTAACCAATGTCGATGTGTCTTTCCAGATTGAGAAAGTTGCTGAGTGTCAGGATTCAACAGCTGAAATGGTCAGGTCTGCGTTGCTACACTTAGAAACTGAAACCAGACTATATGTGAGATTTATTTACAGTGAGACAAAAACCATACAAACAACAGCACACAGCAAACATAAAAGTAATGTAAACAAAAACCGCAGTGACGAATAGCCCGAATAATAAACCTAACAAGCAAGAAACCTAATTAATAGCTAACTATATACAATATATACAGGTCCTTCTCAAAAAATTAGCATATTGTGATAAAGTTCATTATTTTCTGTAATGTACTGATAAACATTAGACTTTCATATATTTTAGATTCATTACACACAACTGAAGTAGTTCAAGCCTTTTCTTGTTTTAATATTGATGATTTTGGCATACAGCTCATGAAAACCCAAAAATCCTATCTCAAAAAATTAGCATATCATGAAAAGGTTCTCTAAACGAGCTATTAACCTAATCATCTGAATCAACTAATTAACTCTAAACACCTGCAAAAGATTCCTGAGGCTTTTAAAAACTCCCAGCCTGGTTCATTACTCAAAACCGCAATCATGGGTAAGACTGCCGACCTGACTGCTGTCCAGAAGGCCATCATTGACACCCTCAAGCAAGAGGGTAAGACACAGAAAGAAATTTCTGAACGAATAGGCTGTTCCCAGAGTTCTGTATCAAGGCACCTCAGTGGGAAGTCTGTGGGAAGGAAAAAGTGTGGCAGAAAACGCTGCACAACGAGAAGAGGTGACCGGACCCTGAAGAAGATTGTGGAGAAGGACCGATTCCAGACCTTGGAGGACCTGCGGAAGCAGTGGACTGAGTCTGGAGTAGAAACATCCAGAGCCACCGTGAACAGGCGTGTGCAGGAAATGGGCTACAGGTGCCGCATTCCCCAGGTCAAGCCACTTTTGAATCAGAAACAGCGGCAGAAGCGCCTGACCTGGGCTACAGAGAAGCAGCACTGGACTGTTGCTCAGTGGTCCAAAGTACATTCGGAAATCAAGGTGCCAGAGTCTGGAGAAAGACTGGGGAGAGGGAAATGCCAAAATGCCTGAAGTCCAGTGTCAAGTACCCACAGTCAGTGATGGTCTGGGGTGCCATGTCAGCTGCTGGTGTTGGTCCACTGTGTTTTATCAAGGGCAGGGTCAATGCAGCTAGCTATCAGGAGATTTTGGAGCACTTCATGCTTCCGTCTGCTGAAAAGCTTTATGGAGATGAAGATTTCATTTTTCAGCACGACCTGGCACCTGCTCACAGTGCCAAAACCACTGGTAAATGGTTTACTGACCATGGTATTACTGTGCTCAATTGGCCTGCCAACTCTCCTGACCTGAACCCCATAGAGAATCTGTGGGATATTGGGAAGAGAAAGTTGAGAGACGCAAGACCCAACACTCTGGATGAGCTTAAGGCCGCTATCGAAGCATCCTGGGCCTCCATAACACCTCAGCAGTGCCACAGGCTGGTTGCCTCCATGCCACGCCGCATTGAAGCAGTCATTTCTGCAAAAGGATTCCCGACCAAGTATTGAGTGCATAACTGAACATAATTATTTGAAGGTTGACTTTTTTTGTATTAAAAACACTTTTCTTTTATTGGTCGGATGAAATATGCTAATTTTTTGAGATAGGATTTTTGGGTTTTCATGAGCTGTATGCCAAAATCATCAATATTAAAACAAGAAAAGGCTTGAACTACTTCAGTTGTGTGTAATGAATCTAAAATATATGAAAGTCTAATGTTTATCAGTACATTACAGAAAATAATGAACTTTATCACAATATGCTAATTTTTTGAGAAGGACCTGTACAACATGGGGAACAGAGAAAAGCAGGAAAAACTGGAGGTGCAGGGTACAGATGGAAAGGGGGAACCAAAACTGGGGTCAAGAACAAAGGAGAGCAGGTACAAGGTAGCAGCATACATGGTACAGGGAACAGTGCAGAAGCAAAATCAGGATTACAGGCAATAAGGTCTGGCAGTAGCAAAAGACTGAAGCAAGAAGCACCAAAAGGGGAGGACCTAAATATCCTCCC
Organism: Rana muscosa; assembly: GCA_029206835.1. Lineage (NCBI taxonomy): Eukaryota > Metazoa > Chordata > Amphibia > Anura > Ranidae > Rana > Rana muscosa. The sequence continues at coordinate 557,568,257 of CM055118.1, read as the reverse complement.
AACAACCAGCAATAGGTGGAGACTGATTACTGGAGACTGCTGGCTGCTGGGAGACACATGCTAGTGGACACTGGAACTGCAACCTCTTACTCTGGGAAGCACAGTGCCACAAGCAGATGATTCAGTGTGAGTGTGCTGCCTACAAAAAATTATTCATCCACCATGTCACTCATAGTTGCTGTGCTCTACTATCTTCCCATTCTAAAAAAAAATAATGTATTCTCCAAGTAGAGTATTATGTCTATACAATTATTTTCCACCAAAAACATAGGATATTGTGACAATAAAAGCTTACTGCCATGTATACAGCCCTTGAAAATCCTAATGTCTCATGCCAGATTCACCCATCTACTGTTAAACTGCAATGGAATGAACAGGGTAATTGGCTGAAATTAGGTAAAAGGGTTAGTGTAATAAAATTACTCACTTATCTCTTGTCCTATACCAAATACTTACATTTTTTCCCATTACCAAATTTGCTAAGAAGATCATTTATTACTATTCAATGTAAAACCTGCAGCAAATTATTCTAGAGAAATATAAATTAGTAGCCCTATACAAACACAAAATAAAGCCATTATTGTTTAAAATATTGCTCTTTAAGACTGGGATAGGAATTTCTTTGTCGAGAAGAACATGGTGTGCAGAAGCTTAGATTCAGAATTAAATAACTATAAAACCAGACTACATTACAATGACAAATCTGGGCATTGCTCTGTCTGCATAAGCTGCTGTCATCACTCTGGTTTTAATAATCATTAGATATAAACCATTCATACACTTTAAAAACGATTGTCTCTTGTTGTTGGATGAAGTTCAAGCTTAATTTAGCAATATTACTAATTTTTTAAAAGTTGAACCATTTCCATATTCAATATTTTTAATACCAACTGTAAATAACAAGCCAATTTGGTGTATAATAAATGATCCCTTCCAAATTGCAATCATTTCTAAGCATAGTTATTACCCTAGTCAGTGCAATATCCTGCCCTGGAAAAATGGAAAGGCTTGTAGTATGTGCACATCATTTTTAATACCTAGAATAAAGTTCTGGATTGAGTCCATTTGTTTAATTTATAGATCTAAAATAACCATAAATAGAATTTCATTAAGGATTCATATTTTATCGTGTTAGCTGTGTTTTTGCTTTGTATTTTTTTTTACTCTTAACTAAATGAAATCGTTATTTATTTTTTTCCGAGTAGCAAGAGTGATTCGCTCAGATTTAACTCAAGTTGTTTGTTAAACCATTTAAAAAAATGCAGGTCAAAGAATTCTAATAACAGATACTGTAGGTTCTCTAAAGAAAACTGAAATAAAATCCTCAAAAGGATGGTTAGATTGTCCAAATTTAAACCATATGGATATTGATTGGATAATGGGCGTATTAGATAATTTTGGAAAAAAAATCTGTTTTGGATGGGGTAATAGGAATACAGGGATGGTTGAGATTAAAAATATCTTTCTAAAGCAAATGCAGAATAGTAAATTGAATGATTAACCTTGGTGACCCTTATAGCCCTTGGAGCAATACCATAAGATATTTAGGTGTCCCAAGAATGAAAGAAGTACAGTCAAATATGGGAAGTAATATAACCCTAGAATATTATGATAATTTAGGCCATAATATTACCAATTCAATGCAGAAATTAAATAAAATGTGGTACAAGCTTCTAGAAAGGTTCCTTTTCACCAAGTTTTTAACTGACCAAATTTTGTATACTTTTGTATTTTCTAATATTGGTATCTTATTTGATATGAGGATATTAAAGTTTTAACATGTGGATGCTAATGCTTTACCATAAGGAAGTAAAAAGTAAATGACAATTTTAGAAAATGTTTGGCCTCTTATAACTATCCCTATTTTTAGATATAAATTGGCATGACATTGAGGACAACCAGACCGCAAAAAGGGTACCCTTTTTATATGTCAGGTTGTTTACCACAGTTACCGACAACGGTTACAAACTACCGTATTTATCAGCGTATAACAAGCGCCGGTGTATAACACGCACCTCAAGTTTAGGAGGGAATTTTAGGGAAAAAACTTTTAGGAGGGAAGTTTAAGGAAAAATAAGTTACATTTAAATGCAGCCTTATCAGTGTCCATTGCAGCCTTGTCACAGTGCAGCCTTGCCCCAGTGTTCATTGCAGCCTTGTCAGTGTCCATTGCAGCCTTGTCACAGCATCCATTGCAGCCTTGTCAGTGTCCATTGCAGCCTTGTCACAGCGTCCATTGCAGCCTTGCCCCAGTGTCCACTGCAGCCTTGTCACAGTGCAGCCGTGCAGCCTTGTCACCGTGCAGCCTTGCCACAGTGTCGCCTTGCCCCCAGTGTTTATTGCAGCCTTGCTAATTTAAAATTGGCGCTGCCGAGACTGCGCGGAGCGGGGCGAACGCCGCAGAGAATGCAGCCGAGATACACATTGCCGAGTGTACTCGGCTCTACTCGGCTCTTCTCGGCCCCGCTCACAGTCACGCCGAGTCCCGCCCTATGATGGACATAACACAGGTCCAATGGCGGGACTGGGCGTGACTGTGAGCGGAGCCGAGAAAAGCCGAGTAGAGCCGAGTACACTCGGCTATGTGTATCTCTGCGGCCAACCCCCCCCCCCCCCCCCGCTCCGCTCACAGTCAGCGGAGATCGACGGGGGATAGGTGGGTATCGGCATATAACACGCACCCACGATTTTCCCATGATTTTAAGGGGAAAAAAGTGCGTGTTATACGCCGATAAATACGGTAGTTTACCTTAGTAACAAAATAACAAACCATTTTTCATTAGAGAGGAGTTCTCAAATTCTATCTCAAGATGGCACTCTGGTATCATACATCCCATAGGTTATATAAAAACCAGGTTACTTGTTAACTGTATTTACAGAGACAATAAGCTGCTCAACAGTCAATTGAAATGGAACAATGGTATCTAAGTTCCCATTGTTTGAGGACAGCCTTTATAATTGTTACTAAGGCATTAGTTTGAGAAGCATCCACTTAAACACAACCTGATTTCTGTTATCAACTACTAAACATATTGTCCCATGTAATGTTATGTCTGATTAATAAAAAAAATTCATATATTGTTTATCAAATGCAACACATTCCGCCCTTGATTTTTTTTTCCCTCTCAGACTCCACACAGAAAATCACTTCATTACTAGGGATAAGCCCAATGTTTAAGTGGAATGTAAGTTCAACTCGAACATCGGGTGTTCACCGTTTGCCGAATTTAGAACATTATGGGGCGTTCGTGGGATATTTGACCGCCCGCGGAATGCCCCATAATACACTGTGAGACCGTCAATGCACTGCGAGATCGCTGCTGATTGGCCAAAGCATGCACCTGACCTGAATGCTTTGGCCAATCACAGCACGCTCTTTTGTGAGAGCCATGATTGGCCAAAGGCAGGGTTCCTTTGGCTAGTTATGTCTCAGGGGTCTGAGTCCATGCCCCACACTATGTAAGGCTGCTTACATAGTGGCCGTACATAGTGTTATGAATGAGAGCAGCAAAATGACATTTGTAAAGAAGAAAATGTCATTGAAATTTGCTTGCGGCTGTAATGTATACATATATACATAAAAATTATTGAATACATAAAAATTATATATACTGTGAGGGGGTTAGCTCGGCAGCGGGTGTGTGTGACCCCCGGGATGGGCTCCCCACCCAAAAACAGGCCCAGCAGACGGAGGTTGTGGTTTTCAAAATCAAAAAGGTGCGGTTTATTTTCTATTTACAGTGACAAAAACACAGCAAGGCAAAAAAAAACATAAACAAAATAAATCCTGGTCAACTTGACCTCTGACTAAACTTACAGGTTTCCTAACTAACGACTGGGATCAGCCTAGTGCTGTCCTAGTCCCTGGTTTTAAATGTCCAAGCAAAATATAGCCACACAGGCTTTCTCTCACCGCACAGGGGTTCACTCTCCCTAGACAGTCCACACAGGTCTGCTTCCAGGCATGAGCTAACATCTAATGAAGCTGGGAGTTTTTTATAGAGGCCTAAATGAGCTGACAAGCTTCAGCTGGCCTCATCAACTCCCTGTCTGCACGACGCCCAGCCCTCTCCCTAGAGGTATGAGTCATCAATGAGCCCACTAGTCTCAGCTGGGCTTATACAACTCTCCACCTAGCTGTATAAGTCAGCGTAAAGCCTGAATCTGGGCGAAATATATCTACCCCCCTGGATGCAACCAGGTGACTTTACCTTCCTGCTGTCACATACCCCCCCCTCTTGTTTTAACCTCGGGGTTGGAACACCAGCAATCAGGCATTCATGTACTCGAGACAAAGCATCCACATTCCCCATTTGAACGCCAGGGCGATGCTTTACTGTGAAGTTGAATTCCTGGAGGGCCAGGAACCACCTATTCACTCTTCTATTTGTTTCCTTGTTTTGAGCCATCCACTTTAACGGAGCGTGATCCGTAACCATGTCAAAGTGCCTACCTAGCAGGTAGTACCGAAGGGAATCTAGAGCCCACTTCACCGCTAAACACTCCTTTTCAACGGTGGCGTAATTTACCTCATGGGACTTCAACTTCCTGCTGAGGTAAATGACTGGGTGCTCTTCCCCGTTCCAGACCTGGGACAATACTGCTCCTAACCCCACATCTGACGCATCACTTTGTACGACAAAGTCTCTAGAGAAGTCGGGTGAGTACAACACTGGCTGGCTACATAAGGCTTGTTTCAAGAATTGGAATGCTGCCTCAGCCTCGGGGGTCCATTTAATCATGACCGACCCTTTCCCCTTCGTCAGGTTGGTTAGGGGCACAGCCTTAGAAGCAAAGTGGGGAATGAATCGCCGATAATACCCAGCGATTCCCAGAAAGGCTCGTACCTGCTTCTTGCTGTTGGGACGTGGCCAACTCTGGATGGCCTCGACTTTGTTGAGTTGGGGTTTTATTACTCCCCTCCCAATGGTGTACCCAAGATATTTGGCCTCCTCCTGCCCAATGGTACACTTCTTGGGGTTAGCCGTAAACCCTGCTTCCCGAACAGAGTCCAGGACTGCTTGCACTTTTGGCAGATGTGAGGCCCAATCTGTGCTATGGACAATTATGTCATCCAGGTAAGCCGCAGCATACTTCCGATGGGGCCTCAGCATCTGGTCCATTTTCCGCTGGAATGTGGCCGGCGCATTCTGTAACCCGAACGGCATTCTTTTATATTGGAACGCCCCGTCTGGGGTTACAAATGCGGTTTTCTCTTTGGCCGACTTGGCCAGGGGGATTTGCCAATACCCTTTTGTGAGGTCAAGAGTCGTCATGTATCGGGCTGTTCCCAGCCGGTCGATCAACTCATCTATACGTGGCATGGGGTAGGTGTCAAATTTTGTAACTTTGTTCAACTGACGAAAATCGTTACAAAATCGCCAGCTCCCATCCGGTTTAGGCACCAACACAATGGGACTAGACCAATCACTTTGGGACTCCTCTATCACCCCTAAGTTCAGCATTCTCTGTACTTCCTCCCGTATTGCCTCCCGTCGGGCCTCTGGGATCCGATAGGGTTTTAACTTCACCCTTTCACCGGGCGGGGTAATAATGTCATGCTCTACCCCAGATGTTTGTCCCGGCAGCTCAGAGAATACCTCCTTGTTGCGAAGTACAAACTCCTTAACCTCCTGTTGTTGGGGTTGTGACAAGGTGGCTGCGATTCCAACCTCAGGAATCACGCAACCAGTTTGAGCTGGTGACCAAGTGTCTGCGACTAGGGACTCTCTATCCCTCCAGGCTTTCAACAGATTAACGTGATAGATCTGTTCGGGCTTTCGCCTTCCTGGTTGTCTGACCTTGTAATTCACTTCGCTCACTTTTTCCATTATCTCGTAGGGGCCTTGCCATTTGGCAAGGAATTTACTTTCAACCGTAGGGACAAGTACCAATATCCTATCCCCCGGGGAAAAGGTACGGGTCTTGGCTCCACGGTTGTACACTCTCTGCTGTGCCAACTGCGCTTGGGCCAAATGTTCCTTCACGATGGGCATTACCTGTGCAATTCGATCTTGCATCAGGGCGACATGCTCAATCACACTCCTGTGGGGAGAACTCTCACTTTCCCAAGTTTCCTTGGCAATATCCAACAGCCCTCTTGGGTGTCTCCCATACAGTAACTCAAAGGGGGAGAATCCCGTAGAGGATTGGGGCACCTCCCTAATAGCAAACATCAAATAAGGAAGTAGACAGTCCCAATCCCTTCCATCTCTATCCACCACTTTCTTCAACATTTGTTTTAGGGTTTTGTTGAATCTTTCAACCAGCCCATCGGTTTGTGGGTGATACACAGATGTACGCAATTGCGTCACTTTGAACAATTTACACAGCTCTTTCATAACCCGGGACATAAAGGGTGTACCTTGGTCCGTAAGCAGTTCTTTACAAATACCCACCCGGCTAAAAACAAGAGATAGCTCTTTGGCTATGGTTTTGGCCGAGGTATTTCTGAGAGGGATCGCTTCTGGATAACGGGTGGCATAGTCCATTATAACCAATATGTACTGGTGCCCCCTAGCGGACTTGATTATAGGACCTACCAAATCCATTGCGATTCTCTCAAACGGGACCTCAATGATGGGTAGAGGGACCAGCGGGCTACGGAAATGTGGCATCGGGGCCGACCTCTGACACACAGGGCAGGAGGAACAATAATTTTCTATGTCCTTCATCACCCCAGGCCAATAGAATCTCTGTAATACCCTCTCTCGGGTTTTCTCTGTCCCCAGATGACCTCCAAGAATGTGCCCATGGGCCAACTCCAACACCAACTTCCTGTAAGGTTTGGGCACCACAAGCTGCTCAACGGTTTCTTCTGCCCTTTTTGCCACCCGATACAGTAGGTCCTTCTCTACGCTGAAGTATGGGTAAGTGCCAGTATTATCTGGGTTCACTAACTCGCCATCTATTTTCACTACGTTTTCCCGTGCCTTTATTAGGGCGGGGTCTTTCAACTGTTCTGTGGCAAAGTTTTCCCTGTGAACCTCAAGATCAGAAAACTCCACAGACGGTAGGTTTTCGTCTGAGGAGGTGGGCTCCTCTCCAGTTTCTTGAGTCTCCCCTGCCAATACTGACAAGGGAAATTCCGGAGAGTCCTCACCACTCTCAGGGGAGTTCTGGCTATCACATTCCTGGTACATAGGGGCACCAGTGGGGGGCTCAGGATCATCCCACAGTTCCCAGAACTTCGGAAAATCCCTTCCCACAATGGCGTCATGCGGTAACTGAGATACTAAGCCCACTGGATGAGAGAGGGTACCTCTGGGGGTCTCGAAACACACTGTAGTCACTGGATACTCTCGGGTGTCCCCATGCACACAAATAACGGCTACCTTGCTATTCCCAGAGACCTCTGTTTTAACTAACTCAGCCTTTATCAGGGTCACAAGGCTACCTGAATCCAGCAATACCACAACATTTCTACCATTAATACACATTTTGCATAAATGTTTCTCAGTTCCCCGAATGGCAGTGCATGCGACTGTCGCACACAGCGACTGACGTCTGCCCGTCAGAAAGTCACACTGCATGGGTTCCTCCACAACCGGGCAATTTGCTGCAATATGTCCCGCTTGCCGGCAGCGGTAGCAAACGATCCTTCTTGCGGCCTCTTGAGCCGCTGATTTCCCAGGCTGTTCTCGCCAAACTTGGGGTAGAGCTCCCACCCTCTCACTCTCTCCACCCTCACCCCTTGGAATCCTCTTATCCGCCCCTGGGGATGGTCTGGTCTTAGGGTGGAAAGTCCGAGTGTCTCTGGAAGAGGCCGTCAGGTTCTCTGTAGCCAAGTATTTCTCCACACGATCCACAAGACCATCGGCCGTCTCTGGGTCTCCATGGCTTACCCACTTTTGGATGGCAGTAGGAAGAGCTCTCAAAAACCGATCCATTACAACACGTTCCACAATCTTTGGTGCGGACAAAGTCTCTGGCTGTAGCCACTTTCTGCTCAGGTGAATGAGATCATACATTTGAGACCTGGGGGGTTTTCCAAGCTGGAAAGTCCAGTTATGCACACGCTGAGCCCGGACAGCCAGGGTGACACCCAGCCTTGCCAATATTTCAGCTTTTAGCATCACATAGTCTTTTGCTTGGTTAGGCTCTAGGTCATAGTAAGCTTTCTGCGATTCACCAGTTAACAGAGGAGCCACTAGTCCAGCCCACTGCTCCTCAGGCCACTTTTCTCTTTCAGCGGTCCTTTCAAATGTGGTCAAAAATACCTCTGGATCATCCTCTCCAGTCATTTTTGTCAATAAACGACTCACCCCAAAGGACGCGGTATTAGTGGGACGGCTTTCCTCACTGGTCTGCGGACGTTGCTGCATTACTGCTTCCATCTGTTGTTGTAGTCTCTGCTCTTGTTTCTGCAACAGGTCTATGAAGCGGGCCTCAGATTGCTGTTGGGCTTGTTGCTGAGCCTCCAGACTCTGTTGTAAAGTTGCAAGGCTCTGTTGATGAGCTTGCTGCTGGGCTGCAAGGCTCCTTTGCAAACCTGCATTTGTCTGCTGTTGATTGGCATTTGCTAGAGCCAGCTGTTTCAGTATCTCCTCCATGCTGGCTTAAAAAAAAACTGCCACTGGTTCTCCACCAACTGTGAGGGGGTTAGCTCGGCAGCGGGTGTGTGTGACCCCCGGGATGGGCTCCCCACCCAAAAACAGGCCCAGCAGACGGAGGTTGTGGTTTTCAAAATCAAAAAGGTGCGGTTTATTTTCTATTTACAGTGACAAAAACACAGCAAGGCAAAAAAAAACATAAACAAAATAAATCCTGGTCAACTTGACCTCTGACTAAACTTACAGGTTTCCTAACTAACGACTGGGATCAGCCTAGTGCTGTCCTAGTCCCTGGTTTTAAATGTCCAAGCAAAATATAGCCACACAGGCTTTCTCTCACCGCACAGGGGTTCACTCTCCCTAGACAGTCCACACAGGTCTGCTTCCAGGCATGAGCTAACATCTAATGAAGCTGGGAGTTTTTTATAGAGGCCTAAATGAGCTGACAAGCTTCAGCTGGCCTCATCAACTCCCTGTCTGCACGACGCCCAGCCCTCTCCCTAGAGGTATGAGTCATCAATGAGCCCACTAGTCTCAGCTGGGCTTATACAACTCTCCACCTAGCTGTATAAGTCAGCGTAAAGCCTGAATCTGGGCGAAATATATCTACCCCCCTGGATGCAACCAGGTGACTTTACCTTCCTGCTGTCACAATACATACAAATTTATATACATAAAAACTATTGAAAAAAATGGCATGAGTTCCCCCACCTCAGTCCATTACCAGGCCCTTTGGGGATATTAAGGGAAACCCTGCACAAAATGTAAAAAAAAATGTTTTTTTTAAATTGTGTGGGGGTAACCCCAAAATCCATACCAGGTCCTTAGGGTAAAAAAAAAAGGCGTGGGGGTCCCCCCAAATCCATACCAGAACCTTATGTGAGCATGCAACCTGGCAGGTCGCAGGAAAAGGGGGGATGAGAGAGCGCCCCCCCTTTAAATGGTACCGGGCCACATGCCCTCAACATGAGGAGGGTGCTTTGGGGTCCCCCCAAAACACCTTGTCCCCATGTTGATGGGGACAAGGGCCTCTTCCCCAAAACCCTTGCCCGGTGATTGTGGGGGTCTGTGGGTGGGGGGCTTATCGGAATCTAGAAGCCCCCTTAAACAAGGGGACCCCCAGATCCCAGCCCACCCTCAGCTATATAACCGGGTGGCCCCGCCCTCAGCTATATAACAGCTGTCAGTGCAAAAAGGCTGCAGTCACGAGACACCTCCCATCAAGGCAGAGTTTTTAGTTTTGTTTTTTTTCTCGGGTTGTCAGGGCTGTGATCGAAAATGAATGGAGATCGCGGGACATTTTTTTTTATATATATATATATATATAAAATAAAGGACTTGTCCCAAACTGTCTCCTGTCTTTTTTTACTTTTTTGGGTGCATGTGTACAATGTACCCGATACCCATTCACATAAAGGGGAGGGATCTGGGGGTCCCCTTGTTACATAGTTACATAGTAGGTGAGGCCGGAAAAAGACACAAGTCCATCAAGTCAGACCTATGTGTGTGATTTTATGTCAGTATTCAGGGCCGGACTGGCCTACCAGGATACCGGGACATTTCCCTGGGGCCGGTTTGAGCTAAGCAGTGGCTGTGGGCGGCTGCAGCGCTCCTCTCACTCCTCCTGTCACACACAGCAGGCACGGAGTTCAGTGTGAAATGTTCAGCCGCGCTGCCTGTGACAAAGGTCCCGCCCTCCTCCTAGACCAGCTCCTGTGATAGACGCAGTGTTCTGTCTATCACACGAGCTGGTCTAGGAGGAGGGCGGGACCTTTTTCACAGGCAGTGCGGCCGAACATTTCACACTGAACTCTGTGACACAGCGGGAGATGGATGCCTGCTGTGTGTAATCCAGCCAGGCACTAACTGTAGTGAGGCTGCAATGATGAGCATGGTAAGGCTGCAATGGGCATGGTAAGGCTGCAATGGGCATGGTAAGGCTGTAATGGGCATGGTAAGGCTGCAATGGGCATGGTAAGGCTGCAATTATGGGCACGGTAAGGCTGCAATTATGGGCACGGTGAGGCTGCAATTGTGGACACGGTAAGGCTGCAATGGGCATGGTAAGGCTGCAATTATGGGCATGGTAAGGCTTCAATTGTGGGCACGGTAAGGCTGCAATGGGCATGGTAAGGCTGCAATTATTGGCACGGTAAGGCTGCAATTGTGGGCACGGTAAGGCTGCAATGGACATGGTAAGGCTGCAATTATGGGCACGGTAAGGCTGCAATTGTGGGCACAGTAAGGCTGCAATGGGCATGGTAAGGCTGCAATTATGGGTATAAAATATCGGGGTATTAACTGCGCTAATGTGAGAGGAAGGATATTGAAAAAATATGTGCTAGTCACACAATGGCTGCGACAAATAAATATGTGAAACCATACAAAAACAGCATAAAATTCAAAAATATATCGCGCCCAAATAAATGAAAAAGTGAAAATTGAATGATAAAAAATTATTAACATACACAAGTGACACAAACCATAAGGTATCAAATCACCTGAGGACGCCACTACATCCACAAAAGTTAATGTAAATTATTTGAGGTATATGGTTCAAAGTGACACAAACTAAATACCAAAAACAAAGCAATCATTCAAAATTAATAACCACCAAACAATTATGATATTACAAAAATATATGAAAGTATAAAAGTAAATACATATGTGTTAAAGTGCTTAAGAGAGTCTATATAGCATAGCTCCAAACAACCAAAACTGAAGGAGAAGGAAGTCCAACACATATGTAGATATAAAGGGAATATTTCCTTCACACTGGAGAAAAGGAAGCTCTGAAAGATGTTTCAAAACGTAAGATGATGGTGCAAGAGAAGTGCCCCAGAAGATCCACAGAAGTCAAAAGGAGCCACATCCACCTCGATGAGTGAGTACTTAAAGATGGGTACGTTACCAGAAATGATGGACCTCCACTATGACAAGGTCTAACGAGCCTGCAGATATCACCCTCTGCGGGGTACCGGAGTGGATCCACCAGATGTCAATAGGTTGTGGTCCTAATACTGATTCTTAGCGTCCGCTGTGCTTCATTCACTGAAGCTGCTGCAATTGGTCTCTCCAGACGGTGAAAAAACGAACCTCCAAGTTTGTATAGAGATACATGAAAAAGAGGAGAGGGACTCGAGTAGTGTAATACCTCAATATAAATTTATTCCCAGTTGCAGAGGTATACAGGTAAGAAGTTACAAAAAAAGATAAAAAAACAATAATTTAAAATAGCCGGCATAAAGTGGCGTTCGCCCGTGCTAGCGGGGTCACGTAGTAGTGACGTCAGTGCGTTGCACCGCCCTGACTAGTTTCGTTTACTCCAAACGTTTTCAAAGGGCGCGGGCGACGCACTGAAGTGTCACTCAATATATAATAGCGAGGCGCGGACCGCGCCTCGCTTTCATGTCTGTTGTCCTGACGATACAGTCATGGCGCATCCACGCCTCGTTTCCACATCGTCAATCATGATAGTGAAATCCTGACGTACGTCCAATACCATTACGCTCGTACAAGGGGAGGGGCCAAGAACTCGCAACCTCCTCCCTGGACAGCGGAAGGAATGGCAAAGCAATACGTACAAATGGAATGCATCCAAGCCTCACTTTCACATCAGCAGTCATGATAGTAAATCGTGACGGAGACGTGATTACATTCCACTGATGCTAGGGGAGGAAAAAATAAAAAACTCGACCGCCCCCATCAACAGTAAAAAAGCGTCCCACCCACGTCTATAAGGACGTGGATGACATGCAAATTAGATTCAGTCTAGAACATTGATGTTTGAATCAATATACACACGACAGAATTAAGAAACATATTCACCAAAAATTAAAGGTCCACATATAGCGGAAATGAACCTTAAACCTTAAACCAGAATAAAACAATAATACAATAATCGTAAAACAGGATGGAATACATATTAGTACTAATAATGCAGAAATCCGCATATAGGCTAAAAAAACAACAACTGAATAAACAGCTGACTGCATGGTAATTAATAGTAGTTAATAATAAAAAGTTAAACTTAATGTATCAACTTATAATCTAAATAGCACATAAAGTTACCTGCTAATACACAATAATATAAAGAACTGATGAACTATACTCTATACATTCATCTAACAGTCTGAGAAAGATAATAATTAATTCTCAAAGAGATAGAAATGGGGAGGTTACACCAATTAAGGGGTATGAAGCATCACTTCCCGAAGAGTAATACTGGTAAATATATTAAACTCAACTGTTCAAGGAAGAGGGGGGGAGGGAGGTTTGGGAAGAATGGGGTTAGGAAAAGAATGGGGGGGGGAAAGTTTGAATGATCAAGAATTATCTATAAATGCATTGATTTCAATGTCTACATTCAACCCAAACGGTCTAAGACTTTTAACCCTATATATCCAACCCATTTCGAGTTTGGATATCGCACGCCTCTTCGAGCCACCCCTCCAATGACTCTTCAGCTTGTCTATAGCCACAAAGGATGTCCCACCAGGGTCCCTATTGTGGACATCCCTGTAATGTCTAGACACAGAGTGCCCCTTAAAACCTCTCCTAATATTTCCGATATGTTCATTGAGCCTAACTTGAAAGGCCCGAACAGTCCTTCCGATATACTGTAACCCACAGGGGCAGGTAAGGAGGTACACAACGTGGGTAGTTGAACACGTAATAAAGGTTTTAATGTCAAACTGCTGAGAAGTGCTATTGGAGACAAAATTCAGAGTTTTCCGTTCCTTGATATGGTTGACATTGCAGACCGCACATTTTTTACATTTATGATACCCCACCAGATTTTGAAAGAACATAGGTTTATTGATAGGAGGGTCACATATGTTAGGGGCCAATGAATCTCTCAAAGAGGGTACACCCCTAAATACCACCTGCGGGTGATCAGGTAGTATGGATCCCAGCACCACATCATCCTTAATAATGTGCCAATGCTTGTGAATCAGCTTTCTCACCAGATAATGCTGGTTAGAGAAGCCAGTAATGAATGGCACAGTAAAGGGAATTTTATCATCTGTATTGACCATTCTATCACTCAAAAGTGACTCCCTATCCAATTGTTCCACTTCCAAAGATTTGTGTTTAAGATCACTGGCGAGATATCCTTTCTCGAGAAATCTCCTAGTCAGGATATCAGCCTGCTCTCTATAATCACTGAGTTTGGTACAATTTCGCCTTAGGCGCACATATTGGCTTTTGGGAACTGCATTGAGCCATGAACGGTGATGACAGCTGTCTTGGGGTATGAAAGCATTCCTGTCTGTAGTTTTAAAATAAGTGGAAGTAATAAACCGTCCCTCCTCCACCTTGATCTGGAGATCCAAAAAATGTATGGACTTCTGGTCTGCTTCGTATTTTAATTCAATGCCCCTATCGTTCATGTTTAAAGACTTCATGAACAGATCCAGGGACTCTTTAGATCCCCTCCATAGGAGGAGGACGTCATCGATATACCTGGCCCATAGGGCAAGTTGTGGTCTCTCGACAGCATAGATGACGTCCTCCTCCCACTTCCCCATAAAGAGGTTAGCCAAACTGGGGGCAAATTTTGCCCCCATGGCTACCCCCCTATGTTGTAGAAAAAACGTATTGCTAAACCAAAAAAAATTATGAGTAGTTGCGAAATTAAGAAGTTCCAAAATGAACTTCCTGTGCTTCCGTGGTAATCCTGAATCCCTATTCAGAAAATACTTTACTGAGGAGATTCCCCATTCATGGGGTATGATTGTATAAAGGGATGTCACGTCTGCAGTGACCATCCACAAATCATCCTCATATGGCGTTGCACACAATAAGTTAATAACTTGTTTACTGTCCCTAAGATAAGCTGGTAGTGCCTTAACTAATGGTTGTAAGTACCCCTCAATGTATTTGCCTGCTCTAGAAGTAATGGAGTCAATTCCACTTATGATGGGACGACCCGGTGGATGTATAGGGTTTTTGTGTATTTTAGGCAAATAGTATATGACGGGCAATCTAGACGAACTCGGGACTAAAAATGCTTTTTCTTTTTTATTCAAAATTCCTGTGCTGAAGCCCTTTTCAACTAAATTGACAAGGGTTCTCCTATACGCGGGACGTGGGTCACCGGGTAAGGGAACGTAAGTATTCCTATCTCCCACCAGAGAATTTAACTCCTCTAAATAGTCTATTTTATTCAAAATAAAAATTCCACCCCCCTTATCGGCGGGGCGGATAACAATCTGCTTATTATCACACAGCTGATCCAAACCTGTCTGGAGAGATTTATTTAATTTTACATTTTTGAGTTTGATTTTTTCTAAATCTCTAAGGAGAACGTCCCTAAACACTCTAACAGAAGGAGTCAAACCTCCTGGAGGGTTAAAAAGGGACGCATTGGCCAAATTTGAATGTAATATGCCATCGGACCTAATTGAGCTAGGTTTGATAGGGTTAGACATAATATATCTCTTTACGCTAAGTTTTCTACTGTACTTATGTATATCCATGTAGGTCTGAAATTTATTCAGCCTACATGGAGGGGCAAACTTTAATCCTTTGTCTAAAATAGACATTTCATCCGTAGAGAGGGTGACCGAGCTAAGGTTATAAATGCCCTGGCCCACTATACCCTTTTTCTTTTGTTGCCTCGATCTCCTTCCTCCTCTGGTTCCTCTCTTCGTTCTCTGGGTTTCTGATTTTGATCTACCCTGTGAAAATCCCCATATTGTGGATAGGGTCTATGTCGCCGTGGTTCCTGTTGATATCCAAAATCACTGGGACGATCCCCTCTGGGAGGAAGAGGAGGGAGGGGAGGTGGATAATGTCTAGAGGATCCATCATTCCACATATCCCTATTAGAGGTACGGTTATCATGATAATGATCCCAGTCCCCATACGGATAAGAGCCGTCATGGAGAGGTTGGAATCTATTATATACAGGCACTCAAAAATAGAAAATGACCCGACGCACTCAAGGGAAACAAGAGCATGCTTCCATCCCTGTATAAACGTATAAAGTAGGGGGGGGGATGTGGGACTTTAAATGAAGCATGTCGTTGTGAAATAAAAAGGGAAAGGGAACATTGATTAAAAATGTATATTTAATTATATGCCATATACCCCTAGGGGTTGTCCATATTATGAAAAAGCAAAAACATTCATTTGTATACCATAATAAATTATAGGCAATCATACATGATTTACAGGATAATCATGGTAATAAATGTTCAGCTAATATTCAAAGGACATAGTTGAAACAATCAGTATACACATAAATACAGAAGTCACAAGATCAGGACACAAAAGCAAATAAATATAATAAAAATTCATGATTAAAAAGACAAAGGCTGAGCCATCATAGACTAACAACCAAATAATACAGAAAAACTGGGCTGGACATCATGAGTTGAGAACCCGACGCGTTTCTTGGCTTCTACCAATCATCAGGGGTATGATGTATAATTATATAAACTCTAAAAATTGGGAAAATAAATAGGTAATTAATTGGTAAATGGGGATTGAAAATTACAATGGGGAATTGACAATGGGGGCCATATGATGGAATTACTCACAGAGCAGCCCGTGAGTTAAGTCCAGATCCGGCGGCAGATTTAAAAGTGATTCAGACAAGCCATCTCACCCGGGGTTGAGGCAGGCATTAAACCGTTTCCACATGGACCAAAGGGCTAAGGGTAGGCACGGCAGCCAGGATAAGGGATGCAGCAAAAAATAGGTGTAAATCAATTCTAAAAGAAAAAGAAAATGGAAACGTCAAAGTGAGGGACTGCAAATGGAGTAAAAGGTGTTTCTATGGATAAGGGAGATACCATATATCCAAAAGATATACGAAGTAAGTGAAGTGATGAGGTATGGGTGTGTGTGTAAGGATGGAGTGTGGATTGTAGGGTAATTAGTGGATAGGTGGAATGTGAAGGTTACCTGCTGATGGCACAGTATTGAATATAATGATCCTTGAATCATCAAGGGGAGTGAGGGAATGAGCTGCCAGTCTGACCCCGCTAAATACCCGTGGTCCTGGGCGGATCCCTGCCAACGTCATGTATGGACGTCTAGAGGAGGCGGGAAGGACCCCCATCTAGGGCAAATAGTGCCCCAGTGGGTGGTCCATCCACCTCCGCCATGGCGTGCGGTGGAATGAGCAAGCAAAGTACCCGCTCGCGGCGTCTGAAGGCGCCATTCGTGGGACCCGCTGGCGTCATGACGCCGACGCACTGAGGTTCAGCCCCGCCCCCGTCACAAGACGAGTAGGGGGAAGAGACTGAGTGCGTCGCAACCCCGGAAGTGAGAAAAACAGTGTTCCAGTCTCACATCTGCAAGCCGGACTGGCTGTCTTAAAGTATAGGGACAGGGAAAAGGGATTGGGAAGGGGGGATTTATTGGTTATTTAAATGGGATCTAATTGGTTACTAATAAATGAACAATGGTGATAAAATTACTTTTATAAAAGAGTTTAATATAACTTGTATGGCTGTTGTGTGACTGTAAGGAAAAATGGTTAAATCTACAAATTATCGGCTCAGGATCATGAAAAACACATATGGATATGGGAATGAATACAGTAAACACATAATGAACAGTAAATCGGTGCGTGGGGTCGTTGGTTACGGGTGTCTACCACCCAATTCGTAGAGAAACTCAAAAATAGAAAATGACCCGACGCACTCAAGGGAAACAAGGGCATGCTTCCATCCCTGTATAAACGTATAAAGTAGGGGGGGGGGGAGGATGTGGGACTTTAAATGAAGCATGTCGTTGTGAAATAAAAAGGGAAAGGGAACATTGATTAAAAATGTATATTTAATTATATGCCATATACCCCTAGGGGTTGTCCATATTATGAAAAAGCAAAAACATTCATTTGTATACCATAATAAATTATAGGCAATCATACATGATTTACAGGATAATCATGGTAATAAATGTTCAGCTAATATTCAAAGGACATAGTTGAAACAATCAGTATACACATAAATACAGAAGTTACAAGATCAGGACACAAAAGCAAATAAATATAATAAAAATTCATGATTAAAAAGACAAAGGCTGAGCTGAACATCATAGACTAACAACCAAATAATACAGAAAAACTGGGCTGGACATCATGAGTTGAGAACCCAACGCGTTTCTTGGCTTCTACCAATCATCAGGGGTATGATGTATAATTATATAAACTCTAAAAATTAGGAAAATAAATAGGTAATTAATTGGTAAATGGGGATTGAAAATTACAATGGGGAATTGACAATGGGGGCCATATGATGGAATTACTCACAGAGCAGCCCGTGAGTTAAGTCCAGATCCGGCGGCAGATTTAAAAGTGATTCAGACACGCCATCTCACCCGGGGTTGAGGCAGGGTGTAAACCGTTTCCACATGGACCAAAGGGCTAAGGGTAGGCACGGCAGCCAGGATAAGGGATGCAGCAAAAAATAGGTGTAAATCAATTCTAAAAGAAAAAGAAAATGGAAACGTCAAAGTGAGGGACTGCAAATGGAGTAAAAGGTGTTTGTATGGATAAGGGAGATACCATATATCCAAAAGATATACGAGGTAAGTGAAGTGATGAGGTATGGGTGTGTGTGTAAGGATGGAGTGTGGATTGTAGGGCAATTAGTGGATAGGTGGAATGTGAAGGTTACCTGCTGATGGCACAGTATTGAATATAATGATCCTTGAATCATCAAGGGGAGTGAGGGAATGAGCTGCCAGTCTGACCCCGCTAAATACCCGTGGTCCTGGGCGGATCCCTGCCAACGTCATGTATGGACGTCTAGAGGAGGCGGGAAGGACCCCCATCTAGGGCAAATAGTGCCCCAGTGGGTGGTCCATCCACCTCCACCATGGCGTGCGGTGGAATGAGCAAGCAAAGTACCCGCTCGCGGCGTCTGAAGGCGCCATTCGCGGGACCCGCTGGCGTCATGACGCCGACGCACTGAGGTTCAGCCCCGCCCCCGTCACAAGACGAGTAGGGGGAAGAGACTGAGTGCGTCGCAACCCCGGAAGTGAGAAAAACAGTGTTTACTGTATTCATTCCCATATCCATATGTGTTTTTTCATGATCCTGAGCCGATAATTTGTAGATATAACCATTTTTCCTTACAGTCACACAACAGCCATACAAGTTATATTAAACTCTTTTATAAAAGTAATTTTATCACCATTGTTCATTTATTAGTAACCAATTAGATCCCATTTAAATAACCAATAAATCCCCCCTTCCCAATCCCTTTTCCCTGTCCCTATACTTTAAGACAGCCAGTCGGGCTTGCAGATGTGAGACCGGAACACTGTTTTTCTCACTTCCGGGGTTGCGACGCACTCAGTCTCTTCCCCCTACTCGTCTTGTGACGGGGGCGGGGCTGAACCTCAGTGCGTCGGCGTCATGACGCCAGCGGGTCCCGCGAATGGCGCCTTCAGACGCCGCGAGCGGGTACTTTGCTTGCTCATTCCACCGCACACCATGGCGGAGGTGGATGGACCACCCACTGGGGTACTATTTGCCCTAGATGGGGGTCCTTCCCGCCTCCTCTAGACGTCCATACATGATGTTGGCAGGGATCCGCCCAGGACCACGGGTATTTAGTGGGGTCAGACTGGCAGCTCATTCCCTCACTCCCCTTGATGATTCAAGGATCATTATATTCAATACTGTGCCATCAGCAGGTAACCTTCACATTCCACCTATCCACTAATTGCCCTACAATCCACACTCCATCCTTACACACACACCCATACCTCATCACTTCACTTACTTCGTATATCTTTTGGATATATGGTATCTCCCTTATCCATACAAACACCTTTTACTCCATTTGCAGTCCCTCACTTTGACGTTTCCATTTTCTTTTTCTTTTAGAATTGATTTACACCTATTTTTTGCTGCATCCCTTATCCTGCCTGCCGTGCCTACCCTTAGCCCTTTGGTCCATGTGGAAACGGTTTATACCCTGCCTCAACCCCGGGTGAGATGGCTTGTCTGAATCACTTTTAAATCTGCCGCCGGATCTGGACTTAACTCACGGGCTGCTCTGTGAGTAATTCCATCATATGGCCCCCATTGTCAAATCCCCATTTACCAATTAATTACCTATTTATTTTCCCAATTTTTAGAGTTTATATAATTATACATCATACCCCTGATGATTGGTAGAAGCCAAGAAACGCGTCGGGTTCTCAACTCATGATGTCCAGCCCAGTTTTTCTGTATTATTTGGTTGTTAGTCTATGATGTTCAGCTCAGCCTTTGTCTTTTTAATCATGAATTTTTATTATATTTATTTGCTTTTGTGTCCTGATCTTGTAACTTCTGTATTTATGTGTATACTGATTGTTTCAACTATGTCCTTTGAATATTAGCTGAACATTTATTACCATGATTATCCTGTAAATCATGTATGATTGCCTATAATTTATTATGGTATACAAATGAATGTTTTTGCTTTTTCATAATATGGACAACCCCTAGGGGTATATGGCATATAATTAAATATACATTTTTAATCAATGTTCCCTTTCCCTTTTTATTTCACAACGACATGCTTCATTTAAAGTCCCACATCCTCCCCCCCCCCCCTACTTTATACGTTTATACAGGGATGGAAGCATGCCCTTGTTTCCCTTGAGTGCGTCGGGTCATTTTCTATTTTTGAGTTTCTCTACGAATTGGGTGGTAGACACCCGCAACCAACGACCCCACGCACCGATTTACTGTTCATTATGTGTTTACTGTATTCATTCCCATATCCATATGTGTTTTTCATGATCCTGAGCCGATAATTTGTAGATATAACCATTTTTCCTTACAATCACACAACAGCCATACAAGTTATATTAAACTCTTTTATAAAAGTAATTTTATCACCATTGTTCATTTATTAGTAACCAATTAGATTCCATTTAAATAACCAATAAATCCCCCCTTCCCAATCCCTTTTCCCTGTCCCTATACTTTAAGACAGCCAGTCCGGCTTGCAGATGTGAGACCTGAACACTGTTTTTCTCACTTCCGGGGTTGCGACGCACTCAGTCTCTTCCCCCTACTCGTCTTGTGACGGGGGCGGGGCTGAACCTCAGTGCGTCGGCGTCATGACGCCAGCGGGTCCCGCGAATGGCGCCTTCAGACGCCGCGAGCGGGTACTTTGCTTGCTCATTCCACCGCACGCCATGGCGGAGGTGGATGGACCACCCACTGGGGCACTATTTGCCCTAGATGGGGGTCCTTCCCGCCTCCTCTAGACGTCCATACATGACGTTGGCAGGGATCCGCCCAGGACCACGGGTATTTATCGGGGTCAGACTGGCAGCTCATTCCCTCACTCCCATTGATGATTCAAGGATCATTATATTCAATACTGTGCCATCAGCAGGTAACCTTCACATTCCACCTATCCACTAATTGCCCTACAATCCACACTCCATCCTTACACACACACCCATACCTCATCACTTCACTTACTTCGTATATCTTTTGGATATATGGTATCTCCCTTATCCATACAAACACCTTTTACTCCATTTGCAGTCCCTCACTTTGACGTTTCCATTTTCTTTTTCTTTTAGAATTGATTTACACCTATTTTTTGCTGCATCCCTTATCCTGGCTGCCGTGCCTACCCTTAGCCCTTTGGTCCATGTGAAAACGGTTTATACCCTGCCTCAACCCCAGGTGAGATGGCTTGTCTGAATCACTTTTAAATCTGCCGCCGGATCTGGACTTAACTCACGGGCTGCTCTGTGAGTAATTCCATCATATGGCCCCCATTGTCAATTCCCCATTGTAATTTTCAATCCCCATTTACCAATTAATTACCTATTTATTTTCCCAATTTTTAGAGTTTATATAATTATACATCATACCCCTGATGATTGGTAGAAGCCAAGAAACGCGTCGGGTTCTCAACTCATGATGTCCAGCCCAGTTTTTCTGTATTATTTGGTTGTTAGTCTATGATGTTCAGCTCAGCCTTTGTCTTTTTAATCATGAATTTTTATTATATTTATTTGCTTTTGTGTCCTGATCTTGTAACTTCTGTATTTATGTGTATACTGATTGTTTCAACTATGTCCTTTGAATATTAGCTGAACATTTATTACCATGATTATCCTGTAAATCATGTATGATTGCCTACAATTTATTATGGTATACAAATGAATGTTTTTGCTTTTTCATAATATGGACAACCCCTAGGGGTATATGGCATATAATTAAATATACATTTTTAATCAATGTTCCCTTTCCCTTTTTATTTCACAATGACATGCTTCATTTAAAGTCCCACATCCTCCCCCCCTACTTTATTATATACAGGCATTTGGTATCCCCCATAAGGTTCTCTACCAAAGGGGTCCCATATGGACCACCATATCCTCTGTCATCATTCCGAGCTTGTTGCGGTCTAGGTGTCTTATTTTTATTCCTCCACGTAGGAGATTTGGGGGGGGCTCCTTTAGGATAGACACCCCCAGGTTTTGCAATTATGGGCATGGTGAGGCTGCAATTATGGGCATGGTGAGGCTGCAATTGTGGGCACGGTAAGGCTGCTATGGGCATGGTAAGGCTGCAATTATGGGCACAGTAAGGCTGCAATTGTGGGCACGGTAAGGCTGCAATGGGCATGTTAAGGCTGCAATGATGGGCATGGTGAGGCTGCAATGATGGGCATTGTGAGGCTGCATTGATGGGTACAGTGAGGCTGCAATGATGGGCACAGTAAGGCTGCAATGGTGAGCACAGTGAGGCTGCATTGATGGGCAAAGTGAGGCTGCAATGATGGGCACAGTGAAGCTGCATTGATGGACAGTGAGGCTGCATTGATGGATACAGTGAGGCTGCATTGATGGGCAGTGAGGCTGCATTGATGGGTACAGTGAGGCTGCAATGATGGGTACAATGAGGCTGAAATGATGAGTACAGTGAGGCTACATTGATGGGTACAGTGAGGCTGCAATGATGGGCACAGTGAGGCTGCCGCAATGGGCACAGTGAGGCTGCCGGGATGGGCACTGTGAGGCTGCAATGATGGGCACAGTGAGGCGGCATTGATGGGCAGTGAGGCTGCATTGATGGGTACAGTGAGGCTGCATTGGTGGGCACAGCAAGGCTGCATGGATGGACACAGTAAGGCTGCATGGACTGGCAGAGAGGCTGCATTGATGGGCACAGTGAGGCTGTATTGATGGGCACAGTGAGGCTGCATTGACGGGCACAGTAAGGCTGCATTGATGGCACAGTGAGGCTGCATTTGATGGGCACTGGTGAGGCTGCATTAATCTCCTGTACCATGCCCGCAGCCTCCAACATCTCCTGTACCATGCCCGCAGCCTCTGACATCTCCTGTACCATGCCCACAGCCTCTTACATCTTGACATCTTCTGTACCATGCCCATAGCCTCTGACATCTCCTGTACCATGCCCGCAGCCTCTGACATCTTGACATCTCCTGTACCATGCCCGCAGCCTATGACATCTTGACATCTCCTGTACCATGCCCACAGCCTCTGACATCTTGACATCTCCTGTACCATGTCATGGGAAGCAGTAACTTGGTACCTGTTATGCCCTGTTCTTTCATGAACCTTGTGTGAATACTGAACTCTGCACTCCAGGTGTGGAATCTGCACCCCAACACCAATCATCCTCTCATATGGTGTGCTTTTGGCTATTGGCCTAGAATTTAACAACATGACCGGATCCCACCCCCTTAGTGTATGTGTGGGTATATGTTTGTGTATCTGGTCCTTCAATAGCCCGTTGTATCTTTCAATCAAACCAGCTCCCTGTGGATGGTATAGGATGTGGCACAACCAGTACACTCCGGAATCTTTGCTGTACTGTTAATTCGGTGAAGTGTGATTCATTATCACTTTGGACTTGTTTTCTGACAACCATAAGAAACTAAAAGTTTCTGGAGCAGTTGACGTGTTGCAGCTTGATCTGCACGATTGCAAGGATGAACAAGCAAAAGTCCTGAATAGATGTCCACTGCAGTGCAACAATAACTCCATTGTTAACCCCGGGGCAGGGGACTAATGAAGTAAATCTACCAAATCTCTGCAGGCCCCTCACCCCTCTTAATAAACCCAGAGGAGTACTTTTGCAATAGCCATTGTCGCACTTCTCCACACACTGTACAGTTCCCTAATACAGTCTGTTGGAAGGCAACATGAATTAATATAATTTCTAGAGTTTATACATATCTGTTTTCATTCCCAACGGTCAGCCAGGCTGAGGCTTGCAGTTTCCTGAAGGACAGGATGCCCCCCCCCCAGTTAAGCCTCTACATTTACATGATACTAGCTCCAATCTGTCTGCAAAATTCCTTGATTAGCCTCCGCAAACAAGCTTCAAAGGGAGGTGTAACTGCCAACATAAGTAGAGGTAATGATCAAAGGCCAGCAAGCTATTGGAGATGATATGGGCAATACTGCCCCCAGAGGTCAAGTATGGCAGGACAGTCAGTAATATAATCTATTGAGGAGGATTGTCCTGTGAACACTATGATTGGTCCAAAGGCAAATGGGCTGGCAATGGGGGAAGTTTGAATGAGTTACGACTGAGGTTCTTTAAATAGGACTGTTTGAAACAGAGAGCTCTCTTTTCCATCTTGAGCTCAGCCAACAAGGATTCTACCTAGAGGGGGTGATAAGTATCTTTTATTATTGTTATAGGCTACATAGATATCTGCTGTTTAGTTTATGATATTCCTATTTTCTTGGGAAATAAATGTAACATTGTTTACTAAGCAAATGTGTCTGTCTTCATAGCTAACATTATATCATTAGGCCTAGCCTACTCTGATAGATTACCTAATTATAGGGATTATACAATTGATACATATATGCAATAGTTATATAGGGTACAAAAGAGTATATAATATTGCAATTTTATTACTTCACAGTCTTTATCATGTCCATGGATATAGGCAATCCCCTCTGCTGTGCCCATAGATATGTTGCTTTATGCCCCAAATGTCCAATTGGCACAACTGAATTTATCTTGGCAATTTCATATGGGCAACAGTGCCTGGATAGTTTGCACAACTGTCTCTGAAATTTTCCTCTGCAGCCCAGTCCAGATCATTTCCAGGAATTTTACCTCTGTGGCAGGTCCTTGGACTTGTCAGGAGTAGCTACTGTAGTTAATTACTAGGGATCCATTGACTTCTCTCTACGTTTGGCCTGGTTGTACTTTCCTCTTCTACCACTAGGTGGCCGGGCACTAGGAGGTATTAGATTGAGAAGGACAACTCAAGGTCAGGTTATGGGTATATGGGGTATCTCAGCCAATAGGCAGGGAATTTGTTGAATCCCTTGACCTGCTGGGAGAGCCTATGTATTCGGGTGTGGTCAGGTGATCCAGGTTCTTGTGTGCCACCCAGACCACCGTCTGGGTGGACGTGTGTGGTCTGCTATGCCAGGGATTGGGCCTATCCCAGGGGCATCAGGCTGCCAGGCTGTGTGAGGGCCTATCCAGAAGTAAGAGGGCAGCGCAGGGTTGGGACTTCGGCTTGCAGTCCAACCAAAAGTGACGGTTCTGCTGGCCAGAGAACCTGTTATGGTCGGAGGTAGAAGGGAAGCTGTTGCCACTAAGGGATAATTCGCCTTTACCAGGGACCGCAGTGAGTAACTGAAGCAAGTACCAGAGCAGTATTCTCACCAAACGGGCACGGTGGAGAATCGGGAAACTTCAGGCGGTGATCAAGTCAGGGACCCAAACAGCGGAGGTGACGCTTGCAAAGCAGCCTTGTGTGTCAAGCTTGGGACCAAGCCGGTCAGCAGGGGTGAAGCTTGAAGTGCCAAGCTAGGGACCCAGCAGGGAAGCGTGGGTGACGCTTGAGGGAGATACCACCGCAAAAGCCTTGAGGAGCTCACGGTATTCGGAGTTAGTGAGAGACCAGGAGCTCAAGGGGCTGAAGAACTTCAAGGAGAAGTTGAAGTACAGCTGAGAAAACTGTTACTTTGAGTTAGGAACTGTTTAAGAACTGTTGCCATAGGAGACAGCAATCCTGCATGTACAGAAGTGGCACCTTGCTGGGGCCTTTCCCTGTACAGCTGTTCTCCTGTTGAGGTCTCGGATTCTGCCATTTGAAATTGCAACTACTTATGGGTGTCCTGGCCCTAACCCTCTTTACCTTGCAAAATATAAAAAGGACTGTCAAAGAAATAAAACTTTTTTACATCCAAGAAGTGTCTGACACCCAATGACTTTTACCACCATTGCACCCACTATGTCTCGCAACCCACCACACATTGAAGGATGTCAGCTATATTTTGCCTTGAAGGTTCTTATTAGACTGGAAGAGGTCAGAGACCTTGCTACAGTAGTGAAACACAGCGATTTTCAAATTCAGGGTACTTAAATCTCAGGCAATCAGTCCATGACAAATCGTTGGGGAATGAAGACAGCCTTGTGGAAAGACAGTGAATGTGTACTGGCAGCCGTCCCACACAAAGGAAAACTGGTTCTGACACTCCGGATCTATCAAAATCAAAAAGAAAGCATTAGCCAGGTCTATCACAACATGATATTCTCCTGCCTCTTTAGCAATTTTCTCAATAATTGAGATTATATCCGGTACAGCTGACTTCAATGGAGATGCCACTTTGTTTAGACCTCTTTAATACACAGTCATTCTATATGTCCCATCAGGTTTCTTTACTGGGAACACCGGAGATGAGAAAGGACTTACAGCAAGTCTAAGGATCCCTACTCTCAACAGTTCTTGAATAGTCTCAACAATTCCTTTGTGGCCTCCAGGAAGTCTTTACTGCTTGAGACTGACTGGCTTCTCTGGTGGAGGATTGTAGACAGGGGTCCATTTTGCATGACCTCTGACCACAGCCTTAACCTCCCTAACCAAATACGCTTTATCAGGATACCCCAATATGAATGTACCCTATTCAGTCTGAATAGACTGACCATGAAGTACATTCAAACCAAGAATATTTTTGGGTGACTTTGATATCAAAACATTTGTCCAAAATCCTGGTCCCTTACCAATTGCCAGTTTCACCCATGTTCTAACTGCTGGTGTGCTATGCCCTCTCAAACCTTCTAGAATTTCAGGGGTGTCCAAACTTTTTTCAAAGAGGGCCAGATTTGATGAAGTGAACATGCTTGAGGGCCGACCATTTTGCCTGACATTCTTTAAACCATTAAAATTCTGTCTAAGTGTGTTCCTCCGAGCACTAATACACTGTCCAACAAGAATTCTCTTGCCTTTGTGGCTGTGTGTGGTGAAGAGATGAGCTCTGGGGCGTGTTATTTGAATATACCGTATTTATCGGCTTATAACACGCACCTTCACTTTAAAAAAGGAAGTTTTAGGAAAAAAAAATCTTAAATTTTAAATAAAGAACTGTGAAGCAAAATAAGTAGGGATGAGCTGAGTCGAACTCATGTTCGACTCGAACATTGCCTGTTCGCCAAACAGCGATTTGAAAATTTGAAAAGCCGCGGAACACCCTGTAAAAGTCTATGGGAGAAATCTAAAGTGCTAATTTTAAAGGCTTATATGCAAGTTATTGTCATAAAAAGTGTTTGGGGACCCGGGTCCTGCCCCAGCGGACATGTATCAATGCAAAAAAAAGTTTTAAAAACTGCAGTTTTTTCGGGAGCAGTGATTTTAATAATGCTTAAAGTGAAACAATAAAAGTGAAATATTTCTTTAAATTTCGTACCTAAGGGTGTGTATAGTATGCCTGTAAAGCAGCGCGTGTTTCCCATGTTTAGAACTGTCCCTGCACAGTGCAATTTCTGAAGGAAAAAAAGTAATTTAAAAGCACTCGCGGTTATAATGAATTGTCGGCTCCTGGCAATACAGAGAACAGTCATTGAAAGTAATTGATAAAAAAAAAAAAAATGCGTGGGGGTCCCCCCAAATTCAATTGTTAGGCCCTTCAGGTCTGGCATGGATATTAGGGGAACCCTGCGTCAATTTTAAAAAAAAAAAATTACGTGGGGTTCCCCCCAAATATCCATACTAGACCCTTCAGGTCTGGTATGGATTTTAAGGGGAACTCCACGCCAAATCTAAAAAAAAAATGGCGTGGAGTTCCCCCCAAAAATCCAAACAAGACCCTTTATCTGAGCATGCAACCTGGCAGGCCGCAGGAAAAGAGGGGGGGCGAGAGAGTGCACCCCCTCCTGAACCGAATCAGGCCACATGCCCTCAACATGGGGAGGATGCTTTGGGGTCTGGACCCCAAAGCACCATGTCCCCATGTTGATAGGGACAAGGGCCTCATCCCCACAACCCTTGCCCGGTGGATGTGGGGGTCTGCGGGCGGGGGCTTATCGGAATCTGGAAGACCCCTTTATCAAAGGGGACCCCCAGATCCCGGCCCCCCCATGTGAATTGGTAAGGGGTACATTGTACCCCTACCATTTCACAAAGAAAGTGTAAAAAAATTTAAAAAAACACACAGACACCGTTGGGAAAGTCCTTTATTAAAAATAAAAAATAAAAAACCCATTCCAGCGATGTAATTCAGTCTGTCCAGCGTTCTTCTCTATGTCCCGCGGTGATCCGATGTCCAGTGCTGCAGTCTCCTCCAGTCTCCACTCCACACGAAACCCCCATGACCTACGAGGGGGCGGGGTCACCCGTCACATCATAGGGTAAGCCCCAGCTTTCCCCGCTTGCCGGGGAATAGCCAATGATGTAGGCAGGACCCCGGCAAGCGGGGAAAGACGGGGCTTACCCTATGATCTAACGGGTGACCCCGCCCACTCGTATGTCAGACCCAGCCTACGTCATTGGCTATTCCCCGGCAAGCGGGGAAACCCGGGCTTTCCCAGTGACATGCGGGTGTTGAGGGCATGTGGCCTGGTACGATTCAGGGGGGGCGCTTTCTCATCCCCCCTCTTTTCCTGCGGCCTGCCAGTTTGCGTCCTCTGATAAAGGGTCTGGTATGGATTTGGGGGGAACCCCACGCCTTTTTTTTTTGACCCGAAGGGCCTGGTATGGATTATGGGGTTACCCCCACACAATCTTTGGGGGGACCCCCACGCCATTTTTTTTTTATTTGGCATGGAGTTCCCCTTAAATGGATATTTGGGGGGAACCCCACATCATTTTTTTTTAATTTGTTGCAGGTTTCCCCTAATATCCATACCAGACCTGAAGGGCCTGGTAATTGAATTGGGGGGGAACCCCCACGCATTTTTTTTTATCAATGACTTTTCTCTGTATTGCCGGGAGCCGACAATTCATTACAGCCGAGAGTGCTTCAGAAATTACACTTTGTGCAGGGACAGTTCTAAACAAGGTAAACATGCACTGCTTTACAGGCATACTATACACCCCCCCCAGGTACGAAATGCTGCCGGAAAAACTGCAGTTTTTAAAACATTTTTTTGCATTGATACATGTCCCCTGGGGCAGGACCCGGGTCCCCAAACACTTTTTATGACAATAATTTGCATATAAGCCTTTAAAATTAGCACTTTAGATTTTTCATGTTCGAGTCTCATAGACTTTAACGGTGTTTGGATGTTCGAACAAATTTATTGCCTGTTCGCAAGTTCTGGTGCGAACCGAACTGGGGGGGTGTTCGGCTCATCCCTAAAAATAAGGTTCAGTGCCCATGAATGCAGCTTAATCAGTGCCCATCTGCAGCCTCACCGTTGCCATGAATGCAGCACCCACCGTATTGCCATGAATGCAGCACCCACCATATTGCCATGAATGCAGCACCCACTCCATTGCCATGAATGCAGCACCCACTGTATTGCCATGAATGCAACACCCACCATATTGCCATGAATGCAGCACCCACCGTATTGCCATGAATGAAGCACCCACCGTATTGCCATGAATGCAGCACCCACCTTATTGCCATGAATGCAGCACCCACCGTATTGCCATGAATGCAGCACCCAACGTATTGCCATAATTGCAGCACCCACCGTATTGCCATGAATGCAGCACCCACCGTATTGCCATGAATGCAGCACCCTCTACATTGCCATGAATGCAACACCCATTGTATTGCCATGAATGCAGCACCCATTGTATTGCCATGAATGCAGCACCCATTGTATTGCCATGAATGCAGACTCACCATTATCGTCAGTGCAGCCTACAGAGGAGACAGGGAGGGGGCGGGACGAGCGCCAACAGACAAACCGGACAAACTTTGGACATGCCTGTTCTAGATAAATCACTTCTCCTTTGTGATGGGAATGATTTCCTTGCAAAAGTGTAACTTCAGCTCCAGTTTTAACTAAAGCCATCACATGTGTAGGAGAAGATTACTTCCCCCACCATACAGTGACAGGTGCATATGGGTGTCGGTCTCCTGCTGTCACTGCCCTAAGGAACCTCACAACCCCCTTTTCTGAGTCTCTCCAACTCCTCCCCAGGATAAAGAGATTGGGATTTGGGTTCATATGCAATTTTGGGAATTGGTTTGGGGCTAACAGGAGGGGTCTGTTCTGTTTTCTCCAAGTTTAGGCTGATGTTATCTTCACTAGAAGTAGAGTTCCTAACCCTGACAGTTTTCCCTACTAGATGTTTCCACCTCTTCAGCATTTCTGCAGTAGAAATCTGTCCGGACCTGTGTCATTACTTGGGTCACCTGCTGGTGGCACTGTTGTTCTTGAAATCAAAGGGTGTACTTCTGTAGGCCACCAGCAGGTGTCTCCCCGAAGATGGACTATACAGGGAATTAGGCGGCACCTGATGTGGACTGCTGGGTGTATATAAGCCCGCCCTTCACTGAGGTTCAGGGCTTCAGTATTTTCCTGCAAGCCATGTCCCTGCCTGAGTTCGATCCATTCCTGATCCTTGATCCTGAGACCTGTTCCGGAGACCTGTTCCGGAGACCTGTTCCCTGTAACTAGCTTCCTGCTCCCAGCACCTGGCTTCCTGCTCCCCCTGTTTCTTGTCCCTGTCCTGTCTTTCTCATGTGTGCTCCCTCCATTTGTTTATAGTTAGGTTATTATTTAGGGTTTTGCATTGTTACGTTTACTTTTACTTACTTTTTTTATGATCTACTAGTGTTGGTATTGAAAGTGTGTCTCTGCCTTAATAAACGTACGTTCACTTATTCATCTGGGTCCTGATTCCTTAAAGGGGTTGTAAAGGTTTGTTTTTTTATTTTCTAAATAGGTTCCTTTAAGCTAGTGCATTGTTGGTTCACTTACCTTTTCCTTCGATTACCAATCTAAATTTTTTTTTTGTCTGAATTTCTCACTTCCTGTAAGCTTGCCCCCATCATCCGAGCCATTCTGGCTGGGGGTTAGTAGCGTGCTCGCCCCGTCCCTTGGGACTACATCTCTGCGTGGAGATGCTGTGAACATTCACAGCGTCTCCCCGCAGGGATGTAGTCCCAAGATGGGGGGGTGAGCACGCTGACTAACCCCCAGCCAGAACGGCTCGGATGATGGGGGCAAGCTTACAGGAAGTGAGAAATTCAGACAAGAAAAAAAACATTTAGAAGGGAAATATTTAGAAAATAAAAAATTAACCTTTAGAACCCCTTTAAGTTGTAGCCAACTGATCTGATCACCCTTTCTGGATGCCTGTATGTGGTATCCCTGACACCATCTATCCCATCTTTAGGTACCCCTGCCTTTAATAGGTCCACCCACATTTGTTTCCTAGCGATAACTAGCCTGCTTTCCTCTTCACCGCCTGTCTTCTTTATCACAATCCCTTTCTTCTGTCTTTTCTGCTTGTTTTCTTCCTGTCTGGCCTTGACCTTATCTACTGCCCTGGCAGGTTTTGTTTTAGTCTCCTCTAGTTTCGCCAACTGGCTTAAGAAGGTTGTGGCTTCATGACTCTTGCGGTTTAATCCCAGGCCTCCTAGCAAGGACAATAAAGGAGACTT
Source organism: Rana muscosa (assembly GCA_029206835.1). NCBI lineage: Eukaryota > Metazoa > Chordata > Amphibia > Anura > Ranidae > Rana > Rana muscosa. The sequence goes on along the minus strand of CM055118.1, from coordinate 557,536,875 downwards.
GAGATTAAATGGCTCAGATTTCCATCAGTTTAGAGCGCAGAGCAGACGAAAAGTGTTCCATATCTAGACCCATCCATTCTGGAAACGTGTTTAATCCGTTTACACAACCCATCTCATGTAACCTGGAAATACCCTCTAATATGGATCTCCAGGAGTAGGTATTTTCCAGGTCACTAGGACTAGCATATACTCAGACTATCCCATCTCTCACGAGGTCGAATAGTGAAAAATTCACACTAAACTCTTGGGCTTTACGCATGGCCTGACACAATTGTGGAACATGGGTTAACATTCCCATAGCCACTGCTTTGCTGCCTGACAAAACAACACTGTCCGCCCCTTCATCCCACAAACGTGGGAGCCAACTCAATAGGGGTTCCCTTGACCTGTTTGTATTGTTTTGCCAGTTCATGGACTTCAGTTTGTGTAAACTCCCTTACTTTTTCAAATTCAACATCTCTGGGGTTGCGATAATGCACCTCTCCATCTGCTATATCCTCAATATCATGTTGCCTTTTCCTATGCTTTTTCTTTCGCACTAGCCAATCGTCATCAGAAACATCAAACTCTACCTCCTCACCCTCACTATCATTTGGGGAGAGACCATCCTCACAATCCCAGTTTTGGGATGTGACAATGGCAAGTACCCTGGATTTACTAACAGGATTACGACCCTTCCTTTTCCTTAAGGCATTAATTGATTTGGTCGTGGGGGCTGCACACCGCTTTTGCAAATCATCAGCCCGACTAGCAGTTGATCGTACACACTCTGAAGCAACTGCTAGGTGGTCTTTTAAAGCCTTAATTTCTGCCTATGCCTTCTCCTTTCTCTGTGATTCAGTATAGAGAGCACAAAGAAAGTACCAACCCACTGTGGACACTGTCCTCTTCTCTGCTTTACTTAAATCCAACCCCTTAAATTGGATGTAAACCCTCACATATACCCAGTGAAGTGAACAGCCTCAGATGATACACAGGGATGAAACAAATCTCCATACCTAAGTTTTACATGTATATTTGCGTTCTTCATCTGTATATATCCTTTAGAAACTGCATGTCCTGGTAAAGTTTTTATTTTCCTTGTTAGCACTAGGAGTGGATTATTGGCATACAGCCAAGAAAGCTGATTGGAGGAAAGGCACACACCCCCTCTCCTCATAGGCAAAGGAAGAAATGAATGTGCATAGCTCTGCTCTTAGACGGCAAGCTGACTGTTAATCTATTTATCAAAACCTCCCCCAACACACACTTCTATCTCCCATTTCGGAGAACCTGTGAAAAGTTTTCAGGCACAAGCTACACAACACACCACAGAAAACAGGTCTGCTTCAGTTGACTTATAGTGCAGGTCACGGACAAGCCCTCAATGTTTCGGACTAGCCCCCAATTGTTATGCTTATGTTAATCTAGCAAGGTTACTTTGTGGTATAAGCAAGGAAGCTCAGACCTCTGCAGTGTATAAATGTGCTTTTACTGAATAAAAATGCTGTACATACAAAACTATTACAATAATAGGAATACAGTACAAGACTGACATATATATCCAGCAAGATGCCTAGCAAATAAACAGAAACTATGGCCTGAAACAGTAGAAATACGCTTAAAAGTTACTTAAATCCAGTTACTGTGTGTTCGTGATCTCCATTGGCAACAAGCACCCAAAAGATCTATAAGCTGTTGCTGGAGATCAGGCAAAAGCGTCTTCAGGTATCTTCTTCTTGGCTGGTACAGACTTTTCCTGGTTCTAAGGCATGATGGAATCCCACCCAGCTTATTTGTCGTTTACTTATTTTGTACCTTAGTTACAAAATAAGAATCAATTTTCCATTAGAGAGGCGTTCTCAAGGTATACCTCAAGATGGCACTCTGATATCATACATGCCATAGGTTATGTAGCGACCTCACCCTCTCTCTCTTCTTTAGCGGTTACTTTGGCTCCGGTCTAGGGGTACCTTGAAGGGGAGAACGAGGTGCGCCACGGCCCATCTCCTCTAGATTACAGCATGTAGAGGTGAAGGCCAGCATCAGATTACCTTCGGGCTGTGTATACGCTCAGAGCCAAGTCTGTTCTGCTGATAGCCCCCTTTGCTCCCAGTAATTGGAGTGCCACACACTGAAAAGGTCCAACACTTATTTATTCCATAACGGCAAACAAATAATCCTTTGCGAGCAGACAGTTTGAGACCCATAGAACAGTTTAGTATTGGTGGAGAGTAGGTCAAGTCACAATCCTCAAAGAAATGAAACCATTGAGGTTTCACCAACGGTTGCTAAGCACAGTGGCTGTAAAATGTACTTTTTGGCTTCAGAGTCTCTTCCAGCGACTCTAGTGAACAGGAACTGGAGTTACCTTCGCTATGTTGCAGCCCCTGTCAGGGGGAAGACATCCCTCCAAGAGAGTTACCAGAGGCCCCGCCGTCACCGGATTAATGCTGTACCGGGCTATCTGGAAGGGTTACACTCCCCAGCCTCCTCACCTCAGATACGGGTCCCAACACCTTAGGGCCCCTCGGACTCCTCCACCCTCGCGGAACCCAGTCTAAGTTACTGGGCCCCAGTCCTTGGTCATAGTACCTCACCCCAGGCTTAAGGTGCCTGGGATGGACTCCATCCCTCTCTCCGGCCAGGTCAAGGGCACCTGGGCCCGATAATCCGGAACGCCAGCACCCAGGCTGAAGGTGCCTGGGCGTGGCCACGTCCTCCAACTCTGAACCCCGAGGTCAGGGCGTCTGCCCCTTTTATCTCCTCTCCTTTTGCGTCACAGCGGGTTCCCCACCCCGCTGTACCAGCGCCAGGAAAGGACAAAAGGGAACAGTCTTGCAGTGCAGGTTCAACTCCGGCCCAGGGCGGCAACGCCACCTGCAGGCCACAGGGAACCTTGCACCACCAGAGTCCTCCAAGAACCACAAAAGGGATTCTCAGACTCCCTAACAATTAGTACATCTGGGTTGAATAACCCAGATGCTCCCCCCCAAATTTGAATGCCCGTTACACTTATATAAAAAAAAAAAAAACAGGTTAATGTTTTGCTTGGTGTCTAATAAAGGTTCTTGTGGTAAAAGCCAAGGAAGCTTAGACTTTTGTAGTGTATCAATGCTTTTACTAAACAGAAAAGCCACACATACAACTGCACAAAACACAATTCATGCATAAGCCAATTATAATAAGCATGTATAATATATATATTGTACATGCTAATTATAATTGGCTTGGGCAGGTTGTACTCATATTTTGTAAGCTATGAGTTGTGTAGTTGTATATGTGGCTTTTCTGTTTAGTAAAAGCATTGATATACTACAGAAGTCTAACCTTCTTTGGCTTTTACCGCAAGAACCTTTTTTAGACACCAAGCAAAACATTTGGGGGCTCGGCTGCGCTTGCGCTAAAGTTCAACTGAAGTAGACCTGTTTTTCTGTGGTGTGTTTTGTAGCTTGTGCTGAAGAAAAATGCTGTGTACACATATCTGATTAATAAAAAAAATCTCAGCAAAAGGAAAGACCAACTGTCAATTGGATTCTGGCATTATGTTAACCTACTTACAGACATCAGATTACTGTTACACGTGTAGACATGACTCTACCGCTGAAGATTATTGTATGAAAAAATATTACTATAAACATGATCATTTGAATAAATTGAAAGGTCTATGAGAGATAGGTAGAGCATTGCTAGTTATCCTTGGCACCAACCTATTTTTAGATTCTAAAATATCAATCACCCAAAAAAACTTGGCAAATCAATTCTTCTATCGGTCAGATTAAGTGAAGTTCATCTTTTGTCTGTTTACGCTTTTAGCTTGTCATGAATATTGTTACCTTGAAGGACCTGAACATAACATATAATATTATGTCATTACTAGGGATGAGTCGAGCATACCTGGGTGAGTCCCACTAAAAAAAAAAAAAGTGATTTCCATTTTCTAGGCTAATAGACAAGGAACTGTCAAACAAAAGGCTTGGGGTTGGGCACTGCGTGCACCACTTTGACGTGGAGCAGCCATTTTAAATGCTTAAAGGGCAATGTTAAAAATTAAAAATTACTTTTAACATACCTGGGGGGGTGCCCAGAATCTGCCCATTCTGTGCGATGTATATAACCTCAGTGCGATGTATATAACCTACTACAGAGAAACTGACATTTACAAAGAAAAAATGCTGTTTAAATTTCTGGTAAACAAACTTCTGTTTGCAAACAACCAGTCAGAGCTTTTCTCATCTTCATACCTATTACAAATACCAGAGAGATTTTCAAAAGACAAAAAAGAGGGTAATCCCCTTATGTAATTAATACAAAGCTCACTGATTCACCAATAGAAAGTCCAGTGCGGTCCTTGTAACTATAAACGACTATACAAAAAATTCTGAGACTAAAGAACTCTTATGCCCAAGTAGTTACACATAAAAGGGACATGCAGTATAGCTAAAGGTAACAGTTTATTGAACTACATTAAATGTAATGTAAATCTAAATGTAGGTGATGTGTACCAATCACCGCGCACCCTACCTACTTAGGCTTAAAATGTAACTTTTATTTAAAAAATTTAAAAAAAATACAGTATGCAACCAAGTTTACTTGGAATACCACACATAGCTTAATGCTTACAGAGAAATAATAAAACTGCTCTAGATGATTTTCTAGGGGGGGAAAAGAGAGGGCGCACCGACCTAGTGCATTACCAAAGGCTGGTTTATTAAAATTATATTTAAAAGATCATGAATACTCACAAAGGCAAATAAAAGGCACATAACATTCCATCCAGGGATAGCCTCTTCCTGGATGATCGAAAAGTCAAGATGATAAATATTTTACAGCTATGGCTGACGCGTTGCGGGAGCGAGCCCCCTTCTTCAGAGCCAAAAGGAATGATAGTACCTGGACCCCCCCCTGGGTCTCTGGACTCTCTTTTATCCATGTGTAAAGAGGGTGTGAGAGGTCACATGTCTATGGCCCCACCCACCACCGGCCGCTCCTCCTCTCACCCTACGAGCACGCCAGTATGGCCCAATCCCTTAGACGTCACACTGACAGCATCCACTACCCCATCCACATATAACATGTACTGTACCCCAACTAGATGATTTTCAGCTCACCCTGTAAGTATCAAGCTAACTATGGCATTAAAAGTGAACTATGATTGGTGTGCATTTCACAAATTTTGATTTACCTTTAAAATAATAGTCAGACCCTTACCCAGGTATGCTGCCTGGGTGGCCAGGAAAGGGAGGGCAGCAGGATAGGTTTGCCACCTGTCCAGAATTCACCCAGACAGTTCGGGTTTGGAATCATGCGTCCGAGTTTCAGACGGCCTGAAAACCGGACACATTATTCAGACCGGACCATGGCTTCCCAGAGTTGCTGTCTGCAGTTGTGTAAGCCGAGAGTGTGTGTTACACTCTCTTTTACACTGCCCAAAGCCAGTACTAACAATTCACACACACACAGAGATGGGAGAGGAGAGAGGGCACGATCTGCAACTCTTCCACCCGCCCCTACCCCTCTTTGTCTGCCCAAACGCCAATCCCTAGCACTGTGGCTCAGAAAAGGAAAGTGGGGGTGGGGAATGGGAAATTTGAAGTCCAGTAGCCTCAGATACATCTGGATGAGAGGTGTTGACTGACAAGGGGTGAATGAGTTTACCATCCATCCCTGTCTGTGACTGAAGTCTCTCCCCTTCTCTCTCCTGTCTCTGAGTGAGTATACTAAGGTAAATGAGGGTTCTCAGAGCACTCATTACATCGGAGTTCCCCTTTACACCAGAAGCCACAGTGTTCCCCCTTACATCAGAGTCCTCTCCGTATATCAGAGTTCTCAGTGTTCCCCCTGAAATCAGGGTTCCCAGAGCCTCCCTTATGTTAGAATCCCCTTACATCAGAGTCTGCAGAGTCCCACCATACAGTGTAAGGAAACACTGCGAGCTCAGATGTAAAATGGGAACTCTGTGCACTCTGGTGTAAAGGGGGACTCTTGTGATTAATTTCATATGATTAGAAATGTTATTTAATTGCAAAAATATATGTATAGTTTATACTATTAAAAAAAGCATGCATACCGCTCAAATGGAAACAGATACAACCCCCTACTGTGAGTATGTGGCTCAAAAAGGTGGAAGAGGTGAACAGGATGGAAGATCTAGTATGGGGGGGGGGGGAGTGGAGGGGAACATTTTGTTTTTTTTTGGGGGGGGGGGGGATAGGGAAGGGAATGAAAATGGACTAATAAGGGAGGTGGAATTTAGAGGGGAAGAAGTCCTCTCTTTTTTCTTTCATTATTTTATTCTTGTTTCTTTTTTCACCTCGCTCCTTACTATGGTTTAGAGTAAATGTCTCACTTTGTCCTCCCCACCCTTAGTGGATATTACCCTAGAAAGGAGGAGTTGGTAGGACTAGGGGGAATCAAATGTACTAATTTACTTTTTGTTGTATATATTGAAGAAGGATATGTTAAAATATGTAAAGATGATTTATTTTTTGTGTCTGTTTTCTTTATTCCTTTCCCTGTATAAAGGAAAAAAAGTTGAAAAATAAAGAAATTAAAAAAAAAAATAATTGCTGTGCACCGCTAAAGTGTTCGGGTTTGACTTGAAGAAAAGGTGGCAACCCTACAGCAGGAGTGCATTGCATTTTCCTTCAGTGATCCATTGTGTCTGAACACAGATCAGACCACGCATGAGCAGCCAGAATTGGAGGACATATGGGTATGTTCTCACGGAACAAGGAAGCTCCCACCAGGCCGTTTATATATAGTAGCTGGGCAGGAATGGGTTAAACACACCCACTAGACAGCATAGCCTGCTGGGTGATGCCATTATCTACACCAGAGGTCTCCAAACTTTCTAAACAAAGGGCCAGTTTACAGTCCTTCAGACTTTAGGGGGGGCCGGACTGTGGTCATTGGGAGTAGAAAAGGGGCGAAGGCAGTGGGAAAAAAACAATGCCCTATCATTGGTGTCATTGGGCGAAATTGTTTCCCATCAGTGGTGTCAATGGGCCTCATTGTTGATGTAATTTGGAGGAATTGTGCCCCATCATTGGTGTCATTGGGAGGAATTGTGTCTCATCATTGGGCCCTATTATTGGTGTCAGTAAGATAAATTGTGCCCCATCATTTGTGTCATTGGGCCTCATTGTTGGTTTCAGTGGGAGGAATTGTGTCCCATCATTGGTGTCAGTGAGGGGAATTACACCCCATTGTTGGTATCAGTGTATGAAAGAGTGCCCCAAGGTCTGGATAAAAGCAAGCAAAGAGACCCCTGATCTACACTGTAGATAAGCAACATAGCTTGTCACAATCTCGCCCCTGTCTGAGAATAGTATAATGAAGCAACAGCACACTTACAAGGTCTTACTTCTGCTCTTTTCTGCTTCCCATTGTGAGAATGAAAGTTAAATTATTGCCTAATAGGAATGGGCCGAACAAGCCCCCCCCCATTTGGTTCGCAACAAGAACACCTCGAACAGGCGAAAAGTTCTAGCGTACATGCAAACCCTATTAGAGTCTATGGGACACGAACATGAAAAATCTAAATTCCTAATTTTAAAGGCGTATATGCAAGTTATTGCCACAAAAAGTGTATGGGGACCTAGGTACTGCCATGGGAAACATGTATCAATGCAAAAAAACGTTTTTAAAAAGAATCGTTTTTAAAGGCAGTGATTTTAATGATGCCTAAAGTGAAATAATAAAAATGAAATATTCCTTTAAAATATCGTGCCCCCATCCCCTTAATCTGCCTGTAAAGTGGCACATCTTTGCGATGTATAGAACATGCCGCAGCAATAATGACTTTTCTAAAGGAAAGAATGTAATTTAAACTTGCTTGCGGCTGTAATGTATTGCTGGCTCTCGAGAATGTAGATGAAAAAAAAAACTGCGTGAAAATGTCCCACACCAAAATGTAAAAAACAATTGGCATGGGGTTCCCCCCTAAAATCCATACCAGACACTTATCCGAACATGCAGCCTGGCAGGTCAGAAAAGGGGGAGCGCCCCCCCCTGAACCATACCAGGCTACATGCCCTCAACATGGGGAGGTGGGAGCTCTGAGCCCCCCACCCCAAAGAACCTTGTCCCAATGTTGATGGGGTGGGGACAAGAGCCTCTTTCTGACAACCCTGGCGGGTGGTTGTCGGGGTCTGCATTCGACTCAATTTTTAAGCCCATCTCCATTGCCTAATTAGGGTTCAGTGCTGGCTTACCATTTTCTTAAAATCGGGGTGTGCAAAGCAAGACTTCATGTACACTGGCCTACATTTACCGCGGTCACAGGAAAACACATTTACCATGTTTAGTTGAGCTTCAACCTCCCTCTCCTGAACGTGGCAGAATCGCATCAGGATAGGAAGGTTTGGACCGCCAGGCCATGGGAAAACGCATAAAGTGGCAAAACCGGACTGTGATTTTGCCACATTTTGTGCTTTCCCGTGGCCGTTGCTAAAAGTCTATGTGTACATTGGCACAATAAGCTTTTATGGAGTTGAGTTCAGGAGCTTTGGCAAAAAAACGCCAAAAGCTGCCAGTGTGTGCTAGTGTACATGAAACCTAAGATAAGTTGGGTAGATAATGTAATGAGATATTTGATGTATAAAAATGTTTCAACAAGCTTTAGTTCAGGTCAGAGCTATTTCTCTCCCCATACAAGACAATGAGAATGTAAAAACAGCTCAAAACAGCTTAATGCAGCTTAGAAGGAGGTCAAATGCACATGTCAATGAAGTCTGAATGATCTCAGCCCCTCAATACCGGACCCTAGCAGAATTGAAAATGAATTTCATAATAGGATATGCAGAATGATGGAGCCGACAACACTGTAATCCGTATGCATATTTATTGACTACATAAGAGTGAAAATAGAACAAAGAAGCAGATGCATTCCGACTAAGGCTCTCGTCGAAACGCTTCTTGGTTTTATTTTCACTCTTATGTAGTCAATAAATACTTGTGCGGATTACAGTGTTGCCACTGCATATCCTAGTCTGGTGTGAATGGACACACTGAGTTTGGGCACCTGTAAGTGGATCGTCCAATTGAATTGGGCTCTCCCCGTAGAGTGTGCTCTCACTAGACTTTCTCTGACGGATTTCAGAATAAGAGACATACGCATAACTGTATTAAAGTGTGGCTCTTAAACTTTACATGGAGTTCAGCTTTATTGCCTTTGAATCTGCAAAAAGTGTAATGCCCTGTACACACGGTCGGTTTTACCGATGAAAACAGTCTGATTGACTTTTTTCATCGGACAAACCGATCGTGTATGGGCCCCAACGGTGAGAAAAAATAGAACATGTTTTAAATTTATCCGATGGAAAAAAAAAACGACAGCAAATTCCGATCGTCTGTGTGGAACTCCATTGGAGAAAAAGCCCACGCATGCTCAGAATCAAGTCGACGCATGCTCAGAAGCATTGAACTTAATTTTTCTCGGCTCGTCTGAGTGTTTTACGTCACGGCGTTTGGGACGGTCGGATTTTAGACTGATGGTGTGTAGGCAAGACTGATGGAAGTCAGCTTCATCGGAATTCCGATGGAAAAATCCATCAGATTTGAATCCATAGGAAATCCGATCGCGTGTACAGGGCTTTAGGATTCAATGTCAATAGGAATGATGAGTACACTGCTATTGTAATATATACGTGTGTCCATGATAATAGAGTTTTAACGTATACTAGCTGTCCCGTTATTATATTTGAATAATAATTTTATATGACAGTATAATTACATTAAAAACAATTCCTACTCCCTTGCTATTTCATGTATTTATCATCATTTTTATCTTTACTTTCATCTCCTTCTATAAATTATATTGTAAAGAGAGTTAAGTAAGTTAAACCAATGCAATTACATGCCCAGATTTAAATTATTTCAGGTATCAATTTATAAGGCTTTGCTCAGTGTGTGCAATCTGCTCTGTTCAAATAAATGCATTTGTAGCAGTATATTTATGATGTCAGCGCTGTTTCTGTGTTTGCATTCTCTTCTGAGTAATGGCCTGCATAGAAGAACTTGACATTTTAACGGTATTTTCAAACAATTTCATTCATTATCAAATAACCGCTTGTGCACTGCTTCAATTTCATACCATTTACTGGCCCTTTTAGTCACTGCTAAACAATGATTTATCAGTTCCAGCCTAGGTTTAAATGCTTATCACAGCACATAGGGTAAACAGAATGTGGAAACTGTCAAGTTATGTTTTCAAAAGGCCACACTGCATTACGTTCGCTTTTAAACAATTTTCTGTCAGCCTATGTGAAAACCAGCAGATTTTTATTCAAGTGGAAACATTAGCATTACTCTACACACCATTTGTATTGCTACATACTGTAGAAGTGATGGAACATAAAAAGTCTGGCCTGCATTATGGATGAGATTCGGGCCATATTTAGACTCTGGCTGCTAGAATGTAAACAGCTGAGGATCCAGGCAATGTCATTGACCAAATATGTCGTCATGACCATACACCATACACCTGAAAAAGGAATGCACGTTTTTGTGTGCTGAATGCATACCTCCCAACTTTTTGAACTTGAGAATGAGAGACATTTCAGCGAGATAGTGACCAGCGGCGCGCTATGCATTCCGCGTCAAAAAAGTGGGTGTGGCCAAACATGATAGTGGGAGTGGCTTAAGGACCGTGGTTAAAAAAAAACAGTGCTTCCTCGTACCTATAAAATATGCTTTGATTACTCGTAATACATCTGGTTTTGTGTACACTGAAATTAGACAGAGAGCTTATTGAGGATTACGAAGGAGCTAAGGGAACCCTGGGATGGAGCCAAAAAATAAGTACTGCAGTACATGTAGCACATAGTAGCAAATAATGGTCATGGTCAAGTTGCGCCTAACAGTGGCAATGACCTAACCACTTGCCACCTGCCCGCCCACTGTCAAATGACAGAGGGGCGATGCGGCTCTCATTCTGGGATGACGTCATATGACGTCGTCCCAGAACAGCCGCGCCGTGTTGCTAGGAGACAGCGCGACCCTGATCTCTGTAAAGAGCAGTGGCCGCGGCTCTTTAACCATGTGATCGGCTGTGTCACAGATAACATGGGGACATACACCACAGGCTGGATTGGCTTATGTTTGGGCTGTGGCAGGGAGAGGACAAGCAGGACTGGAATAGGGCGGCCATGAGGTGGGTGGTGTGCTCTGCTTCTCCTAACATTGACATGGCATGGATTAATGACCATCACTCCTCAGGACTCTCTGCAGGGGGCACTCTGGAGGTACTATCTGAGTGCCGCTAGAGTGCCCCTTTACTTCCTCCAGAGTACCCCCTTACTATCTCCAAGTTGCCCCCTTACTTCCTCCCCTTACTTCCTCCAGGAGAATGTAAGGGGCACTCCAGAGGAGGTACAGAAGCACTATGGGGGCACCCTGGAGGATGTAAGGGGGCTCTGGCTAAGTTAATACCACCAGAGTGCCCCCTTACATCCTCCAGGGTGCCCCCTTAATGCCTTCAGACTGCCCCTTTACTTTCTCCAGAGTGCCCCACCAACAAAGTGGAATAGCAGTGACTGACAGACTATCAGGAGGTGGTACTGCACTCCTCTCCCTCCTCTCTCCACTAACTACCCCCCGCCATACACTCCACATGGCTTTCCTGTACATACTAACCACCGCCATACACTCCGCACTCCTCTCCTGTACATACTACCCACCTTAATAAACTCTGCACTCCTCTCCTGTACATACTACCCACCGCCATATACTCCACACTCCTCTCCTGTACATACTACCCTTCACCATACAATCCTCTCCTGTACATACTACCCACCTCTATACACTCCGCATTCCTCTCCTGTACATACTACCCACCACCATGCACTCCACATTCCCTATTTAACATTACCACATTCTGCACTATATAAGTCATCTTAGACTCTATAACAACACCCCCTTTAAGCCACATTCAATATTTAGCTCAATTTAAGCCCTGCCCACTTTTCGCCACAACGCACTATGCATGCCACTTTGTTGTTCTTCTCGATGCCTAGGTCCCACTTTTGATCTTGCACAAGGAACAGAAAAGCAAAAAATGCATGTCGCCCTGGGACTTTGAGTGAGGTGAGAGAGTTAGGCACATGCTCACACAGATGCATAATAAAAACAATTTATTAGTAACAGATGCTGTAGAAACAAAATGGAGACAACAATGATTGTGCGTCACCCGGCATGGTAGCCAATGTAAAACATCATAAGTACAGATAATTGTGAATACATAGCAAATATAATACATCCTTGAACAATATGATGATGAATGATAGCTGAGCTAGTGGATACATGCACATAGACAAGGTTACTAGAACAAATATTGTTGTATAAAAATCATTATAAGAGCTTTTTGGGGAGAGAAAGGTCCTCAATGCATGCAGATATACAAAAACGCATCATTATGGGCATAATGATGCGTTTTTGTATATCTGCATGTGTTGAGGACCTTACTCTCCCCAACAAGCTCTTATATTGATTTTTATAAAACAATATTTGTTCTAGTAACCTTGTCTATGTGCATGTATCCACTAGCTCAGCTATCATTCATCATCATATTGTTCAAGGATGTATTATATTTGCTATGTGATGTGATACAGGTATTAACCAGGACCAATAGTAATAAATTATGTATGAAGTAGTTCAGAGTATATAATATCTTGTACAGATGTCCCAGAGTATGTAAACACACATCACAGCTAATATGATATGGCAGTTGCAGACATGAAACATACAGCACAGCATACAAAAAAAGTGACATTGGTAGGGCATATAATGTACAGCATACAGCAGTAGGGGCCAGTATGTAATGTACAGCATAGCATACAGAATGTGTTGGAATGTAAATATACAACACAGAGTGCATCAGTGACCTATGTAATGTATAGCACAGCATATGCTGTTTAAAGAGCCTGGAACAATGACATATTGTTATTAGCCTCAAAGTTGCAATAGATTTCTGCCTCTCAGATAAGTTCCTAGTAACATCATTGATCTTTTTTAGCTATCTGTAAGGGGGTAATTTTTCCCAATGACCACAAGAGTAAGGCCGACCATACACGGTTTGAATCTCGGCGGGTTCAACAGGAACTGGCCAAGATTAGAACTGATAATGGGCAGGCTGAATGCACCAAGTTGATCGATTACCGTATATACTCGAGTATAAGCCGAGTTTTTCATGCTCATTTTTTTGTGCTGAAAATGCCCCCCTCGGCTTATACTCGAGTCACCTTTTTGTGCCTGATCTCTCGGACTTTGGGGACCCGATACTGGCCGGCAGTAGGTCCCCTGAGCCCCAAACCTGGCACACATGTAGCCCCACTCTTCCTCTACAAGTGTACAACGTTTGTTATACGGGGGACCTACGGCCGGGGAGCACCGATTTTTCAAAGTCAGGCACCCCTTCCATAGACTCCCATGTTAAACGGTAATTTCTCTGGTGATTTTGGGGACCCGTTACCAGCCAGTCGTAGGTCCCCTGTACCCGAAACTTGGCACACTTGTAGCCCTATTTGCTAAGTTTTTTGTATAGGAACCTACGACCGGGGAGTAGCGATTTTTCAAATCCAGGCACCCCTTCCATAGACTCCCATGTTAAACGTCAGTCTAGTCATGGGCACAGTGAGGCATGGACACCCTAGGCTTATACTCGAGTCAATACGGTTTCCCATTTTTTTATGGTAAAATTAGGTGCCTCGGCTTATATTTAGGTCGGCTTATACTCGAGTATATACGGTAACCAATAATGATCTGCCAGGGGGGACCGCTTTTCCCTCCCCCGCCGGGAGCAGACAATATCTCCGCAGGGGGGATTCCCCAGTCGGCACTATCCGTGTTGATGGGGGAATCATGTGAATTTCTTTGCAGGAAAGAAATTTCCATGTATGGCAGGCCTAAGGAGCATTCTTCCCATTGACCATCACACTAATGTATCATGAGTTATAGATATAGTAATTTTTGGCAGGGGTTCCCTGAGACTAGAAAGTTATTTCAAGGGTTCCCCTGTGTTTAAAAGGTTGAGAAAGACTGGCTTAGCAAAAGCCATTACCCTCACCCTTTACATCTTGTGAGGGGGTTAGCTCGGCAGCGGGTGTGTGTGACCCCCGGGATGGGCTCCCCACACAAAAACAGGCCCAGCAAACGGAGGTTGTGGTTTTCAAAATCAAAAAAAGGTGCGGTTTATTTTCTATTTACAGTGACAAAGCACAGCAAAGCCAAAAGAAACATAAACAAAATAAATCCTGGTCAACTTGACCTCTGACTAAACATACAGGTTTCCTAACTAACAACTGGGATCAGCCTAGTGCTGTCCTAGTCCCTAAGTCCCTGATTTTAAATGTCCAAGCAAATAGTCACACAGGCTTTGTCTCACCGCACAGGGGTTCACTCTCCCTAGACAGTCCACACAGGTCTGGTTCCAGGCATGAGCAAACACCTACTGAATCTGGGAGTTTTTATAGAGGCCTAAATGAGCTGACAAGCTTCAGCTGGTCTCATCAACTCCCTGTCTGCACGACGCCCAGCACTCTCCCTAGAGGTATGAGTCATCCATGAGCCCACTAGCCTCAGCTGGGCTTATACAACACTCCACCTAGTTGTATAAGTCGGCGTAAAGCCTGAATCTGGGCGAAATATATCTACCCCCCTGGATGCAACCAGGTGACTTTACCTTCCTGCTGTCACATACCCCCCCCTCTTGTTTTAACCTCGGGGTTGGAACACCAGCAATCAGGCATTCATGTACTCGAGACAAAGCATCCACATTCCCCATTTGAACGCCAGGGCAATGCTTTACTGTGAAGTTGAATTCCTGGAGGGCCAGGAACCACCTATTCACTCTTCTATTTGTTTCCTTGTTTTGAGCCATCCACTTTAACGGAGCGTGATCCGTAACCATGTCAAAGTGCCTACCTAGCAGGTAGTACCGAAGGGAATCTAGAGCCCACTTCACCGCTAAACACTCCTTTTCAACGGTGGCGTAATTTACCTCATGGGACTTCAACTTCCTGCTGAGGTAAATGACTGGGTGCTCTTCCCCGTTCCAGACCTGGGACAATACTGCTCCTAACCCCACATCTGACGCATCACTTTGTACGACAAAGTCTTTAGAGAAGTCGGGTGAGTACAACACTGGCTGGCTACATAAGGCTTGTTTCAAGAATTGGAATGCTGCCTCAGCCTCGGGGGTCCATTTAATCATGACCGACCCTTTCCCCTTCGTTAGGTTGGTTAGGGGCACAGCCTTAGAGGCAAAGTGGGGAATGAATCGCCGATAATACCCAGCGATTCCCAGAAAGGCTCGTACCTGCTTCTTGCTGTTGGGACGTGGCCAACTCTGGATGGCCTCGACTTTGTTGAGTTGGGGTTTTATTACTCCCCTCCCAATGGTGTACCCAAGATATTTGGCCTCCTCCTGCCCAATGGTACACTTCTTGGGGTTAGCCGTAAACCCCGCTTCCCGAACAGAGTCCAGGACTGCTTGCACTTTTGGCAGATGTGAGGCCCAATCTGTGCTATGGACAATTACGTCATCCAGGTAAGCCGCAGCATACTTCCGATGGGGCCTCAGCATCTGGTCCATTTTCCGCTGGAATGTGGCCGGCGCATTCTGTAACCCGAACGGCATTCTTTTATATTGGAACGCCCCGTCTGGGGTTACAAATGCGGTTTTCTCTTTGGCCAATTTGGCCAGGGGGATTTGCCAATACCCTTTTGTGAGGTCAAGAGTCGTCATGTATCGGGCTGTTCCCAGCCGGTCGATCAACTCATCTATACGTGGCATGGGGTAGGTGTCAAATTTTGTAACTTTGTTCAACTGACGAAAATCGTTACAAAATCGCCAGCTCCCATCCGGTTTAGGCACCAACACAATGGGACTAGACCAATCACTTTGGGACTCCTCTATCACCCCTAAGTTCAGCATTTTCTGTACTTCCTCCCGTATTGCCTCCCGTCGGGCCTCTGGGATCCGATAGGGTTTTAACTTCACCCTTTCACCGGGCGGGGTAATGATGTCATGCTCTACCCCAGATGTTTGTCCCGGCAGCTCAGAGAATACCTCCTTGTTGCGAAGCACAAACTCCTTAACCTCCTGTTGTTGGGGTTGTGACAAGGTGGCTGCTATTCCAACCTCAGGAATCACGCAACCAGTTTGAGCTGGTGACCAAGTGTCTGCGACTAGGGACTCTCTATCCCTCCAGGCTTTCAACAGATTAACGTGATAGATCTGTTCGGGCTTTCGCCTTCCTGGTTGTCTGACCTTGTAATTCACTTCGCTCACTTTTTCCATTATCTCGTAGGGGCCTTGCCATTTGGCAAGGAATTTACTTTCAACCGTAGGGACAAGTACCAGTATCCTATCCCCCGGGGAAAAGGTACGGGTCTTGGCTCCACGGTTGTACACTCTCTGCTGTGCTAACTGCGCTTGGGCCAAATGTTCCTTCACGATGGGCATTACCTGTGCAATTCGGTCTTGCATCAGGGCGACATGCTCAATCACACTCCTGTGGGGAGAACTCTCACTTTCCCAAGTTTCCTTGGCAATATCCAACAGCCCTCTTGGGTGTCTCCCATACAGTAACTCAAAGGGGGAGAATCCCGTAGAGGATTGGGGCACCTCCCTAATAGCAAACATCAGATAAGGAAGTAGACAGTCCCAATCCTTTCCATCTCTATCCACCACTTTCTTCAACATTTGTTTTAGGGTTTTGTTGAATCTTTCAACCAGCCCATCGGTTTGGGGGTGATACACAGATGTACGTAATTGCGTCACTTTGAACAATTTACACAGCTCCTTCATAACCCGGGACATAAAGGGTGTACCTTGGTCCGTAAGCAGTTCTTTACAAATACCCACCCGGCTAAACACAAGAGATAGCTCTTTGGCTATGGTTTTGGCCGAGGTATTTCGGAGAGGGATCGCTTCTGGATAACGGGTGGCATAGTCCATTATAACTAATATGTACTGGTGCCCCCTAGCGGACTTGATTATAGGACCTACCAAATCCATGGCGATCCTCTCAAACGGGACCTCAATGATGGGTAGAGGGACCAGCGGGCTACGGAAATGTGGCATCGGGGCCGACCTCTGACACACAGGGCAGGAGGAACAATAATTTTCTATGTCCTTCATCACCCCCGGCCAATAGAATCTCTGTAATACCCTCTCTCGGGTTTTCTCTGTCCCCAGATGACCTCCAAGAATGTGCCCATGGGCCAACTCCAACACCAACTTCCTGTAAGGTTTGGGCACCACAAGCTGCTCAACGGTTTCTTCTGCCCTTTTTGCCACCCGATACAGTAGGTCCTTCTCTACGCTGAAGTATGGGTAAGTGCAGGTATTATCTGGGTTCACTAACTCGCCATCTATTTTCACTACGTTTTCCCGTGCCTTTATTAGGGCGGGGTCTTTCAACTGTTCTGTGGCAAAGTTTTCCCTGTGAACCTCAAGATCAGAAAACTCCACAGACGGTAGGTTTTCGTCTGAGGAGGTGGGCTCCTCTCCAGTTTCTTGAGTCTCCCCTGCCAATACTGATAAGGGAAATTCTGGAGAGTCCTCACCACTCTCAGGGGAGTTCTGGCTATCCCATTCCTGGTACATAGGGGCACCAGTGGGGGGCTCAGGATCATCCCACAGTTCCCAGAACTTCGGAAAATCCCTTCCCACAATGGCGTCATGCGGTAACTGAGATACTAAGCCCACTGGATGAGAGAGGGTACCTTTGGGGGTCTCGAAACACACTGTAGTCACTGGATACTCTCGGGTGTCCCCATGCACACAAATAACAGCTACCTTGCTATTCCCAGAGACCTCTGTTTTAACTAACTCAGCCTTTATCAGGGTCACAAGGCTACCTGAATCCAGCAATACCACAACATTTCTACCATTAACACACATTTTGCATAAATGTTTCTCAGTTCCTCGAATGGCAGTGCATGCGACTGTCGCACACAGCGACTGACGTCTGCCCGTCAGAAAGTCACACTGCATGGGTTCCTCCACAACCGGGCAATTGGCTGCAATATGTCCCGCTTGCCGGCAGCGGTAGCAAACGATCCTTCTTGCCGCCTCTTGAGCCGCTGATTTCCCAGGCTGTTCTCGCCAAACTTGGGGTAGAGCTCCCACCCACTCACTCTCTCCACCCTCACCCCTTGGAATCCTCTTATCCGCCCCTGGGGATGGTCTGGTCTTAGGGTGGAAAGTCCGAGTGTCTCTGGAAGAGGCCGTCAGGTTCTCTGTAGCCAAGTATTTCTCCACACGATCCACAAGACCATCGGCCGTCTCTGGGTCTCCATGGCTTACCCACTTTTGGATGGCAGTAGGAAGAGCTCTCAAAAACCGATCCATTACAACACGTTCCAAAATCTTTGGTGCGGACAAAGTCTCTGGCTGTAGCCACTTTCTGCTCAGGTGAATGAGATCATACATTTGAGACCTGGGGGGTTTTCCAAGCTGGAAAGTCCAGTTATGCACACGCTGAGCCCGGACAGCCTGGGTGACACCCAGCCTTGCCAATATTTCAGCTTTTAGCATCACATAGTCTTTTGCTTGGTCAGGCTCTAGGTCATAGTAAGCCTTCTGCGATTCACCAGTTAACAGAGGAGCCACCAGTCCAGCCCACTGCTCCTCAGGCCACTTTTCTCTTTCAGCAGTCCTTTCAAATGTGGTCAAAAATACCTCTGGATCATCCTCTCCAGTCATTTTTGTCAATAAACGACTCACCCCAAAGGACGCGGTATTAGTGGGACGGCTTTCCTCACTGGTCTGCGGACGTTGCTGCATTACTGCTTCCATTTGTTGTAGTCTCTGCTCTTGCTTCTGTAACAGGTCTATGAAGCGGGCCTCAGATTGCTGCTGGGCTTGTTGCTGAGCTTCCAGACTCTGTTGGTGAGCTTGCTGCTGGGCTGCAAGGCTCTGTTGATGAGCTTGCTGCTGGGCTGCGAAGTTCTGTTGTTGAGCTGCAAGGCTCTGTTGATGAGCTGCAAGGCTCTTTTGCAAACCTGCATTTGTCTGCTGTTGATTGGCATTTGCTAGAGCCAGCTGCTTCAGTATCTCCTCCATGCTGGCTTAAAACTGATTGCATTCTCCACCAACTGTGAGGGGGTTAGCTCGGCAGCGGGTGTGTGTGACCCCCGGGATGGGCTCCCCACACAAAAACAGGCCCAGCAAACGGAGGTTGTGGTTTTCAAAATCAAAAAAAGGTGCGGTTTATTTTCTATTTACAGTGACAAAGCACAGCAAAGCCAAAAGAAACATAAACAAAATAAATCCTGGTCAACTTGACCTCTGACTAAACATACAGGTTTCCTAACTAACAACTGGGATCAGCCTAGTGCTGTCCTAGTCCCTAAGTCCCTGGTTTTAAATGTCCAAGCAAATAGCCACACAGGCTTTGTCTCACCGCACAGGGGTTCACTCTCCCTAGACAGTCCACACAGGTCTGGTTCCAGGCATGAGCAAACACCTACTGAATCTGGGAGTTTTTATAGAGGCCTAAATGAGCTGACAAGCTTCAGCTGGTCTCATCAACTCCCTGTCTGCACGACGCCCAGCACTCTCCCTAGAGGTATGAGTCATCCATGAGCCCACTAGCCTCAGCTGGGCTTATACAACACTCCACCTAGTTGTATAAGTCGGCGTAAAGCCTGAATCTGGGCGAAATATATCTACCCCCCCTGGATGCAACCAGGTGACTTTACCTTCCTGCTGTCACAATCTCTACTCGTTTATTAATAAGATAAGCTTCCTCATTGGCCTGTCAGAATCCCAGAGGCAAAAAGGGGTTTGGCTCCACTATTACATACCTCCCAACATTTTAAATTGACAATGAGGGGCAGCCTGAAAAGTGTGTGTCGCTAAATTGCCATGTATATTGACGTGGCCTAAAGGAACATAGATGAACTGGTGTTCTGCGGAGGTAGAAGGGGGGTACTGGTGCTCTGTGGAGGGAGAGTGGGGCATTGGTTCACTGCCTTAGGGTGGGGGGAACTGGCATTCTGCAGAGGGAGGGGGGGCACTGGTGCTCTGCAGAGGTAGAAGTGGGCACTGGTGCTCTGCGGAGATGGGGGGGGCATTGGCATTCTGAGGAGGGAAAATGGGCACTGGTGCTAGGCAGAGGGAGAGGGGGGCACTGGTGCTCTGTGGAGGTAGAGGGGGCACTGGCGCTCTGCATAGGGGCACTGGTGCTCTGCGGTGGTAAAGGAGGGGTACTACCGGTGCTCTGCATGAGTGAGAGGGGGCATTGGGGCACTCTGGGGAGGGAAAGGGGGCACTGGTGCTAGGGAGAGGGGGGCACTGGTGCTCTGCAAAGTTAGAGGGGGCACTGGCACTCTGCTTAGGGAAAGAGGGGCACTCGTGCTCTGCAGTGGTAAAGGAGGGGTACTGGTGCTCTACATGAGGGAGAGGGGAGGCATTAGGGCACTGGTGCTAGGGAGAGGGGGGCACTGCACTCTGCGTAGAAAAAGTGGGGCACTGGTGCTCTGCAGTGGTAGAGGAGGGGTACTTGTGGAGGTAGTGGGGGCATTGGTTCTCTGCCTTAGGGTAGGGGGAACTGGCATTGTGCAAAGGGAGAGGGGGCACTGACACTCTGAGGCTAGGGGGCACTGATGCTCTATGGAAAGAGTGGGAGGCACTGTGGGGGGACTGGATGCTAAAAGAGATAAGTGGGGCTTATTCTAGGGGTGCTGAATTTCCTTTAAGAGAGAACTAGACAGAAAACTTACTGTATGTAAAAGAATGGAGTTTTACAAATGACTGTACTAGCATAGCAGGGAGAGGAGCAGCCTGCACAGATGCACAAATTACCTCTTCCATGGCTTCCGAGCAATGGTTGTAGCACTTCTTAAAGCGCAGTTCCATCCAAAAGTGTAAACTCCACTTATCTGCCTCCTCCCCTCTCCGGTGCCACATTTGGCACCTTTCGTGAGTTGAGGGGGGAGCGTGTACCTGTTTTTGACAGGTACACATTCCCACTTCCCAGAGATCTCGCCTCCCTCCTCCTTCCCCTGCCGTCAGGCCATTCAGAAAGCACAGTGCGCTTCGCGCATGCGTAGTAGGGAACCAGCTGTGAAGCCGCAAAGCTTCACTGGCAGTTTCCCTTACAGGCAATGGTGGCGGCAGCACCTGAGAGCCGAATTAAACATCGGCTGGGGTGCCGACATCGCTGGATTCCAGGACAGGTAAGTGTCCTAATATTAAAAGTCAGCAGCTACAGTATGTGTAGCTGCTGACTTTTAATTTTCTGCTGGTGGTGGCGGAACTCAGCTTTAATGATGGCTGGGAGGGGGGATTAGAAGTAGTAGCATGCCCAATCCAGACTTTGCATGCAGGCAGCATAGCACAAGGAAATCCACCACACAGTTACCTGTGATAAGGGAACAACCAGAACAGCACATCACTGCTAATGCCCTGTACACACAAGCGGAATTTCCGATGGAAAAAGTCAGATGGGAGCTTTTCATCGAAAATTCCGACCGTGTGTATACCCCATCTGACTTTTTCCCTCGGAAATTCTGACAGACTTAGAGAACATGTTCTCTATTTTCCCGACGGAAAAAATTTGTATTGGAAAATCCGCTCGTCTGTATGCAATTCCGACGCACCAAAAAGTACGAGACAGAAGTGCTCTGTCTGGTAAAACTAGCGTTTGTAATGGAGATAGCACATTCGTCGCGCTGCAAATTCCTGGATCTTTTAAAATGCAGCGCATTCTTTTGTTCTTTATAATGCTAGAATAATAAGTTGTTTTGCTGCTGATATTCACACAGAGTTCTGACAAACTTATTTCTTTATTATTTCTCATGATCTCATGAATAACCTTTTTTGTTTTTAAAGCTATATATCTCCATAATAATGTTTATAATTCGTTTTTAGAGTATTTTTTTTTTGAATCCAGATCTCCTCATTTTTTTATTATTTAAAAATTAATTTCTAGTGATCGCTATATATATATATATATATATATATATATATATATATTTTTTTTTTTTTTTTGTGTGCCAAGTTACCACAATAACATTATTATCTTGTATTTTTTAACCTCAAGGAGGTTGGTGTTGGTGTCCCTTGTTAATTTGACATTGTATTTTTGAAACGCACCTGCCTACTCACAACCAAACTGTCATATTTGAATAAAAACACATAGGCAAATATTTTCTGAAATAAAAATATCCATTTATTCTGGGTCATAACAAAATAAAGAGGAAGGCAATGCTGAAGAAACTGCTGGAATTTGCGAAGCCTTTGGACCCCAGGGCAGACATCAACTCTGTGGAAAAGAAAATTGGTAGCTTGAGAAGTCCATATAATTGGGAGCCCAATCTGGTCCAGAACTCCCAGAGATCAGGAACAGCAGCAGATGACATATATGTCCCCAGTCTGTGGTACTACAACAGCCTGCGTCTTCTGTCAGACTGAAGCCAGGCAATCACTTTCTTTTTTTCCCTGCAGCCTTCCCTCCACTGCACGCTTCTTTGGAGGCTGTGGCTCTGGTGGTGGACTTGTGGCAGGAGGAGGAGGAGGAGGAGGATGGGCGAGCTCACATACGTGTTGTTCTCAGTCAGCTGGCCCCTCAACCCCTTCTGAAGGGCCTGAGCAAAAATCCCCTCACAGAGGAGGCGTTGGCCCTCCTCCAATTTCTGTAATCTAGTGGCTAGATAGCAGCTATAGTCTTCAGCGTCGGCGGGGGCTTCTGAGGACCTCGCTTGCCTCCCTAATGAGGCCCAGTGCTGCCACCTCCGTGTTACTCCCTTTCCTGGGACTTTTTTTGTAAGGCGGAGGGCAGGCACCTGTGATTGGGTGAGGCCACTGGGCCCTGCCACCTCCTGGCTGACACTGGGCCTGGCCACCTCCTGGCTGACACTGGGCCGGCCACCTCCTGGCTGACACTTACCCCTGCCTCCTCCTGGCTGACACATTCCAGAGCCTCGTCCTGGGTGAGCTCATCCTGTGTATAAAAAAGGAACATAGTTTAAGTTTTTGGTTCATCAATCACACACAATTTTCATCTCATGACTGTTGCAAATTGAATGTTAATAAATAGAAAAGACTATCATTCTGACCCCAGCATTTTTCATTCTTATCCCAATCATTTTTGGCCACTACTGTCTATCGATACATAAAACACTTTTTGTTTAATCATTCATTTATCAATAATAACATCTAGTTAACAATAATTTTAGGACAATAAATATGTAGAAAAATACTATACCTGGCTCCAGCTGGGCGCATCCACTTCTTCCAGGATGTAAGGCCCAGGTTGGTCCTCAGCCTCTGCTGGGGTGGAGGGAAGGCTGCAGGGAAGGGTAGAAAGTGATTCTCTGCCTTTAAACTGGTCGTCCAGAAAACGCAGTTTGTTGTAGTACCACAGCCTGGGTACATACACAGCCGCTTCTGCTGCTCCGGATCTGAGGGATTTCTGGATCTTATTGTGCTCCTTATTATACATGCTCCTCAAGGTACCAATTTTCTTGTCCACCAAATCGATGTCTGCCTCGGGGACCCGAGTCTTCACAAAGACAAGAAGTTTCTCGAGCGTTGCCCTCCTAGCTGGTTTTATATAATATAAAGGGTGTTTTACCTCCCACAAATTCCTCATCTCCCTGTACCGGTCTATGAATCCAGACAGGAATTCAGGGTCCTTAAAGCGATTCATATTTGCTGAAAGACAAAAACATGTCAGCCTAAACTCACATAATCTTATCCCAATATAGGCCTCAATCTTGAAGCAGTATAGGCCACTGATGCCCCAAGTTAAAATTTTACCTTCATTAGGACGCTCGCAACTTCCGTTCCTCCTTCCTCCGCACACAGAACGTAGGTACGACACATGCGTATTAGCTTTATATACACTGCACATGCATGAAACTCCGCCCGCCCCTGACGTTCTTTCTAGTATATTCCGCCCCCTTCTCTTTCGGCGCGCAGTAGGAGCGACATGGCGGAGACACAGCAGGTGCATGTTAATTTCAGTAACGAGAAGGAAAGCCCGGAGCCAGAAACGTCCCGATCCAGGAGGAGATACAGTAAACCCCCCTCCATCGCGAGGGTTACGTTCCAGACCCACCCGCAATAAGTGAAAAATAGAAATACCCTATTTAAATACACATTAGGCATGTTTTTATAACTTTCACTGTACTTTAAAAGCATTTTAAGGTCTTTAAACACACTTTTAAAACAAAAGAAACACATTTAAACACATAAAAGATACTGAGAGACATAGCAAGAGCAATGGAAAACACAAAAATATTTAATTAACAAGGATTTAATCAATAAAATAATGTTAATAGGTCTTATAGAAAAAAACGCAATATACCGGGACCGCGAAAACTGAACCGCGATATAACGGGGGTTTACTGTATAAGGCCTCAAATATGTCCTGTCATGGATATGCAGCAGTGTTTGTCTGTCAGCTTACCTTCCTTCCCATGTGTTCATCTTAGAGGCCTGAGCCCTTTCACCTGGCTTCCTTTATAATCTCCTCCCAGCCTGACTCCACCCCAGGCCCTATCACAGAACACTATATTAACCTGTGCACTGCAAGCCTGCTTTGCTGATCAACGTGTTTGTTAGGCATTGTGTGTTTGGGTTCCTGCCTGCCGTGTGCTACGTCTGTCTCTCTGTTACGTTATTGGCTTGTCCCTGACCATCCCTGTCTGCTCGTGACCCTTGACCTTCGGCTCGTTCTTCGTTATCCTTGTCTGCTTGTGGCCCCTGACCTTCGGCTTGTTATTCGGTTCTCTCTATCGTGTGCTGCTGCTTCCCCTTATCCTACGGGGCGTGAGCTAGGAAACTCCAGGGGCCGCGACCTGGTCCCAGCCTGCAGCGTAACATCCTCACCACTAGAGGCCCTGGAGAAGACCAGCTGGGTCTTAGACTCCGCGCCCTGGGGAATCTTGGCTCTCGCTTCCGTTGGGATCCCGGTTGTGCTCCTCTGGTCCCGCTTTCCACAACCACCCAGTTTCCTATCCACAGAAGCCAGCCATAGGGTTCACTACCTCGCGGTGCACTCCTGTCCCCCTACGGTGTGCATCTGTCACCTGGCCACAGGTGACCCTGACAGTTTGATCAGCCATGAACCCGGCTGACATCCCGCTACCCGCGGATGATCCATTGCAGGGCATAGTTTGCAGACTTGAAACCCAGGAATCGAATCAGACTCAGGTGATGCGATTCCTCCAGGATCTGGCTTCTCGCTTCGAGCAGCTTCAGGCCTCCTTGGGAACCCTGAATCCGCAACCTCAAATACAATCAGCGGCTGCACCTATTGCACCAGTCGCAGCCACACACTCACTACAACTGCCAGCTCCGTCCCGTTTCTCTGGGGACTCCAAGGCTTGCAGGGGGTTCCTTAGCCAATGCACGATTCATTTTGAGCTCCAGCCCCAAAACTTCCTGTCTGATCGGGCTAAGGTAGCCTATATCATTTCCCTCCTCTCTGGTGAAGCTTTAGCCTGGGCAGCCCCTCTGTGGGAACTGAATGATCCAGTGGTTTCTAGCCTGTCTGGCTTCTTGAAACTTTTTCGGAATATCTTCGAAGAACCGGCTCGTGTCTCTTCAGCGGCCAGCGCCCTTTTACGTCTCCGCCAAGAGTCTGCTTCTGTGGGACAGTATGCCCTTCATTTCCGCATACTGTCGGCTGAGTTGAGCTGGAACAATGAGGCCTTAGTCGCAACCTTTTTGCATGGCCTGTCTGATAGAGTGAAGGATGAATTAGCAGGAAGAACCATCCCCACTGATCTGGCCGGCGTTATCTCCTTGTGTAACCAGATCGATATTCGCTTTCAGGAGAGGACCTTAGAAAAGCAACGCCAGCAGTCCTTGGTTCTTAGTCAGCCTGAGCTCCCCTCTCTTCGACCCGTAGAGCATCTCCTACCAGCTGAGGAACCCATGCAGCTGGGTCGGACCAGGCTATCCCCCGAGGAACGTGCTAGGCGCAGAACTCTTGGTCTGTGTCTTTACTGTGGGGGCAAAGGTCATTTTCGTGACACTTGCTCTCTTTGTCCAGAAAAACGTTCGGGTCCACTTCATCTGGAAAGTGGAGTATTGGACCCAGAAATATCACCTTCCCCTTCTCGTCTTCTGCTTTCTGTGTTCCTTCATGTTGGTGCTTCTTCTCATTCGGTCTCAGCATATCTGGATTCCGGAGCCGCTGGTAATTTCATGGACTGGGAAATCGCATCGTCCATGAGACTTACTCTTTTGCCCCTCACCACGCCATTGGTGGTCTTGGCGATTGATGGTACTGTTCTCCCAGGGGGACCTATCCGCTTCCAGACCCTCCCTGTTAAGATGTCGGTAGGGACACTCCACCAGGAGTGGATATCCTTCCTTATCTTACCCAAGGCCTCAACGCCTATAATTTTGGGTCTCCCATGGTTACAGCTTCATTCTCCTCATGTGGACTGGACTACTGGACAGATCCTGGCTTGGGGTCCCTCCTGTTCCTCGTCCTGCCTACCCAAGGTTGCCCCCTGTGAATCTGAGCCGGTCATTCATTCCAGGTTGCATAACCATTTACATTTCTCTGTCCCTAACCACCCTTGGACGCACAGCCAGGCTAGCTTGTCTACAAGTCCTGCAGTCGCTACGTCTTGCGATGCGATTCAGGTAGTCGCTACACCTGACTCAGCTATTCACTCTGCCTCTGTACTAGTTATGCCAGTCCAGCCCATGCCCAGTGAGCCTCCTACTTTTTCTTGTTCGGGACATTCTGCTTGTCCTTCAGCTATTCAGCTTGACTCCTGCGACATGTCACCTTCTAACCAACCTGACTTCAGGGTTCCACTGACATCTGCCCAGTCTGATGGTCCTGTGCAAGATGACCAGTTCCCCTTTAAGGGTCTAGGGGACCCCCCTCAGATTCCTGTTGATCCTCTCATGCCCTTGCTTATTCCTAGAGAGCCTTTGGTCCTCAATAGATCTTCTTGTCATCTCCCTACCTCATTTTCGGTCTCTGAGGATAATCTTAAGTATGAGGTTAGACAAGTTCTGGATTCTCGGCTCTGCAGAGGCATTCTTCAGTACCTTGTGCATTGGAGAGGTTTTGGTCCTGAGGAGGCGTCTTGGATTGCTGCATCTGATGTCGCTGCACCTCATCTGTTGAGAAGGTTTCATCAGAGATTTCCCTTTAAGCCTGGGTCCAGGCGGGGGAGGGCCCATAAGAGGGAGGGTACTGTCATGGATATGCAGCAGTGTTTGTCTGTCAGCTTACCTTCCTTCCCATGTGTTCATCTTAGAGGCCTGAGCCCTTTCACCTGGCTTCCTTTATAATCTCCTCCCAGCCTGACTCCACCCCAGGCCCTATCACAGAACACTATATTAACCTGTGCACTGCAAGCCTGCTTTGCTGATCAACGTGTTTGTTAGGCATTGTGTGTTTGGGTTCCTGCCTGCCGTGTGCTACGTCTGTCTCTCTGTTACGTTATTGGCTTGTCCCTGACCATCCCTGTCTGCTCGTGACCCTTGACCTTCGGCTCGTTCTTCGTTATCCTTGTCTGCTTGTGGCCCCTGACCTTCGGCTTGTTATTCGGTTCTCTCTATCGTGTGCTGCTGCTTCCCCTTATCCTACGGGGCGTGAGCTAGGAAACTCCAGGGGCCGCGACCTGGTCCCAGCCTGCAGCGTAACATCCTCACCACTAGAGGCCCTGGAGAAGACCAGCTGGGTCTTAGACTCCGCGCCCTGGGGAATCTTGGCTCTCGCTTCCGTTGGGATCCCGGTTGTGCTCCTCTGGTCCCGCTTTCCACAACCACCCAGTTTCCTATCCACAGAAGCCAGCCATAGGGTTCACTACCTCGCGGTGCACTCCTGTCCCCCTACGGTGTGCATCTGTCACCTGGCCACAGGTGACCCTGACATGTCCTTTGCAGAAATGGCGGAGATGGTGGACATCTTGAGGAGGACCGACTATGATGGGAAGCATGGGCCGTACACCAACCCTAATGTGAGAAAGGCCAAGATCATGTCTAAAGTTGTGAGAAGTCTGCACAGGAATTTTGGGGTATGACGAAACGCTGGTCAGACCTGAAACTGAGGGAGCATGATCAGTACAGAAGGATCAAGAAAATGCTTCTAAAAAGTAAGTATTTCTCCTGTGTTATTATTATTATTATTATTATTACTACTTGCATGTTGCTCCATGTGCTTTTATTTACTGTTGGACATTTTAAAATGGCAACTTTCAGGTTAGTGGGCACAGTAATCGGTCGTAGTAAACATCATTCGCCCACAAAATACGATGTTTTGGGCAGATACAGGTTAAATACATTTGGTCATGCCCATTTGTATAAAAAGAAGTTTAGTACATTGTTGTCTAGATGTGTTTGTAACTAGAATGAAATGCAAGCTTGATTCTGTGTAAAGGAGAGGACACTCAGCAGCTGTTTACACATCTGGACTCAGGAGCACTAGTGTGGGACACCAGAACAACCTTTTTAGGGTGTCCCACACAGGTGCGCCAGTGGATACTTGGGGTGTCTCCATGTGTGAAAATTGTCACAAAAAGGTAAGTATTCCAGCTTTGGTAAGTGCAAAAATCATGTCTTCATCTTGAAACTCTGCCAAAACAGACAATTGTACCCCACTTCCAAGCAATGTTTCATATTCCTATTTCTGGCCTCAAATATCTGTGTGCTAAGTATACCTTTTATTTCATTCTTATAAGGGAGCGAAGACTCGGAGGACACCACTCAGAGAACACCAGGAACCCCACACCTCAGAAAGAAGGGGAACTCAGCACAACACCACACTCCGAGGATGTGGAGGAAGTGGGCGAAATTGTCACCACAACAGGTCAGTGTCTGACACCACAGTTTCAGGTAATAGACGTATGCCTGAACATTTATAATACATTGTGTGTTTTTTTTATTTTAGGTGATGTGCTCGTGCTGGTTGTGGAAGAACAATCTCCTCATTTCACCAGTGCAAGTGCACAAATCCAAATCCAGGACATAATGGTATGTAATCGGGATTTAGACATCATAAAGCAAAAAACCAAGGATGTTGAACAAAAAAATGAAGGTCATGATTGATGTGTTGGGGAGAATCTAAATATCTTCAAAATGCCACCATTTTAACTTTTTTTGGACTACATGTCAAAAAAAATATTACATTTTAAAAGCCAAATTTTGAAGATGCACACAGTCTGTCAACATGTGCTATCTGTCATCAGGGGATAGTGATGTATGTGTTTTGTGGGTGCAACCCATTCCTCGCAACTCAAGTAGGTGAGAGGAAGGGGTTGCACTCCCAAAACACGTTCATTGATCCCCCATGATGGGAGATAGCACATGTTGACATTAGGCATGGGATCAGGAGGGAAATCCCCATTTTGACTCCCAATTTGTGTGCATCTTCAAAATGTGGCTTTTACAGGGGTGACATCACCCGATCTGATGAAGGCAAGATCAACACAGTTTTGACACACTATAATGTCTGATATTGCCTTCATTTTCTCTACGTTGAATTTTGTAAGTTCCAGAGTTGTATATGTTATGTTTTGAAACATGCCTGTTTATACCAAAAAAAAAAAAAAACTATTGTAAAACTTGGGGAAAAATAGGATTTTTGTACTCACCGTAAAATCCATTTCTCTGAGTTCATGGACGGACACAGCAGCATCTTGACATATGGGTATTATCCTCCTGTTAGGAGATTGACTGGGCAGAAAAACAGCATATTAAAGTGTTAAAACACATCACTCAGTACAGTACCGCCCAGGGGGCGGTCCCCCGGGTACATCCCCTCTCCCTGCATCATGCAGCTCAGTTCGTAAAAAAGCAGTACAAACAAAAAAAAGGAGGGGTGGGTGCTGCGTCCGTCCATGAACTCAGAGAAATGGATTTTACGGTGAGTACAAAAATCCTATTTTCTCTTCCGTTCATGGACGGACACAGCAGCATCTTGACATATGGGATGTCCCCAAGCAGTGCAAAAAAAAACGAGGGAAAACAGCATCAAACAAACTTCACCCCAAACAAACCAGAGCTCCTCAACGGAGGAGTTGCAACCTTAAACAGCCGCCTGTAAAACCTTGCGGCCGAAGGAAGCATCCGAAGATGCACTCACATCAACCTTGTAAAATTTTGAGAAAATGTGAACGGACGACCAGGTCAACGCCTTACACACCTGTGAGACAGACGCTTGATGTCGGAAAGCCCAAGAGGCACCTATTGCCCTGGTCGAATGCGGCGTAACCGGGAAGGGAGGCGCCCGCCCTTTTAGGGCATAGGCCTGGATCACGATCTGTCTGATACACCTAGAGATGGCGGCCGACGAGACCGCTAGACCCTTCTTAGGACCAACTACCACAAAAAACAGTGAGTCCGACCTCCGGAACGGAGCAGTAGCAGACAGGTACACCCGCAGAGCTCAGACAACGTCCAAGGAATGCAACGCATCCTCTTTGGGATGCGATGGACAAGGACACAAAGACGGAAGTACAATGTCCTCATTTAGGAGAAAATCCGAAACGACCTTAGGAAGAAATGAAGGCTGCGGACACAGCACCACCTTATCCTTGTGAAAGATCAAATCGGGAGCCTTGCAAGACAGTTCAGAAACCCGTCTGACTGATGTAATAGCCACCAAAAAGGCCACCTTCCGAGAGAGAGTCAGTAAGGGAATCTCCCTAATGTTCTCAAACAGCGGTCGTTGAAGTACTGAGAGGACCAGAATCAAGTCCCACGGAGGCAGTGGAGGACGTACCGGAGGGGCCACATGTCGAACCCCCGGCACAAAAACGTACTCACCAGAGAGTGAGCCGCCAAGGGCAGTTTAAAGAAGACAGCTGAAATCTGCCCCTTAATCATACTAAAGGCAAGTTTCTGGTCCACCCCACGCTGTAGAAACAGCAGGACCCTGGAAACCGCATATGCACGCGGATGCCACTTCATCTCTTCACACATAGAGATGTAAGCCTTCCACGTATGATGGTAAATCCTCCGAGAGGATGACTTCCGTGCCCTCAGCATGGTAGAGATCACCGAATCCGACAGGCCTCGGTCCCTTAGAACCTGGCTTTCAATAGCCATGCCGTTAAAGCCAGCGACTGTAAAGCAGGATGAAGTATGGGACCTTGCGAGAGAAGGTCCTTTTGCGTCGGCAGATGCCAAGGAAAATCTGCTACCAGACGCGCTAGGTCGGCGTACCTGGGGCGCCAAGGCCAATCTGGATCAATCAGGATCGTTAGAATCCCTTCGGCCTCCACTCTGCGAAGCAGATGTGGAAGAAGCTTTAGAGGAGGGAAGGCGTAAATTAGCCGAAACTGACCCAACGGTGCCACCAACGCGTCTGACGCGTCCGTTCATGGGTCTTTTGACCTGGCCACGAACCTCAATACTTTCCGATTGAGTCGCGATGCCAGGAGATCCACGTCTGGCGTGCCCCATTTCAGACACGGGAGCTGAAACACCTCCAGGTGTAGAGACCATTCTCCTTGGTCTAGCGCCTGGCAACTTAGGTAGTCCGCTTGCCAGTGTTCTACGCCCGGAATGTACACTGCCGATAGAGCCGGCACACTCCGTTCTGCCCACCTCAGGAGGTGAGCGACCACCGGTGCCGCGCTTCTTGTTCCTCCTTGATGGTGGACATACGCCACTGCCGTGGCGTTGTCCAACTGGATCCTGACCGGACGCCCTTGTAGCGCCCTTGTAGCCTCCGAGACCTCGGAGAGGCACAGCCTGATCGCCCGAAGTTCCAGGACATTGATCGACAGGCGGGATTCTTCCTGGGTCCAGCGACCCTGGGCCGACTGAAACCCCCAGACTCCCCCCATCCGGTAAGGCTGACATCCGTCGTGATCACCGTCCAGTGAAAGGAAAGTAACGACTCCCGGACCGAAGGGTCGGGGAAATAAGCCACCACACCAAGGAGGTCCTGACCAGGTGACTCAGATGGATTTGACAATCCAGGGACGATGGGCATTTGTCCCAACGTGACAGAATTTCCCTCTGCAACACTCGAGTGTGGAATTGAGCATATGGTACCGCCTCGAAGGAGGCCACCATGAGACCCAGGACTCGCATGCAAAAGCAGAGTGATGACCTTTTTTGGGATGTAAACAGCTGCACCGCAGCCCACAGAGTCTGCAGCTTCTCCACAGGGAGGAAGACTCTCGCCTCTGAGGAGTCCAGGACCAACCCCAGGTATTCTAGGTATTGGGACGGCACCAACACCGACTTCTGAATGTTCAGCACCATGCCAAATTCTCGGAGGGTCTGACAGGTTATAGACACATCCTCCTCTAATTTTGAGCTTGAAGAGGCTCTTAGAAAAAGATCGTCCAGGTAGCCCACAATAGCGATTCCACGCTGTCTCAGCAAGGCCAGAATCGGGGCGAGCTTGGTGAACACCCTCGGCGCCGATGCCAGACCAAAGGGGAGAGCCACAAATTGATAGTGGTCTTCCCCAACCGCCAAGCGCAGAATTCTCTGATGCCTGGAGCATATGAGGACATGCCCAAGGATGCCAGAAAGTCCCCCGGATGGAGAGCAGCAACAACAGAGCGAACTGATTCCATCCTGAACCTTTGCACTTTCACAAAGCAATTGAGGGCCGTGAGATCCAGGATTGGACGGACCCCGTCCTTCTTTGGGACTACAAACAGATTTGAGTAAAACCCCTGAAACCGTTCCTGCAATGGTACAGGCACGATTACCCCACACATCAGCAGATCCTGAACTGCCCCAAACAGGGCCTCCCGACGACTCGGAGGAAGCTGGAGGTTGGAGGAAAAAAATCTGTTCGGTGGGCAAGAGAGAAACTCTATCTTGTACCCTGGGGAAACTACTTCGCAAGCCCACCGGTCGGAGAGTAGAGGCGTCCACCGAGCCGCGAATTTGGGAAGACGGCCCCCCACCCGAGCATCGGGCGAGGGCAGACCTTCATACAGACGCAGGTTTGTTGGGCTTACGAAACCAGGGACGCTATTGTCCTCCGGAGGCGCCTTAACGGCCTGGGAGCGTTTACCTGCAGCACCGCGTGGGAGAAAAAAACGATTGTGAGCGGCGTGGCTCCTTACTGGATTGCGGGAGCAGAGTAGTCTTACCTCCTGTGGCATCTTTGATAATGTCATCCAGAGAGGCTCCAAAAAGCCTTTTACCTTTAAAAGGTAAATCCACCAGGGCCTTCTTAGAAGATTGGTCAGCGGACCAACACTTTAGCCAGACCAGCGTCCACAGATATAGCAGGTGCAGGGGCACCAATTGCCAACTCGGGTATGTCTGGGGAAGAGGCGTCCGCTTCCGACGCCATGCTGACCCACTCGCCTGACACCCCTGGGGATGCAAGACAAAGTATACGGACCACCCTCCTTGCTGCCGCAGAGAGAAAACGAGGGCCCCCCCCCCAGAGCGCTCACCACCCGGACCAGGTACCGCACAGCTGCCGTCCTCGCAATCCCTCCTAAGGCGCTCTCCCTGTGTCACTGTCTGTAAGAAGTGTGCTAGAGCTGTTTGCGCCGGTAGAATGACCACTAGAGGTAAAAACCTCTTCAAAAATGTCCTCCGACCCGCAGCCCTGTAAATAGAGCATGAGGACTACAGGAAAATGGCCGCAGAGCGCAGATATAAACAACAGCGCTGGACGCCACCAAAATGGCGCCGGACACATGTAGTGCACAAAACACACACACAGTAGGCAGCGAACATCCGGGCCCCCTAAAGAAGGCCCCCCCACACATAACAAGTGAACAGCACCCCCAGGAAAGTGAACCCCCCCAGTGGACCCCCGTTAAGCAGCAATCCTAGCCACCCAGAGCCTAGGGAGAGAGGAAAAGAAGGTTGGGACCCTCTATCGACCTCCCCGGGAATGCCCAAGCCGTACCACCCTGCCGGAGCAGAGGGACTGCTACTTACCCATCCTGTAGCTGAAGGCATTCCTGACAGACCCAACGTCCGCGCGGTTACGGCATGGCTGTCAGCCCGGCACACTGTGACACGGACATATAGCCCGGTCATATGTGTGCCCCGGAGCATATAGCTCACCAGCCACCCCTAGAGCAACGGGGCATGTCGTGGACAGCCCAGCGTGTAGCTAAAAGGCCGGCACACGCTCGATGGCCGAACTGGGGAGACTACAAGGATCGAGGATCCAGCCTGTCACCCAGTCGGCAGTTGATAGTAGATCTCAGGATCAAAAATTTTAAAATAAAAAACAATAGAAAAAAATCCCCAGGCCACATAGGGAGCCATGTCATTCTTCTATGCTAGGCAGAAAAAAACTGAGCTGCATGATGCAGGGAGAGGGGAGGTACCCGGGGGGACCGCCCCCTGGGCGGTACTGTACTGAGTGATGTGTTTTAATACTTGACATGCTGTTTTTCTACCTAGTCAATCTCCTAACAGGAGGCTAATACCCATATGTCAAGATGCTGCTGTGTCCGTCCATGAACGGAAGAGAAAAATATGTTTGAATGTACCCAAAAATTGTATAACGCCCATGTGAATGTGCACCGAGTAAAAAAAGTTTTCGAATCAACAATGTGTGGCTTCTTCTTTCAATGCTCAATACCAGTTTTTTAAGTAATTTTGCGTTTACAGTGACAATGGGGGTTATTTACTAAAGGAAAATCCACTTGGCACTACAAGTGCACTAGAAGAACCTAGGAGACAGCTAAAATAAACACAAGCAATAAAGAAAATTCAAGATTTTATCAGATATTTTTTTTTTTTTTATTCAAAAATAATTTAGATATTGTCTGGCATAGCAATGGCCCCCCTACCCATTAAATAAACATATTTCTGGCGAACTTCACGGGCGCTTTGGGGGGGCAAGCCAGGACGGCCAGTATCCAGCCCCGTCAGGGGATTCTCAGAAAGTCTGGCCTCAGGCCCAACTGAGGCAAGATAATTTTGGGCATTTTGCCATACAAATTGTGCAATATGCAGCAGGATAATATGATGTGGTTAAGTTTGTATTCCGCCATGTGTATTTCTGTCAGAAACAGGCGGAACCGGCTGGCCATTATCCCGAAGGCATTATCAACGACTCTTCGGGCTCTGGCCAGCTGGTAGTTAAAAACCCTCCTCTCCGGGGTGAGGGTCTTCTGGTGGAATGGCCTCATCAGGTGATCACCCAAATCGAATGCTTCATCAGCAATAAAGACGAACGGGAGTCCTTCAACATTGTCTTCATCAGGTGGCAATGCCAGGCCACCAGTCTGGAGACGTCGGAAAAACTCCATCTGGGCGAAGACTCCGCCATCCGACATCCGGCCATTCTTCCCCACATCCACATAGAGGAATTCATATTGTCCCGACACCACCGCCATCATCACTATACTATTAAAACCCTTATAGTTTTAATAGTAAGACCACAAATGGGGTGGTGGCACGATGTGGACATGTTCCTATCTATAGCCCCTCCGCAGTTGGGAAAGTCCCACCGCGTGGCAAAATGGGAGGCCACAGTCTGTCATTCCTGTGTGGCGTTGAAGGAAACTGTGGAGTCAAACCAGAAAAATAAATATTAGTACTTTTGCACATAACATTGCAAGCAGATTACACAAAAACATTCTTGGCCAACATCAGTATAACATTTATTTAAAGGAGTATTTAAAGACAAAAATATAAGGACCACTTATCCTCAACCCCTCTGATGGCCCATTGTAAAAATGTTATGGGGGGGGGGGTTCTAGCTGAGTTTGGGACCCCCAAAAAAAGCCTCTGCCACTCTGTCTGAATTTAACAAGAACAAAAACATTTGTACACATTTTAGGGGGGGGGGGGGTAAAGCGCTAAAATGGAGCTGAAAAAATACATTGTTAAATGACTAGGATAGGTGTGTATGGGCAAAGGATAGCATGCTGAAGAAGAGGTTAATGAAGGGAAACATGCATGTAGGCCAAAAAAGGGGCATTAAAAGCTTACAGCATGCAAGGGAACAAAAGGGGACATTCACAGCATATTACAATCATGGTAATTAGGAAAGGATGAAAGGAATACAATAACAGGGGTCCTCAAACTACGGGCCGCGGGCCGCATCCGAGCCGCCAGTGTGATTTACCCGGCCCGCAGACTGCCCCTTTAACATTCCAGCAATCCCGACCTTTTTTTCACAATTTTTCGCCGCCCGCCGCCGCTAGAGGTCCAGCCGGCGGAGGTAATGTCTCTGCCGGCGGCCATTTTCCAGAAGACCACAGACGTGTTATAAAGAAGGGAGCCTGCTGAGTGGCTACTATAAAAATGGAGCTGCGGCACCGCCCACCCCCCGCCTGTCTGTCATCTGTGACCTGGTGTGGAAAGGGGCAGGGGGTGGGCGGTGCTGCAGCTCCATTTGTATTGTAGCCACTTGGCAGGCTCCCTTCTTGTTAATAACTCGTATGGGGACAGTGACGCCTGAGATGTAAGGAAGCACTCTGCTGGCTGGGGACACCTGAGATGTAAGGAGGCACTCCGCTGGCTGGGGACACCTGAGATGTAAGGAAGCACTCCGCTGGGGACACCTGAGATGTAAGGAAGCACTCTGCTGGGGACACCTGAGATGTGAGGAAACACTCCGCTGGGGACACCTGAGATGTAAGGAGGCACTCCACTGGGGACACCTGAGAGAGATGTAAGGAGGCACTCCACTGGGGGCACCTGAGATGTAAGGAGGCACTCCGCTGGCTGGGGACACCTGAGATGTAAGGAAGCACTTTGCTGGGGACACCTGAGATGTAAGGAAGCACTCCGCTGGGGACACCTGAGATGTAAGGAAGCACTCCGCTGGCTTGGGACACCCGAGATGTAAGGAAGCACTCCGCTGGCTGGGGACACCTAAGATGTAAGGAAGCACTCTGCTGGCTGGGGACAGTGACACCTGAGATGTAAGGAGGCACTCTGATGGGGACACATGAGATGTGAGGAAACACTCCGCTGGGGACACCTGAGATGTAAGGAGGCACTCCACTGGGGACACCTGAGATGTAAGGAGGCACTCCACTGGGGACACCTGAGATGTAAGGAGGCACTCCACTGGGGACACCCGAGATGTAAGGAAGCACTCCACTGGCTGGGGACACCTGAGATGTAAGGAAGCACTCCGCTGGGGACACCTGAGATGTAAGGAAGCACTCCGCTGGCTGGGGACACCTAAGATGTAAGGAATCACTCCGCTGGCTGGGGACAGTGACACCTGAGATGTAAGGAAGCACTCCGCTGGGGACACTAGAGATGTAAGGAAGCACTCCGCTGGGGACACCTGAGATGTAAGGAAGCACTCCGCTGGCTGGGAACAGTGACACCTGAGATGTAAGGAAGCACTCCGCTGGGGACAATTGAGATGCAAGGAAGCACTCCCCTAGGGACACCTGAGATGTAAGGAAGCACTCCGTTGGGGACACCTGAGATGTAAGGAAGCACTCCGCTGGGGACACCTGAGATGTAAGGAAGCACTCCGCTGGCTGGGGACAGTGACACCTGAGATGTAAGGAGGCACTCTGCTTGGGACACCTGAGATGTGAGGAAACACTCCGCTGGGGACACCTGAGATGTAAGGAGGCACTCCACTGGGGACACCTGAGATGTAAGGAGGCACTCCGCTGGGGACACCTGAGATGTAAGGAGGCACTCCGCTGGGGACACCCGAGATGTAAGGAAGCACTCCACTGGCTGGGGACACCTAAGATGTAAGGAAGCACTCCGCTGGGGACACCTGAGATGTAAGGAAGCACTCCGCTGGCTGGGGACACCTAAGATGTAAGGAAGCACTCCGCTGGCTGGGGACAGTGACACCTGAGATGTAAGGAAGCACTCCGCTGGGGACACCTGAGATGTAAGGAAGCACTTCGCTGGCTGGGAACAGTGACACCTGAGATGTAAGGAAGCACTCCGCTAGGGACACCTGAGATGTAAGGAAGCACTCCGCTGGGGACACCTGAGATGTAAGGAAGTACTCCGCTGGCTGGGGACAGTGATACCTGAGATGTAAGGAAGCACTCCGCTGGGGACACCTGAGATGTAAGGAAGCACTCCGCTGGGGACACCTGAGATGTAAGGAAGCACTCCGCTGGGGACACCTGAGATGTAAGGAAGCACTCCGCTGGCTGGAGACAGTGACACCTGAGATGTAAGGAGGCACTCTGCTGGGGACACCTGAGATGTGAGGAAACACTCCGCTGGGGACACCTGAGATGTAAGGAGGCACTCTGCTGGGGACACCTGAGATGTGAGGAAACACTCCGCTGGGGACACCTGAGATGTAAGGAGGCACTTCGCTGGGGACACCTGAGATGTAAGGAGGCACTCCGCTGGGGACACCTGAGATGTAAGGAGGCACTCCGCTGGGGACACCTGAGATGTAAGGAGGCACTCCGCTGGGGACACCTGAGATGTAAGGAGGCACTCCGCTGGGGACACCCGAGATGTAAGGAGGCACTCCGCTGGGGACACCCGAGATGTAAGGAGGCACTCCGCTGGGGACACCCGAGATGTAAGGAGGCACTCCACTGGCTGGGGACAGTGACACCTGAGATGTAAGGAAGCACTCCGCTGGGGACACCTGAGATGTAAGGAAGCACTTCGCTGGCTGGGAACAGTGACACCTGAGATGTAAGGAAGCACTCTGCTAGGGACACCTGAGATGTAAGGAAACACTCTGCTGGGGACACCTGAGATGTAAGGAAGCACTCCGCTGGGGACACCTGAGATGTAAGGAAGCACTCCGCTGGCTGGGGACAGTGACACCTGAGATGTAAGGAAGCACTCCGCTGGCTGGGGACAGTGACACCTGAGATGTAAGGAAGCACGCCGCTGGCTGGGGACAGTGACACCTGAGATGTAAAGAAGCACTCTGCTGACTGGGGACATTGACATCAGAGCTCCGACTGATTCTGATTCTGCATTATGGTGAGTTTAACTATTTAATTTTATATTACAATGTAATAATATAAATTATGCGCAATCACCCTGACACCATAACAACCATGGTGCCGGGATGATTGAAGCGCTAACACCAGATGTTTGGAGTATGTTTATCTGCTGATTGTTAAACTTTCTGAAATACACATATTTCTATTGTGGTTGGGGGGGGTCTGATGGGGGAGTCTGTTATGGGGGGAATCTTATACTGGGGAGTCTGTTATGGGGGCCTGTTACGGTGGGCTTTGTGAAGGAGAGGAGTTTGTGTTGGGGGGCTTTGTGATGGGGGGGTCTGTAATGGGGGATCTTTTATGGGGGGCTTTGTGATGACCTTATATGGGGGCTTTTTGATGGGGGGAATCTGTGATGGGGGTTCTGTGATGGAAAGGTTCTGTGATGCGGAGGGGGATCTGTGATGAGGGGAGTCTGAAATACTAAGTTTATGTTGATTAAAATTGTTTTTTATTTTAAATATTAAATCGTTTTTTCCTGTTTTTTTGCACCTTGGCTCAATTCTGGTCATAGACATTTTGTATGCCCAAAGCACTTCCACAGTCCAACTTATATTCCTAGTAAAATATGCTACGAATTTATATATTGAAATTTACTTTTTTATACATGGCTGACAGTTGGGTGCTCATTGCAGGCATTGGCTCCCCCGCCCGTTGGAGGGCGTGTACAGTGTGGCTCTCTGTAGGCCCCTTGGGGCGGACTTCTCTTTCCCCTTTGGGAGATGGGTGGCGCTCACCATGCCTTCTTTCGGATCTTCCAAGCGCCTTGGCTCAATTCTGGTCATAGAATGCTTTTTCAACTCCCTAATGGTAAATATTCCTTCCAGGTTTATGTAATATATAGCAATAAGTTCTTTCAATATAATGTATGTAATGTATATTATTATTTTTATAGAATCCAATATCCCCCTGAAGAGACCGTTATACAAGTCGAAATGCGTCGGGGCACGCACACCATGTAGCATTATGTAATGTAATGTTGTGTATTAATCGTTTTTATATACTGTCATCTGTTGTGGATTCCATTGTATCACCTGACCAGGAATATGTCTTTACAATATGTCTTTTACTTATATCTTATGTCCCTGACCATTATTCAATAAATGATGTTCACATTATCATCATTTTTTCTTTCGATCTCCACACTTGGCTGTCCAAAGCCCCATGGGGAAATTTTCCTTTTTCAAACTTTGCATCGGGGTGTGCAACCTTTGTTGTCTCTTCTGTATGTGTCTTTCCCTAAGCTAACTGTGTGACACAGTCTTCCCTTGTTTCACCAGAGTAGCACCACAGCCACCCTGGAAAACCTCTGGCTCCAACACATGGAGGCCCCATGAGACTTCCATGGACAATCCTGCGCTTCTGGTTGTCATGGGATATATCCTACTCCCATCATTGGTAGTAAACACATTTTCAGACATGACATTAAAGGAAACACATTTTCAATGTCAATATCACCAATACCATCACATTTGCCAACAGTAACACTTTGGTCAGGGCAACCATCAGAATTTTCACTACGTGTAGACATAACTGCTACTTTTGTGGATTGTCTATTACCCACCAAAGCCTGTGAGCCTCTCCTCACAGCATCCTCTATCTTTAAAGGGGAACTCTTTGCTCCTTGGTGAATCCACCACTGTGATATAGGGGGTTGTTTAGCTCAGTGATAGATGCGTTTTAAGTGAGTTCACCGCCAACAGGAACTAAGGTTTAAGGGCATGGTAGCCCACTTTTATTGAAAGTAACAAAAGAAAAGTTCACACATGTATTTGGTTGCCCACACAGGGTTTCTTCTCCCAAAATTACAACAAACGAAAAATGCCAATCCACCTGGCTCTTAAGGCTCACTCAGCCTTGGGCGCAGTTCCTTGCTGCACAGACCCACTCCTGGCCTCTAGGAAGGCCTCTCCTGACACTCCAGGCTTCCACACTCCTCCAAGACTTACAGTCCCCTCTGGTCCCCAAGACTCTCTCTTCCAGTTGTCTCAGCTATAGTCTCCCCGACTCTCTCAGCTGGCCCAACTCTCTCAGTCCACTGACCTGGAACCTCTCCCACGTGGAGAACCGTCTCAAGAATGTTGCCTGAGTTCTTTATCAGTAGCACACTTCCCTCCAGCAACTGCTGTATCACCAACTCCTTTCCCACACTCTGAGCTATGTTCAGCTCTGCCTTATAACGAGTGTGTGCACCTGGACACACACACAACCTGCAGAGTTTCTGGAAAACCCGGACACAGGACTAAAGACTCCATCCCTCCCAATGCTCTTTGAAGTCTTCAAGTTTCCAGCCCCAATCCAGACTTACAAAATCCAGAGAAAACTTAAAGCATAGTTTTCTCTGCTCGCCAATCTTTTGCTGGAACTTCTCAAATTGCTTCTTTGAGAGTCCTGTGTCCATTTTAACCCCATGTTCATTGGGACAGAGCCTAGCTCTGCCACTATATATATATATATATATATATATATATATATTTATTTATTTATTTATTTTCCATTCAAAGTTTTTATTAAGAAAAAGAATAAAAACAATACAGAAGTGCACTTATCAAAGGACGCAGATGCAACTGCAAACATTGCGATCGAAACAGTACATTGTGGCAAAAAATCAGTGTCAATGTTTAGCTGAAGACTGCTGTCAGGCGATAGTCACGGGCGTGAGTCATGACTGACAATGAGAAAGGTGAATGAATAGTGAAGAAATAAAGCTATTACACGTTATTACTACCAGTCCTCTGAGCAAACTTCATAGGAAGTAATGTTAATCTGTACATAGTCAAAAAGTGAGAACGCAACAGTGTCTTCTAGTTAGAAGGGATAAAAGAGCAATATCGGCCTGTACTTTCTGAGCAAACATTATTGCAACATCCGCTATCTCAATTGAAGCAGTGTTTAGATTTAAGAAAAGGGAAAGAGAAAGTAGGGGGTAAGCAAATCAAAGCAGGGGGGGGGAAGAAGAGAGAAGGGGAGAAAAAAAAAAGGGGGGGGGGTATTACGTTTATTACGAAGAGTAGACGGATTGGTCTCAAAAGGCGGTCAGCTTCTAAGGGCCAGCCGCAGGAGAGGTTACTGTAACGAACAGTCTTAGGAGGGTGTGTTCTTACCCTCATGTGTATATTCCCGAGAATATTTAAAATCAAACCACGGTTGCCAGATGTCGTGAAACTTCTTCGCATTACCACCATCTTGGGCCAGGCTGTCTTCCATGGTGGCTATTTCCCCCACTTTATTTAGCCATTCAGAAATGGATGGGACTCGAGACGAGTTCCAATAAAAGGGAATTAGGGACTTGGCCGCATTCAAAAGGTGTTTTGTCAGGGAATGTTTGTATCTCTTAAGTGAAAAACTGGATATATGAAGCAGGCAACATGCAGCATCTAGGTTTAGCTTAGTTTCAGTGATCTGTTTAATCAGTGTCCGAACTTCTGACCAGTAGCTGGTGATCAGAGCACAATGCCACCAAATGTGAGCTAACGTGCCCCTTTCATTTTGACATCTCCAACATATCTCAGGTTTTTGGCTATCCCATCTGTGCAGTCTTACGGGCGTGTGATACCACCGTGTCAGTAACTTATAGCTGGTTTCCTGTAATTTAGTACTTATGGAGCATTTGTGTGCCAAGATGCTTGCATATTTCCATTGTTTATCCGATATCTCCGTGTTTAGGTCTCGGGACCACTCTCTCCTATGTACACTCTCCCCCATATCTCCCGGGTTTTGCAACCAGGAATATGCTAGAGAGGTGGCCTTAAATACTGGGGTTTTGTTATGACAGGCCTCTTCCATCTCGGTCAGAGGTCTGTAAAGATCTTGAGAGTTTCTAAACTTACCTAGGTAACTCCGGATCTGAAAATAAGTCCACTGTTTTAGGTGGGGTAAGTCGCAATCAGTCTTAAGGGATGTCCAGTTTCTAACCTTAGTACCTAGAAAGCATTCACCCATTCGTAAGGAGATACCAGTCA
This sequence comes from Rana muscosa, assembly GCA_029206835.1. Lineage (NCBI taxonomy): Eukaryota > Metazoa > Chordata > Amphibia > Anura > Ranidae > Rana > Rana muscosa. The sequence goes on along the minus strand of CM055118.1, from coordinate 557,494,078 downwards.
TTGCTGAATGGAGCGTGGAGTTATGAATACCCGGGGAGAAGTCAGGGTTGTCTTTCAGCGGGGTCAGAGGGCTGGGGATCGTGGTGATATTTTTAACTAGTGTTCTCAGAATGTCTAAATGTATTATGTGTGATCGGGCAGCTTTTTAGACTGGAGAAAAGGCCCGACCCTGGGATCCATGGTGAGTGCATGAGTGGGAACGCGCTTAAGGTCGCTTCCAACTTAACCCAATCTTTCGTGTCGTCGTGGCAGTGCCAATCGATGACCCTGGCTATATGTGCTGCGTAATAATAGTTTTTAAAATTCGGTAGATTAATCCCACCTGCTTTTTTAGGCATCATCAGAGTAGTTAATTTCACCCTTGGTTTCTTGTGGTGCCATAAAAATTTCAGAATGATGGAGTTTAGTGCTTTAAAGAATTTCGGAGGGATCTTGGTAGGTATGGTGCGCATCAGGTATAGAAATTTAGGCAGGACCACCATCTTGATGATGGGCGCGCGACCAAACCATGAGAAGGTGCCTAGATGCCAGTTGTTGAGATCTGTTTCGCAGGTTTTGAGCATGGGGGGATAATTCACCTCGTAAATAGACTGTAGTTGTGGGGTCAGCCATGTTCCTAAGTACCGGAGGGCGATGGGATCCCACCAAAATGTGGAGTTGGCCTTAGTCAGGGAAAGCACAGCTTCTGGGAGTGAAATATTGAGTGCTTCAGATTTCGAATAATTTATCTTTAAGTTTGCTAAATAGCCAAATTGGGCGAATTCTTTTAAGAGACTGGGGACGGTCAATGTTGGGTCGGTCAGGAAGAATAAAAGATCATCTGCATATGCTGCCGTTTTAAACTCCCTATCCTGAATCTGGAAACCGTGAACCGTCGGGTTATTCTGGATCGTCCTTATGAAAGGTTCCAATGAAAGAATAAACAACAGGGGTGACAATGGGCATCCCTGTCTGGTGCCATTAGAGATGGATACTTTTTTAGATAGAGTACCATTTATTTTTAGGTATGCAGAGGGGTTCTTATATAATGCTGAAATCCACGACAGCATGTGCGGACCCAGGCCTACTCGGGCACATACTGCCAACATGAAGTCCCATGCCACCCGATCGAAGGCCTTCTCCGCATCAGTGGAGAGGAGAAAGCCTTCGATCTTTCGCACCTTCGTTGCATGAATCAGAAGCAACGCTTTGGTAACGTTATCTTTTGCTTCCCTGCCAGGTATGAAGCCCACCTGCTCCAAACCAACTAGCTTTGGCAGAAGTGGGCCCAACCTCAAGGCCAGGACCTTTGCGAACAACTTCACGTCCAAATTCAACAGGGAAATGGGCCTATAGTTAGCACATTCACCGGGGTCTTTTCCTGGTTTCGGAATCACTGCTATGTGTGCGGTCAGGAAGTCGGGAGTGATCTCCTTGGGCCCAGATAGGGAGTTCAGAGCCTCTTTCAGCGGTTCCGTTAGGGTGTCTATAAAAGGTCTTATAGTAGATTGCCGAGTACCCATCCGGTCCAGGGCTTTTGCCAGTTTTGAGCTGTTTGATAGCCTGTCTGAGCTCCAAGGAGGAAATTGGGGATTCCAGTGAAATAGAGTCTAGCTCTGATATAGCTGGAAGACCACTTTTAGCTAAATACTCTTGGATAATCTGTGTCCTGTCTCCTTCCATATGTGGCTGTTTATGTTGGGGGGGTAAGTTGTAGAGTTTAGAATAGAAACTATGAAAATGTCCCGCAATCGCCTCTGATGCAACATCTAATTTCCCCGCTGAGTTTCTGATACCGGCAATATTGTTGAAGGAAGCATGTTCCTTCAAGGCTCTGGCCAGCACTCTGCCCGTCTTATTCCCGGATTCGTAGTAAAATTTTTTTTTGAAAAATAGCATGCGCTTCGCTCTAGAATCAAGTAACAACTGTAATTCCCGCCTAGTCTCTAACAGCCGAGTAGCAGAGTCTATCGACAAAGATTGCTTGTGTTGTGTCTCTAAGGAATTGATTGTCGTAATCAGAGTCTGAATGGTGGCCTCCCTTTCTTTCTTGCGCTTAGAACCCAGCGCAATCAACGTCCCTCTAATAGTGCATTTGTGGGCCTCCCATACGATCAAAGGGTCCATCCCTGGGGTGATATTAGTTTTAAAAAAGTTTGTCAGTTCGGCGGAGATTTTCGGTAGTAGATCTGGGTCAGTCAATAGCGAGGCGTTCAGGCGCCAAGTGGGTTGTTGTTTGGTCACACGTGACATGTCTAGTGAAAGGGATACGGGGGAATGATCAGAGATCGTCTGAAGACCTATATGTGCCCCCGAAACCCTGGGAAGATCCCTCTGTGTTATGAACAGATAGTCCAATCTGGCATATCTTGAATGGGGAACAGAAAAGTGGGTGTAATCACGGCCGTCCGGGTCAAGGAAGCGCCAAGTGTCTATCAATTGCAAGGATTGCAGTAGCGATTTAAACTTCTTGAGGATCTTATAAAAGACACATGTCTTGCCATTGGACGTATCCAAGAGGGGATTCAGAGGCACATTAAAATCCCACCCAAGAATCGTGCAACCAGCCGCAAACCCCTGGAGTTCCCTGACTATTTTCTGACAGAATTTAACATGGGCTCTATTTGGAAAGTACACGTTTGCAAGTGTTACAGGTGTGCCTGCATATGTCCCCTTCAGGAATACAAATCTACCTTGCGTATCACAGAGTTGTTCAGACAACTCAAAAGAGGCGTCTCTACTGATCAGTATGGATACCCCTTTGGTCTTAGATTCATCATTCGTGGCGTGGATCGCTCTAGTAAAATATGAATCTGTGAGTCTCGGTATCTGGCGTGTTTTGAAATGGGTCTCCTGAAGAAATACAAAATGGGGCCTACCTTTCCTTAGTTCCTTCAGAAGAGTGGAGCGGCGTTCTGGGATGTTTAGGCCCCTGATGTTATGCGATATCACCGTGGGGCGTCGCCCCAGGGAAGAGTACGCCATGAGGGGGGTCAGAAGGAGGTGTCCCTAGGATCACTCTGCAATAAATCAAAATGAAGACTATACCGTGGGAATTAGTATCTGTGTTTGAAAACTAAGACAACAATCCAACAGCACTTCTAAAAAAGACTTTTTGGTTAAAAAAAAAAAAAAGGGGGAGGGGGGGAGGGGGGGAAAGAGAGAAGGGAGAAATAAAGATTTATGAAGAAACAGAAGGTCAAAGAGAAAGACACAATAAGAAGATGGCGTAGAAATCGTCCCACTTCCTGAGCGGTCAAAAACCCCCCTCAGGAAGGGATAGTTGCCAATTTATAGTAGAGATCCCTGCTTCCCAAAAGGGGGAGCAAGGAGCTCTCTGTGGGGTCGTTGGGAGACACACGACCCGACGACAGCCCACCCAGAAGAGCGATGTCAAGGGAGACCCGATAAAATGAAAGGATCCTCCCAGTCACCGCCCACACAACCAAGTTAGAGAAAACATATTAAACAATTCAATGTGTTGTACACCCGACCATGGTGTAACTAAATTTTCTTAGGCAAAAAATGAACAAAAAACAATAAACAATAAACAACCGCTCACAGAAAAGGGAGCATCAGGGATAAGTGTAGTTATAAACCCCTTCTGGCCCGCTGAGCAAAGACTTATAGGCATATATATTGTCTGTGTACATGCGGATCCCCATTAGCGGAAAATGGAGGACCAAGTGCACCCAGAATCTTCCACGATAAGTCTGTAAGAGAGTTAAAGCATTCGATAGGGGTTGGAAGATCTGGGCGTCGCAGATACAAACCCCTTAGGGAGCAAGGCTACATCTCTTGGGATGAGAAGGTAGACCTTGCGGCTAACAAAATATATATTTTCCAAAAAAAAGGGGGAATTTTTCTGACATTAAGCCACGTCCAGGGCAAGTCATTAGAGGGGTCAAAGGTCAAACTCCGACATTCATTTCAATGAGGCCGATCATAGAGGTTGATTAGGTATAATGGCTGTATAAAGACGCAAACAATCCTCAGTATTCCAGATCGATCTGTGCGTCAGGAAAGGACTCCAGCCTGGATTCAAGTTAGGGAGGCGGTGAATAGTTACCCCGGAGGGCCCAAGTCAGACATTAATTACCAACACGGCAACATGGGTGAGGTGAGTAATGGTAGCTGATCAGAGCGTGAACAAAGGTCTCACCACAGGTGGAAAGGTAAGGCAGTTAGCAGGAACATGGAGTAGGGGAGTACCAGCAATGCTGCGGAGTGTCACTCTGCGTTTCGGTCCCTGGAAGGCCCCGCATGTCTGCCCGGTGTGTCGGGTCTGCTGCTCCCACCTCGCCCCTTCTTAGCTTTCTTAGAGAGTCTGGTGTCAGGTGACATGAAGGGAGAGGCGGGAGGGCTCCTCTCCAGAGGAGTGTGTAAAAATTCCGCGTACCATTCAGGGAGGGCTACATGTTCCATATCTAGTGATTCACAAAACTCAGGAAGGTCTGCTGGAGAACGTAATATATGCAAGTGACCATTGTAAGATACAGTCAAAGTGAACGGAAAGCGCCACGAGTATTTCAGGTCCCTTTCTCTCAAACGATCCAACAAGGGGCGTAGGGCCCGTCTGTTTCTCAGAGTTATCTGGGACAGGTCCTGAAACAACATTATTGTCGCACCATTAAAAATGATCCTGTCATTTCTCCGCGATTTGCGCATAATATCCTCTTTAAGGCCAAAGCTCTGCAGGCAACATATGATGTCTCTTGGGGGTGCTGAATCAGAGCTTCTGGGTCTAAGAGCCCTATGTGCCCATACAAAGTCTATCTCCATATCTTCTTGGCGTTCTAATAGACTATTGAACACTCTCCTGAGGGCCGGGACAATCTGTTCATGCTCGACAGATTCGGGGATCCCCCGCACCCTAATGTTGCACCTCCTGCCCCTATTGTCCAAATCCTCTATATGCCGATTCATGTCAATGAAATGCTGCGTTTGGGCCTGTGTGGTAAGCTCTAACCTGTGTATGGCCTTGTCCCTGTGCTGACCTGCGTGCTCCACCGCCGCCATTTTTTCATTAATGACTATCATGCTCGTTTTCAAGTCCGTGATAGCCGCTGAGAAAGTTGCTTTGATGTCCGCGGCTATCACAGACATATCTGCTAACGTTAAGGGGTGGTCTGGTGCAGGCTTACCCCTGTTAGAGTCTACAGGCGCTGGTCGGGAGTCCTCACTGTCGTCTTCCTCGTGTTGCGGCGGCGCCATCTTGGATCTCGGAGATCCGTTGCGGCCTGATTGTTGAGTTTTAAAGATGTCCGCTATGTTTTTCGCTGCAGATGATCCGGTGTTGCGGCGCAGGTGGGAGCGGGGAGTTGAATACAGCCTTCTGCCCGGCATCTGAGAGCCTGTGGTCGGGTGTAGGGCTTCTAATGGTCGTGTGTGCTGAGGAGCTCCTCTAGCGTGCTGCCATCCTCGCCGCGCGCCAGGCCACGCCCCCTATATATTTTTTTTATTATTATTATTTTGCTACTATTTTATTTTTATACTTTTTAATTTTTTCAGGAGCCCTGTTGGGGGGCTTTGTTGAAATATCAGGGGTCTAAACTAGGGCCAAAACAACTAATCGATTAACTGACAACAAATCGATTATGAAATTACCGATTACTATTTTCATAATCGATTAATCGGCCAGTGACATAATGGGGGGTTAAAAAAAAATGAATTAACCCTAGTACAAAAAAAGCAAATCGCTACTGTAAATATTGCTTTTACTGTTCCACGGTAAAAAAATTAACGCCTTACACAGTAGCGATTATTTGCTCTTTTTGTACTATAAATGGCTAATTTTAGTTATGTTACTAAACGTCTTAGGCCTGGTTCACACCCATGCGTTTTTTGCAGAAACGCACTACAGTTCATTTATCATGGTTTCCTATGGGACACGTTCACATCTCATTTTCAGCTCCTGTGTATTTGGAAAGGGTCGAGGACTTTTTTCAACGCAAAGCGGTGCTTTTTTTGGTTCAATATACTTCAATGGAGAAGCTGTAGAAAAGCATGTAATGCGTTTTTTCAGCAATTTGTGTGCAAACTGCATAAGGTTTATACTGAGCCTTATGCTGGCCACACGGATCAATTTTCAGACGAGAATATTAATACAAAAAATCTTTGTACATTCGCTGAATGAAAGAATGTTTGAAATTTTCTCTTGCTTTTAACATTCTCTTTTAAAATTAATGTAATCTCCGAACGAAAACCACATACAGTGTCCGAAAATTCCTTTGACCAAGAAATTTTCTTTTTCTAATAATGATATCTGATATTTACCAGATTCACCCTCTAATAGTATATACAGTATATCTAATCTGTCTGTTATTCTCAGAGTGGATTAGAGATTTTGCTCCCTAACCATTAGTTGGTTATTTATATTTACCATTGCATAGAGATATTTAAGACTAAATTGCCTTTTTTTTCAAGTTTACATATTAATAAAATTATACATCACACTTTTAAGGTATTTAACCGATTAATCGAAACAATAATCGGCCAACTAATCGATTATAAAAATAATCGTTAGTTGCAGCCCTAGTCTAAACAGAAGTCTGATGTTTCACCTTTAAAACAGAGATAGCAGATTGAAGACGCAGCCCCCAACCTCCATCTCTGCAGCCTCAGTTGCACAGAATGAATGGACAGGAATAGCTCTGTACAGAGCTTACTGTTCATTCACAAACTGAAACATAGTAAATACAGTTTACTATTATTCTGTTGTGATCACTGACTATTTCCATTCAGAAAAGTAAGGGGCCTATAAACTACATATTTACCGGCCCTTCTCCTGCTCCCCATCCTGATATATCCCCCACAGCAGCCAGTTGGAGAGGAAAGGGGAGAAGCTGTCAGAGCTGCAGGGGGACATGAAGGGACCAGAGGAGCACACAAGGGCCTAAGGGCAGTAGAGAAAAGAGGAATCTGGATAGGAGGGGTATCATATAAGAGAAACCAATCACCTTCATTACCCTCCTGCAGCTGCTGAATGCCTGTGGGAGGGAGAGGAGAAGAAGCTGCCTGTCAGCGGCTGCAGGAAGAAAATGGAGGGGATTGTTTCCTCTATATGTCGCCCCTGCCACTCCTCCTATCCAGGGGTACAGGGAAACTGCATGGGCCCCTGGAGCATGGGGCCGGGTCACAATTGCGACCCCTATAGTTATGCCCCTGTGTTATACTCATGTTTATGTAAGCAATGGTGTATACCTAATTACAGCTGCACACAGCCATTCATGTCTTTGGACAACTGTACACAGCACCTGGCCTTCCCAGATAGGGGAAATAAACTGTAAATTATGTTGCAATTGCTCAATGGCCTAAAAAAAAAAAAAAAACTTAAAACAAAAATAAATAAATAGTACAGCTAACACATCTAAGGACTGACAATCTGCAATATATAACATTTCGTTCTTGGATTTAGAAACTCCTTTTTTTGCTGTCATATGCTCTATGTACTGTATTACTATTAGCACAGAGAAGAGGAAAACTGCACACATTTTATCAAATAAACCTAACATTGCATTTCAATAGGTACCAATTTATTCAAATCTAAAAAAAGATTTATAGATCCCCATATACATAAAATTAAACTAATATTTTAATTATTTGATTCACACTTAGGTTTAAAAACGAGAATATTACGACAGTAAAATACTAATGTTATACAATTGTTGATTCTGCAATGTACCTGATAAATGGCGGTGTCTTTTGTTATTAGCCTAGCAAACCTTTTCTCCTTAGTAAAGCTCTTTCATGGAAGATTTTGCTTGTATTAGCAACATTTGTTTGATGTTAATAAAGCTGCTTTTGCTCTTCTTAGGGCAGCTGGTTTTGGCATCTGGCCTTATGTTTATGTTTTTTGTTTTTTTCTTTTCTTTGGGTTACAAATGTAGCAGCTTCTGCCACCATGTGGCTTTCTCGCCTACGCTGCACACAAAATACTAGTTGAATTCTGCTGCCACCTTGTGATCAAAAATAAGTACAGGATGAGATTCATAGAAATGGGAAGTATTAAAAAAAAAAAAAACACCGAACATAAGCGAACAACAGATACATTTTAGTTTAAGGCCCCTTTCACACTGAGGCGTTGAAAAAACGCTCTAAAATTATGGGATTTTGTACCTCTATTTTACCGCGTTTTTACCGCGGTTCCCATTCATTTCAATGGGGATAGGCGTTTTTACAGCGCTATTTTATGCGCCCTAAAGTTGCTCTAAAAAAACGGTTTGCAGGATTTTTTCCAACGCCCAGCCAGCATAACGCCTCAGTGTGAAAGCCCTCAGGGCTTTCACATTGAGAATACTGGGGCAGGATTATTTCAGGCGTTATTACAGCGCTATTTTTAGCGCGAAAACGCTGTAAAAACGCCTCAGTGTGAAAGGGGCCTAAGTGTATTATAAGGTGGTCTATATTCTGCATTTGGCCCCCCACAAACATAAGCAAAGTTTTAAAAATACAACCACAATAAATGAGTATACAATGATTGTATGTATAATCGGTAGGTATATTTATTTATCAGACAGAAAGTACATAATTTCCAGGCATCAAACAACCTTATCATACATTGCATGCTGGGTGTTTATTAATAATACTACTACTAAGAACATAAAATGCATTTTATTTTTTTATTATTTTTATGCCTGTACCTTCATCTTGATGAGTAAATAGTACATCTGCCCATTATAAATACGATCTATGTGGACTCGGTGATTAAATGTGGACTTTCTAGAGTGCGGACAGGCGAGCTCAGGGTTTTGTGGTACTCGTGCACCGCAAGGTCTGAAGTTGAAGATGGCAATCACCCCAATAACGATCTTTTAAAAGTAAGGCGCACATGGAAAGGCTTTGCACGGCACATACAAATCAAACGTTTTTCCCAGCACTCTTACCAGCTGGGCAGAAAAAAATATATTATACATGGAAGCCGCACTGCCTCACCTAGGTCACCCTGTATAGTGTGGTCCCAACTCAAATTTTTTAATGTCTGAAGTTGGTCCCTCTTGCAATGGTGGACACTTGTATACTGTATATGTTTTAAAAGAATTGCGAGTGCTGGATGGAATATTCTTTTAGAGGTGTGTCACTTTTAGGAAATTATTAGGCAGGCTTTTTGAAATAGTTACATTGTATATAATGCAAAATGGGTAATGTTTAGCTCAATGGTAGATGATATTTTTGTACAGTAGGTCCATGTCACAAAATCATTATAGTTAAGGGCATGGTAGCATCTGAACCCGAGAAAAGAAGTCCGCCTGCACATTCTGGATCCCGGGTATGTAGACCGCTGAGATGTTGGAGGTTCTTCTGAGCCCAGTTCATGATCGGTTCCACTTCCCGAAGCAGGGACCAGCTGCGGGTTCCACCCTGCCTCCTTATGTAGGCCACTGCGGTTGTATTGTCCAACCTAAGCATAACTGAGGATTTCTTTGTTAAATGATGGAACGCTAGAAGCGCCTGAAATGCGGCCCGTAGTTCCAGGATGTTGGACACAATCCTGAGAGAAGGGGAACCCCCTTGACTCGGAGCAAGGCCACAACAGCTAACAAGACCTTGGAGAAGAAACGAGGTGATGTTGTTAGACCGAAGGGGAGGCAGGTGAATTGTAAGTGCCGCTGACCTACTCCAAAGTGAAAGAATTGATGGAAATCCGTTGCCACTGGAACGTGGAAGTAGGCGTCCTTTAGATCGATCACACCAACCAACTGAATGGACAGACTGCTGAATCGTGTATAAAGACTCCATTTTTAATTTTTTGATGAATCGGTTGAGATGGGTCAAATCTATAACCGGTCTCCATGTGCCGTTCTTTTTCTGTACCATGAACAGTGGAGAACACATGCCTCGGCCTTGTTCGTCCTCCAGAACAGGAATGGCTGTGCCTTGCTCCACCAAAGAGTCTGGGGGTGCTGCTGAAGACCCAGGTGTGATCTGAGGAGACCGTTTTGACAGTCAAAAAGTCCTGGATTGAGGCCGACCAGACATGCCGGAGAAGATGAGCTCCCACCTGGCATACCTGAGTGGGCCCATTTTCAAAAAGACTTGAAGGATTTCCGGTTGCCGGAAGAACCGCCCTTAGTGGGTTACTTGAATGAAGACTGCCTAGCTTTCCAGGATCTTGAAAACTCCCGGCCAGGCCTGTAGCTGTGCACCTCTCTGGTTATTCTGTCTTCTCGGAAAGGTGCATCTCTGGCTCTGTAAGCGCTGATCCTGAGGGAGGAAAACCGACTTGCCACCCGTGGCTCGGGTTATGGCGCTATCAAGTTTGTTGCCGAAAAGGGAAGTACCCTTGAAGGGAATTCGGCACCAAACCTGCTTTGAAGCAAGATCCATCAACCAGGGGCACGGTGGTCTGTGACCACTGCCAACATAACCCAAGCCACCAGGCGGGTGCCATCAATTGAAGCCTCCCCTCTGGGGGGCTGGCCCTCCCAAATTTCAAGAGATATTACCAGGCTGTTATCTTATCTAGAATTGTTGAATGGAAATACGCTGCTAAATCCAAACTTTGGGTGAGTTTGGAATATGATTTGAGTAAAACAGATCTAGCAACTATACCCTGGTTACCACGCACACATAGGCACCTTGCCTCAAGTACCTCTATATTAACTACATCCACCCTTGATGTGTGGGATGCTTTACATAGGAAGATTTCATGGTCGTATGCTTCTCCTCTGCTACCGCTTTTGGAACATGATTATTTCTTACCCGGTCTATTAGATCCGGGATATAAGACATGGTCGCCAGAAGGACCCCTTTTATTACACCAGGTCTTGCGAGCAAATGCTCCCAAGCCCCTTAAGGAAATCCTTGACCATAAGCCGATTACGTTTCTTGACAAATGGAGATACACCCAAATGCAGGCGTTTCTTAGAACTTTGCCTCAGCCGCTCAAAGGTATACAGGACCTAAACAGCATTGAGGAAGTTTTCAACTCAACGGAATTACCTGAACATAGTATCTCTGCATTTTATAAATCACTTAGTAAACTCCAAGAAGACACTTATCCTCCTTTCCTTGCTAAGTGGGAGACAGATTTGGAATCCTGTATCCCAGATAGTCAAAAAGATAAAGTTCTGCAATTGACTCATATTTCTTCAATTGCATCTAAGTCGGCTGAGGTTAATTATAAATTGCTAACTAGATGGCACTATACTCCATCAAGGCTCCATCAGATGTTCCCCGCCAATTCCCCACTGTGCTGGAGGAACTGTGGGAACAGAGCAACCCACGCACATATATGGTGGTCGTGCCCACATATTCGCTCCTACTGGTTTAGCATTATTCGAATTATTCAACAAATAACCAATACTAATCTCCCTATGGATGCATGGACCATTCTTTTCCATGCTACTAAAGAACCTGTCAGAAAATATAAATGTTCTCTAGTACCATATCTGCTTAATACGGCCAAAGCACTAATACCTACCCTTTGGGGCCAACCTGAGACTCCATCCATGAAAAAGTGGTTCCAAAAAATATCAGAGGTCCATCTCATGGAAGATATTACCCATTATAACAAGGACACTTATCAACGACACATCTCAACTTGGACTCCGTGGATGGAGTTCAAGGACACCTCAACTTATAGGGAAATAATGGCACAACGCCACTAAGACTTAACCCATATATATTGGATAAGTTACTTGGAGTTTAAGATCGAGCTATTTGGGGTACTGATGGGCTTACTCCTTAAGAGACTATAAATTATATGGAGCAATATATATATCGCTAGACACCATGCATGCTGGCCTATTTTTCCCTTTTTCCCTTTTTTTTTCTCTTTCCTATTTTTCCTCTGTCCCTTTTCCCAATTATCCCCTCCCATCCCCCCTTCTCCCCCCCCTCCTTTTTTTTATATATATATTTGTATGCTCCGAGAGGGACCTTAAGTGAAGCTAAGATAAATTATACAGGAGAGAATAGTTAAATAACAAATGAGGAAGGAGATACATACTGTAAAATTAACGAACACAGAGAGGAGGGGGGAGGGTTTTTTTTTTTTTTTTGTGTTGAGTGGACCCTAACACTAGACTTTTAGTTTGAGGTAGTCTTCGGAATCACTTCACCATAAAAGGCACTAATATTGGAGTTTCACTACATAAGATATTGGGGTGAGAATAAGGTGGCCCCTACTCCCCTCTCCTTTTCACCCCCCTCCCCCCTTTTTTTTTTTTTTTTTTTCCTTTTTTTGGCAGAATTTAACACTAGGTTTTTAGTTAGTAGAAGTGTTTGGAATTATCCTATTTTTAAGAGCACCCATACCAGAGTATCACTTATAAGACACCGGGAAGAAAATAATATTACTCCCCCTTCCCCTCCCTCCCCTTTTTCTTAATCCTCTTCCCTTTCCCCCCCTTTTTTTTTTCCTCTACTTTTAATTAGTAGAAGTGTTTGGTACTATCTCATTTTAAAGAGTACCCATATTAGAGTATCACTTATAAGTATTTTTGTTAGTAGATAGAAGGTTTTTTTTTTTTTTTGGTTGTTCACTTTATGACTATACACATATGTTTTGTCACTTGGTCATTCATTTGGCCTATATCAGGTTTTAATACCTGTCTTTTTGTTAGTATGAAGCAGTTTTTTCCCCTCCCTTTTTTTTTTTTTTTTTTTTTCCTCCACAACCTGGTCACTTTTTGTCTCTATACATAGGTATTGACACTTTCCCTCCCCTCTTTTCTTAATTCTCTTCCCTTTCCCCCCCCCCTCTTTTTCCTTCCCCCTCCACATCCTGGTCACTTTTTGTCTCTACACATAGGAATTGACACTTTTTTTTTTTTTTTTTAACTTACATAGCCTATATCAGGTTCTAATACTTGTCTTTTTTGTTAGTAGGTAGAAGGGTTTTTTTTTTTTTTTCCATCTCTCCCCCTTCCTCGCTGCTCTGTTTCTATTTCTGATTACTCCTTGCCCTCTCTCCCACCCAGCCTTGATTCCCCTAGGCATTGGGAGATTTCATGGCCGGGCCTTTTATATATAGGAGTATTGTCTTTTTTTTTTTTTTTTTGTTACTGTTTGGAAATATTGAGAGTGTGTATGTGTCCTATGTACTGTATTGTAAATATGTGATGTGTTGTTAAAAAAACAATAAAAAGATATTAAATAAAAAAAAAATGAAGCCTCCCCCAGGAAAGCAGATGCCAGCCCGATTTCCTGGATATGTGATCTTCTGGCCACCTCACTGGAAATTCCTCGGAGGGTCTCGTTGACGCGGTCTGATCAGGTTTCCAGGGCTTTAGATACTGTGGCTAAGGCTAGGACCAGCTTGAAGATCATGCCCGCCATCAAGTAGATCCGCTTCAGACTGAAATCAATCCGCCTTTCCAAGGAATCTTTAAAGGAGACTGTGTATTCAAGGGGAAGGGTCACATATATAACCAGCCGTATCAGCGCTGCATCCACCAAAGGAGCCAACTCGAGAGGCTTACCCTCTTCCTCCTTGAAGGGATACAGTTTCAGGATTTTAGATTGCATGGAACTCTTCTTGTCCATTTTGCCCCACTCATCAGGCAGTTTGGCTGGGAAGATTCCCATGTGTCGTGGACCAGTCCCTCTTCAGTTGAGGAGCATAATGGCTCCGTTGGGGGATCATGAGGCTGACGAGCCCCCCTCTCTTGTAAGGATTCTCTCACCACTCGTTTGAATAGAGATTCAAGGTGCTGATCTGCACCCTCCCTCTCATCTGTTGCTTTGGAGAAACAATGGTCACAGAGAGACTTGTCGTTAGGGACCGGAGCCCTACAGCCCAACAGGATTTCTCCATCCCCCTGCTGTGAGATAAGGGGGGGTGAGAAGGGTCTTTACTGTGGTGTCTGGACCTAGAGGGAGACCCGTAGTGCCTTGATCTTGAGGAAAAGTGCCGGTGTGATTCTGAAGACCCACTTCCTCTGGGAAACTATGCTGTGGATCAAACCTGGAAGGGCTGTGGGGAATTAAAAAAAAAGAGGAAGAAAAAAAGTAGAGGAAAATACATTTACACAGGTGCCCTTATACTCCACCCCACCAGCAGTCAAAACACAGGGAAATCCCTAATGCATACCTGCTGTGAGAGGGCTGGCCACCAGGAGGCAGTGAAGGATCCATTGCCATCCAGGCAGGGCACTACAGGGAAAGAGAGAAATCAGCTGCCAGGCAGGGAACACTACATTCCCCACAGAACCGGCACTTACCTGGGGAAGCCATCACAGATGCCAAGAGAAGTCGCGCATATGCCCACGATCATTCCCGAGGCTCTGCAGGCTTCCCCAGGATTTAAAAGTGGCGCAGCGTGACATCACCAATCCTGATCGCAGGGGAATCATCTTCAGGTAGGAGAACCATCAACAAAAAAGGAACACGGCTGGTAGCCCAGAGCAAATATTTATGGGAGAGGTGTCCTATAGGGTAGTAATGGAAGCAGGGCTAACCTAAGATTATTAACATGATCTGCACTTTACAAAGAGTGTAGAAAGGGAAAGACAACAGATATACACAGAAAACTTATGTAGGGAGATTTGTTTCATCTCTGTGTATCATCTGAGGCTATTCACTTCAGTGGGTATAGGAGTGGGTTTACGTCCACTTTAAGGGAAGGAATTGAAAAAGAAAGGAAGCTAGGCAGGCAGAAAAGGGAGATCAGAAGGGAGGAAAGGGATAAAGAGAAACTGAAAGAAAAATGTGAGAAGAGAGAGAATAAAAAAAGTAGAAAACAGAAAGAAGGGAATTAAAGCAGTGGTAAACTGTGGCATTTATGAAAAAATAAATAAAAAAATCCCTGCAAGGCAATGGTATAATGTGCTAGTATGCATCATATACTAGTACATTATGAAATACTTACCTTAGAGCGAAGCCCTCCAGCGGTGCACTGACTTTACCACCACTTTAAGGCTGGATGGCATAGAAATGAAGGGAAGAAAATGAAAAAAGGATGGCTAAAGGATGGGAAGAAATTAAAAAAGCAGGGAAGGAGAGGGCACAGTTTAAGCTTGACTTGGACAGAAATCTAATATCTATTTACAGCCTGTGTCTAGGTTCTAAGGGGGCCCCACAAGGACATAGGAACATTATGGTGCCCACTATTCAGCATTTTGGTTGTTACTAGCAAAATAATTCCCTTTCATTGAAGAATAGAAGAGTAAAAAAAAAAAAAAATATGCCTTGAGTGTATTTAACCACTTCAATACAGGGCTTTTTGTACCTATTCAATACCGGGCCTATTCTAGCACTTCTCTCCTACATGTACAAATCATCATTCTTTTGCTAGAAAATTACTCAGAACCCCCAAACATTATATATGTTTTTTTAGCAGACACCCTAGGGAATAAAATGACGGTCATTAGCCCAATTTTTGGGGAAAATGTGAAAGATAATGTTACGCCGAGTAAAAAGATACCTAACATGTCACGCTTTAAAATTGCGCACACTCATGGAATGGCGCCAAACTTCGGTACTTAAAAATCTCCATAGGCGACGCTTTAATTTTTTTTACAGGTTACCAGGTTAGAATTACAGAGGAGGTCTAGTGCTAGAATTGTTGCACGCGCTCTAACGCACGCGGCGATACCTCACAAGCGTGGTTTGAACGGCGTTTACATATGTGGGCGACTTACGTGTGCATTCGCTTCTGATCGCGAGCTACCGGGGACAGGGGCGTTTTAATTTTTTTTTTTATTATTATTTATTTATTTATTTTACTTATTTATTTATTTTTTTACAATGATTTTACTTTACTTATTTTTTTTTTTGATCACTTTTATTCCTATTACAAGGAATGTAAACATCCCTTGTAATAGGAATGTGTGTGACAGGTTCTCTTTATTGAGAGATGCGGGGTCAATAAGACCCCACATCTCTCCTCCAGGCTGGAAAGCATGAGATCAGTGAAAATTTTTTCACTGATCTCATACTTACAGCCGCAATGGCGGCTTTGTTTACATTTGAGGACCCGGGTGTGACGTCATCACATCGCGCCCGGGCCTCCGACGATCATAGAGATGACTGGTGACCATCTGGTCACCAGTCATCTCTTTGCTCATCACGTGACCCCACCAATGACGCCGGAAGATTCGCTCCGGGTCCCCGATTGCACGGGGGAGCCCGGAGAAGCACCGGATGGCGGCGAGAGGGGGGGGATGTCCCCTCCCGCCACCTATAAGAACGATCAAGCGGCGGAACTGCCACTATGATTGTTCTTATGGTGCACAGAATCGCCGGCACTTCAAAAGGATATCTGAATGATGCCTCTAGCTGCAGGCATCATTCAGATATCCCCGTACAAAGCCGAGGACGTCATATGACGTCCACCCAGGATGGGAGATCCCATCTGTGGACGTCATTTGACTATGGCTGGGTAGGGAAGTGGTTAAAAACTAACATTTAACACTGGAAATGTTAATGTTAATCTATTCGAGTCCCTAAAAATATCCCAGCACCTTCCTGTCACAGCAGCATTCAGTACTTGTTTACATTCCACTGCCCATAGAGGAGAGCGGACTGTGTCCATGTCCGCTCTGCATAAGTAGAGCGGACTTGGACCAGCTATCTGCCTGCTTAGCTGGGATCAGTGAACAGATTCCCCACTGAGCAGATGGGCTCCAATGGAGCCCACCCTGTGTGTAAGGGGCCTTAGTTAACATGGTTCTAAACCTTTTTTTTTTTTAATTAGGGATGTGCCGGGATGCAGGTTCAGATGCTGGGCAGGTGGGTTTTTTTTTTTACATTTTTTTCTTTTTTTTTGCCCCTTAACGGAGCGGAGACCATGCGCTTGTACTGAGCACCCAAGTGCTTCCATGTGCGAGGGTAACCTGAAGGAAAAAAGTTTTTTCTTTTCTCACCTGATTTATTCGCTCAGCAGATGCGCTTCTGCTGAGTGTTAAGGGAGCCCGACACTTCCCTTTCCTAATGGGCACCCAGTTGGTGCCCGTCACACTGCAAAGTCTCTCCCCTCCCTGCTAGTCCCCAGGTGTGGTGCTGGAGACAGACAGGGAGGTCAGTAGAAGATAAACGGCAAAATGTTAAAAACATTAAGCCCATGTCCAAATTGGCGGCTATTGCCGGCAATGACACTGCCCGAATCCTTCACTACTTTTGGCAAATTTGGGAGCGGTTCGAATAGACATCTGTGCGTGAAACCACACAGATGTCTGTCAAATCGCCCCCTGAAGTTGGACTGCATTGCTGGTTTGAAATCGGTTTCTAGCAGTCAGTGTGAACCTAGGCTAAAAGTTTAAGTCGCCATAAAGCCCCTTTCGTTTTTAAAAGCCCCAGACATTCCTAAAAATGCCTCTGCCTAATAAAAAAATCATCAACCCTTCATATTTTCCATCCTGACAAAGCCATTTCAAGATTTAAATGGAAATCTATCCATTAAAAACCCCTAGAGATAAAACTGTCGAATTTTTATTACCTAAACATAATAAATTATTTTTAAGTAAATTATGGATTTTTATGCAAAAATAAGACAACTGTCTCAATTATAATGCTTACTGAATGAGACAGTATTATTGCTAGGTATTTTCAAGGGATGAATGTCCCTTTAACCACTTCAGCCCCAAAAGGTATTACCTCCTTCCTGACCAGGTCATTATACGAGATACGGCACTGCGTTACTTTAACTGACAATTGCTCAGTCGTGCGAAGCTGTACACAAATAAAATATGTCCTTTTTTTTCTCACAAATTTAGCTTTCTTTTGGTGGTATTTGATCACCTCTGCGGTTTTTATTTTTTGCGCTATAAAACCAAAAAAAAAAAAAAAGGCCGACAATTTTGAAAAAAAAAAAAACAATAATTCTTACTTTCTGCTATAAAACATATCCAATAAAAATTATAAAAAAAAAAACTAATTTCTTCATCAATTTAGGCCAATATGTATTAGGCTACATATTTTTGGTAAAAAAAAAAAAATACCGAAAACCTTATATTGATTGGCTTGGGCAAAAGCTATAGCGCTTCAAAATTGGGGGTTGTTAGTTCTCGTGGTAGATGCGTTTTTCCAGTGATTCCAGCCAGTCAGGAACTATTTTTAAGGGCATGGTAGCCCACTTTTATTTAAAAGCACAAAAAGTTCACAAATACATCAGTAGCCCTCGCAGGGGATTCCACCATTACTGTATCTTGCATACTCAACACTTTAGCCTCCTGGTTTTCATTCTTTGCCATCCGGCTGTCTCAGGCCTTTAGCCTAGGCCTAAAGTCTGCTCCTCAGAACAAACAGAGTTTCCTAGAGATAAGCTCACTCCTCGCTTACTCCAGGTCAGCACTTTCTTGCTTACTTCAGCAATGACGTCTGCCTCTTGCAGACACGTACATTTTGGCTGCACCCATGCAGCATAGATAGCCTCTGACTTCCTCTCAGAGGGATGGGAGTCCACCTGACTCCCAGGGACAGACTTTCTGTCTGTTGGGTGGGGCCCTGATCCATAGTCATGTCAGAACTAAATAGCCGAACACACAGCTGTTCAATCAGCATGTCTTTCTCTACCAAATCTGGTGTAAAACAACACACTTTAAGGACGCACACGGT
The DNA here is from genome assembly GCA_029206835.1 of Rana muscosa. Lineage (NCBI taxonomy): Eukaryota > Metazoa > Chordata > Amphibia > Anura > Ranidae > Rana > Rana muscosa. The sequence continues at coordinate 557,475,601 of CM055118.1, read as the reverse complement.
CCCACCGTCACATATCCTCCCCCCTGTTTCGAACCGGAGGGAGGAACACATAAATCCATTATCATAAATGGGACACCTCTGTGCCAGCCATTGGCTGCGTAGGCCCATTTCTTCTTCCGGGTATGTTTCCACCAACACTTCGCTTTGACGCCTCTGTACCAACTATCAGTAGCAGGAGTTCTAATCTGCCCAGCCTTTTCTCTAAAGGGGCACTCCACCCACATGTTCTTCCGGGTGTGCTTCCACCAGCACTTCTTCCTGAACCGTGGGCTCCCACTAATCTCTCTATCCCTTCTACCTTCTGGCCTCAGGATCCTCCTTTTTTCTCCCACAGACCTACTCTCCCAGGACTGTTGGGGACCCACTTCCATGAAATCTGTCAGGGACTGGCCATTCTCACTACCTGACGCAACATTAATCAACAACATTTGTTTTTCAGGTTCACTAACCCCTGTGTGGTTACTCTTGGCAACCAAACCATGTAGGATCAACACCATATCCTTCCGTTTAACCTCAATATTATCATTGGGACCTCTTGTCCCTTTGTTTGCTAGGACAGTATCTATGGAGGGACCACCTTCAGGCAAACAGTTACTCCCTATGGGACAGTCCCGCAGTTTCACATCGCCCCCTGTTGTCCAACACTCCAATAGCAATTGTCCTACCAACGCACATTTTTCACCACATTTTTCCACATCAATCTCTTTAACCATTTCTGTGTCCATTGGTACCTCAACCAATAGCTCAGAGTTGTCTGACAGTGCTCTACAGTGCCTCTCATACACTTTTTCGTTACAGTTACCATCACTGTTATTTCCTGTCAAAGTGTCTCCGGGTACCTCAAACTGCACCTCTCTGCGCATGATAGACTGAATTCCCACTACTGCCACGTCCGTTCCGGGCCCTTCCTTTACATGAGGTGTAGCGCAGTGTTTCTCAACTCCAGTCCTCAAAGCGCCCCAACAGGTCATGTTTTCAGGCTTTTCATTATTTTGCACAGGTGATTTGATCAGTTTTACTGCCTTAGTAATTACCACAGTCGTTTCATCTGAGGAAAATCCTGAAAACATGACCTGTTGGGGTGCCTTGAGGACTGGAGTTAAGAAACACTGGTGTAGCGGGTGAGACAGTACGCGCGCCACGTACCAACCACTGCTCAGCCGCACCTCGGACCGCACCAGCAGGAATACACCCCATCACATCAGCATACGGAGAGACTTCCCCTATGTCTATTATCTCTAATTTCTCCAACAATTCCCCTGAGCGTCTTCCGCACATAACTGCCGCTGGAAGCACTCTCGAGGAGAACTGCGAGACAACTTTCCACAAAAGCAACCAACAGTGCAGCAACCAATTTTCATCAACATTGCTTAACAACGCATGTATCACCTGCGTCCACCGATTGGTACTACGCAGTACCATGTCGCCCTTCTGCTGTGGATACATGCAGATGTACATCGGAAAGATTTTCATAAATTCCCACAATATCTCAGTTATTTCTAGACATGCCGCGTCTAAACACAGAACTCTAGGAACTTTTCCTTTACCAACGATGTGGAGGGACTCATTTGCTAAAGCGTGAGAGGCCGGGACACTTAAAGAGACCTCTACCTCAGAGGAAACTGACAAAATGTGCGGCTCCCCTTGAGCACTGCAAATTGAATGTGTCACACTCATCCTCTCACTTTCAGCAACACTGAGCCCTTCCAAGTCGATATCCATTACCTCATCAACCTGACACTCAACATTACTCATCTCTGTTACCGTGGACAAAACCTCTGCCATGCATGCGCCCTTTTCAGATTCTTCCAACTGGAGAGGGTTAATTTCTGCAAAAGCCAACCCACCCGTGTCTACCAGCCCTGCAGCCTCTCCATTTAGCATAGCAGAAACTGTGTCCACTGAGCCTTCCTTGTTTAAATGCACTTGTGGCAAAATATTTTTAAACACAACAGGCTGCAATAACATAACTTCACTACTTTGCTCAGGTGGTGCTTCATTTAACCCATTATTACTACAAGTAATTTCAAAGATTTGAGTTTTACCATTTTTCTCATCACCAAGGTCAAGTACCCTCTTATCTATCAGAGCGACACCACAGTTGTCCCAGGCAACCTCTGGCTCCAACACACAGAGCTCCCTGGAGGTCTTCAAGGACACCTCTGCAGCCTTATATACCGTTGCTAAGGGGAATCGCATATCCTGCTCAGCGATCACCCCTACCTCATTAAGCATCACATTACCATAAGTACATGTATCATCAGCAATCATAACCATAGCAGTTTTACAAGCTCTATCAAATTGACTTGTGTCATAACGCATGGCACCCTGCGTGCCACTCAGCACACCACCCTTCCTCTCCAAAGGAATTTTGCCCACTAGGGCGTCTTCACAGTTGTCCTGGGAAACCATTTGCCTCACCACTGCAGGCTCCTTGGTGGTTTCCCTTGGCAACTGCGCAGCACCTGTCACTGTCACTAGGGAACATGGCCCTTTAAAAAGGGCAAAAAAAGAACAAAAACTGTTGCTCTGGTCAGAAAACTTGACAGCTGATAACAGTCAGCTAGGACGCAGATCACAGGAAGTTATCAGTTGGACTACTGAACACCTCCCTCTATCTTATGGAGATGGGCAGGGGTGGTGTTTGGTAATCCTAAAACACTTCTTGTCCTAGAGTGATATTGCTGCTCCTCCACAGATACAGTACAGAGAGTGAGTGATGTCACTCTTGGATTGAAAGTATGATAGCGGTTGGATCACTGGGTGAAAATAAACAAAAGAGCCCCAAAAAAATTAAATAATGAAAAGCAAGGCAGCTATTACATCAAAGAGCTGGTAAGCTGCAATTTTATTTTGTTCGGAAAAATAAATAAAAAAAAACCTTGCTCCTTTGAAATCTCTCATCATTGACCCTACTAATGAGCTCTCAATTTGAAAAATGTCTATCTAAATTCTACTAGTGCATAGCCAGCTTTAGATGCACTAGCAGATATATAGATGGACTTAAAGCCAAATTCCAATGGTCTTTAAGCAGTTAGGTTACAGCTTTTTCTTCCTTAGGCCAGGTTCACACTGTGTGCCGCCGCGACTCACAGCAGGGGTCCAGTGCGTCCCCGTTCTCCATGTCAGGTGTGAATCAGGTCAGAATTTTTGCCTGAATTCAGACCTAAAACGGAGACAAAGATGCACAGGACCCTTTTCCATGGTTTACTCAAGCCTTCAACTGCCATATTTGCTGGACAGCTTGGTATGTTAACGGAAGTAGAAAAAAAAACAGACCTAATGGCCGGATCAGCAGGTAAAAATAAAGGGGAAAAAAAAAGTCTAAAAAGAAAACTAATCCAGTCACCACATCTAAGGACTAAAATATAATACATTTTTGCTTTTAGGTTTTATACTGTTTTAGAATGTGATAAAAAATAAATAAAAGGGTGCATACAATACTACTTTTAAGCCTTGTTCTCATGGGCATACTTAGCGTACACCCGTGAGAGGATCGTGTTTGGCTGCGCAGGTGTTCCTGTGTATCTGTGTGCATGCAGTCCCAATTATGTCAACTGGCATGCAGCAACTGCACTGACACAACCTGCAAACAACTTACATAAATGGGACTGTCTGCATGCAGATGCATGAACACCTGTGCATCCTGTGTGGGGGCAAACACATCCCTCACACCAGTGTAAGCTTATTTGTGTTCCAGAACCTTGTTATATTCTTCATTATATAAATGATGGAAACTCAAGCACAGAGATCTCCCCAGGTGTTATAGGAAACTGTCATGTAGTTAGAGGATCTTCAGCCTGTTTGAAAAAAAAAAAAAAGTTGACAGTTACTGTAGTGGCCTCACCCCGTCCTCTTTAGCTAGGGGTATGTCACGCGACAGAGTGAGGTGCGCTACGGCCCATGTCCTCCCCATAACTGTGGGTGAGGTGAAGGCCAATATCTGATGTTTCCTCGGGCCGGTGTGTCTTGGGCATGTACCGAGTCTGTTGTGCAGAAACCACCCTTTGCTCCCATTAACAGAGTCCATACACCGATCACAGTCCAACTGTTGGTTTTATTTCGTATCTCCACATACAGGCAATGCGATGACAGGATACGGTGGGATGAGCAGGTCGAGGCACTATACTGATCTGGGTCCCTACACCCCCTGTGCTATGACCAAGGGTTGCAGGAGTCTTAATTCGAATACCTCCGCTGCGTTGCAGCCCCTATCAGGGGAAGATGTCCTCCAAGAGAGTTACCGGAGGCCCATCCGTCACCGGGTTGACGCTGCACCGGAATCTTCGGACGGGCGACCTCCCCAGCCTCCTCACCTCAGATGCGGGTCCCCTCGCAAGGGGCGCCCTGGACTCACTTCACCCTTGCGGGACCCAGTCGGAGTCACTGGGTCCCAGGCCTCCTCAATAGTACCTCATGCCAGGCTGAAGGTGCCTGGGATGGAATCCCAGCTTCATTCCGGCCAGGCCTAGGGCGCCTAGGCCGGAAACCTTGAACCGCCCGCACCCAGGCCGAAAGGTGCCTGGGTGCGTGAAGAGATGATCCCAGAAGACCTCGTGGCGAGGGCGTCTCCCCCTTTTATCTCCTCCCATCAACACCACAGCAGGTTCCCCGCCCCAGCCGTACCATCTCCAGGAAGGGACAAAGAAGGGTAGCACTGTGGTGGCGATTCTACCTGAAGCCTGTAGGTACTCCGCCACCCACAGGCAAAGGAGAATATTACATCCCCCAATCCTCCACGAATAACAAAAAGGGGTCTAAACCCTGACATAATTACACACCTGGGTCACACTACCCCCAGGTGTATCCCACTAAATCTGAAGACCCCGCTACACAATTGTAGCTGCTGACTTTTAATAAAAGGACACTAACCTGTCCAGGGATCCCGCGCAGTCCCCACCCAGGCCGGTTCTTTGCTGGTCTTCAGGTCCCCAGCCCTAGCATGTTTAGTGTGGGAAGTTAGCTGTGACTCCTCGTGGCTTCACAGCCAGCTTCCCAATGTGTATGTGCGAGCCGCGCTGTGCTGTATAAATGGTCTTGCAGCCTCATGGAATCCATGATGTGTCCCAAGAGGTTGCAGGTGTGGGGGGAACTGAACTTTCAGGGGAATTGCCCAAAGCAGACGTGGGAGTGGGTACCTACCAAAACTATGTACGCACCCCCCCCTTTCATAAAAAAAGTCCAGAAATGTTGGAGGATGACATAAAGTAAGTGCAATTTCCCTTTTAGGGTGGTGAGGTTCCCCTTTAAAGCTGAATTCCAGGAATTAAGACACTTTGTAATATGTGTGGGCACTCTATTATTTTAATCGAACAAGGTGACTCACCTCTTAGTTACAACTGACAGTTTTATGGAGCTCCGGTAGTAAAGCTATCATACTACCAGAGCTCCGTTCTTGTCTCAGCTCCTGTAGCTGCAGAGTCGCTTGCTGCTGCTATGCTATCCCCTACTCCTGCCCAATAAAAGAGCACTTTGTGTTATATGAACCCATTCACAGAATACAAAGCCTTCTGTGAATGGGCAGCAGAGGGGTGGGGCTGGCAGAGCTGCTGTGTAAAGAAGACAGCATCTCTCCTCCCAGAGCCCCAGGACTGTGTGCTCTGGAGTTACCATAAAACTTTCAGATATACAGTGCCTTGAAAAAGTATTCATACCCCTTGAAATTTTCCACATTTTGTCTTGTTACAACCAAAAACGTAAATGTATTTAATTGGGATTTTATGTGATAGACCAACACAAAGTGGCACCTAATTGTGAAGTGAAAGGAAAAATAGGATTTTTGTACTCACCATAAAATCCTTTTCTCTGAGTTCATGGACGGACACAGCCTTAATCTTGACAAAGTGGGTATTAGCTTCATTCAGGAGTGACTAGGCAGAAACTTGTAGAAAGTGTTAAACACATCACACCTAATACAGTACCACCCAGGGGGCGGACCCTCTGGGTATAACCGCTCTCTCTGCACCTTGCAGATCAGTTTGTCAAAAAGCAGTACAAACTTAAAAAGGAGGGGTGGGTGCTGTGTCCATCCATGAACTCAGAGAAAAGGATTTTACGGTGAGTACAAAAATCCTATTTTCTCTTTCGTTCATGGACGGACACAGCCTTAATCTTGACAAAGTTGGACGTCCCAAAGCAGTGTAAAAAAAATAAATAAACAACAGGGGTGGGAACAGCAAAGAAATAAACTTCACCCCAAAACAAAACAGAGCGCCTCAACTGAGGAGTTACAACTCTAAACAGCCGCCTGCAAAACTTTGCGGCCGAAGGAAGCATCCGAAGATGCACTTATATCAACCTTGTAAAATTTTGTGAAAGTGTGAACGGATGACCAGGTCGCCACCTTACACACCTGGGAAACAGACGCTTGATGTCGGAAAGCCCAAGAGGCACCTATTGCCGTGGTCGAATGCGCCGTGACAGGAAAGGGGGGCGCCCCACCCTTTATGGAGAAAGCCTGAATCACGATCTGTCGGATCCACCTCGAGATGGTGGCCGACGAGACCGACAGGCCCTTCTTAGAGCCAGCCACCGAAACAAACAGTGAGTCTGTCCTCCGGAACGGAGCAATAGCAGACAAGTATACTCTCAGAGCTTGGACAACGTCCAAGGAATGCAACGCCCGTTCCTTAGGATGCGACGGACGAGGACACAAGGGTGGAAGTACAATGTCCTCATTGAGATGGAAGGCCGAAACAACCTTGGGAAGAAAAGAAGGCTGCGGACGCAGCACCACCTTATCCTTGTGGAAGACCAGATAGGGAGCCTTGCATGACAAGGCTGCCAGCTCAGAAACCTGTCTAACTGACGTAACAGCCACCAAAAAGACCACTTTCTGAGAAAGTGTCAACAAGGGAATTTCCCTAATGTTCTCAAATGGTGACTTCTGAAGCACCGAGAGGACCAGATTCAAGTCCCACGGAGGTAGGGGAGGACGGACCGGAGGGGCCACATGCCGAACCCCCTGCACAAATGTACTCACGAGACAGTGAGCCACCAGGGGTCGCTGAAAAAAGGGAAGATATCTGCCCCTTAATCGTACTTAAAGCAAGCTTTTGGTCCAACCCACACTGTAAGAACAGCAGGACTCTGGAAACCAAATAAGTACGCGGATGCCACCTCATTTCCTCACACATGGATATGTAGGCCTTCCAAGTGCGATGGTAAACCTTCCTAGAGGACGACTTCCGAGCACTCCTCATGGTAGAGATCACCGAATCTGACAGGCCCCGGTCTCTTAGCACCTGGCTCTCAATAGCCATGCCGTTAAAGCCAGCGACTGTAAAGCAGGATGAAGTATGGGACCTTGCGACAGCAGGTCCTTTCGTCTCGGTAGACGCCAAGGGATGTCTGCTACCAGACGCACTAGATCGGTGTACCAAGGACGCTGAGGCCAATCCGGAGCAATCAGGATAATTGGAATCCCCTCTGCCTCCACTCTGCGAAGCAGATGAGGATGGAGCATCAGGGGAGGGAAGGCATATAGTAGCCGATACTGACTCCACGGTGCCACCAACGCGTCCGTTGCGTCTTCCCATGGGTCCCTTGATCTGGCCACAAACCTCAATACTTTCCGATTGAGTCAAGAAGCGAGAAGATCTACGTCCGGCTCGCCCCATTTTTGGCAAAGGAGCTGAAACACATCCGGGTGTAGAGACCACTCTCCTTGGTCCAGCATCTGGCGACTCAGGTAGTCCGCCTGACAGTTCTCCACACCTGGAATGTATACGGCCGACAAGGCCGGTACGCTCCTTTCTGCCCACCTCAGGATGCAAGCGACCTCCGACGCTGCAGCCAAGCTTCTTGTTCCTCCTTGATGGTTGACATATGCCACCGCCGTGGCGTTGTTCGACTGGATCCTGACTGGACGCCCTTGCAGCCTCTGAGACCACGTGGAGAGGCACTGCCTGATCGCTCGGAGTTCCAGGACATTGATCGGCAGGCGGGATTCCTCTGGAGTCCAGCGACATTGTGTCGACTGAACACCCCAGACACCCCACCCCCCCAACCGGTAAGACTTCCCAGACAGAAGTTAAAAGAAAAAAGTTGCGCTGTGAATTAAAAAAAATTAATAAAAAAAAAAAGTCAAAGCAAGGTGATAATGAATGGCTATAAATGAAATAACCAAGCAAAGATAATGGGAGCAGGTATCGATGGTGATGAGTGACGAACCAAAATATCTGTGATGACTTAACAACTAAACTAACACAAATAAAGGCAATGGCGACTCAAAAAAGTATAACACATGTGTGAAACAAACATAAAATGGAAAAAAAGCTAGTCACATAAACACAATTAAGTAATCAAGCAACACAAAAAAATGAAGAATTGAGTCCATAAAAATTACATAACAATCTTCCACCGTAACTCCAAAGTCCCAAAGTGAAAAAAACACCAAAAATGGATGAAGTGATGATAGGAAGGGGAACCTCCACCTTGAAACACACTGCTGCTTACCGCAACTAGATGATCCCTTATGATAGGGGATCAGGAAGCGCCTATGGCTTATAACCCAGCCTGGGTCTATCCAGAAAACAGCATCCAGCAGGAGAGATGTGCGTTTCAATAAGGGTGTTGTCACTCACGAGAATGGAGGTACGGTCCCAGTGTGACCAAGAAAGAAATGAAGGAAACAGAAGATAAATTCTTGCACAAAAATTTTGAAGCCGGACGGCTACAATACAAGCTCTCGTCCTCCGCAACGAGACAGCGTGGTGACGTCAGCACGTACCTCCTCAACCTCCTTTCCTAAGTATTTGTGGGTAGTGGATAGGGTTGCCACCTCATCCCTTTAAACCCAAACACATATTAATTACACAGATGTAATAAGACACTTGACAAAGGAGCGCGCATGCTCTATTCCAGACCCGCGCATGCTCTGAAATGCGTTGTGTTTCTCCCATTCATTCGATACAGCTGACGTCACACGCTGTTCCACGAGCACACAGTCGCCATCTCCATCCATGGATACAGCCGGCTTCCTCTCCGCTACCTTGCGGCTTTTATAGCTGGGATTTGGGACTTCTCTGGACGCAACAATAGACCCTGGACTATACACCTGACATGGCATTGATCCCACTTCATATGAGCATCTCTTCATTTACCTTTATGTAAGTGTTGGCTACATATTTATGTCACTATATTAAACAGTTTACTCAGAGGCACTTTTCTATTTGTTTTTTCTCCATGGTTTCCTGAGCTGGCTTCACTCCTGAGAAGAGCTGCCCTGATTATCTGTTCACTCCAATTAGACTGCTCATCTAGTATTTTCTTCCTTCAAGATTGATTATCATTGAACCATTCAACCATTTTATTTTATTTCATTGGACATCCGCCCTGCTACCTGGATTTGGTTCTTAGACTTGTATTATTGCTTTTAAATGGAACTTGTGATTTACTATGCAGGCATCCTGAGCACTAGCATTTGCTGTTTTTACCAAACCAGGGAGGTCCAGACTAGGTGGCTCACCCGGATTTGACAATCCAAGGACGATGGGCATTTGTCCCATCTGGACAGAATTCCCTTCTGCAACACTCGAGTGTGATATTGAGCATACGGAACCGCCTCGAAGGAGGCTACCATGAGACCCAGGACTCGCATGCAAAAGCGGAGTGACGACCATCTTTGGGATGTCAACTGCCGCACCGCAGCCCAAAGGGTCTGCAACTTTTCCACATGGAGAAAAACTTTCGCCTCTGAGGGATCCAGAATCAACCCCAGATACACTAGGCGTTGAGTCGGCACCAATACTGACTTTTGCGTGTTTAGCACCCAACCAACGTCTTGGAGGGTCTGACAGGTTATAGACACGCTCTCCTCTAATTCTGTGCTTGAAGTGGCCCTCAGAAGAAGATCGTCCAATTAGCCCACGATAGCGATGCCATGCTGTCTTAGCAACACCCTTGGTGTCGATGCCAAACGGGAGAGCCACAAATTGATAGTGGTCCTCCCCGACCGCGAAGCGCAGAAATCTCTGATGCCTGGTGCATATGGGGACATGCAGGTATGCGTCCTTGATTTCCAAGGATGCCAGAAATTCCCCTGGATGGAGAGCAGCGACTACAGAGCGAACTGACTCCATCCGGAATCTTTGTACTTTCACAAAGTAATTGAGGGCCTTGAGATCCAGGACTGGACGAACCCCATCCTTCTTTGGTACCACAAACAGATTTGAGTAAAACCCCTGAAACCGTTCCTGCACTGGGACAGGAATGATCACCCCGCGTACCAGCAGATCCTGGACCGCCCCATACAGGGCTTCCCGATGGGTTGGCTGAAGTTGGAGGTTGAAGGGAAAAAATCTGTTCGGCGGGCAAGAGAGAAACTCTATCTTGTAGCCTGAGGAAATTACTTTGCAAACCCACTGGTCGGAGATCAGAGATGTCCACCGAGTCGCGAATTTGCGAAGACGTCCCTCTACCCGAGAGATGGGTGGGGGCAGACCTTCATGCGGACGTAGATTTGTCCGCAGGCTTGTTGGGCTTGCGAAACCAGGGACGCTTTTTGTCCCTGAGCAGGCGCTTTATCGGCCTGGGATCTTTTACCTGCAGCACTCGGCGGACGCTTGTGTGTCGTGAAGGAGGGCCCTTGCCTACGGTCTGGCTCCTTACTCTCTTTGGATTGGGGGAGCAGCATGCTCATACTTCCTGTGGCATCTTTAATGATGTCATCCAGAGAGGCTCCAAAAAGTCTGTCGCCCTTAAAGGGCAAATCCATCAGGGCCTTTTTGGAAGATTGGTCCGCAGACCAGCACTTTAGCCAGATCAGGCGGCGCAACACCACTGCATAGATCGAGGCTCTGGACAGTAAGGGGATAGTATCCAAGTCTGACTCGCAGACAAACTTAAGGCCCTGTACCAACTGGTCGGCCAAAGCTACCTCGTCCGGAGGAGCCTCACTAGCTTTAAACCCCTGGAGCAGCATCTTTGCCCACTCAGTAAGTGTCTGAGACACCAAAGCCCCAGCCATTCCTGGACACACCGCTGAGCCCACTACTGTGTATAGGTAGCGAGCCATTGCCTCAGCCTTCTTGTCCACAGGGTCCTTGAAGACAGGAGCCCCTTCCACCGGAATTGTGGTTACTTTGTTAAGTCTGGACACAGGAGGGTCCACTATCGGAGGAGAGGTCCATTTTTTTCAGGAAACTCTCCTCAAAGGGGTACCGGACCGCCAAACTTTTTGGAGCCGAAAAAACCTTCTGTGGTTTTTCCCACTCCTTGTATAAAAGTTTATCAAGATAAGACACACAAGGAAACACCTTGGCAGTGCGGGTCGGCTTACGGAACCCAAAGGGGACCGCTGTCTCTGCCGCTTCTGCAGAATCCTCCATCTTTAGCGTATCCTGCACTGCGGTGATAAGATCAGATACCAGAGCCTTTTCGCGTGCTGACCCAGAGTCATCCTCACTGTCCGACCGGTCCCGGTCCGCGGCCTCTGACGCATCAGAATCAGGTCCATGAGCCATAGCTGGGCCTGGTTCTGCATCAGAATTATCCCCAGAAGATGGCGGGGGGAGTGGGCGCTTCCTACCCCCCCGTGTTCCCACGCGCCGCTTCCACCTTGGCAACAAAAGCCTCCAGGATTGCCGAAATAGCGTCCACTCATACAGCGGCACCAGTTGCCAACTCAGGTGTTTCAGGGGAAAAAGCGTCTGCTTTTGACGCCATGCTGACCCACGCGCCTGACACCCACAGGGACTCCAGGCAAGGTATCAACAGCCCACCCTCCTAGCTGCTCCAGAGATGAGGGGCCCCCCCAGAGGACTCACCAGCCTTAGAACGGTCACCGTTTCTGCTGCCGTCTGTCTCCTGCCTGAGTTGCTCTTTCCACAGCTGCCTGTGTCAGTCTGACCCTCCGTCAGCGTATGTCTGTTTATTTTGCGCTGGTAAAATGCACACTAGAGGCCAGAGACCTCCACAAAATGGCCGCCGAGCGGCCGTGCTGAATAACGGTGCGGACCACAAGAAAATGGGCGCCGAGCGGCAGATAGAGGCCAAAACAGGCGCAGACCACAAGGAAATGGCTGCCGAGCGGCAGATAGAGGCCAAAACAGGCGCGGACCACAAGAAAATGGCCGCCGACAGCATGGAGGGAGAAACACACAGGTAAGCAAAACTGACACTCTTAATGGCAGCCCACTAGCACCCCAGAAGCGGACGTACAGGGCAGTTCCCGCCCCAGATGGAGCCCCCCAGGTGAACCCCCGGCCCCCTGGCAGCCAGCCTAGCTCACAGAGCCCAGGGAGGAGGGAAGGAAGGGAGAGAGGAAAGGAAGGATAGAACCCCCTACTCGATCTCTCCAGGAATGTCCAGCTATGTCCTCCTGCCGAAGCAGGGGATTGCTACTTACCCTTCCTGCGTGGATTATGCTGGAAGCATCCCAGACAGACCATCTTCCGCACAGTTACGGAGGTGACTGTCAGCCCGGCATGCTGTGACTCGGCCGCAGAGACCGGTCATATGCATGCCCTGGAGCGCGTAGCTCACCGGCCACCCGTAGAGCGACGGGCATGTCGTGGACAACCCAGCGCGTAGCTAAGGTTGGCACACGCTCGATGGCCGAAACTGGGGAGACTACAAGGATCTGGGATCCAGCCTGTCACCAAGTCGGCAGTTGATCGAAGATCGCAGGAACAAAAACGTAGAAAAAAATAGAAAAAAAAAACAGGACCTATGGACCCGAAGGGAGCCATGTCCTTCTCCTATGCTAGGCAGAAAAAAACTGATCTGCGAGATGCAGAGAGAGGGGTCATACCCAGAGGGTCCGCCCCCTGGGCGGTACTGTATTAGGTGTGATGTGTTTAACACTTTCTACAAGTTTCTGCCTAGTCACTCCTGAATGAAGGCTAATACCCACTTTGTCAAGATTAAGGCTGTGTCCGTCCATGAACGAAAGAGAAATTATAAAATGTTTTTCAACATTTTTTACAAATACAGTTGCAAAAACAATTATGTGAACCCTTTAGGAATGATATGGATTTCTGCACAAATTGGTCATGAAATGTGATCTGATCTTCATCTAATGCCGCGTACACACGACCATTTTTCTCGTCGGGAAAAATTTAATTTTTTCTCTTTGACGAGAAAAACGACCGTGTGTAGGCTTTCCAGCATTTTCCAGACGAGAAAAACGGCAAGAATCACGACGGTAAAAATTAGAACATGCTCTAATTTTTCTCGTCGTGATTCACTGCATTTTTTTCCGCGGCAGTTTTCCCATAGGGAAACACTGCCAGGGAGCCTACACACGGTCGTTTTTCTCGACCAAGAGAAAAAATGTCATGAAAACCGGCCGTGTGTAGGGGACCAAGCCATACCTCGTTTTTCCCATCGAATTTTCTCGACGGTGTTTTCACCGTCGAGAAAATCGATCGTGTGTACACGGCATGAGTCACAGCAATCACAGTCTGCTTAAACTAATAAACACACAAAGCATTAAATGTTACCATGTTTTTATTGAACACACCATGTAAACATTCACAGTGCAGGTGGAAAAATAATGTGAACCCTTGGATTTAATAACTGGTTGAACCTCCTTTGGCAGCAATAACTTCAACCAAACGTTTACTCTAGTTGCAGATCAGACGTGCACAACGGTCAGGAGTAATTCTTGACCATTCCTCTTTACAGAACTGTTTCAGTTCAGCAATATTCTTGGGATGTCTGGTGTGAATCGCTTTCTTGGGGTCATGCCACAGCATCTCAATCAGGTTGAGGTCAGGACTCTGACTGGGCCACTCCAGAAGGCATATTTTCTTCTGTTTAAGCCATTCTGTTGTTGATTTACTTCTATGCTTTGGGTCGTTGTCCTGTTGCAACACTCATCTTCTGTTGAACTTCAGCTGGTGGACAGATGGCCTTAAGTTCTCCTGCAAAATGTCTTGATAAACTTGGGAATTCATTTTTCCTTCGATGATAGCAATCTGTCCAGGCCTTGACGCAGAAAAGCAGCCCCAAACCATGATGCCCCCACCACCATACTTCACAGTTGGGATGAGGTTTTGATGTTGGTGTGCTGTGCCTCTTTTTCTCCACACATAGTGTTGTGTGTTTCTTCTAAACAACTCAACTTTGGTTTCTTCTGTCCACAGAATATTTTTCCAGTACTTCTGTGGAAAATCCAGGTGCTCTTGTGCAAACTGTAAACATGCAGCAATGTTTTTTTTGGACAGCAGTGGCTTCCTCTGTGGTATCCTCCCATGAAATCCATTCTTGTTTAGTGTTTTACATATCGTAGATTCGCTAACAGGGATGTTAGCATTTGCCAGAGACTTTTGTAAGTCTTTAGCTGACACTCTAGGATTCTTCTTCACCTCATTGAGCAGTCTGTGCTGTGCTCTTGCAGTCATCTTTACAGGACGCCCACTCCTAGGGAGAGTAGCAGCAGTGCTGAACTTTCTCCATTTATAGACAATTAGTCTTACCATGGACTAATGAACAGCAAGGCTTTTGGAGATACTTTTATAACCCTTTCCAGCTTTATGCAAGTCAACAATTTTTAATCGTAGGTCTTCTGAAAGCTCTTTTGTGCGAGGCATCATTCACATCAGGAAATGCTTCTTGTGTAAAGCAAACCCAGAACTGGTGTGTGTTTTTTATAGGGCATGGCAGCTGTAACCAACACCTCCAATCTCATCTCATTGATTGGACTCCAGTTGGCTGACACTTCAATCCAATTAGCTCTTGGAGATCTCTGTTTTCATGGTGTGTTCAATAAAAACATGGTAACATTTAATTCTTTGTGTTAGTAGTTTAAGCAAACTGTGATTGTCTATTGTTGTGACTTAGATGAAGATCAGATCACATTTTATGATCAATTTGTGCAGAAATCCATATCATTCCAAAAGGATTCACATACTTTTTTTTGCAACTGTAAATATTTGAAAAGTGTGGCGTGTATTTTTTTCAGCCCCCCTGAATCAATACTTTGAAGAACCACCTTTCACTGCAATTACAGCTGCAAGTCTTTTTTGCATATGTCTCTACCAGCTTTACACATCTAGAGAGTGACATTTTTCCCCATTCTTCTTTTCAAAATAGCAGAAGCTCTGTCAGATTGGATGGAGAGCGTCTGTGAACAGGAATTTTCAAGTCTTGCCACAGATTCTCAATTGGATTTAGGTCCGGACTTTGACTGGGCCATTCTAACACATGAATATGCTTTGATCTAAACCATTCCTTTGTAGTTCTGGCTGTATGTTTAGGGTTGTTGTCCTGCTGGAAAGTGAACGTCTGCCCCAGTCAAGTCTTTTGCAAACTCTAACAGGTTTTCTTCTAAGATTGCCCTGTATTGGGCTGCATCCATCTTCCCATCAACTCTGACTAGCTTCCCTGTCTCTGCTGAAGAAAAGCATTCCCACAACATGATGCTGCCACCACCATGTTTCACGATGGGTATGTGGTGTGTTCAGGGTGATGGGCAGTGTTAGTTTTCCACCACACATACAGTTTTGCTTTTAGGCCAAAAAATTTAACTTTGGTCTCATCTAACCAGAGCACCTTCTTCCACATGTCTGTTGTGTCCCTTACATGGCTTCTCGCAAACTGCACTTCTTATGGGTTTCTTTCAACCTTGGCTTTCTTCTTTCCACTCTTCCATAAAGGCCAGATTTGTGGAGTGCACGACTAATAGTTGTCCTGTGGACAGATTCTCCCACCTGAGCTGTGGATCTCTGCAGCTCCTCCAGAGTTACCATGGGTCTCTTGGCTGCTTCTCTGATTAATGCTCTCCTTGCCAGGCCTATCAGTTTAGGTGGACGGCATGTCTTGGTAGGTTTGCAGTTGTGCCATACTCTTTCCATTTTCAGATGACGTATTAAACAGTGCTCCGAGAGGTGTTCAAAGCTTGGGATATTTTTTTTAAACCCTAACCCTGCTTTAAACTTCTCCACAACTTTATCTCTGACCTGTCTGGTGTGTTCCTTGTCCTTAGTGATGCTGTTTGTTCACTAAGATTCTCTAACAAACCTCTGAGGGCTTCACAGAAAAGCTGTATTTATACTGAGATTCAATTACACGCAGGTGGACTCTATTTACTAATTAGATGACTTCTGAAGGGAATTGGTTCCACTAGATTTTATTCAGGGGTATCAGAGTAAAGGGGGCTGAATACAAATGCATGCCACACTTTTCACATATTTATTTGTAAAAAAAAATAAAACTGTTTATCATTTTCCTTTCACTTCACAATTATGTTCCACGTTGTGTTGGTCCATCACATAAAACACATTTACATTTTTGGTTGTAACATGACACTGGGGTGAATGGAGCCGCTGTTTCAGGGCGCTTTGCAGGCGCTATTTTTAACGCTATAGCGCCTGCAAAACGCCCCCAGAGTGAAAGGGGTCTTAGTGCAAACAGTGACCACTAACGAAGGAGTGGACCATCACTCCTCTAAGGACATTAGCTCAACATCCCTAGAGGAGAGGTTCTTAATCACCAGGCCATGGCCCACTGCAAGGCCACAGCCTCCCTCCTCCCAGGCCTCCAGTTATCTTCAGATCCCCTCCCACAGTGACTCCCAGCTCCTATAGTGCCACCAAACCTTCCATAGTGGCCAGCAGTGCCCCTCAACTTCTCAAAGTACTGTCTGCCCCCTAGGAGCCCTCAGTCCCAACCGTGCCCCCCAGTCTCCCGAATTGCCACTACAAAACCCTGAGCCCTCTGCAGAGACCCCATCCCTCACCAGTTGCTTTTGGAAACCTCAACCACAACAGGGCCACCAAGTCTGCTGTAAAGTCCCCTAACCCCTCCATCCCCCCACAGTGACACCCAGCCCCATCCAGAGCCTCTCAGAATGCCAATACATATTTTGTATTACCATACTTTTATTGTGTATTAACTTTTTTTTATTGTTGGGGGATGAAAGGTGTTAGAAGAATTTACTTGGGCCCTGTTCTCACTTAGGCTGTGAACCACTACAATAGGGATGACCTCCATTCTTGTTTGCAATAGTGTCCATTCTCCTGTAGATGGTGCCATATAACACATGGTCTATACCAGTGGTTCTCAACCTGGGGGGTCGAATGATGATTTGCCAGGGGTCACCGAGTCCTGGGCTGTTACTGAAGACTGCACCGCTCTCCCAGCCTTTTTGTGGCCGCCCAGCTGGGCTGTTACTGGAATTCGCGGCCGCTCACATAGCCTCTTTGCAGCCACCCATTCAGTTCACGGCATGGCTGGGGGGGCAGAGACTAGAGGTCAGCTGACTGGTGAGGAATGTGAAGTGGGAGGGGCTGAAGGAGACCCTATCTCCTGATTTCGGCATAGGTGTCACTGCTACGAGACACCACAAAGTCAGAGACAAAGTGAGTAACACTACCTGTGATTATAGTTGCCATTAAAAGTCCCCACTACAGTTCTCAGATCAGCAGATGACCTTGATCAAGAGCACCTAAGTTGGCTGATCGGAATTCCCCCCAGCACTGCCACTCGTCCCAATTCCCCACCAGCACTGCCACGCCTCCCCCCCACCAAGGAGTAGGAGAAAGAATAAAAATAGAGAATACATGGAAGGGAGAGGAAAAGAGGGGGAGGAACAAAGAAAAAAGAAAAAGGGAGAGAAAGGACAAGAAAGGCAGCTAGAGAGAGGGATGGGGAAAAAAAAGAAATTAAGATAGAGAGAGATAAAAGGGAAAGAAAGGAGAACAAAGAGAAAGAGTGGTACATCCTAAAATATACCATAAGGGGTTTTAATACTGTACAAGTGGAAGGGACTCAGGGAGCGCTAAATGTCCATGGGTTAGGGGAGCAAATTACTTGTCTTGCCTTGGGTGCTAACAACCCACGCTACGAAAATAATTTTACTGTTAGGGGTCCCCACAACTTGGGAAATTTTATCAAGGGGTCACGGCACTAGAAAGGTTGAGAACCACTGCTCTATACCCTGTCCCAGTGTATCTCAATGAACAATAGAGTAAGAACGCAAGCACACACACAGGGCTAAACCACTTGCCATTCGGAAGGTCTACCCCCCTTCATAACCAGTCGTTTTTTGCGATACAGCACAGCGTTACTTTAACTGAAAATTGTGAGGTCGTGTAACGCTGTACCCGAATAAAATTTATGATTTTCATTTCCCACAAATAGATATTTTGGTGGTATTTGATAACCTGTGTGGTTTTTATTTTTTGTGCTATAAACAAAAAATGACCGCCAAAAAAAACCCAACGATTTTCTTCATAAATTTAGGCCAATATGTATTCTGCTACATATTTTTGGTAAAAAAAATAAAATAAATACCAATGAGTGTATATCGATTGCTTTGTGCAAAAGTTATAGCGTCTACAAACTATGGGATATTTATTTTTCGTTTTTACTAATAATGGCGGCAATCAGCGACTTATAGCAGGACTGCGACATTGTGGGGGACAAATCGGACACCTGACACTTTTTGGGGACCAGTGACACCAATACAGTGATCAGTGCTAAAAATATGCACTGTCACTGTACTAATGACACTGGCTGGGAAGGGGTTAACATTAGGGGTGATCAAAGGGTTAACT
Source organism: Rana muscosa (assembly GCA_029206835.1). Classification (NCBI taxonomy): domain Eukaryota; kingdom Metazoa; phylum Chordata; class Amphibia; order Anura; family Ranidae; genus Rana; species Rana muscosa. The sequence goes on along the minus strand of CM055118.1, from coordinate 557,457,098 downwards.
ATGTGCCTAAATTGTGCTTACTTACTGTGTGTGTGGGAGGTTCTTTGACTAGGGAAAGGCAAAGATCTGTGTTCCGTCTTAGCAGAAACACAGGATCAGTACCTTCCCCTCTGACAAAACGACAATCTGCCTTTACATAGACTGCCATTCTGCTTGTGTCCCGGCGGACGGCGAGCCTTCCGGACCTGCTGATTGGCTCCTGCTGTGTCCAATCACAGACAGCAATAAGAACCTGACAGGAGTTCTAATCCATCTCCATTTTATCCAAAACTAAAAAAGTTTTCCCTATAGTTATATCTTATATTTCTCAGTGGTGTCACAGACAGCAATAAAGACTCCATACAGCTTCTAATCCTTCTCAATTTTATCCGAAATTAAAAATAAAAGTTTTGCCTCGAGTTGGGCTATACAAACACTCCCATATAAGACAAACCTGACCCCCCTCTCCGACCTCCACTCTGCAAAAACATGACCACCTTCCCAAATACCAGCAATCAGCCGCCTTACCGTACGTCAACTCTAGAGGGCGCTCCCGCCACGTTCACGCCGTGCGTGTCGCATGGGCTTCTGGGAGTTGTAGTTGCGCTGTGAGAAATAACCGGGATCCTGCGGAGACAGGACTACACTTCCCGCCATGCAGCGCGCCGCCTACTTTCCCTGAAGCTTGGAGAGCTGCGGGAGGCCAAGCACAGAGACGGATCCCTGGGGGAGCCGGGCCGGCCACTCCTTGTTGTGCTGTGTGTGCGGCTACCTCCCGGGGCCCGCTACCTGATGACATGATTCATGGGGATGGGCCCGCAGACATGGACGAGCCGGAGATACACGATGCCGAGTGAGTGACCCGGGAGGAGGGAGAGGAGGGAGAGGAGGGACGGGGCTTCTCTCTTACAACTGTGTGCGACTAGAGTGTCAGCTCTGCGGACTGTGTGAGGGAATGGAGCGGGGACACTGATACGCAACCACATACACTGTGTGTGTATATATAATGATTTTATGTGTGTGTGTATACTTCTCACTCATGTAAAAAAAAAAAATTATATATATATATAAATTTTATTACACACTGTGGTATGGTAAGCAGTGGAGAAAAGGTCTGGGTTATCTGTAGGGGTGCAACGGATCAAAAAACTCACGGATCGGATCAGAGCCACGGATCGGATCATTTTCGGATCGGCAAAAAAAAAAAAAAATACTAATATCCACGTCATCTCCCCACTTACTTTAGTCTCTCCCGCTGGCCAGTTCAGATCCATGAGCAGCGAGGGGTGATGACGTCAGCGCGCACAAGGCAGCCGCCGCCGGGTGTACCAAGATGGCCGCAGCTCCGGAGCTAGGCCGAAGCCGCGGCCTTTCCTAAGGCTGAGGCCGCGGGGTTGCTCCGGATCGAGTGGTGATCCGAACAGGGTGACCCGTTCGGATCACCGCCGATCCATTGCAGCCCTAGTTATCTGTGACTAGTAATGTCACCACTAGCCCCCCCCCCCCCCCTTGGCTCTGCATGTAGGAATGAATTGAAAAAAAGCTGGACATCACACTCTGTAAAGCGGTTGTATACCCTATTTTGTAACTTTTACCTACAGGTAAGCCTATAATAAGGCTTACCTGTAGGTAAAAAGAATATCTCCTAAACCTGTACGGTTTAGGAGATATTCCCCTCGAAATAAGCCGCTGACTGCAGTGGCGCATGCGCAGTGGGGATTCTCTGCTAAAGCCCGGCAGCCACCGGACCTTGCCGACACGTGGGAGTGATGACATCGCCGCTCCAGCCACTCACAGCGCTGGAGTGGCGATACCCGGAAGACATGCCGAGGCAAGATGACATCTCCCTCGGCGTGGACCAGGTAAGTTCCCGACGCCTCGTTCTAAGGTAAGTATTTCATAATGAGCTAGTATGCGGTGCATACTAGCTCATTATGCCTTTTGCCTTTCAGGTATGAAAAAAAAAAGTAGGAGCGGGTATACAACCGCTTTAACACTTTTTTTTTTTTTTTTTATTGAAGACGGTTTCAAAATTCTTCTGGTACGAAGACATCAGAGACACAGGATCAATGAGAGGCTGACATGTTTCACACCACTATGGGGTGCTTAGTCTATGACTAATGCCCCGTACATCAGATCGTATGACTTTTTTCGGTTAATAGTCGCAAGTAGAAATTGAATAGGTTACTAAAAGTCACGAAAATTCTCGTACGACAGAAAAAAAAAAAAATCAGAAGTGATGTTATTTGTTGTAAAGTATTTTCGGAGGACAACTATACTGACTAAACGAAAATCGTACGATTAGCTATCGTACGAGGAAAATTTTCGTGCTTGTCCGATCGAATAATATCGGATGAACTGCCGTGATCGGCTCTCGAAAGTAGTGTTCACACAATCCGAAAATCGTACGATTCTTCCTCGGACGATCGTTTTCGTCCGATATTCGGATCGTGTATGGAGGGGCCATAAGTCAGCTATGACTAAGCACCCCGTAGTGGTGTAAAACATCTCAGCTTTTCATTGATTCTGTGTCTCTGATGTCTTTATACCAGAAGAATTTTGAAACTGTCTTCAATGAAAGGTGTTAACAGAGTGCGGCCGTCCAGCCTTTTCTCCGATTCACACCACTGCACCTCCCATGTCCCCCATTCCTGCACCGCCACCACTGTGCCTCCATTGTCACCACTGAGCTGGGCCCTCACCACCCACCATTGCACATACATGTCCCTCTCTCACCATAGCACCTGACCTCCATTCCTGCAACCTTCTGCACTGGACCGTTATCGCTTACCACTCTCGCCAGTAGCCTATATGTCGCTATTTTACCATAGCACCTGACAACTCTACTACCACAACACCTGAACACTCCCTTGCTGTCAACAGATCCCATATCATTGTATTTGCATGTCCTCCCCCACACCCACCAATGCACCGACATATTCTCCTCCCACCATAGCACCTGACCCTCATCCCTGAACCAGCACTGCACCTGGATGCTCCTCTACTATCACCACAAAACCAGAGCTCCCTACTTCCACCACTGTACTTGCATGTCCTGTTACCACAGCAGCTGACCCCCATCCCTCCCTCACCATTGCACCTGATCACAACTGCACTGGACCCCCATCACTTACCTTTCTTATCACAGCACCTCACTCCCATCCCTCCACCTGCATGCTCCCCTGCTGTCACCACAACACTGGAACCCCTTCACTCCCCCACACACCCTCCACTGTACCTACCTGTCCTCTTCTCACCACTGCACCTTCCCTCTGCTGTCACCACCACTGCACCAAACCACCCATCACTTACCCCAGTGGTCATCTACTCCTGTCCTCAGGGCCCACTAACAGGCCAGGTTTGCAAGATAACTGAAATACATCACAGGTGATATCATTTGCTGCTCAGTGATTGCAGTATTCTAGTCTGCATCTCCCCAAGGTAATACATAAAACCTGGCCTGTTAGTGGGCCCTGCGGACAGGGTTGATGACCACTGACCCACCCCTCTCACCACAGCACCCATTCCTCCACCATTACTGCACCTACATGTCCTGTCACCACAGCGACTGACTCCCCTCCCCCCCCCCCGCCACTACTGCACCTGCACACTCCCCTGCTTTCACCACTGCAATGGACCACCACCCTAAAGCTGGCCATGTGCTAGTAGTAGATTTCTGAACAAAAGTTCATACAAACATCCCTGCAAAAATTCTCAGTACCTAAGATAACTTTATAATGTTTGTTTAAAGGTATTTCAAAATGGTTTAGTTTTAACATTTGATTTTTGAAACAAATGGACTTTACTAAACGAAAACCACATTTACTGTAACATTTGGAAGTTGGGACCATTGGTGGTTACTTGTGGGAGACCTAATGGGTTCCAGGCAACCAGCTGCAGGCGGCAGCCCCACAGTCTGTCCAGGGCAGATCATTTGTATGTATCAATCCTATGAGCTATGCCAACGACTGCAGTTATCTGCAGGAGCTGTCAGCCAACCATTGCTTACAATGTTACTTCGGCCTGCAGCAAATCAAGAACCTCCACTGGATCTCCTGCATGTAATCGCTAACGACCTCATTGGCAAGTATAAGGTCCCTTTCACACTTCCGCTATTTTGACGTGATTTTGACATGACTTGAAGCAATGCCTGTGTAATCTTGAGGTCCATGGACCAAACGTCGCATCAAAGTTGGACCAAAGTAGTGCAGGGACTATTTTGAAGTCGCACAGATATGAACGGTAATCATGGGGTGCCACTTGTCATGCAACTTTGCAGTCCCAAGTCGCACGACAAGTCGCACAAGTGTGAAAGGGGCATTAATGGGGTCTGGTAAATTCATTAATTCGAGAGAAACTTTTCATCCTTTTGCCTTGAGTGCACAGAACCAAATGCACATTGATCGATAATGTGTTCTGATTGGCTCATCATAGGCTCCTCTGAGAAATACCTGGGTGCTAGTTTGGCTCATTGCATTTCAGCAAATCGGTTAGAAAAGGAAATGAATCGCTGCCCTCTGGGTTACAGCGATGTTTCTTGTTTAATGAGAAGTATCAGGAATCGCCTCTAACATATTTTGTTTTGGGATTAATCATAAGTACAATTTGGATCTACAGTAAGATGCAGGTTCCGTTACAGCCTTGTTGACTTTCCTAAATGACCAATATTGGACTATTAAAGATGTTCTGTTGAAGTGATCATTGCACACATAATATTATGTTGGACTCATGTGATCACTTGTTAGGAGGTCACACACGGCTTGAGAAGGTCTCAATGCATTGACAGAACCTTCCCTTTCTATGGTCAAACCTCTGTGTTTTGTACCAAGATCTTCCCTACAACTACTTCCTCCTCCTTCATTGTCGGGTTAGTGTTTTCTTCAGTTTCAGAATTCTATGGCAGAATACAGTTGTCTGAATCACCTGACTTCTTTATAGTCTTGTATTTGGAAGTTCATAAGTGCTGCTGACATGCTCTGACACAACAAGGTGGGGCACTGGATTTAAAAATGCCCTCAAGACATGTATTCATGAGATCTGTTAGATGAGGGAGCTCATGTTTCCTCTTGTTATAGGATATTCACCAGCTTTTTCTTTCCCAGTTTGCTTACAATATACTGACCTCTTTAAAAGTCTGATGGTATAAGAATTTTTTAAAAGACTGTACAGCTTGTTTTATACATCGATTGTTACCTTTTTGCTATACTTGTTGGTACAATTGTATCCAACTCTGTGATTCTATGGGCACTATGTCTGATTTGATTGAATTTCCATAGAATTTTGGTGGCAATTTTTTTATTTTTCCTTTTTAACTAGGTATTTCACCAGGTCTTTTATCAACCTCCCTCAACTGTTTGCTCTTAGGTTATCACATTCTGCATGTTGTTCCCATGTGCATAGCCAGTTTGTACGCCCATACTAAGGTCATTTACCTTTCAGCTAGTCTTTAGTGTCAGAGAAAACCCATGCAGATAGTGTGCTGGTTGAGATTTAAACCAAGGACCCCAGTGCTGCCACTAATGCTAGCCATAGACCGTTCAAGATTTAAACCATGTATGGGCAGACTGCATGTACCAATTGATTGATCAACTTGGGTACAACCAGCCTACCGGATTTTGCATGCAATTATCGTTAACAGCTGCTATAGCCTCTAGCAATAATCACTGTGTTCTCCTGGTGGATACGGCTTCACCTGAATTAAGAGTTTGGACCTCTTTCCTTTCCTTTCCTATAAAAATTGGCAAACTTCATGTAGTTTTGGGTATTACAATTCATCCTTTGTGTGCCTGAAAAGCATGTTACTCTTTCGTTCATGGACTGACACAGCTTTCTATTGACAAGTGGGTATTATACTATCTTTAGGAGTGACTAGGCAGAAAAAACTTGTAAAAAGTGTTACATCACACCTTCTACAGCACCGCCCAGGGGGTGGACCCTCTGGGTATAATCCCTCTCTGCACCTCGCAGATCAGTTTTTTCTGTCTAGCAAGTCCTCATCTGCTTCGCAGACTGGAGGCAGAGAGGATTGCAATGGTCCCAATTGCTCTGAATTGGCCTCGGCATCCTTGGTATGCCGATCTAGTGCGTCTGGTAGCAGACGCCTTTTGACATCTACCGCTAAGAAGGACCTGCTGTCGCAAGGTCCCATACGCCACCCTGTTTTTTTGTTTTTTTACAGCCACTGGCTTAACGGCATGGCTCGAGAGCCAGATGCTAAGAGACCTGGGCCTGTCAGACTCGGTGATCTCTACCATGAGGAGTGCTCGGAAATCATCCCCCTAGGAAGATTTCCATCGCACTTGGAAGACCTGCATATCCATTTGTGTGGAAATGAGGTGGCATCCGTGTACTTATTTGGTTCCAGAGTCCTGCTGTTCTCAGCAGGGAACGGGCCAAAAATTTTACTTTAGGTACAATTAGGGGGCAGGTATCTGCCCTGGCTGTCTTTTTCAAATGACCCCTGGTGGCTCACTCTAGTGAGAACGTTTGTACAGTGGGTTCAGCAGGCGGCCCCTCCGGGCCACCCTCCACTACCTCCGTGGGGCTTGTGTAGCAGACGTCCTTTAGGAGTCTACCACTATGAGAGGACCTGCTGGCGCAGGGTCCCATATGCCATCCTGCTTGCAGTCAATGGCTTTAACGGCATGGCCTTTAAGTGCCTCAGAAATCACCGTTTGGGAACATCAGGGAGATTCCCTTGTTGACACTTTCTCAGAAAGTGGTCCTTTTGGTGGCGGTTATGCCAGTAAGAGGGGTTTCTGAGCGGGCAGCCTTGTCATACAAGCCTCCCTATCTGATCTTCCACAAGGATAAGGTGGTGCTGTGTCCGCCGCCGCCTTTTCTTCCTAAGGTCATTTTTCGACCTTCCATCTCAAGGAAGACATGTACTGCCATCCTTGTGTCCTCATCCGTCGAATCCTAAGGAGACGACGTTGCATTCCTTGGACGTTGTCCAAACTCTGAGAGTGCTTGTCTGGTGCTGCTCCGGTTCAGAGTCCAGACTCACTGTTTGTTTCAGTAGCTGGTCCCAAGTAGGGCCCAGCGGTCTCGTCGGCCACCATCTCTAGGTGGATTCGACAGATCGTGATCAGGTTTATGCCATGAAGGTTCAGGTGCCTCCCTTTCCCGGCGCATTCGACCAGGGCAAGAGATGCCTCTTGGTTTATGTCAGTAAGTCGTTTTTCTGAGCCGGCAGCCTCGTCTTGCAAGGCTCCTTATCTGATCTTCCAGAAGGATAGATGGTGCTGCATAGGGCTGGGCGATTTCCCCCCCCCCCCCCCAAAAAAAAATCTGCTATTTTTTTTTAATTTTTTTTTTTTTTAATAAAAAAAACTCTATATTCGATTTTTTTTTTTTTTTTTTTATTATATTAAAGTGCATCAACAAACAAAATTGCAAAGGCAAACCCTTTCTCTAACTGCAAAGTCAGTGTGCAACAAACACACAATATTATCCAGCGCTCATGGAACATACATTATTAACCACTTCCCGCCCCGTCAATAGCAGATTGACGTCCGGGAAGTGGTTCAGTTATCCACACTGGACGTCATATGACGTCCTGCGGGATAACAGCCGCCGCGCGCCCGGGGGGCGCGCATCGCAGCGATCGGTGGGTCAGTCTGACCCACCGCTACACTGATCTCGGTAAAAAGCCTCCGTCGGAGGCTTTTTACCACGTGATCAGCCGTGTCGAATCACGGCTGATCACAATGTAAACAGGAAGAGCCGTTGATCGGCTCTTCCTCACTTGCGTCTGACAGACGCGAGTAGAGCCGATCGGCGGCTCTCCTGACAGGGGGGGTTCGCGCTGATTGTTTATCAGCGCAGCCCCCCCTCGGATACCCACACTAGACCACCAGGGAAGCCCCCCAGGACCACCAGGGAAGCCCCAATCATGTGGATGGCCCCCATGGCCATCCACATGTAGTAAAAAAAATAAAAAAATAAAATAATAAAAACATTAAATATGCCAATCAGTGCCCACAAATGGGCACTGACTGGCACTTTCACAATGTGTGGTGGCTGGCATTGTTGGGCACCAATGCCACCTACTAGTGTCCATCAGTGCCAATCTGTGCCCACCTATGAGTGCCCATCAGTGCCGCCTATGAGTGCCTACCAGTGCCCATTGGTGCCACCTCATTGGTGCCACCTCATTGGTGCCCATCAGTGTCGCCTTATCAGTGCCCTTCAGTGCCGCCTTATCAGTGCCCGTCATTGAAGTAGAAAAGGTACTTATTTACAAAAAAAATTAACAGAAACAAAGAAAAACTTTAGTTTTTTTAAAAAATTTCGCTCTTTTTTTATTTGTTGTGCAAAAAATAAAAATCGTAGAGGCGATCAAATACCACCGAAAGAAAGCTCTATTTGTGGGAACAAAATGATAAAAAATTTGTTTGGGTACAGTGTAGCATGACCGCGCAATTGTCCTTCAAATTGCGACAGTGCTGAAAGCTCAAAATTGGCTTGGGCAGGAAGCTGTATAAGTGCATGGTATTGAAGTGGTTAACTATTGAAAACTCTTGAAACTCTGTGTGTGATTCCTTCTGTCCCAACCTTGCTGCGATCCTGGCTCTGCATCCTTTTGGGTTGAAGGGCCCTCCACACGCTGGTCTGCCTGTTGGCCATCATTCAAGGTACTGTGCTCACACTGAGATCATGCCACAGGCTTTGTTTTGACTTTTTTAACCCCTCCTTGCTCCACGGATGTCACTGCAAGTTTAACAAGTTTGTCACCACTGGCAACTGGAGAGTTAAGATTTATATGCCCTCTGCACATTTGGGATTGGATCCCTCTCTTTATTGTGATTAATAAATGGACTAAGCTTTTTTATCAATTCTTTAAGAGTTTTCAATAGTTAATAATGTATGTTCCATGAGCGCTGGATTATATTGTGTGCATGTTGTGTATTTTGTACTTCTGGGTACGGATTTTTTTCTTGCTGCGCTGGATCCTGTTTTTTACCCCTTTTTGGATACTTTGTACCTCCCAAAATATTTGGGATTTTTCTTATTATTATTATTATTATTATTATTATTATTATTATTATCATCCATTATATATTTTTCTTTATCCACCAATTTAGCGCTTGTGACCTTTTGTTGTTTTTTGCAGTGTGCAACAAAGATTGTTAAACATCCAAATTATTAATACTGTATTTGAATTTAGCTAATAAAACAACAAAAAATCATGAGGTTACTCTTAGTTGAATTGAACTGTGCCCGTGTCTCATTGTGCCCATGCTTCAATCACTGTGCCCGTACCTGATGCAGATTTTCATGGTATACGGATTTTACTGCTACACCGGTGGCCATTCCAGTATTCAAAAGCCGCGCCTCCGCCTATCACAGACGAGGAGGAACACTCAATTTCCCAGCATTCAGTGTTCCGCCTATCATGGTCATCCTCATAACACAGACGAGGATGAGAGGATGTCCATGATAGGCTGAATACTGCCTGCTGTGAAATTGAGTGTTCCGCCTATCACAGACGACGAGGACTCGGGAGGCGCGGCTTTTGAACACTGCAATGGCCGCCGTCTGTCTGCATGACACGCTGATCAGGTAGGCAGACGGCGGCTGCAGCGAGTAGATGTAATTGGGGTAACGCTGCCCAGTGCCATTCCGGATACGCCCCCTGCAGTCCTGCTACGGAAACTTTGAAGGGGGGAAAAAAATCGATTTTCTTCAAATCTGAATCGATTTGAGCTCAAAACTCGATTCAAGATTTAAAATCGATTTTTTTTTTTTTTTTTTTTTTTTTTTTTTTTTTTTTTTTTTCCAACCCTAGTGCTGCGTCCGCAGCCTTCTTTTCTTCCTAGGGTCTTCGACCTTCCATCTCTAGGAAGACATTGTACTGCCATCCTTGTGTATTCATCCGAATCATAGGAGACGACGTATTTTTTGGACGCTGTCCGAGCTCTGAGAGCATCTAGCGTCTATTTCACCAGGTGTGTAAGGCGGCGACCTGCTCGTCCGTTCACACTTTCACTAAACTTTACAAGTTGATGTGTGTGCATCTTCAGATGCTTCTTCGGCCGCAAGGTATTGCGGCTGTTTAGAGTTGAAACTCCTCTGTTTTTGTTTTGGGTGAAGTTGTTTTAACCACTTAAGCCCCGGACCATTTCGGGCCATTAGGACCAGGCCTGTTTTTGGGATTCGGCACTGCGCTGCTTTAACTGTAAATTGTGCGGACATGCAATGTTGTACCCAAATGAAATTTGCGTCCTTTTCTTCCCACAAATAGAGCTTTCTTTTAATGGTATTTGATTGCCTCTGCGATTTTTATTTTTTGCGATATAAACGGAAAAAGACCGAAAATTTTGAAAAAAAATGATATTTTCTACTTTTTGTTATAAGAAAAATCGAATAAACTCAATTTTAGTCAGACATTTAGGCCAAAATGTATTCAGCCACATGTCTTTAGTAAAAAAAATGTCAATAAACGTATATTTATTGGTTTGCGCAAAAGTTATAGCGTTTACAAACTAGGGTACATTTTCTGAAATTTACACAGCTTTAAATTTATGACTGCCTATCTCATTTCTTGAGGTGCTAAAATGGCAGGGCAGTACAAAACCCCCCCAAATGACCCCATTTTGGAAAGTAGACACCCCAAGGAAATTGCTGAGAGGCATGTTGAGCCCATTGAATATTTTTTTTTTTTGTCCCAAGTGATTGAATAATGACAAAAAAAAAAAAAAAATTACAAAAAGTTGTCACTAAATGATATATTGCTCACACATGCCATGGTTATATGTGGAATTGCACCCCAAAATACATTTTGCTGCTTCTCCTGAGTACGGGGATACCACATGTGTGGGACTTTTTAGGAGCCTGGCCACGTACGGGACCCCGGAAACCAAGCACCGCCTTCAGGATTTCTAAGGGCTTAAATTTTTGATTTCATTCCTCACTACCTATCACAGTTTCTAAGGCCATAAAATGCCAAAATAGCACAAAACCCCCCCAAATGACCCCATTTTGGAAAGTAGACACCCCAAGCTATTTGCTGAGGAGGCATGGTGAGTATTTTACAGCTCTCATTTGTTTTTGAAAATGAAGAAAGAAAATTTTTTTTTTTTTATTTTTTTTTTCAATTTTCAAAACTTTGTGACAAAAAGCGAGATCTGCAAAATACTCACAATACCTCTCAGCAAATAGCTTGGGGTGTCTACTTTCCAAAATGGGGTCATTTGGGGGGGTTTTGAACTGTTCTGGCATTTTATACACAACATTAGGAAGCTTACATCCACTCTTCTAACCACTTGAAGACAAAGCCCTTTTTGACACTTTTTGTTTACATGAAAACATATTTTTTTTTTGCAAGAAAATTATGTTGAACCCCCAAACATTATATATATTTTTAAAGCAAAGGCCCTACAGATTAAAATGGTGGGTGTTGCATTTTTTTTTTCTACACAGTATTTGCGCAGCGATTTTTCAAACGCATTTTTTGGGGAAAAAATACACTTTTTTTAATTTTAATGCACTAAAACACACTATATTGCCCAAATGTTTGATGAAATAATAAAGATGATCTTAGGCCGAGTACATAGATACCAAACACGACATGCTTTAAAATTTCGCACAAACGCGCATTGGCGACAAACTACATACATTTTTAAAAGCCTTTAAAAGCCTTTACAGATTACCCCGTTAGATTTACAGAGGAGGTCTACTGCTAAAATGACTGCCCTCGATCTGACCTTCGCGGTGATACCTCACATGCATGGTGCAATTGCTGTTTACATATGACGCCAGACCGACGCTTGCGTTCGCCATTGGGCAAGAGCAGGGCAGGACAGGGGTGCTTTTTTTTTTTTTTTATTATTTTATTTTATTTTTAAATTGTTCCTTACATATATTTTTTTTTTTATAATTTTTATTGTTATCTCAGGGAATGTAAATATCCCCTATGATAGCAATAGGTAGTGACAGGTACTCTTTTTTTGAAAAAACTGGGGTCTTCTAGACCCTAGATCTTTCCTCTGCCCTCAAAGCATCTGACCACACCAAGATCGGTGTGATAAAATGCTTTCCCAATTTCCCAATGGCGCTTTTTATATCCGGGGGGGGGACATTCCCTCCCACTGCTTGTAAAAGCAGTCCAGAGGCTAATTAGCCGCTGTGATTGCTTTTACATGAAAGCCGGCCGCTGGCTGAAAAGAATGATACCAAGATGATGCCTAAACCCGCAGGCATCAATCTGGTATAACCATTCAAAGTCCAGCAACATACCAGTACGTTGCTGGTCCTTGTTGGACATGTATTGTAATCTTTTTTTTTCATGCAGCCTGTTGGCTGAACGAAAAAAGAGATTGATCGGTGGGTATGCCCACCATTAGAATACCGCCCTTCATCCACCCACTTCTAATGATGGGCATACATGCACCATTTATATATGCCGAAGCATGGGGGCATCCTCCCGCAAAAAAGTTATGCCGCACACACATGGTCAAACGTTTCCACGGGCAAGCCTCCGTCGGAATTTCGACCGTATGTATGCGGCATTAGGAGCAAAATTGCTCCTCCGCCCTGCTGCCCCCATGCTTCGGCATATATGCTTTTTTTTTTTTTAACTGTGGTGGTGAAATCACCTCCTACAGCACTGGAGTCGCAGGGATCAGGCCTGTCTCTGCGAACGCTGCAGTTATGTGTGTTGTGTTTTGGAAGTGACAGTGATCGATCGATACTGCACTTGGGTGGCCTGGGCTGGACGGAGGGGCAAAACGCAGGTGCTAGCAGGTATCTGGGCTGATCCCGCTAACACTGCGTTTTTGGGAACCCTAAACCGCTGGTATAGATCTGATCAGATCAGGTATTGATCTGTTCAGATACTATACCACTAAGGGGGGTGTATGCTTTACGCGTGGGTGTTAGCGTTACTGGCACTAACCTGACGCTTCCTGGGGTGTGACGCAGACCCTCTCTGACGCTAAAACCTAATTGATATCACCCACCGGGCGATCAGGGGGTTAAACCTTTATTGGGTTATATACGGCGGGTGCCCTGACACTATAAAAAGCAAACAAACTAACCAGCGTCACCCGTAACACTTATATGGTGATTACTGGTGAAAGGGTTAACTAGGGGCAATTAGGGGGTTAAAACCTTTATTAGATCATATTTGGGGGTACCTGACGCTATAAAAACCTGCGGCGAACCTAAAAAAAAATGACTGGCTACCGATTGGCATCACCGACACGAAGACAGCGATCAGAAAAACGATCGCTTAGTGACAGTGGTGATAGGGGGTGAAAGGGTTACCTGGGGGGCGATCAAGGGGGTTAAACCTTTATTAGATAATATATTGGGGTACCCGACGCTATAAAAACCTGCGGCGAACCTAAAAAAAATTACTGGCTACCGATCGCCATCACTGATGCTAAGACAGCCATCAGAAAAATGATCGCATAGCGACAGCGGTGATAGGGGGTGAAAGGGTTACCTGGGGGGCGATCAAGGGGGTTTAACCTTTATTAGATAATATATTGGGGTACCTGACGCTATAAAAACCTGCGGCGAACCTAAAAAAAATTACTGGCTACCGATCGCCATCACTGATGCTAAGACAGCATCAGAAAAACGATTGATTAGCGACAGCGGTGATAGGGGGTGAAAGGGTTACCTGGGGGGCGATCAAGGGGGTTAAACCTTTATTAGATAATATATTGGGGTACCCGACGCTATAAAAACCTGCGGCGAACCTAAAAAAAATTACTGGCTACCGATCGCCATCACTGATGCTAAGACAGCCATCAGAAAAATGATCGCATAGCGACAGCGGTGATAGGGGGTGAAAGGGTTACCTGGGGGGCGATCAAGGGGGTTTAACCTTTATTAGATAATATATTGGGGTACCTGACGCTATAAAAACCTGCGGCGAACCTAAAAAAAATTACTGGCTACCGATCGCCATCACTGATGCTAAGACAGCCATCAGAAAAATGATCGCATAGCGACAGCGGTGATAGGGGGTGAAAGGGTTATCTGGGGGGTGATCAGGGGGTTAAACCTTTATTAGGGGGGGGTTAGGGGGCTACACTGGACCTAAAACTAAACTTTAGTGACACTTTCACAGTCACAAATGTCACTGATTGCAGTGATCACTAAATAAATGGTCACTGCAATCAGTGACACTGTGACTGGGGGGTGATCTGGGGGGGTCTGGGGGTCCTGGGGGGGGCGATTAGTGTTCCTATGTGTCCTGGTGTCAGTGTAGTGTTGTGCTCACTGACCTGATGTCTTCTCTTGTACGGCGCTCGGTATATGTGAGCACCGCACCAGAGATGACATCACTTCCTCCTGCTTCCTCTGTCTGAAACAGACAGAGGAGGCATTTCCATTCGCCGGGAGCGATCGCGAGGGGGGGGCCGGAATCGAAAGGCCGCCCCCTCATCTGGGATCGCTCCCGGTGTAGTAACGACCGCTCACGGCACAGAAGGGGGGTCCGGATGGACCCCCCAACTGTACAAAGGCAGTCACGTAGATCTACGTGATTCTGCCTGTCCGTGCCATTCTGCCGACGTAAATCGGCGGTGGGCGGTCGTTAAGTGGTTAATGCTGTTCCCACCCCTCGTTTTTGACACTGCTTTGGGACGTCCCACTTGTCAATTGGAAGCTGTGTCAGTCCATGAACGAAAGAGTAAATAGGATTTTTACTCACCGTAAAATCCTTTTTCTCTGAGTTCATGGACAGACACAGCACCCACCCCTCGTTTTTAAGTTTGTACTGCTTTTTGACGAACTGATCTGCGAGGTGGAGAGAGAGGGATTATACCCAGAGGGTCCGCCCCCTGGGCGGTACTGTAGAAGGTGTGATGTAACACTTTTTACGAGTTTTTTTTTTTTCTTTCTGCCTAGTCACTCCTAAAGATAGGATAATACCCATTTGTCAATAGGAAGCGGTGTCAGTCCATGAACTCGGAGAAAAGGATTTTACGGTGAGTAAAAAATCCTATTTTATGTTTTGAAGCAAGAACAAGGTGTGCAATAGAGCTCTGCAGTATAAACTGCTTTAAAAATTGATGGGCATTGTCTGCATGGTACGTTCTCCATGTGGCAGATGGGGGTTGTACCGCTGGCATAAGTATGAAAGGAGCTATTCGTGAGAACAATAGTTTTAAGTTTTATTAATGTGATGTCTCCATCTTTCTGTCATTGCTAAAATATATTGGAGCTTTGTGAACATGGTAGAATAACCGGTGTGCTGCTGTGATGTCAGTGGGCCAGTGATATACATATGAATCTCTAGGCCATATCTAGGGCAGGAAAAGTTTGTATGCTTTTTAGATTAAAGTGCATGTTCCTCGATTATTTTGTTCTCAGACTAATAAGTGTGAAATGTAAAAAGTATCTAAATCTTCCAACAACCATTATCACAAATGATATATTGAAATTGTACCAATCATTGTCTGCTGTAACCTATATAAAAGTACAAATAAAAGTGCATGTTTAAAAAAAAAAAAAAAGTGTGTCCACTCCAAAACAAATTAAAGGGGTTGTAAAGGTTCGTTTTTTATTTTCTAAATAGGTTCCTTTAAGCTAGTGCATTGTTGGTTCACTTACCTTTTTCCTTAGATTTCCCTTCTAAATATTTTTTTTTCTTTGTCTGAATTTCTCACTTCCTGTTCCTCCTCAGTAAGCTGTTCAGTAAGCTGTTCAGTAAGCTGTTCTGGCTGACTCCACACCACTCGGATGATGGTGTGAAGTTTAGTGAGGAGAAACAGGAAGTGAGAAATTCAGACAAAGAAAAAAAACATTTAGAAGGGAAATCAAAGGAAAAGGTAAGTGAACCAACAATGCACTAGCTTAAAGGAACCTATTTAGAAAATAAAAAACAAAAACAAACCTTTACAACCCCTTTAAGCTACTCCCAAAAGCATGTGCTTGGATATAACTTGCTTAGTGCAGAATGTGCTTACACAGTAAGGCCCCTTTCACACGGATGGATAGAATGGTGCTTTTAGCTGCGGGTTTTCTACCTTGGCTAAAAGCACACAATTCTTTCCTATGGCCCCATTCACGCACAGCGTTTAGCTGCGATTTTCGTTACATGCGGTTTGGTGCGAATAGAAAAAATAGAATTGAATGTGTCCAGATGCGATGTAGCGCAGCTATATGCACATAACTGCAGGTAAATCTAATCTAAAGCTAATCGCAGTGCATGGAGCCTTGAATTTCACAGAACATTTTACATGCTTTTAACTGCGGCAAAACAGCCGTCCATGTGAAAGGCGCCTTACTCCTCTGGGTCTTCCATCAATTTCATGAATTGTTTACCACAGTACACGCCCTAAAGCCTGGTACATATAGGCCAAGTATCAGCCGATTCAATAAAAACCAGCCGACATTCAGCATGTTTGACAGAAGCTGCCCTAACATCCGGCTTCTGTCGAATGGGCATGCTGGAAATACAGCAGCCAATCGGCATCCGATCAGTGCTGGCAGCCAATGGCTGAGAGCGCCGATAGGTGTTTCCTTGCAGAAGGGCCGTCCCCCTGTCAGAACACAATGGCTCAGCTGGGAGATTGATGTTAGTACAGCAGCTCCTTCAGTGTGTTTATTTTTTCTTCGGTCACCCCGCTGGGTGAACGAAAAAAACAAACAAATTTTTCTCAAGACGTCTTCCAGGATGGCACAATGAGAGATGACTAGTCCACCTGACAGGAAACACAATCAATCAGAGAGGTTAAAAACCCCACCCCTCCCTGTGCTCCTCAGTTTTTTGATTGTGTTTCCCCACAGCGAAACCGTTTGTTATTTTCTAAAGACCTAAAGGCCTGGTGCTGGAGGTCTCCCCCTGGGACCTAGGTCGAACGCTTGGGAAGCCTCTGGACCTAGCAGGACGGGCTCATCCTTCCTGGGGGGTCCCCCTTTTGTTGTAACATACTCAGGGGGGAAGGAATAGCCTTGAAGAACCCCCCTGAGTTTTTCTGAAGCCCTAAGGTACAGGGTACCTGGAAGCTTCAGGGGCCAAATATTTCCTCTTTTTTCCTCCCTACCTGGTGGGTGTCCACTTCGGAGGGGGGGCTGGCAGGTCTCCCGCAGATGCGGTGGTGAACCCAGTGGTGAAGCGCTGTTCTGGCTATTGGCGCCGCTCAGGCATGTGCGGCGCCATTTTCCCATGGCCTGGAGGACTCATTGATTTCCTCCTCTAGCGCCCGGAATGACGTCACCGCGCGCCGCGCCACTTCCGGTTTCCGGTCTACGGCAAGATGGCGACGGCCGGCGTCTTTTCAGCCAGCTTCAACTATAAAGATGCCAGGAAAAGAGGCGCCCATTCCTCCTGTTTGCTCTTAGCGACACGGTTCGAGCCCGGATGGAGCATGAGGAAAGGCCCGGTACGGCCAAGGCTACAGAGGAGGCCACAGGAGGTGAGTCCTACCCAGCCAGCAGGGGTTATGATGGGGGAGGTACCCCGACTCTTCCCCCTTTTTGCTCTGCACAGGGGTGTTTGGTACTAAAAAATTCCCTGTGTATATTTGTTTTTTCTGCAGGAGGGGACGTCACTGCCCAGGGGTCTACCAGCCGTCCCTCTAAAGCCCCTGCTCGCATCAAAAGATGTGGCTACTGCAACGATAGGTTGCCTCCAGACTATTCCAGATCTTTCTGTTTTAAATGCATTCAGAAATTGGCTGGAAAAGAAACATCGCAGGTCATGAAAGACTTCTTGTCTGTCCAGACCCAGATGCTGACTACGCTTAAGGAATTTCAATCCTCACTCAGGTCTAGGGAACCAGAACCTCAGACAAGTGGGGGGGGCTCTTCCTCTCAGGAGAGTTCTTTGACTCCCAGGGTAGTTAAAAGACGCCCGCAGCCTCTAAAATCCCTACCTTCACAGGGTTCGGAGCCGGAGGAGGATTCAGATATCTCCGATCGAGAAGTATCTGATGAGGGTCTGGTGGATAGTCAGGCAGAGGAAGAGGGCTCCAGGCCAGGAAGGCACATCTTCTCGGCCGATGATATGGAGGGCCTCCTTGGGGCAATTTATGCTTCTGAGGAGATCCAGGAGCCTGCGGAACAGGTTTCCGCACAGGATAGAATGTATCAGGGTTTGTTGAAGTCTCAACCCAGAACCTTCCCCGTCCACCAGGCACTGAAGGACATTATCCTTCAAGAATGGAAGGATCCTGAAAGGAAGCTTTTAAGACCAAAAACGTGGAAACGTAGGTGCCCTTTCAAGGAGGAAGATGAAGACAGGTTCTTCAAAACACCCAGATTGGATGCTTCCTTAGCCCAGGTATCCAAACAGTCTGACCTCTCCTTTGAGGATACTGGTAACCTCAAAGATCAGATGGATCGGCGTGCTGAAACCACCTTGCGGAGGGCCTGGGAAGCCAATGCGGCAGCCATGAGCCCGGCGCTGGCTTCAGCATGCGTAGCCAGGAATGCAGATGCATGGATCTCAAAATTAACGGACCATGTTTCAGGCACTTCCAAATCCAAGGAAGTCCTGGAGTCGTTGCAGCTAATAGGTAACGCGGTGGCGTACCTAGCGGACGCAGCGGTAGAAACCGTAAGAACCACCGCAAAGACTGGAGCCCTCTTAAACTCTGCTAGAAGAGCTGTATGGGTTAAAACCTGGGATGGTGATAGTGCATCCAAGACCCGTTTATGTGGTCTCCCATTTGAGGGCTCCCTTCTTTTCGGTACAGGACTTGACCAAGCCTTGTCCAGGTCCACCGAAAAGGGTAAGAAATTTCCTACCAAACCTAAAAAGGAAAAAAGGAGATTTTTTCGAGGCCCCCAGGGTAAGAACCGGTCTTCAGACAAAAGACCTATCAATACTAGGAGGTGGAGTGCTGGCAAGGACAAACAGAAGGGAGGTATCCTTTTCTCCAGCCAAAAGCCTAATGACAAGAACTCTAAGTGACGTAAGGGTAGGGGGAAGGCTTTCCCAGTTTCTCCCCAGATGGGAAAGCATATCTCAGAGCCCCCATGTCCTCCAAATTTTAAAGGAGGGCTACAAGCTAGAGTTCCTTCACTCCCCTCCCCCGAAGTTTCTGGTAACGCATCTACCCAGGGACCCCTTAAAAGCTGCAGGTCTGGTACAGAATGTCTCAGATCTGGAAAGGCAGGGAGTAGTTATCCCGGTACCTATGGAACAACAAGGTTTGGGCGTCTATTCCCACGTTTTCGTTGTTCCAAAGCCGTCAGGGAAGCATCGACTTATAATAAACTTGAGACCCTTGAACGCTTATCTGCGTCGCAAGAGGTTTCGGATGGAGAGCGTGTACACTCTCAGGAAGCTTCTTCTGAGGGGGGTGTTCATGGTGACCATAGACCTAAAGGACGCCTATCTACACGTCCCGATATTCCCAGCACATCAGGCCTTCCTCAGGTTTGCAATCACTTCCGCCCAGGGAGTGCAGCATTGGCAGTTTGCTGCGCTTCCCTTCGGACTGTCATCCAGTCCAAGAGTCTTTACAAAGATCATGGCGGAGGTGATTGCTTACCTGCACCTGCAGGGTATAGCAGTAGTCCCCTACCTCGACGATCTGCTTCTCTACAATCAGAGTCGAGATCTCCTTCTTGCAGACCTGGCCAGGGTCGTGAGCACCTTGGAAAGCCTGGGGTGGATCATCAACAAAGAAAAATCCTCGATGGTCCCAGAACAGAAGAAAGTTTACTTGGGATTCCTAGTGGATTCCTTAGAAA
Source organism: Rana muscosa (assembly GCA_029206835.1). Lineage (NCBI taxonomy): Eukaryota > Metazoa > Chordata > Amphibia > Anura > Ranidae > Rana > Rana muscosa. Next base: position 557,437,457 of record CM055118.1, on the reverse strand, counting down.
ACTTGTTTTACCCCAGGACAAGGTCCAACGTCTTATGACAACGGTCAGGTCTATGTTGGAGGCAGAGGAATCCTCCTTCAGAAGCATCATGCGGGTGCTGGGTCTAATGACCTCTTGCATCCCAGCGGTGCCGTGGGCTCAGCTCCACTCCAGACCTCTCCAAGAATTCCTTCTATCCTCTTGGGACGGATCAAGGGAATCTCTAGACTACAGGGTCCCCATCCCAGTGGTGGCAAAGGAATCTCTGAGGTGGTGGCTCCTTCCTCAGAATTTACTGGTGGGTCGTCTGTGGAGTCAGTCCAACCCTCTCAGGATAACCACAGACGCAAGCGCCTGGGGTTGGGGGGCTCACTTAGACGAGCTCAGGGTTCCTGGAACCGAGGTCAGAGGGGCGCCTCCTCAAACCTCCGGGAATTGTTGGCGGTCCGGGAGGCTCTAAAGGCCTTCGAGGAGAGAGTCAGGGGCCGAGAGGTCCAGATTCTATCCGACAATGCCACCACAGTGGCATTCCTGAACCATCAGGGAGGCACCAGGTCGCGTACCCTTCTGGCTTTGTCTCTGGAGATCCTGAGCTGGGCAGAGCTCCGGATTCCCTCTATCACAGCGGTTCACATAAAAGGGGTTCACAACGTAGAGGCAGACTTTTTAAGTCGCCACCCCGATTCTCCAGGGAGAATGGGAGTTGAACACAGGTGTTCGATCTGGTGTGCCAACGGTTCGGCAATCCGGAGATAGACCTCTTCGCCCGCAGGGAAAACAAAAAGCTAAAGAGGTTCTTTTCCCTGACCCGGGAATGGGGCTCAGAGGGAGTGGATGCGCTGGCCCAGGTGTGGAGTTTTCATCTGGCCTATGCCTTTCCCCCTCTGAGTCTGATTCCGAGGATCCTGCAGAAGCTGGACCTCTCAGAATGCTGTCTCATTTTGGTTACCCCCTGGTGGCCCAAGAGAGCCTGGTTTCCCACTCTGGAGAACTGGTCTGTAGCTCCCCCTCTCCATCTACCAGTTCGGTCAGACCTTCTTCTTCAGGGTCCGGTCTTCCACCCAGAGCCCAGCTTCTTCAAACTGACGGCCTGGTGCTTGAAAGGCAGAACCTGCGGGAGAAGGGCTGTTCAGAGAGAGTGATCACCACTCTCCTCTCTAGTAGAAAGGAGGTCACCAGGCGGATTTATGCTAAGGTGTGGGGGGTCTTCTCTCGCTGGTGTTCAGAGAGAGAGGTTTCCCAACAGGAAACTTCGGTCATTCTGGAATTTCTCCAGGATGGAGTTGATCTGGGGCTGGCTACCAAGACACTAAGAGTTCAGGTAGCAGCCTTATCTTACTTCCTGGACAGAAGATTGTCCCAGGACCCGTTGATTAAAAGATTCTTGTCAGCTAGGGACAGAATGTCTCCAGTACAGATCTCTATGGTTCCACCCTGGGATCTCTCCTTGGTTCTAGAACAGTTAACTAAGGCTCCGTTCGAGCCTTTAGACAGTATTTCTATTAAACTTCTCACAGTTAAGTTTACCTTTCTGCTGGCGATAACGACAGCCAAAAGAGTAGGTGATATGCAGGCTCTGTCAATTAAAGAGCCGTTTTTTTTTCGTTTATTTGAGGACAGGGTTGTTCTCAGGCAGGACCCCCTGTACCTTCCCAAGGTAGTATCAAAATTTCATAGAACACAGGAAATAATACTCCCTTCTTTTTGTTCCAATCCCCAGAATGAAAGGGAGGCTTCCTTTCATTGTTTGGATGTCAGACGATGTCTGCTTTCTTATTTGGATAGAGTTAGCATTTTCAGAAAATCCAGCCACTTGGCCCTTTTTCTGACCAGAAAAATTAATAAACAACAGGCTTCTAGAGTAACCATAGCTAGGTGGATAAAACAAGCAATCTCCCTAGCTTATGACCAGGCTGCTAAGACAGCCCCGAAGGTTAAGGCACATTCCACTCGGTCTCTGGCGACCTCCTGGGCAGAAAGGGCCGGAGCTTCGGTCAAACAAATCTGCCAAGCTGCGACATGGTCAAGCCAGAACACTTTTTTGAAGCATTATAGAGTGGAGTTGCTGTCGCCTCAGGACCTCTCATTTGGTAGGAAGGTCCTGCAAGCGGTCGTCCCACCCTAAGGTAGGCCTGCAAATTACTTGCTTCTCTCTCATTGTGCCGTCCTGGAAGACGTCTTGAGAAAAGTACCAGTTACTTACCGGTAATGGTCTTTCTGGTAAGTCTTCCAGGACGGCAGGCCTACTTCCCACCGCTCTGGTTAAGTATATTAAATATATATATATATATATATATATATATATATATATATATATATATATATATATATATATATATATATATATGAGTTGTTGTGGTATGTTGTTTTCACTCTCGTGCACTAGTGTGGAGTACTTTTTCACAAACTGAGGAGCACAGGGAGGGGTGGGGTTTTTAACCTCTCTGATTGATTGTGTTTCCTGTCAGGTGGACTAGTCATCTCTCATTGTGCCGTCCTGGAAGACTTACCAGAAAGACCATTACCGGTAAGTAACTGGTACTTTTGTGTATACTAGGCTTTAGGGTTCATGCACTCTGGGCATTTGCTTTTCGACCCCAAAACTGGCAGAAGAAAAGCCGCATGTTGCACACATGTTTCGGCATGTCATATGTTTGAGCATTATTGGATGCCATTGAAATGCGTTCATTTTTAAGTGTGCCTAAACTCATCTAGCGTTTAGATGAATCCATTATTCTCTATGGAGATGGTTCACATCTCCACTCCAAAACGCCTGAAGCTCAAACAAGTTCCGGACCCTTTTTTGTCACGCAAATCGGGCAGATTTGGGGGTTTTAGGAGTCATAGAATCTAATGGAAACGCTCGATTCTAGCGCGACAACGAGCATTTCTACGGGCAGAAATTCGCGTGACAAAACGCCGGTAAAAACACTCGAAATGCTACGCTCAGGTGTGAATGCAGTCTTAGGGCTTGTTTCCACTTGCAGTCGGGGGAAGTCAAAACAGGCAGTTGAGCAGACTACATGCAAACATAGAATAATAAACTGACTCTCTGGGGGTCATTCAGGCCCCTTTCACACTGACACGTTTTTCAGGCGGTTTAGCGCTAAAAATAGAGGCGCATTGCCGGGGGTATTAACCCCTTTCGGTCGATAGCGGGGGGGTTAAGATCACCCCGTTAGCGGCCGAATATAGCGGTAAAAACTACGGTATAGCGGCACTAAAAATAGCGCCGCTATACCGCCAGCGCACCTCCCCGCCCCAGTGTGAAAGGGGCCTTACTAAAGGATAATCCACTGTGCACTTGGAAGTGCAGTCGCTGTAGATCCGAGGGGCACATGCAATGAAAATAAAAAAACAGCAAATTAGCTTGCACATGATTGGATGATAAAATCAGCAGAGCTTCCCCTCAGATCTACAGTGACTGCACTTGTAGTGCAAAGTGGATTTTCCTTTTCGCAAATGACCCCCTCTATCTCTGATGGAAGTCTATTCCAAACATCAACTATTCTTTCTGTAAAATACTTTCTAAGATTCGTTTTGGGGTTTTCCTTCTGCTAGTTTTAGGTCATGTCCCTGCGTTTTTTCATATTGCAAATACTGCTTCCTGAACCTCATTCACCCTCTTGACGTATTTAAATGTTTCATACATGTCTTACTACCTTTTCCCTTCTTTCCTCCAGACTGTACATATTAAAGTGGTTCTAAACGCAAAAGGTTTTTTACTTATTTAAATTCTCTTCATTAGGGTAAAAAAAAAACTTTCCAATACCTGTGGACTCGTTCCCAAGCTGCGCTGTCTGCATCTATAGACACAGACAACAAGGCTTGGCCCACCCTCCTCTCCTTTAGAGAATTTGACAGCAGCAGGAGCCAAATGCTTATCTACTGTTTAGCTTGTGAGTGTGGAGAAAGGAGAGAAGAGCTGCAGCAGAGCACAGCACTGGATCAAAAGAGGACATAGGCAAGTGTTTGGGAGGAATAGAAAGGTAAAATACCCTTTGACTTTAGAAGCACTTTTAACCACTTCAGCCCTGGAATTTTTACCCCCTTAATGACCAGGCCAGTTTTTGCGATACAACACTGCGCCGCTTTAACTGACAATTGCGTGGTCGTGCGACGCTGTACCAATCTAAATAGATTTTTTTTTTGTCCCACAAATTTTGCTATAATATCCCCCCAAAAATGTCTTCATGAGTTTGGGCCAATATTTATTCTTCCACATAATTTTGTTAAAAAAAAATTGCAATAAGTTCATATTGACTGGTTTGCGCAAAAGTTATAGCGTCTAAAAAAAAAATTGGGGTAGATTTTTATGGCTTTTTTTTTTTTTTTAAATTAGTAATGACGGTGATCTGCAATTTTTAGCGGGATTGCGGCGGACAGATCAGACACTTTTTTGGAGCCAGTTATAAAAATGCCCCCATTACTGTATAAATGACACTGGCAGGGAAGGGGTAACACTAGGGGGCGATCAAGGGGTTAAGTGTCCTAGGGAGGTGTTTCTAACTGGGGGGGATGGGACTGACTGGGAGTAGAGAGATCGCTGTTCCTAATCACTAGGAACAGACCATTGCACTTTACTCCCCTGACAGAACGAGGATCTGCTTTGTTTACACTGGCAGATCCCCATTCTGCCTCCTCTGTGGAGCACTCGTGGGTGATCGGGGCTGTCGACGACGCACGCGGTGCACCCTCTGTAAAAATTACACAAAGCAAAGTATCGGTACGGCAATTAAGTACCCCCTCTTCTTTCTTCTGTCTTCTTTCTTCTTCACTTTATTTCCAAGGGACACTGTTTTGAAGATGATGAATTGTATTTTTAATCGTACACTATTTTATTTTGTTTTGTGCCAAAATCTTGTTAGGCCTCTTGCACACTACAGCTTGAAAAAGCTCAGTACAGTTTTTTCTCTTATCATGCATGGACTGACACGGCGTCTCTTTACACTTTACACGTGGGTTATGTCCCTGCTTGCAGGAGAAGACCTAGGCAGAATGTGAAATGTTATACATACATTCTAAAAGCCAGAGCTGAACAGCCCCACCCAGGGGGCGGTCCTTCCGGACATAAACCTCCCACTACAGTCAGCAGACTTCAGTTTTTTTTTCTGCCTAGCAGAAGGAGAAGACGTGGCTCTCTCAGGAGCCAGTCTCCTGACCTATTTTTATTCCTTTTCTGGAATCCTTTTTTATTTTATTTTTGAGAATTTTCTATCAACTGTCGGCTGGGCAACAGGTTGGGTACAAGATATCCTCGTAGTCTTCCCTGTCCGACCATCGAGCATGCTGATCCTCGCCTTGTGTGCGTGAGACTCAGTTCACGACAGGCCCCATGACTCCAGGGGTGGCCGGGTTTGCTTTCATGCTCCCACGGTCCTCTCAAGACTGAACAGTTCCTGACTGACTGTATCTTTCGCGGTGGACCGGGCCGACAGCTACTCAGTACTGCACTGTGATAGTCCTGTCAGAAACACACCAGTGGGTCCCTCAGGGGACAGGTAAGTAGTCTCTCCTGCCTGCAGGTGAGTACAAAAGGCTGTGTGTTTCTCTGTGGGGGATTTTCCCTGTCTCCCCCTGTATTTCATTGTCACTCTCTGTCACCATTGCTGGCGCTGTGCTGTGTGGGGTGCCTGGGGGTCACACTGTTATTGGAGGGGCTAATGCTGGTCTGCAGATATGCTTGGGGCCTTTTTTTTGTATATTTTGGGGCCTGAGCGCCGAGTGGCGCTGTGTGTGTGCTGGTTTTTTTCACTTTTGCTGAGTCATGGCGGCCATCTTGCCGCGGATCGCCTCAGTGAAGTGCGGCGGCCATTTTCTTGTAGCCAGCGCACTCTTCAGCACTAGTTTTGGCCTCTAGCGCTGCTGTAACAGCGCGAATCTCCTCACAGCTCACCAGCGCTGACACAGTGCGGTACAGACAGCGGAACTGAGCGGTCCCTGGTCCGGTTTGGTGAGTTCCCTGGGCGCCCCCTCCTCAGTCAGCACAGCCTGTGGGTGGACTTTTTATCTGAGGAGTCTCAGAGGGGCAATATGGAGTCTCTGTCACCAGCTTCCCCTAAATGTCAGTGGACAACAGGCAGTGCTTCAGCACCTGCGGTCCCTAGGGACCAGTTGTGGGCAGTCCTGGAATCATTTCTGACCAGGATGGGAGCTGTGTGCAAGCGCAACGGAGCAAAAAAGCGCCCTCTCCCCACTTTAATTTATGAGGGCAGTGCGCTGATTCAGATATGGGCCTAGCCACTACCGCTCAGGACCCTAGTTCTGAATGTATTTGATGGTTTTGAACAGGACATTCCTTATGAGGAAAACTCCTGTTCTGAGTCAGTAAAGGACAGAGCGCTTGTTAGTGTGCTCATGACTGCGGTGAGGGACACTCTCAAGCTAAAATGCTGCGGATGCAGAACCTCAGGCGGATACAGTCTCCTTTGTTTTTTTTAAGGCCAGGCCTTCTAAAGAGGTTTTTCCATGTGTACTTTCTTTGACCAGCTCATTGATAAGGTCTGGGAAAAGCCGCAGAAGAATTTTTTTTTTTATGGTCCCGCGGCGTTTATCAGATACCCCTTGAAGATGCCCTACTTAAAAAATGGGCTTCTCCCCCAGGGTCGACCCTCCAGTCGCCTGGTTGAACAAGGCCATCACTCTCCCGATGGAGGGGACTCCTGCATTTGAGGACCCCACTGACAGGAGGTCAGAAGGGGTGAGCAGAGCCATGTTTGCCTTGTTGGGATCCGCCCTACGGCCTGTGGTAGCGGCGACCCTTGTGTCTCAGACACTTACAGGTTGGGCAAAAATGTTGCACCTAGCTGTACAGGAGCATAATCTTCCTCCAGACACAGTTGCTTTGGCCCACCAACTGGTTCAGGGCCTGGTTTATGTGTGCGACGCCACGTTGGACGCGGCCCCTTTTAATATCCAGGGCCTCTGTCTCGGCGGTGGGATTGCATCGTCTTATCTGGTTGAAGTGCTGGTCTGCTGACCTAGCCTTAGGAAGCTCCTGACGGATCTACCATTTAAAGGTGGTAGACCTTTCGGTGCTGCTCTGGATGACATCGTCATGGATGTCATGGGAGGTAAAAGCACTCTTCTTCCTTAGACTAGCAAGGGTGAGGAGGCCCGCCGCAAACAGGGGCCTTCCTTTCCAGCAAAACTGGGTTTTTTCGTCAGTCAGTCCACGGGTAGGCCCTCTCAGACTGACGGCAGTGCGGCTGGTGGGCACAAGTGCCCCTGGGTGCGTAAGCCGAACAAGCGGCTCCCAAGCCCGCCTCCGCGTGAAGTCTTGCCTCCGCCCGACTCTGGGGTGGGGGGACGACTTTGCAGGTCACGAATCGGTGGTCCTCCCGAATCTCCGACTGGTGGGTGTGCGAGGTGGTCACCTCAGGATACAGGATAGTATTCCGATCCTGGCCCCCAGACAAATTCTTTCTCTCAAATCTTCCTCTCCTTCCTACCTGTCGGGCAGCCCTCTTGGGGGCTGTACAGGATTTGATCAGGTCCGGAGTGATTGTGTCAGTTCCGTCACAGGAGAGTTTTCAGGGATTCTACTTGAATCTGTTTGTCGTCCCAAAAAAAGGACGTGGTTCGACCTATCCTGGACCTCAAGGCCCTGAATGCCTTCGAGAAGGTGCAGAAATTCCGCATGGAATCCATTCGCACGGTGATCGCTACACTCCACCAAAGGGATTTTCTTCTGGCGTCCTTGGACTTCAAGGACGCCTACTTGCATGTTCCGATCTGCGCAAGTCACCAGAAGTTTCTGCGCTTTGCGATCAGCGAAGTCCACTATCGATTGTGGCTCTTCCTTTCGGCCTAGCCTCGGCACCAAGGGTGTTCACCAAGGTGCTTGCTCCGGTTCTAGCCTTCTGTTACAGCGAGGTATTGCTGTCATGGGCTATCTGGACGATCTTCTGCTAAGAGCAGAAAGTGGATCAGACTTAGAGGAAAGGTGACTATCGTCAATTAGACCCTCAGGGACTCAGGTGGTTCCTGAACATTCAAGAGTCAGTCCTGGTCCCGACTCAGTGTCTGGAGTATCCAGTTCTGATTCTGGACTTCTTGGAGGCAAAGGTATCCTACATCTGGAGAAGTTGCTGACACTTCAGTCTGCGGTGCGGGTGCTGACATCCCAAAAATAATTGTCCATCCGTTTTTTGCATGAGAGTCCCGAGACTCGTGGTGGCCTCCTTTGCGGCCGTTCCGTATGCCCAATCACACACCAGGGCATTGCAGAAGGAGATCTTGTCCACCTGGGACAAATCCCCGTTGTCCTTGGATCTTCAGATCCAGGTGATTCACCTGGTCAGGGCGCCCCTGACATGGTGGTTGAGATCCTCGGCTCTTCGGTCCGGAAAGTCGTTCCCCTCCCATCCAATGGGCGGTACTCACGACGGACACCAGCCTGACGGGCTGGGGTGGAGTCTGGGGAGTCCTGTCGGCTCAGGCCTTGGACTCCGGACGAGCCCGTTTACCAATCACTGTTCTGGAAATACGGGCCATCGGACTGTGTCTCTCCTCAGGTCGGAGAGAGTACGGGGTCGCTCCATCAGGAGCCAGTCAGACACCCCAACGGCGGTGGCGTATGTAAACCATCAAGGGGGAACTCGGAGCTCAGCTGCGGCTTCCGAGGTAGTCCGTATCCTGAAGTGGGCCGGAAGAAACGTGCCGGCTCTGTAGGCCATTTTACATTCTGGGCATAGACAATGCGCAGGCGGACTATCTGAGTCGCCAATCGCCAGACACCGGACCAAGAAGAGTGGTCCTTGCATATTTCAACTCCTTTACCGACTCAATCGCAAGGGTCGAGGTTGTGGCCAGATCCAGGGATCCTTGGGCGATGCGTTGGTGGCCCCATAGGGTCCTTATCGCCTGATATAAACTCCGGCGATCCTAATTGTTCCGGATTGGCCTCAGCATCACTGGTACGCTGATCTGGCACGTCTCGTCGCGGACGTTCCCTGTCGGTTGCCGATGAGGGAGGACCTTCAGTCTCAAGGTCCTATGTTTCATCCGGCTTACAGTCTCTGGCTTTAACGGCAGGGCTGTTAAAAGCCAGATGTTGAGGGACCGAGGTCTCTCGGACTCGGTCATTTTGACCATGTTAAGGACACGGAAGTCTTCCTCCAGGCAGATCTATCACCATGCCTGAAAAGCTTATATCGCCATGTGCGAAGCGCTGGACTGGCGTCCTCGGACATATTCCGTCCCCAGAATCCTGCGTCCTCTGCAGTGTGGAGTGACCCAAAAGCTTGCTTTGAGTACCACAAAGGATCAGATTTCGGCCTTAGCTGTCTTCTTTCAGCGACCTCTAGCGGGTCATTTTTCTTAGCACCTTGTGTTGGGGGTTCGCCATGTGCTCCCTCCTGTCAAGCCTCCTCTCCCACCGTGGGATCTGAATTTGGTGCTCTCGGTCCTCCAGGAACCTCCTTTTTGGGAATATCTGGGATATTCCCCTCTTGTCTTGTCTCAGAAGGTGGCCTTTTTAGTGGCAATCACTTCTGTTTGACGAGTGTCTGAGTTGGCGGCTCTGTCCTGCAAGTCGCCATATTTGGTCATCCATAAGGATAAGGCGGTGTTGCATCCGCGACCTTCCTTTTTTGCCAAAGGTGGTGTCGACCTTTCACCTACATGAGGACATTGCCCTCCCGTCCTTGTGTCCTCACCCATCGCATCCCAGAGAGTTTGTGCTGCACATATTGGAGGTGGTACGAGCCTTACGGGTGTACCTGTCTGCTACTGCTTCTATTCGGAAGTCCGACTCACTGTTTGTGACTGTCTCTGGTCCATAACAGGGCCAAGCGGTTTCGTCTGCCATCATTTTAGGGGAATCAGACAAACCGTCATTCAAGCCTATGCTCTCAAAGGGCGGGCGCCTCCCTTTTCGGTTACGGCGCATTCCACCAGCGCAATTGGTGCTTCCTGGGTTTCCCGACATCAAGCGTCGGTTGCACAAGTGTGCAAGGCGGCGACCTGGTCGTCTGTTCATGTTTTTTATAAGGTTAATGTGGCTGCATCTTCGGATGCTTCCTTCGGCCGCAGGGTGCTGCAGGCCGCTGTTTAAAGTTGTGACTCCTCCGTTGAGGAGCTCTGCCTTATTGGAGTGAAGTTTTAGTTTTTCCATTTATACTGCTCCCATCCCTCTTGATACTGCTTTGGGACATCCCATGTGTAAAGTGTAAAGAGACGCCGTGTCAGTCCATGGATGATAAGAGAAAATAGGATTTTTTGTACTCATCGTAAAATCCTTTTCTCTGACATCCATGGACTGACACGGCACCCAACCTTCCTTTTAAGTTTGTACTGCTTTGTTACGAACTGAAGTCTGCTGACTGTAGTGGGAGGTTTATGTCCGGAAGGACCGCCCCCTGGGTGGGGCTGTTCACCTCTGGCTTTTAGAATGTATGTATAACATTTCACATTCTGCCTAGGTCTTCTCCTGCAAGCAGGGACATAACCCACGTGTAAAGTGTAAAGAGACGCCGTGTCAGTCCATGGATGTCAGAGAAAAGGATTTTACGGTGAGTACAAAAAATCCTTTTTTTTTTTTTTTTTTTTTTTTAAATGTGCTTGTACACACAGGCACATAAACAATTGTTGTGTATTCATGAGTAAAGAAAAATCTGATTTCCAGGGCATTGTTTTTGTGCTGGTACTTGCAAATACATGCATATTAAAACGGAGCTCCGCCGGAAAAAAAAAATATTAAAAGCCAGCAGCTACAGCAGCTGCTGACTTTTAATATTAGGACACTTACCTGTCCTAGAGTCCAGCGACGTCCCGCAGCAGAGGACGAGCAATCGCTCGTCACTCTGCTGCCCCCACCGCCATCCTCGGTGAGGGAACCAGGAAGTGAAGCCTAGCGGCTTCACTGCCCGGTTCCCTACGGTCCCCCTGTGTTCTGGGAGCCGAGTGTCTCCCAGAACACAACGGGTATTCTGCGGGAAGTGACGTGCTTCCCGCAGATTTTCCGCAGAGAGGACTCCCAGAAGTGGGTGAAAATACCTGTCTTAGACGGGTATCTGCAACCCCCCTCCCCCCTGATAGGTGTCTATTGTGACAACGGAGGGGGGGGGGGAGGGTTCCGATGAGCGGAAGTTCCACTTTAGGGTGGAGCTCCGCTTTAACATAAATGTTTTTTATTGTCAATAGATTTTGCCTAAGGAATGTATTGAATGCACAAATACGCACAGCAAATTACGTCTTGAAATGCTGATTCTCAAACAGTACCGTGTGCAAGAAGCTTTAGATATATTTTGTTAGAGAACAAAAGGTGTGCTGGAATTTACGCGTTTTATTGAGTATCCTCACGGATGGTACAGCAGCTTAGTTCGTTTTTTTTTTTTTCCTCAACCTTTTTTCAGCCAAAGCTCCCTTTTTAAAATTCTGCACAGTCTTGAGGCACTCCAATCTATATTGTAAATAACTAAACAAATAGTTTTACATAATGCAGCAACATCCACACGCAGGACAACAACAATAGAGCCGATTTATTATTACAAAGTAATATACCTTTGCACACTGGTACTGACTAGTGTTCCAGCATTTCTTAGCTTCCTCTGTTTCTCTCCATTGGTCAGCTAACATGACCCCAGTGCTGGAGAGGGGCAAACAAGGAGGCTGTGCAGGCACTTGATGTCCTCCTTATTAGCCAATGACATCATTGGTTGTTAAAAAAAAATAGCAAGCATGTTATACTTGACTGCTCTGTGTAGTGGATTTGCACAGAGCAGCCCGGATCCACCTCTTCTCGGGTGCCTCTTCTGTGCTCTGCTTCTGCACCCAAACCGAGTCACAGCTCCCTGTGTCCATTCAGACACAGAGCCACTGATTGGCTAGCTGACTTTGACAGCAGCGGCAGCCAATGGAGCCGCTGCTGTGTCTCAGCCAATCAGGAGGGAGAGACTCAGACGGCCCAGATACCTGTGGACATCGCTTGACAGAGATGGGCTCAGGTAAGTATTAGGGGGGATGCTGCACTCAGAAGGCTTTTTATTGTAATGCATGATAGAATACATTTAGATTAAAAAAAAATACCTTCTGCCTTTACAACCGCTTTAAGATGTCAGTAATTTTCCTGCATGGTGCCCAAGGCTGTAATGCTGCACAATGAAATTCTACATCTTGGTGTAACAAAAAAGGCAGGTTTGATCCACCTGTTGGCTTGTACACAATTTTTAGACAATTTAGGCACTTTGCTGAAGCAACGCTGGGGAACCCAGAAGGCACCCTGGTTAATAAAGGGCTGTCTTTATTTAACACTTGGCTTAGGAAAGATGGGGAAGCGTGGAAGTAAATTGATTCACAAAATGAGTACAGGTATATATCTTGTTTTTAAAAGAAGTATGGGTTTGGTTGTTTTTTTCGTAATCCTACTTACCTCAGTGGATGGAGCATCAGATCGATGCTGCATCTGTCCCCTGATGTCTCTGCACTGAAAACTGAGCCACCGAACGTCGCTGATGGCACAGTTCTCGCTCCTCCCCGAGCAGAGCCATGCTGACTGTCAGCACAACTTCTGCTCTACTTCTCTGCGCTCATTGGAGCGCTGAGCCATGGAGGGGCGGGGAGCAGCCTTTTCAGCGGCTCGCTAAGACTGCCATCAATCAAGACAGCTGGCAGATCCAGAATTGAAAGTTGGGATGACACGCTGCCTCGGATGATGACTGCACTCTCCTGAAAACGGGTCACAGGAGTGCAAAACGAATTACACTCCTGTGACCAATAAGAGAAGCCCAGGCTGGACTTCTCCTTTTTAGGTTCAATTCGTTTTTATTGTTTATCAAAGTTCCAACTGTACAGAAAAAAGACAAGAATCCAGGAGCCCAACAAGAGGCAACCCGGACCGATAAGTAAGGGGTAATCTCCCGTTACAGCATGTATACGGCAATATACAAATAACTAGCTCATGAGAAGAGGTGTGAAGTAATACACAAATCAAACAGTGTCGTCTGAAGACACATTATCCACTCCGTCCGACCAGGATGCCCCTGTGGGATCCTACTGCGATCCTGGATCGGAAGAGTCGTTAGGGGATGACATGAATACCTGTACAAACGACACCTTTCCAACACCTATTGGTGAAGTCTCACAAGTGATGACAGTGTAAACATAAAATGGACCGCATACATGTAAAAGAATCATCAAATAACTTTAGGGGAGGCCCCAGAAAGATGGGGAGAAATAAATATAGAAAGGGAGATCTAGAGTTTAGAAGGGGGGTGTAGTGCACAGGGAAGGGTGGAAGGGGAAGAAGGGGGGGGGGTGAGGGGGACAGCGAGCTGCGGACCAATGGAAGGGTATCCAAACATGGCAGGGAACCCGAAGGTAGAGGACTGGTAAGGCCTCAGGGAGTATGCCCTAGCGGGAGCCTATCCTTCAACTTATCCAAAGTTGAGTAATGTCTCCATACACTCCAGATAAAGGAGAATTTAGCATGTCTGTCTAGAGTGTTGGCAAGCATTTCCTCCATGAGCATACTAGTATTCATCTCATTTACCCATTCTACAATCGAAGGAGGGGAGGTGGTTTTCCAATGCCTAGAGATGAGTCGCCGAGCTAAGGGAAAATTTAAGAAGATTGTGTTTTTGGAATTTGACAGTACCCGGTAGGAGGGAGAGGAGGGCAATAAAAGGAGAAGGCTGAAGAGGCATATCATAAATCTCAGAATAAATTTGAAAAATCTGAGACCAGAACGGTCGAATTACATCACATTCCCACCAGACGTGGCTGTATGTACCTGTTGCCGAGTTGCATCTCCAGCAGGTGTCCGCAGCTGAGGGGTACATGATCCTGAGGGTGGTCGGCACTCGATACCATCTGGCAATCACCTTATAGTTTTTTTCTTGGGAGTAGCTAGAGATAGACGATTTGTGGGTAAAGAGAAAGGCTTTACTCCATTCTACTTCAGTAATGTCTCTCCCAAGCTCCTCCGATCCAAACTTTTGTAAATTTAGGTAAGGAGTCATGAGTGTGGTCTAGAATCAATTTGTAGGTCAAGGAAAGGGTATGGCGAGGGGTGTCAGGAAGTGTGCATATTTGTTCAAAACTGGTCAGGGGTCGATGGATCTGTTCGGATTCGTGAAGTCCTTTGCAATAGAAAGTCAGGTGTATTCGGGTGAGCCAAGTCAAGCGGGAAGACGTAGAGTTATGGTTTGGCTTAAAGGTAGACTTCTCCTTTTTAAAGAGTGAGCGGTCTACGGTTAATAAAATGGCTTACTCGTTTGTTGTGCAAGTCTCGTAATGTAATCCTGTACACTGACATTTATGGTTACCTGGAACATTAACCAACTGAAGAAAACAGGAAGAAAATGAACAAAGTATTCTACCTGGGTTTTTGTGTTGGGTGTTTATTTTTATATTTTTTTTTAACAGAATTCCCAGAAAGCTACTTCCTCATTCTATATGCTTTACCGCTCCATGATTTTTCTTCTTTGCTCTTCCAATTACTTTGAATAGTATTTTTTTTTTTTTTTTAATAAAATAGTTCTTTCCTACTAACTGTAGACATATTTAGGTTAAAGGCACTTTCAGTTTAAATCTGCTTAATGCTGTTTCCAGGCGCATCAAAACAAAAGGAATGTACATTGGGGCTCATTCACACCAGAGTGGTCCTTTTTTTATAGGCTTGTTTAATGCCTGCACATTATTACCCCTTGACGTATCGCAAAGGACTAAAAAATCGGATCTGCCGCAGTTTTTGTATTGCGTGTGGCTGCCATTAATATGACGGCAACACACATTGCATTTTTTTCTTTTTTTTTTCTTTAGAAAGCAGTCATTGTGTGAGTAAGTCTGTCCCCTGCCAGCATGCAGCTGAGAAGTACCCTTGCTCTCTGTGAAAGAAGTAGTCTCTCTCTTTACAGAGCTCTGACACACCCCCTGCCTAAGTGAAAACTGTAGCCCCTCAATCAGTAAAGCTTATGCTCCTCTATTGGTTGGTAAGCTGTAGCTTTGCAGATATGCAACATTCCTGCATACAGAGTCAGAGGGACCACTGATTCTAGAGAGCAAGGTTTCTCTTATCGTCCATGGACTGACACAGCTGGATACTGTAAACGTGTGGGTATATGTCCCTGCTCGCAGGAGAAGATCTAGGCAGAATGTTAGATGTTAACACATTCTAGAACAAACCAGAGCTGAACAGCCCCGCCCAGGGGGGCGGTCCCTCCGGACATTACCCTCCCACCTGCAGCTAGCAGACCTCAGTTTTTTCTGCCTAGCAGAAGAAGACGTGGCTCTCAGGAGCCAGTCTCCTGGAAGATTTTACTTTTAAATTTTATTTTTATTTTTGAGACCTTCAACTGTCGGCTGGGCAACAGGTTGGGTACACTAGTATCCTCGTAGTCTTCCCTGTCCGACCATCGAGCGTGCTGATCCTCGCCTTGTGTGCGTGAGACTCGGTTCACGACATACCCCATGGCTCCAGGGGTGGCCGGGTTGCTTTCATGCTCCCGCGGTCCTCTCAAGATTGAACAGTACTTGACTGACTGTATCTCTCACGGTGGACCGGGCCGACAGCTACGCAGTACGACTCTGTGATAGGTCTGTCTGAAACAAGCCAGCGGGTCCCTGAAAGGGACGGGTAAGTAGTCTCTCCTACTGCAGGTGAGTACATGCTGGCTGTGTTTCTGTGTGGGGGTTTCTCCCTGTCTCCTCCCTGTTATGCTGCTCTCTGCACCCTGTACTGGTGCTGTGGGGTGCTTGGGGGTCACTCTGGCCTGGCTGGGCGCTCATGTCTGCAGTTTTTTCTGGTGTGTGAGGTGATTATTGCGTGCGCCATTGGCGCTGTTTGAGGTGGTTATTGCGTGCGCCATTGGCGCGCATTAGAGCTTTGAATTTCGCGCTCGGCGGCCATCTTGGCGTTCAGTGGCGCAGTTATAGCTGCGGCCATTTTCTTGTGGCCGCCGCACATTTATTTCTGGCGGTGGCGCGAATCCCCTCACAATCTCCTCACAGACTGAGCGGTCCTTAAGGGTTGGTGGGTCCTCCCGGGTATCCCCTCCTCAGCCTCAGCGTAGCCAGTGGGTGGACTGTATATTCACTGTATAGTGTATAAGGTCTCAGAGGGTGGCGTTATGGAGTCTGATACACCTGCTCTCCACACTTGCCTGAGGCAACTGGCAGTGCTGCACAGTTAAACATGTTCATATGTTTCCTGCACCTGCGGTCCTTATGGACCAGTTGTCAGCAGTCCTGGAATCATTCCTGTGAGAATGGAAGCGGTGTGTGAGCAAAAGGAGCTATAAGCCCCCTCCCCCCCCCCCCCAACAAAAATCTTTACTGAAGGGGTGCTCTGAGTCAGATACGGGCCTAGCTACTATGCTCAGGACCCTACCTCTGAATATTTAATGTTTATGAACAGGACATTCCCTTGTGAGGAAGACTCCAGTTCTGTGTCAGTGAATGACAGGGCGCTTGTAATGTGAGAAACACTCTCAGTGCTGGAATTGCTGTGACAAGCTTTTCTTTTACACTGTTTTCCTCACGCTGCCTCAAGAGCAGCATGGATGAGGGAGGACTTTATTCATTTATGTATCTAGTCCCTGTGAGCCTTATGTGTGATACCTGAGGTAACATTTCCCGCTATTTCCTGGGGAATGATTTGAGCTCTGACGGACACACGGTCTGAGGATCAGAGGTTACCTGTTACCTGCATGCTGCTTCGGCAGCACAGTCAAGCAGGTTGGAATGATACAGAAGATTATGCGCCTCTGCGCCATAATTTAAACTCATCCTATACCTCTACACTGCATATATTCACAGTGTATGTATGTGTTATTGGTCTCTGTGTCTGCGTGGCTGTCCCCACGTTCCAATGCTGTGTTTCAGTGCCATACATGATATAAACGTTCAAAATATGTTTATGCATGACTCCTGATACATTCACAGTATATGTATGTATTATACTCTCTCGGTTGGCGGGGGCTCCGGTGTCCTCCCGCACTCTCCAGGTATGTGCGCTTCGGCTCTCTGCACAGTATAGACATGTTCAATATGTTTATTGCACATATTATACATGTTTACAGTATGGGTATACTGTTTGCGTGGGGTTCCTCCCAGGTACTCCGGTTTCCCCCCCACGCTCCAATGGAAATGCACAGCATAAACATGTGCAATATGTTGATTCACATGCTATCATTCCTACACGGTATCTGTGTGCTGTCTGCGTGGAGTTCTTCCGAGTGTTCCGGTTTCCTCCCACGTGCTGACTGTATGTGCGCCTTTGGCCTTCTGCACAGTTAAACATGTTCAATGTTTATCACGCATGCTATAATACCTACACGGTATGTATAGGCAGTCTGTGTGGTTTTCCTCCGGTTACTCCGGTTCCCTCCCACACTCCATTGGTATGGGCGCTTCGGCGCTATGCACAGTCAAAATTTGTGCGATTTGGATATCCACATACTAACATACCTACCCGGTATGTCTTTGCAGTCTGCGTGGGTTTCCGCCCACGCTACATGACATGCATGCATTTGGTGCAATACACGATGTAAACATACACATTATGTTTATACACTACACTAAATACATTCACAGTAGTTGTAGGTATTGCATTTTCTGAGTATGCGTGGGGTACTTCGGTTCCTCCCACATGCCAACAGTGTGCGCGCCTTCGGTGCTATGCACACATGGGCTTGTGCAAAATGTTTAGCACACATACTATAATACCATACACGGTATGCGTATGCAGTCTGCATGGGTTTCATCCGGGTGCTCAGGTTTCTCCCCTGCGTTCCAATGGTGTGCGCATTCTCAGCGCTATGCACAGTATAAACATGGGCAATTTGTTTATTCGCAGGCTAACATACCTACACAGTTGTGTACGCAATCTGCGTGGCTGGTTAACGTCCAGGCCCCGATGATGTGCGCGCCTTCGTCGCTGGCACAGTATATACGTGTTTAATAGGTTTATCCACAAATACTAAACTACATATGCCGTATGTGGTGGTATTATGCTCTTTGTGGCTGGGTGGGTTTCCTCCCACACTCTCCATTTGTGCGTTTGACGCAATACATAGTATAAACTATGTGTTTGCACAATCAGCACCTATCCATGGGTAGCTGCTGGATGGAGCATTGTCACAAGGATCCCTGGTTTCAGGGGTCTTGCTTTCCACCTGCTTTCAGTGGAAAAATGGAAGCGCTGGCTTGGACTGTTCGCCAGGCTGGGGTTAGCGTTACGCCCGTTAGTGGCTGCGTCTCTGGCATTTTTTGTAGCTCAATGACTGGGCAAAAGCCTCTGCTTCATCCATCAGTCGTCTAGCAGGTGCACTACAACTGCTTTAGCCTTTAGGGTCTCTGTGCCCGGGATGGGTTTGCGCCACCTGTGGAGGCTGAAGTACTAGTCCTCTGACCGAGTTTCTAGGGAAGTTCCGTCAAGTTGCCTTTTATTGGCCAACATTTGAGGCACCCTGTACACTGGGGCCTCCCTTCTCCGATACATTGCGGAGTCTCTTTGGGATTTTCATACATCTCGCTGCAAGACGGTCCTGTCGGCCGGGTGCATTGCAGGCGAAGGGTCCTTTCATCCGGAGGTGTTTCCACCTTCTTTTCCGGAGGTGGGGCACCGGAAGTGGACCTTGTGGCCTCTCGACTCACTCGCAAGGTGGCAAGATCGTGGTCAGGTCCAGGGACCCCTGGGTGGACGCGTCAGACGCGTTTGAAGCCCTTGGGGGCAGTATCGCCTGATATATGCTTACCCTCTGCTACTGTTGTTGCTTCGCAGAGTAGGGGCTGAGGCCATTCCAGTGCTCCGGAACGGCGACATTGGTACGCCGATCTACTTCGGCTAGTCGCAGACATTCCTGGCGACGGCCTATTGGGGTGGACCTTCTGTCTCATGATCCCATACTTCATCCTGCTTTACAGTCCTTGGCTTTAATGGCATGGCTGTTTAAAGCCAGGTGCTGAAGGACCGAGTTCTCTCGTATTCGGTCATCTCTTCTATGTTGTTGACACGGGAATCTTCCTCCAGAAAGAGATCTCACCGTACCTGGAAGGCTTACATCGCTATCTGCGAGGAACTTGAGTGGCATCCTCGGATGTATTCCGTTCCCAGGATTTTGCTGTTCTTACAGTGTGGTGTGACCCAAAAGCTGACCTTGCATACCTTTTTTTTTTTTTTTTTTTTTTTGAGGGTCGGATTTCGGCCCGGGCTGTCTTTTTCAACGACCGCTACCGGGCCATTCCTTGATTAGCACCTTTTGTGCAGGGGGTTCGCCATTTGATCCCCCCCCCTCCCCTGTCAAGCCTCCTCTCCCTACTTGGGATCTGATTTTGATGCATCTCGGTTCTCCAAGAACATCCCTTTGAGAATATCAGAGAGATTCCTCTCTTGACCTTGGAAGTTGGCCTTAGTGGCCATTGCTTCGGTTAGACGGGTGTCTGAGTTGGCGGCCTTGTCCGGCAAGTCGCCTTACTTGGTCCTCCATAAGGATATGTTGGTGTTGCGCCTACGACCATCCTTGTTTTCTAAGGATGGTCTCGGCCTTTCACCTTTTAAGAAGGACATTGTTCTTCCGTCCTTGTGTCCTCACCCATCGCATCCCTGAGAGTTTGCGCTTCATACATTAAGATGGGTACGAGCCTTACGTGTGTTCCTGTCTGCTACGGTTTCCATTCGGAAATCTGTGTCTGGTCCAAAACTGGGCCGAGCGGTGTCGTCTGCCACCGTCTTTAGGTGGATCAGGCAGACCGTCATACAGGCCTATGCCCTTAAGGGGCGGGCGCCTCCCTTTCCGGTTGCGGCACATTCCACCAAGGCAATTGGTGCTTCCCGGGCCTTCCGACATCAAACGTCGGTTGTGCAAGGCGACGACCTGGTTGTCCGTTCATACCTTTTTCAAGATTTTATAAGGTTGATGTGGCTGCATCTTCGGATGCTCCCTTCGGCCGCAAAGCATTGCAGGCCACTGTTTAATGTTGCAACTCCTCCGTTGAGGAGCTCTGCTCCATTTGGAGTGAAGTTTTGGTTGTTCCTTTGCTACCACTCCCACCCTTCTGATACTGCTTTGGGACGTCCCACACGTTTACAGTATCCAGCTGTGTCAGTCCATGGACAATAAGAGAAAATAGGATTTTTGTACTCACCGTAAAATCCATTTCTCTGACATCCATGGACTGACACAGCACCCACCCTTCCTTTTAAGGTTTGTACTGCTTTGTTACGAACTGAGGTCTGCTAGCTGCAGGTGGGAGGGTAATGTCCGGAGGGACCGCCCCCCTGGGCGGGGCTGTTCAGCTCTGGTTTGTTCTAGAATGTTTTAACATCTAACATTCTGCCTAGATCTTCTCCTGCGAGCAGGGACATATACCCACACGTTTACAGTATCCAGCTGTGTCAGTCCATGGACGTCAGAGAAATGGATTTTACGGTGAGTACAAAAATCCTATTTTTTTTTTTTCTCTGTAGCATGCTGGCAGAGGTCATATTTTTCTAGTCTGAGGCTCATTTTTTAAAAGAAAACACAAGTCTTTTGCACACTTTTTTTTTTTTTTTTTTTTTGCTTTGATACATCTGAAATTGTATTTGTCTGATTCAAACACAAAATTGGTGCAATAGGCATATACAGTCCTTATGCCCAACCTGTGGCACGGGGAGCACAGGCAACACTTTGCCACTTTATATGGAGCCCTTGGGTCAGTTAAATGCATCAGAGATTGTCACGATTTCCTGATGTACATTGTGATTTGGCCAATAAAAGCCTTAAACTGAAAGAACCAGATTGTGCCCTGATCTACATTCTGGATGCAATGCATTGGCAGTGATCCGCCAGAGGGGCACCTTGCCATACTGGAACGTGTTGATGCAGACCAACCAGGGGCTCAAATTATCCTTTCCTTGGTTATCTCCTAGCGCATATCTACAGTCCCAGATAGCATTTTAGTCACTGAATATCATGTTCTGCCCTTTAAAGCGGAGTTCAAAAAGTGGAACTTCCGCTTGTTGAACCGGTGCCACATTTGGCACCTTTTTTGGGGGGGGGACAGGATACCTGTGAAAAGGTATCCTGGCTCTACTTCCAGGAGACTCGGCCGCGTGTTTTTGGGTCATTGCTGGGGCTCCCTCCCCGGCCGCCACGCGAGTAGGAGAGAGGAGTGGAGCATCGCGAATGCGCAGTAGGGTTTCCGGCATTAAGCTGTAAGGCTGCACATCCAGGTTCCGTTACTCGCAATGGAGGAGGCAGCACCCGACAGCTGATGGAAACATCAACTGCGGTGCCGACATCGCTGGACTCCAGGACAGGTAAGTGTCCCATTTATTAAAAGTCAGCAGCTGCAATGATGCTTCAGTTTATGTATGGAGAGGAACCTCTGCCTCCTGTCCATTCATCTTCAGTGCAGCGGAGGCTACAGAGAAAGGGACTGTGGAATCTGTGTCATCAGTCCATTTCCCTTCTCAAAGGGGTGATGTCAAGGGTCTGTTTAGACTCCTGATATCTCGCCAAAGCCCCCCTCCAACAGGGCTGACAAAAAATAAATATTTAAAGGTTTAACAGGGCTGATAAATTATTTAAAGGTTTAAATTGTAAAAAAACATCAGCATCGGCGAGTTCTTTTGGGGGCGGGGGGGGAGAATCGGTACTTGGTCTTTAAAGTTGTATTGGTGCAACCCTAGTAACAGAATAGTTGTTTGTGGAGCAGTTTTAAATGCACCTTGAACGCTTCAAAACTGCCCATCGGGCCTTTGGGGATCATTTTTTAACTCGTAATGCTTGTAAAATTCCAGTCTAATGCCCATTCTAAAGCAAGTACTAACACTATAGGAGCGTTTGTTAAGCATTACAAATTTAGTCAAGTGTGAACAAGCCCTTAGTTGGAAAAGACCTGGGCTTTTTCCTCCATATATGCTGATAAATCATTATCGAGGACCAAGTTTTAAGAATGTCTCCCTTTTTTAGTCGGTACAAAATTTCCACCACTACATTTACATTTGTTGTAGTAATTACCCAACACTTACAGCCCAGGTCAGAAAATACTGGTCCTTGTGTCATAAAGCCAATGTTTGTTGAAATGCATAACTTAAAGCGGAGGTCCACCCTAAAAAAAAAAGACAAAGGCTCCAAAAAATTTGAAAGATTTTTTTATACTTACCAGAAAGGGCTGTTGCTAGGCAGATCGTCCTAATCTGCCACTTCCTATTCCACAGTGATCTTCTGTCTTCTCCTCGTGCTGTCTTCTCGGACATTTGGGCGCGCTGTCTTCTGGGACCTGTGTGTGTCTCCCAGAAAACAGCCGGCCATTCACAAAGCGTTGCACGACTCGCGCATGCGCAGTAGGAAATGGGCACTGCCTGTTTCCCTTTGAATGGCAAGCTCCATCAGGTTGGATGGGGAGTGTCGGTGCACAGCCATTTTCAGATCTCTTCAGAGATGTTCAAATCGGGTTCAAGTCTGGACAACTCAAGGACATTCACAGAGTTGTCCCATAGCCTCTCTTTTGTTATCTTGGCTGTGTGCTTGGGGTCGTTGGAAGATGAACCTTCGCCCCAGTCTGAGGTCCAGAGTAGGGCTGCAACTAACGATTATTTTCATAATCGATTAGTTGGCCGATTGTTTAGATTAATCAGTTAATAACCGTAAAAAAAAAAAAAATTTGCTACGATTTGCATTTTTTCATTATTTATTTATTTTTTTGCCCAATTTGTTGTTGGGCAGACTAAAAAACACAAATTGCTGCAAAAATACAATATTACATGCTTTTCTGCAGCTTCTCTATTAAAGTATATTGAACCAAGAAAAAAAAAAATTGCCACCGTTTTGCGTTTAAAAAAAGTACTTGCCCTTTCCAAATACGCAGCAGCTGAAAAAATCTTGGATATGAACGTGTCCCATAGGAAACCATGTAAATGACCTGTAGTGTGTTTCTGCAAAAAGCACCAAAAAAAACAGGTGTGACCCAGGCTTGAGATGTTTAGTAACATAATGGAGGTAAAAAAAAAAAATTGTACAAAAAGACCAAATAATCGCTGTAAGGGGTTCATTTTTTACTGTGGGACAGTGAAAGTAATATTTACAGTAGCGATTTGCTCTTTTTGTACTATAAAGGGCTCATTTTAGTTTTTTTTTAAACCCCGTTATGTTACTGGCCGATTAATCGATTATGAAAATAGTAATCGATTAATTTCATAATCTATTAGTTGTCGATTAATCGATTAGTTGTTTCGGCCCTAGTCCAGAGCACTCTGGAGTAGGTTTTCGTCAAGGATGTTTCTGTACATTGCTGCATTCAGCTTTCCCTCGATCCTGACTAGTCTCCCAGTTCCTGCTGTTGAAAAAACATCCCCACAGCATGATGCTGCCAACCACCATGCTTCACTGTAGGGATGGCATTGGCCAGGTGTTGAGCGGTGCCTGGTTTCCTCCAGACATGACACTTCATGTTCAAGCCAAAGAGTTGAAACAAAGATTTATCAGACTAGAGAATTTTGTTTTTGATGGTCTGAGAGTCTTTCCACGCTTAAATTTCTAACGCTTAACAAACGCTCCTATAGCGTTATTATGGCCGTTTCGACTCGCTTTAGACTTTATACTGGCATTTTACAAGCATTACGAGTTAAAAATGCTCCCCAAAGGCCGATGGGCAATTTTGAAGTGTTCAAGTGTTTAAGGTGCATTTAAAACTGTTCCACAAGGCTATTCTGTTACTAGGGTTGCACTAATACCACTTTTTTAAGACAGAGTACAAGTACTGATGCTTTTTTTTTTATTTTATTTATTTATTTTTTTACAATTTTAACTTTTTTTTTTTTTTTTTTTAAATCTGTGTTGTGTGTTTGTTTTTTTTATCAGCCCTGTTGGAGGGGGGCTTTGAGATATCAGGGGTCTAAACAGACCCCTGACATCACCCCTTTGAAAAGGGAAATGGACTGAGGACACAGATTCCCCAGTCCCTTTCTCTGCAGCCTCCGCTGCACTGAAGATGAATGGACAGGAGGCAGAGGCTCCTCTCTATACATAAACTGAAGCATCATAAACCGTTTACGATGCTCAGTTATGAATGGACAGATTCAGTGCATTCAGAAAGGGAAGGAGCCGGTGAATTACATATTTACCAGCTCCTTCCTCTGCTCTCCATCCTGACAGATCTGGGACGAGGGGAAGAGGACACGGGACAGTCGGGAGTGATCAGTAGGGACCGTTGCAAGCACCGATCCCCTGTATAGCTTTCAATATTGAAATCTATACAGGGAGATCGGTGCATGTATCTGCCCCCACCGCCAACACAATCACCTGTGAGGCTGCCCGGCCCCCTACGTTACCGTAGACTTGAATGGGCATCGTTGAAAAGTTTTAGAGGCCTGACTTGACATGAGGCTTCAATTTTGAAGCGACCCAACGCTAAAGCTTCATGTTTTTGTTTTTCAATTTTTTTATTATTGATCGTTTTCTTAGATGCAAAAAGTGTTTTACACTTTTACAAAAATCTTTTCAATATGCATTGATTCGTTCTCATTATTCAGTAAACAAAATATACAAAATCTTGATCAGTATCTATTATCTACTCTATCATAAAAACAAAAGTGTGTGTGTGTGTGTGTGTGTGTTACACTTTCATTCCAAGGGGAAAGGAGAAAAGTGGGCGGGGAAGAAACCCCTATTTCTCCCCCTGATTCTCTCTTCCAATCTTTTCTATTTACTCATTGTTTTCCTTTTATACGTATTCTTTCATTCTGTTTCAGGACCAAAATTCATCCCATTTTAGCCATATTGCTGGCATTTGGCTTTCTATGTACCTTTCCTCTCTTATCTGTCTTTACATGTATTGTATTTTGTTCATTTCACATATCCATTCTCTTATATTTGGGCTTCATGTTTTGATCGTGTGAACAGCACTATGTGCTGTCCATTGTATCATTTGCATAGGTGTTTTGAGGGGCATTTTTAACACTTCTCAAACGCCTGCTTTTAAAGCCAGTGTGAACTTGGCCTTATTTTGTTGAAAATGTGTGATGTAATTACCAGCCAGAAAAATTGCTATTTGTATCTGTTTTTTTTTTTTTCTTCTAAAGGCTGACATTATCAATCATGGCTTTGATTATTGCTATTGGCCTATGTTGAGGGTCTGTAATTTGATGTTAAAGATGACCTTCAGGTGCTTCTCTAATATAATTATAATCGCATTAGTACTGTATAGTACCATCAATTTTATGCAGCGCTGTACATGTATACTGTAGATTCATATCAGTCCCTCCCTCAAGGAGCTTACTTACAATCTAGAGTCCCTAACTCACATTCATACATACACTATTACCTATCAAAACTGATCATGTTCATGGAAATTTCTTCCAATATGTTTAATTTTACTGCACATTGCTTGTCATGTAAGATATTTTCAGTCACTCCCAATACACTGATCTAACACCATACACAGTAAAATATGTTATGTGAGTACCTGCTTTTTAAATCACTTTAGCTCAGTATACGGGTACATTTGGCAGTAGCTTTTGAAACTTCCCAGACCATTAAAGTGTGTGTGTGTGTGTGTGTGTGTATATATATATATATATATATATATATATATATATATATATAATATGTATGTGTATAATGTATATAATATACACACAAACACATGTTTACCTGTTAAAGCCTCCTTTCTGTAGACATTAAAAAGTTGTGCAACTCCTGCTGGGCAGTGCCGTATTGAATGATGTCAGCAGACTCACAGCTGTTACATCAACTGACATTCTATAGCGGCCATCCTCAACCGATTACCCCAGAGGGACACTTGAATTATTTTTTACATCCCAAGGAACCCTTGCTAGGATCAGTCCATCATGGATCATTAGGAAAGTCCCCCTTACATTGGGGGAAAATCCCCCCCCCCTAGCCTCCCCCCACTGGCTCTTCTAAGTGATGATGGACCTGAACCTTTGAAGGTACCATCATATGAGAGTTTGATTAGCCACAGCTTAAGGAACACCCCTCCAGCAATCTCTGGAAGAATCCTAGTTGAGAATAGTTGCTTTATAATATTTGCCTTGGCTCCTCCCCTAGTCGGCTACATGTACGTTTTTCTATAGGGAGGTACTGAGAGGAGTGAAGGAGGAGGGACAGCACAGAGCAATAAGGCAATCCCGTAAAGGAGAGTGCTTTGACGTGCAAGGAGGGAGGGAATTGGGAAATTGAACTTGTTAGAACATTTGACTAATCCAGGAGAATCAGACTTACGGAATATATTGCCTTTTTTATGAAAAAATAAAACGCAGTGCAGCAAAGCATTTAAAATTTACTGTGAGTTTACTTGCAATTTTTTAATTAAACTTGGACTGTATAATATTTGCCCATTATAGCTGCATTAGCTAGGAGGAAAAAACTGTTCAGTAACACTTTAGGTTTGTGTAGCAATGTAGAGTTCACAGTGTAGCTGAATAGCAAAGTGGCCTTCCTGCTTCCTTGTAAGCAAACCAAGCTGCATGACTGTTTTCCTACAGTGGTTTCCGGTCTTGCAGCTGTACAACTGATAAGTTCGTTTGAAGCCGAGGTTCATTGTTTTGTGCTTTCCCCACTGGCTGTACTGTTTTCCTTCTGGGAGGCTGAGTGGCTTTTCAGACCTTTCCATCGTACCTTCCTCTGCCGGATAATGAACAAAATGTTAGTGTGATGTTATACACAAAGCAGCATGTGTACAAGGTGTTCTTTTAGTTGTAGTTATTTCTTTACTGGCTCACTAGTATTTAAACTATTGTAAAAAGCGTAATTGCAAAAGAACGTGATGCCTTTCAAAATGTTTATTTCATTTTCTATTTATTGATTATTGCCTTTACTGGAGTAGTATTGCTCTATGCTCCTTTTAACTGGCAATGTACCTGAAGGCTTAGAAATTTGGTTATGTGATCTCTTCTGAAGAGCAAGACAAAGCCGGTTTGCTTTCTGGTCTTCCTCTGCCAAAAAATCTTCTTCCCCCTTTTTTTACAACTTTTTTTTTACAAGCAACGAAGAAACTTTATTTTTTTTTTTATTTTTTTTTTGTGTCCCCTCCTTTTTTAATTTTTATTTTTTTATTTATAGCGCAAAAAAATTATTCGGTGGTGATCAAATACCACCAAAAGAAAGTTCTATTTGTGGGAAAAAATATAAAAATTTTGAGTACAGTTTTGCGTGACCGTGCAATTTTTCAAAATGTGACAGCACTGAAAATTTGGCCTGGTTGGGAAGGGGGTCAAAGTGCCAAGTATTGAAGTGGTTACAATTGTTTGTTCAGTTCCACACTGTATTTCAGTTATTTATAGCTTATTCCTGTTCACTGCTTTAATGTCTGAAATAAAACAAATCTTAATGCCTGAATCTGGTTTTGCAACTCTGGCATGGATTGGAAAAACTGTACATATCCCAAACTGTACACATTGGCAATATAAACTACACCTTGTTCTTTTAAGGATAAATTGGACCTTCATTTGATTAGTGATAATAGTGTGTGTGTGTGTGTGTGTGTGTGTGTGTTCTCTTTACTACCCAAAACGTGCTGACCTTTTGGCCCGGACATTGGCCTAGATCTATAACTGTTTTGACTTTAACTTATTGATTATAGAGGAGGGAAGGGGGAGGGGGAGAGGTGGGACTTTATATGAAGCACACAGCAGTAAATTGAATAGTCAAGCGAGTAGAAAAAGTGGGATTTATTTTGCATTGTACAATCATTTATAGCATACATTGGGCATACAGCCTCTCAACCATGAATGTTCCGACGTTTACAAAACAAATACATAAAACCACATAGCTTGATGTACATTTAGGCCTGGTTCACACTGGGGCGACAAATGCTCCGACATTGGGAGCTCATGTCGCATGACGTGTGAACATCAATGTTTCCCTATGGGAGCCATCTTAACTGGTCCGACACATGTCGGTCCGACTTTGAAAATGCTCCCTGTACTACTTTGGTCCGACTTTGATCCGACTTCAGCCCATTGACTATCATTGAAGTCGGATCAAAGTCGGACCGCAGTCTTGCATGATCCGACTTTGGCATGCGACTTGTGCTGTACTGCTCTTGAGGGGGAACTCCAGGCCAAATTTTAAATAAAAAAACCGGCATGGGTTCACCCTCCAGAGGCATACCAGGCCCTTGGGTCTGGTCTGGATTTGAAGGGGCGCCCCTACGCCGAAAAAACGGCGTGGGGGTCCCCCCAAGATCCAAACCAGACCCTTATCCGAGCACACAACCTGGTCGGCCGCAGGGGAAGAGAGAGCGCCCCCCCCTCCCTCCTGAACCGTACCAGGCCGCATGCCCTCAACATGGGGTGTTTGGTGCTCTGGGGCAGGGGGGCGACCTGCGGCCCCCCCACCCCAGAGCACCCTGCCCCCATGTTGATGACAGGGCCTCTTCCCGACAACCCTGGCCGTTGGTTGTCGGGGTCTGCGGGTGGGGGGCTTATCGGAATCCGGGAGCCCCCTTTAATAACCCCTACCCATTCACCTGGTGGAAAAAAATTGCAATAAAAAAACCACACAGCTTTTTAAAGTATTTTATTGCACAGCTCCGGGGGTCTTCTTCCGAATTCGGGGGTCTCCGGTGTCGTCGCCGCGCTCTCCGGTTCTTTCTTCTGCCGGGCCTGCGCTAACTTCTTTTTAGCTCTTTTGCTAACGGAGGCCCGGTCTTCTCCGTCGCCTTCTTCTCCTGCTCTCCGGTTCTTCTCCCGCTCTCCGGTTCTTTCTTCCGCCGGGCCTCCGCTAACTTCTTTTTAGCTCTTTTGCTAACGGAGGCCCGGTCTTCTCCGTCGTCTCGTCCGGCTCTCCGTTGTCCTTCTGCCGGCCCCTCCACTAACTTCTTTAGCTCTTTTGCTAGTGGAGGAGCCGGTCTTCCCGTCGTCGGCGTCTTCTCCCCTCTTCTCGATGTTGACGCGTCGCTTCCTCCCGCTGTAATACTGGCTCTCCGCTCCGCATTAATATAGGCTTCCCATGACGTCACAGTCACATGTTCCCATGACGTCAGTCACATGTTCCCATGACGTCACAGTCACATGCTCCGGTGCCATGTGCCCCGGAACATGTGACTGTGACGTCTTGGGAAGCCTATATTAATGCGGAGCGGAGAGCCAGTATTACAGCAGGAGGAAGCGACGCGTCAACATCGAGGAGAAGAGGGAAGAAGAAGCCGACGGGAAGACCGGCCCCTCCACTACCAAAAGAGCTAAAGAAGTTAGTGGAGGGGCCGGCAGAAGGACAACGGAGAGCCTGACGAGACGACGGAGCTGTGCAATAAAATACTTTAAAAAGCTGTGTGGTTTTTTTATTGCAATTTTTTTTCCACCAGGTGAATGGGTAGGGGTACGATGTACCCCATACTCATTCACATAGGGTGGGGGGGCCGGGATCCAGGGGCCCCTTTATTAAAGGGGGCTCCCGGATTCCGATAAGCCCCCCACCCGCAGACCCCGACAACCAACGGCCAGGGTTGTCGGGAAGAGGCCCTGTCCTCATCAACATGGGGGCAGGGTGCTCTGGGGTGGGGGGGCCGCAGAGCACCAAACCCCCCATGTTGAGGGCATGCGGCCTGGTACGGTTCAGGAGGGAGGGGGGGGCGCTCTCTCGTCCCCCCCTCTTCCCCTGCGGCCGGCCAGGTTGTGTGCTCGGATAAGGGTCTGGTTTGGATCTTGGGGGGACCCCCACGCCGTTTTTTTCGGGGGCCCCTTCAAATCCAGACCAGACCCAAGGGCCTGGTATGCCTCTGGAGGGGGAACCCATGCCGGTTTTTTATTTAAAATTTGGCCTGGAGTTCCCCCTCAAGGTTCATACCAAACACAGTGCCTGATATTGGCTGGGATCCAAGTCGGATCCCCGTTCATTGAAAGTCGGACATATGTCGGCTTCATGTCGCAGGGCAAAGTCTGATCCAAAGTAGGACAGATGTCGTGTCGCACTAGTGCGAACCCAGCCTTAACATAATGAGTACAGAAATCGCATGATGCTAGTAACAGACACGCTGGCCTTCAATGGCCCTGTGATTCTTTTACCTTTTTTTTTGTTTTGTTTTTGTTCTTTGTTTTTTCAATATATAGGTCTTTTTATCTTTATCCCTCATTTCCCTTTTTTTTCAAATATAGATTTTTATTAGATTTTTTTTCCAAAATAAACAGAATCAACGAATATAGCAACATTTACAAAGTATATGATTATTGCTTCTTCAAAGTAACAGGCAAAGGTATCCAACATAGATTAATCTAAACATATATCATAACATTTTGTCACACTGCAACCTTCACCTATTTCTCCTACTTCATATACTACTCCATTTTGTATACTTTAACCCACAAAAAGAGAGGAAAAAAAAGAAACCCCAGTCCCCAAGAGAAGAAAAAAAAAAGGGGGGGGGGAGAAGAAGTAGAGAGAGGGGGAGACCTCTCCTACAGAGAGATTCAGAAAGGGAGGAGGGCAGTATTCAGGGATGGCCCCCGAAAATATATCCTACTATCAAGCCTCGCCTCCATCACTTCTCCTGTCCTTCAATTCATATGAATGCTTTATGACCCTAAGAGGGATTTACCCTCTTCCGAGTAAATAAAAAGATTCCAAGGAGTCCATATCTTTCTGTATATCTCCTGTCTATCAGTGGATGTCAAGATCAAATCTTCCATCCTTCTAATATCTTCTACCTTCCTCAGCCACATTGCTGTGGTTGGTGGAGTCTGTTGTTTCCACAGCAGAGGGATGCAAGATTTAGCTGCATTTAATAAATGGCATAGGATGGATTTTCTATAGTTTTTTTATTGACATATTAGAGACATGCAATAAAAAGAACGCCGGATCATTCGGGATTTGAAACTTAGTAAATTTCTGAGAGATATTCCGAACCATCGTCCAAAAAGCAGTCAGTTTAGAGCATGTCCAAAATATATGTAGAATAGTCCCTCTATTTGCACCACATCGCCAACAGCATTCTGATGTCTCAGGGAATATGGTATGAAGTCGACTAGGTGTCATATACCATCTCGTCAATATCTTATAATTAGTCTCCTGTACCTTGGTGCAGATTGAGGATTTAAACGAAAGACTAATCATAGCTTGTATTTAATGTGCTTTAGTGAATGTACAATGCAGATCTAGACCCCATTTTAATATACAAGTAAGCTCTGGCTGTTCCTGTGGAGAATTAAGTAACGTATAAGTTTTAGAAAGGACATGAAATAATGGTTCTATTCCAGAGCAATACTCCTCAAATAGGGTTAATTGCCTAGAATATGCCTGCGGGTCTGGTATAGTCTGAAGGAAATGGTATAGCTGAGCTGCATTCCAGAATATAAGTCTATAGGGGCCTGCAGGATTCATCAACTCCTCTATAGTAGGCCATCTATCTCCTATCACAAACTGTGATGCAGTGATTCGCTCAGTCTCACGTAAGGTCAAATTGTGTGGTTGGGAGCCCTGGAAGAAATTTAGGGTTCCCAATAATCGGAGTTAAAGGAGATGTCTTGGTCGTTTGCTCTGCCTGTATCATAACCTGTGAGCATTGTTTCAAGGTATTCCCTATCAGAGGATGTAATTTTAAATCTAACGGTATAAAATCCCAACACCATAGCGCCCTCCTCAATGGTATGGAGGATTGATGCTGTTCTATTTGCACCCATAACTTCAGATCATTATGACGTTGCCAGTCTATTACTCTTCCAAGATGGACTGCTTGATAATAATTCTGAATGTCCGGCAATGCTAAGCCACCATAATGTTTTGGAAGAGTTAATAGGGTACGCGAAAGGCGTGGTTTCTTATTAGCCCAAACAAATCGTATGAACATTGCCTGTACTTGTTTAAAGTAAGAAGTCGGTACCCGTATCGGTAGAGCTTGAAATAAATATAAAAATTTTGGTAGGATACACATTTTTATTAAATTAGACCTACCGAACCACGAATGGAAGTTTGTATGCCACTTCTCTAGTAATAATCTAACCTTTATTAACAAAGGGGGAAAATTTAATTCATACGTACGGGCTAGATTTACTGGGATATTTGTACCTAAATAATCTACTGCTGATATAGTCCACTTAAAGTGGAAACCACCTCGTATTTGTGCCAAGATTTGCGGTGGTAACGCCACCCCCATCGCCTCTGATTTTGAAAAATTTATTTTCAAATTAGGGCTCCATATAAATCAAATTGTTTAATAAGATTAGGTAATGACACTGTTGGGTTGACTAAGGAAAATAACATATCATCGGCGTACGCCGAGATCTTTTGTTGTGTGCTACCCACTATCACTCCCTGTATATCCGCTTGAAGCCTAATCGTACAAAGAAAAGGTTCCAAATTAAGAGCATATAAAAGTGGGGACATAGGACACCCCTGCCTGGTTCCATTCTTGATTGAAAAGGATTCTAAGAGTACTCCATTTACCTTGACCTGTGCGGTCGGATTTGAATATATTCTGGCTATCCGGCTTCTCATCACCTCCCGAGTCCAATGTGTCTAAGTACGGAGAACATAAATGACCAGTTTACCCGATCAAATGCCTTCTCCGCATCGGTGTTTAACAATACACATGGAATTTTCCTGGATTGGGTCACATGCATCAGGTTCAGCACTTTGGAAGTGCTGTCCCTTGCTTCCCGTGTAGGGATGAATCCTACTTGATCTAGATGAATTAATTTTTGTAAGTGAGTCGCTAGCCGGGTAGCCAGAACTTTAGTGTATAATTTAAGATCCACATTCAAGAGTGAGATTGGTCTATAACTCCTGCAAGAGGTAGGGTCCTTCCCTTCTTTGTATATTAAAGTAATATGGGCTCCCAAGGTATCCCTGGCAAATAAGGAACCAGAATCAATAGCATTAAATAGATCAGGCGCGGGCCCAATATTCCAAATAGCATTTTGTAATATTGTACCGTAAACCCGTCGGGGCCAGGCGCTTTCCCTAATTTCATAGTTCCCAATGCTTGTTGGAGCTCCAGTAAAGAAATGGGGGTATCTAATTCCGCAACTATCTCATAAGATAAAGAGGGCATTTGGGATGCCTGAATATACTCATCTATGGCCAATCTAGATGGTTTAGCTAATGATAAATCATATAAAGATGAATAAAACTCTTTAAATTCTCGAGTAATTTGTGCTGGTAAAGTTATCTTCTGTCCGTCGCCATTAACAACTTGGGGAATATATGTTGATAGCTTCTGTTCTCTAACCCTTCTTGCCAGCGCCTTCCCACATTTGTCGCCCGATTCATAACTCGCCTTGCGGCAGAACTGTAGCGCCGCTTGCGCTTTAAACTGTAACAAATCTGTAATTTGTTTTCTAATTGCCGCCAGTTCTATTTCTACCATCTGGTTAGGGGCATGTTTATGACTAGCCTCTACAACTGCTAGTTTATCTAATAATTCAGTAATTTGTTTCGTTCGCTCACGTTTAATACGAGCTCCATGTTTGATAAGGACACCTCTCAGAACTGATTTATGTGCCTCCCATAGAACTCCTGGATCACAGTCCGGTAGATCATTCCTCTGGAAGTATAATGTCAACTCTTTAGTCACATCCTCCAAAACTTCCGGAGTCTGCAGCAGGCTTTCATTAAGTCGCCAAAAACGATGTGTAAGCGACTGTGTTCCTGTCAAATCATATGTCAGGAACACAGGCGCATGATCTGGCCATGTAATATTACCTATCGATGTAGTTCGAACCGCGTGCAAGAAATTATGAGGAACCAAAAAATAGTCAATCCTGGTATAAATTTTATGCGGAAAAGAAAAAAATGAATAGTCTCGTTCCCCCGTATGTTGTAGTCACCAGACGTCAATCAATTGAGTTTTATGTAGCATTTTTGCAATACGTTTCAGTTGGCTCGGAGGGATGGTCGATGTGCCCGTGGAGGTGTCCACTGCTGGTATCAGCGGCACATTAAAATCTCCACCGAGTATCGACTGTCCCTCCATGAAGTCTAGGAGTTTCCCCAGTACCTCCTCCAAAAAAGAGGCCTGATTATCATTGGGAGTATATATTGTTGCCAATGTTATCTGTTTATTCCCCAGGAGTCCCTTAATATAGACATATCGGCCCGTAGGATCTATCAACGAGCTTTGATAGCGCCAGGGGATTTTGCTAGATATTATTATTGAAACACCTTTTGATTTGGCCATCGGGTTAATAGAATATGTCCATGGATAAAATTTATTTTGAAGATATTGAAGCCTATCTGTCTTGAAATGTGTTTCCTGAATAAACGCTATATCCGTACCGGAACGTTTTAAATCGTGAAATAACATGTGTCGCTTCTCAGATATATTAAGTCCTTTAGCATTCAGGGACATCACTACAATACTGTCCAACGTCATGTTGGGAATAGAAAGGGGCATATAAAAGAAAAAGGGAAAAATAAATACCTAAAGGAAAAAAAAAAAGGGGGGGGGGTTAAATAACTCTCTAATCCCAATCTGAGAGGAGATCCCCTCCTCTCAGCTAATTACCCTAAGGAAGGTACCTACTACTGGACCCCTCCAGAATATGTAAGCACAGGCCTAATTAGGGGGGTGTTCCGAGATGGGGTTCCCAATTTATTTACCCTCCAGCATTAATCAAAACAAAAAAAAATATCAAATTATATATACCGTATTTTTCGCACCATAAGACGCACTTTTTCCCCCCTAAAAAATGTGGGAAAATGTCCCTGCGTCTTATGGAGCGAATACTGACCCCCCCGTCGCCGCGTCAGAATACCAGTGCTCGGCTTCTCTGTGAAGCAGAGAGAAAGGGAGTGAGGCGGATCCTGGCAGGGACATACCAAGGGGGAGCGGAGGGGAGACGGCCGGGTGTCAAAACAATAAAATAAACAATAAAAATTCAAACATTAACATATATAATCCTTCTCTCCCACTTCCTCCATGTAAAAGGACTTCTTCCGATTCTCTCTGTTTAATATTCTCTAGCAAGGTGACCCCTCGCCTGGCCCTTTCTCTACTTAGTAATCTACCCTCTCCTCCTAATATGATTCTCTTACAAACATGCAAAAATCAATAGATATAGAAAAGAGAAAAAAAAAATTCATATATAGATATATACACATATACATAGATATACCTCCGTATATATACACACACACATACATATACATATTTATATTAACTCAGCCTAACCTTTCATGTCATTATTATCACAATTACTCATTATACCATGGTAAAGATAGGAGAAAGAAGATAAACTAATATACAAATTAAATATATTGAATTGGCATTTCCCATAGATAAACATAAACCATGTCAAAGGACTTCTTCCAATTCTCCCTCTTTAATATTCCCCTTCAAGAACCCCCATATATAGCCTCTTCTCCATTTAATAACCCATCATTTTCTCATGATATGTTTGTCCTACAGCTTATGTGGAGGGTGGGGTAAAAAAAAAAAAATTATAAACCCCTAGTGTCTAGATTCCCCTTTTACCCCTCTTCTCAAATATATTAATCAAGTAGAATTGTAGTTCCTAGTTACCTACATTGCTCCCTTACCCTCAACCCTTGTCTTATTGTGTCCTTATTCTCACTCTCCTATTACCTCCCTTTTGCTCGTGATCTTATAGATCTATAGATATATAGTGTGTATTTATTTATTTTTGTGTTCTTATATATATATATATATATATATATATATATATATATATATATATTCTCATTATTTCACCTACTTCCCTTTGTGCATTCCCTCCCTTTCTCCTCCAATTTCTCTCCTCCAATTTCTCCCCTCCCCTTTATATATTCCCACCCTTACCT
The DNA here is from genome assembly GCA_029206835.1 of Rana muscosa. Taxonomy (NCBI): domain Eukaryota; kingdom Metazoa; phylum Chordata; class Amphibia; order Anura; family Ranidae; genus Rana; species Rana muscosa. The sequence goes on along the minus strand of CM055118.1, from coordinate 557,401,794 downwards.
TCCCCCCCAACTCCATTACGTGAAGCTGATCGTGTTCTATTTAGTGAAGAAAAAAAAAAAGAACCCATAACATGGGTTTATTTGTAATAATATTTAGTGACAGGAAAAAAAAAAAAGGGGGAGAACCCCAAACATGGGTAGCGGTATAGCAATAGTTACCACCCGCCATATTCCCTCACAATCTCACCCTAAACCCCACAATTATTCATCAATCAATTGTCCCCTTAAAAAAAAAAAAAAAAAGGAACACACACATCAACCATAATGTTCCCTTCTTCCCCTTTCCCACCCCACAATTCTTTAATTCGGTTATATATTATGGTATCATTATTTTATGGTATTTGGGGCCCTGAAAAAAAAAAGGGGGGGGAGGGGTATTACCCCTTCTTCCCCTTAATTTAATTCGACTAGACCTCTCTATAATTGTCCCTGACATGATTTTAATTAATTAATTGGGGGTATATATTCCCTCTAACCCCAACATAACCAACATAACAATTTGTTTTACCAATTTCAATATAAGTTCCAATATAAAGGGCTCTATCTAAAAAAAAAAAGAGAGAGAGAGAAAAAAAAAAGAGGGGAGGGGGGGAATTTACCCACGTCGTATCCTCTTTCTATATTACTTAATTTTTTTTCTCTCCATCCCTCTCTCTGATTGTGTATTCTGCCCAGATCTCTTAGGGTCCCTCTTATTCCTCATCTGCTTGGGATATCGGCGGTGTCCTCCCAATGTCAGTAATACCTCGCCGTATTGGACCCGGTATAGGTTTTAACCAGTTGGGGATCGGGATAGCGTCCATCTCCAGGAAAACAAACAGTCCTGGTAAGTCCGTGGGGCTAGATATAAAAAAGGAAGCAGGACCCTTCTTCACAGTTAATGCAATCGGAAATCCCCATCTATATGTATATCCCTTTTGCCTGATCTTATCCAGTAATGGGCGCAATAATGCTCTCCGTTGCAATGTAGCTCTGGATAAGTCAGCTAATATTTTTACTGGGGTTCCCTTAAAGTCAATGTCTCCTGCTTCCCATGCCCTACGGAGGATCATCTCCCTGTGGGGGTAATGTAACAAGCGACATATAACATCTCTGGGTCTTTTTAGGTCTTTAGAGCGAGGTCCCAGGGCTCTATGTACCCTTTCAAACTCCAATTCTGCTGGGGTCACTGAGACAGCTAATTGCTGGCAAATTGTCAAAACCACAGATTGTAATGACTCCTGACCTGTCTCCTCTGGGATTCCCCTCGGCTGTAGATTATTGCGGCGACTCTGATCTTCAAGCTGTTCCAAATGTAATTGTGATAGTGAGACTTGTAGGGCTTGTAGATCTTGCGTCTGCTCCAACTGGGATACTCTTTTCTCCAGGTTAGTTGATGATCTTTCACCTATAGAGACCCTCTCTGTAAGCGCTTCTACCTCCGTTCGGATAGCTTGTATATCTCTGCGATGTGCTTCCTCCACCCGGAGGATTAGTGCCTCCATATCAGCTCGAGTGGGAAGCGCCTCCATATCTGCTCTGGTTGGTAGAGCCTGGATGAGAGCTCTAATGTCCCCTTCCCCCGGCATAGATGGTCTAATCGCCTGCTTCTCCTGCAGGCTCAGCTGAAGGGGGGGACGGACTGAGGTTTCCACCGCCGCCAAAGAAACCGGAACCAGAGGAGCCGTCATAGCTGGTTCTATGTGGATAATGCTCTGGGTTTTTTTTGCTCGGCTCCGTGCAACAGCAGATCTTGTACCCGGGAAATGGCTCTCTATGGTAGCAATGTCTGAACGGGATTTCGCTGCTCTCTGAGTACGCTTCTCCTCTCCCCATCCTCTGGTGCTCATACCGGGATAAGCTACAGCATTACCGGCCGCTCAGCTGGAGGGTATTAGGAGCTCCGTTTGTGTCTGACCTTACACCACCATCTCCTGACCACACCCCCCATTTCCCTTTTTTAATGCTTAGATGAACGAACAGCGACTAATTTGGTCGCTGTTCTTTCTATCTATGACAGTGCGTCCTTGGCTGTGTTATCGGCCTAGCTTTTTGCAGATCTCTCCCTCCCCCATGTTAGGCAGCCTACTTCCACACTGATAGGCATTCTGGGGAGTTGAATCAGCGCTAATCGCCAGACGGCTGAGCCGCCCAGGTGAAAGCGTTCTCCTCCCCTCTGTCTGTCACTGCCTCATTTAAAGTCCCAAAAAAAACAAGTTAACTTATTATTGTTGCATTTAATCTCATCAATCTTGAAGTTTGTAATCCCTACTACACATTTACTTTTACTGAACCCCAGAGGTGCAGAGTCAGTACAGGAATCGCTACTTGCAGGCACAAAGGTACCATGGGAAATATAGTCCTTAGAAATTGATAGTAAACCGCAGAGTAGAAGCTGCAAAGCATGCAGGGAGTCCTGGAAGTTTTGGAAAGAGATGTTCCTTAGACAGGCAGCACTCGCATCCACCATTCTCATTCCTCTATCCATCAAAAAACGAAGTCTATGGCCAGCTTTAGGATTCTATTTAAAACGTATTCGCTGTCTCTCTCTCTCTCTCTCGCTCTCTCTCTCTCTCTCTCTCTCTCGCTCTCGCTCTCGCTCTCGCTCTCGCTCTCGCTCTCGCTCTCGCTCTCGCTCTCGCTCTCGCTCTCGCTCTCGCTCTCGCTCTCGCTCTCGCTCTCGTAACCTGTCTTTTGCAGTCATACAGTATGTAACATTTTTGTCAGATTGTGTTTTTCCTGTAGAATGAGTGTCCAGTCATTCACAGGAAGACTCATTTTTATGAATGAACACAAGGCTTCCTGATTGGCTGAGGTGGCGATTTTGATGTCATCCACCCGCCTCTCCATCTCGGCCACTCAGGAAGAAGGAAGCCTCAGCGCTCATCCCGACCTGATTTTGTTCTGAACAGAGGATGGGAAGCCTCTACAACACTGTATGTAGCTAAGGCTACATACAGTTTATGCAGCACTGACAACCGTTGCATTGATTCATTTGGGCCAGCTTGGTCCAAAGTCATGGTATTCCTTGAGTTGCAATGAACATTTGTTGGTCTGTGGAAGCACAATGATAATGTAGACTGTTATCTTAGCTTCGGTGTCTCCATGATTTAGCTGTAATGTTAACAAATTAGCCAAATGTGTTACTTTTAACTGAACCACCTTGGCCTTTGGATTAGTCACATGATTGTTGTCAAGTTAGTGTGTGCTTTTTGTTTTGTTTTTTTGTTATTTTTTATCAAACATGTTATACTTGCCCTGCTCTGTGCAGTGTTTTTTCAGCCCTGATTGTGCTCTTCTTGGGTCCCCCCATCGGCGCTCTGGGCACCTCCACCCCCCCAAGCCGTTTGCTATAGGGGCACTCTTGCGTTCTTACTCTCGAGCCCTGCTTTCTATGTCCATAAGATGCAAAGAGTGTGGCTCAGCCCCGCCCCCTGCTCACTGGCTGTGATTGACAGCAGCTAATGATGGGGCGACCCAGGAAAGCCTTGGCTTTTGTGCACATTGCCAGATTGGGCTTGGGCAAGTATTGAGGGAGTTGAATGCATGAGGGTAAGAAACCTGCAGCCTTTAGAACCACTTTAAATGACAGGTGGAGGTATATGTCTATTACTGGCAATCTACTCACATTTTTTTGCTGGAAAGATGTCTGATGGTTATGAAAGCAGAGGCACACTTTGGACAATTGAAAATACCACACAGCAGGGAGAAGGTCTTTTCATGCAGCTTAGCGGGAGACCTTGAAAATCCATAAATCCTTTAAATAGGGTGCTTTGGGAATGTCTTAAAGAAGAATGCAACATTACAGAACAGTATGACTTAACCCTTTTATTACATCAAACATTCCACACACAGGTAACTAATACGTGTTTTTTATTTTATTTTTTTTCACCTATAAAAATACAAAATCCATTTTGGGCTAACAGACCAACACTTTTGATCAACTCATTTGTTTTCTGGTTGCAGATGAACCAATGTTGACATCCACACATTCAATGCATTTGATTTTGCAGCATTTGACCCTAACCGAACATTGACTTTGGCAACATTTGTTCAACCGCAGTGTTCACATTTAACTCAAGAACACTTGATCTGTGTCGGTGATTTATACATGCTGTAAAATATAAAGTAGCATCAATATTCCCATCGCACGCTTTCCTGGATAAGGAGTAACGGGTGCTGCAGCAACAACCAGCTGGGATTGGAGACCTCAAAGATCAAATGCACATATTTGCCAGCACAACACGGATCATCAAATACGAGGGCATAGTGCAACGTTTCGCAGCCACGCAGGACCCCTTCGTCGGGCATGTGATGATCGCTTCTGTGATGGACATAATTTCCCGGTGTTAGATCAGTGTGCTGGGATATTGAAATCCTTATCTCCGTGACACAGCGGGAGAAGCCTGCTGTCTGATCCAGGCACTGGTGAGCAGCCGGCCCCGGTATTTCAGATCCCTGCTCTGTACGACATTCAGGCAGAGAGGCGAGGGGGAGGGAGTGGAGGACTCTGACAGGGGTGCGCCTTGATGATCGCAATTCAGCCGTTCTCTGCATCGATGCTGAATCGCGATGTATCGATTTTAAACAATTCTTTCTCTTATCGTCCATGGACTGACACAGCTCTAATACTGTAAATTTGTGGGTATATGTCCCTGCTCGCAGGAGAAGATCTAGGCAGAATGTTAGATGTTAGACACATACATTCTAGAACAAAACCAGAGCCGAACAGCCCCGCCCAGGGGGGCGGTCCCTCCAGACATAACCCTCCTACCAGCAGCCTCAGTTTTTTTTCTGCCTAGCAGAAGGAGAAGACGTGGCTCTTTCAGGAGCCAGTCTCCTGGAAGATTTTATTTTTAAATTTTATTCCTTTTGGGAATTTTATTTTTGAGACCTTCCATCAACTGTCGGCTGGGCAACAGGTTGGGTACACTGGTATCCTCGTAGTCTTCCCTGTCCGACCATCGAGCGTGCTGATCCTCGCCTTGTGTGCGTGGGACTCAGTTCATGACATGCCCCATGACTCCAGGGGTGGCAGGGTGGCTTTTATGCTCCCGTGGTTCTCTCAAGATTGAACAGTACCATGCTGTATCTTTCGCGGTGGACAGGGCCGACAGCTACTCAGTACTACTCTGTGATGGGTCTGTCTGAAACAAGCCAGTGGGTCCCTCTGGGATGGGTATGTCTCTCCTGCTGCAGGTGAGTACATGCTGGCTGTGTTTCTCTATATGGGGGGTTTCTCCCTGTTATGCTGCTCTCTGCACCCTGTACTGGCGCTGTGCTGTGTGGGGGTACTTGGGGGTCGCTCTGGCCTGGCGGGGGGCGTGTGTGTGTGTGTGCGTGTGTGTGTGTGTGTGGACGCCATTAGCGCTGTGTGATGTTTTAAACTGCGCTCGGCGGCCATCTTGCCGTGGTTCAATGGCGCAGTAATGCGGACATTTTCTTGGAGCCGCAGCGCTTTCACTTTCGGCCTCTATCGCCGCTGCTGCAGCGCGAATCTCCTCACACACTCTCCTCACACACTCTCCTCACACACTCTCCTCACACACTCTCCTCACACACTCTCCTCACACACTCTCCTCACACACTCTCCTCACACACTCTCCTCACACACTCTCCTCACGCTTCACTCGCGCGGTTACATACAGCAGAACTGAGCGGTCCTTATAAGGGTTGGTGAGTCCTCTGGGTATCCCCGCCTCAGCGCAGCCAGTGGGTGGACTGTATTATTCACTGTAATTGTGTATGAGGTCTGAGGGTGGCAGGTATGGAGTCTGGTTCACCTGCTTCCCCACACTTGACAGAGGCAACTGGCAGTGCTCCTGCACCTGCGGTCCCTATGGACCAGTTGTCGGCAGTCTTGGAATCATTCCTTGTCAGGATGGAAGTGGTGTGCGAGCGCAAGGGAGCTGTAAAGCGCCCCCCTACCCACACATTCTCCAGTAGGGGAGTGCTCTGACTCGGATATGGGCCTAGCTACTGCTGCTCAGGACCCTAGCTCTGATGATTTTAATGTTTTTGAACAGGACATTCCCTGTGAGGAAGACCCCAGTTCTGAACCAGTAACTGACAGGGTGCTTGTGAGTGAACTCATTGATGCTGTGAGGGATACTCTCAAGCTAAATGATGCGGCTGAGGGGGGACGGACGTCTTTGCAGGGTCACAGTTCAGTGGACTTCCCGGATCTCCGACCGGTGGGTGTGCGAGGTGGTCACCTCGGGATACAGGATAGAGTTTCGCTCGTGGCCCCCAAACAGATTCTTTCCCTCAAACCTCCCTGGCCCTTTTTGGGGGCTGTACAGTATTTGCTCAGGTGCAGAGAAATTGTGCCGGTTCTGTCACATGAGAGGTTTCAGGGGTTTTACTCGAACCTGTTTGTTCTAAAGGACGGGGTCCGGCCAATCCTGGACCTCAAGGCCTTGAATGCCTATGTGAAGGTTCAAAAATTCCGGATGGAATCCAATCGCGCGGTGATTGCGACCCTCCACCAAGGAGATTTCCTGGCGTCCTTGGATATCGGGGACGCTTACTTGCACGTCCCAATCTGCGCACGTCACCAGAGGTTTCTGCGCTTTGCCATAGGCAAAGTCCACTATCAGTTCGTGGCTCTTCCCTTCGGTCTAGCATCGGCACCACAGGTTTTCACCAAAGTGCTTGCCCCGGTTCTAGCTTTGTTGAGACAGCAAGGAATTGTTATCGTGGGATATCTGGACGACCTCCTTCTAAGAGCAGAAACTGGCTCAGAATTGGAGGAAAATGTGACAGTCAGCCAGACCCTCCGGGACTTCGGGTGGCTTCTGAACATGCAGAAGTCGGTGCTAGTCTCGACTCAAGGTTTGGTGTATCTGGGTCTGATCCTGGACACTTTGGCAGCGAATAGGTTTCTACCCGCGGAAGTTACTGACACTTCAGTCGGCAGTGCGGGTCCTGACGGCCCGAAGATGGTCGTCAATCCGTTTCTGCATGAGGGTCCTGGGACTAATGGTGGCCTCCTTCGAGGCGGTCATGTATGCCCAATCACACACTCTCGGGCATTGCAGAAGGGAGTTCTGTTTGTTTGGGACAAGTCCCCGTTGTCATTGGATCTTCAGATCCAGGTGAGTCACTCTGTCAAGGCGTCCCTGACGTGGTGGCTTCGATCCCTGGCTCTTCGGGCCGGGAAGTCGTTCCTCCCCATCCAGTGGATGGTGGTCACGACGGACGCCAGCCTGACGGGCTGGGGAGGAGTTTGGGGAGTCCTGTCATCACAAGGCCTCTGGACTCCGGACGAATCTCGTCTCACAATCAACGTTCTGGAATTGCGAGCGATAAGACTGTGTGTGTCTCTGCGTGGTCGAAGAGACTACAGGGTCGCTCGATCAGAATTCAGTCAGACAACGCCACGCCGTGGCGTATGTCAACCATCAGGGGGGCACTCGGAACTTGGCTGCGGCATCCTAAAGTGGGCGGAAAGAAGCGTGCCGGTGCTGTCGGCCGTCTACATTCCGGGCGTAGAAAACTGGCAGGCGGATTATCCGAGTTGCCAGTCCTTGGACCAGAGGGAGTGGTCCTTGCATCCGGAGGTGTTTCAACTCCTTTGTCGGCAGTGGGGCACACTGGATGTGGACCTGATGGCATCTCGACTCAATCGCAAGGTGTCGGTTTGTGGCCAGGTCCAGGGACCCCTGGGCGGATGCCTCGGACGCGTTGGTGGCGCCGTGGGGTCAGTATCGCTTGATATATGCTTACCCTCCACTGCAGTTGATGCCTCGTCTGCTGCGCAGGGTAGCGGCCGAGGGAATTCGGTGATCCTCATTGCCCCGGATTGGCCTCTGCGTCATTGGTACGCCGATCTGGTACGTCTCATCGCCGACGTCCCTTGGCGACTGCCCATGAGGGAGGACCTTCTGTCTCAAGGTCCTATCTTTATCCTGCTTTACAGTCTCTGGTTTTAACGGCGTGACTATTGAGAGCCAGGTGCTGAATGACCGAGGCCTGTCGTATTTTGTGATTTCAACCATGCTTAGGGCACGGAAGTCTTCTAGAAAGATCTATCACCGTACCTGGAGAGCTTACTATGTGTGAAGAGCTAGACTGGCGTCCACGGACGTACTCTGTCCCCAGAATCCTGCGGTTCTTGCAGCGTGGTGTAGCCCAAAGGCTGGCTTTGAGCACTAGTAAGGATCAGATTTCGGCCTTGGCCGTTTTCTTTCAACGACCTCTAGCAGGTCATTCTTTAGTTGGCACTTTTGTGCAGGGGGGTTCGCCATGTGATTCCCCCTGCCAAGCCCCCGCTCCCTCCTTGGGATCTGAACTTCGTGCTCTCAGTTCTTCAGGAACCTCCTTTTGAAAATATCAGAGATATTCCTCTTAACCTTGTCTCAGGTGGCTTTCTTAGTAGCCATCACTTCTGTTAGACGGGTGTCTGAGTTGGCAGCTCTGTCATGCAAGTCGCCTTACCTGGTCCTCCATAAGGATAGGGCGGTGTTGTGCCTGCGACCGTCTTTCCTTCCAAAGGTGGTTTCGGCCTTTCACCTTAATGAGGACATTGTCGTTCCGTCCTTGTGCCCTCATGCATCGCATCCTAGAGAGTTTGCGCTTCACATTTTGGATGTGGTGCTTGCCTTACGGGTGTACCTGTCTGCTACTGCTTCCATTCGGAAGTCTGACTCACTGTTTGTGTCTGTCTCTGGTCCAAAACGGGGCCAAGCAGTTTCATCTGCCACCATTTCTAGGTGGATCAGACAGACCGTTATACAGGCCTATGCCATTAAGGGGCGGGTGCCTCCCTTTCTGGTTACGGCGCATTCCACTAGGGCAATTGGTGCTTTTTGGGCTTTCCGACATCCCGACGAGTGTGCAAGGCGGCGACCTGGTCGTCCGTTCATACCTTTTCTAAGTTCTATAAGGTTGATGTGGCTGCATCTTTGGATGCTTCCTTTGGCCGCAAAGTGCTGCAGGCCACTGTTTAATGTTGCAACTCCTCCGTTGAGGAGCTCTGCTTGTTTAGAGTGAAGTTTTGGTTGTTCCTTTACTACTGCTCCCACCCTTCTGATACTTCTTTGGGACTTCCCACACGTTTACAGTATCCAGCTGTCAGTCCATGGACGATAAAATAGGATTTTTGTACTCACCGTAAAAATCCGTTTCTCTGACGTCCATGGACTGACACAGCACCCACTTTTTTTTTTCTAACATTCTGCCTAGATCTTCTCCTGCAAGCAGGGACATATACCCACACGTTTACAGTATTAGAGCTGTGTCAGTCCATGGACGTCAGAGAAACGGATTTTACGGTGAGTACAAAAATCCTATTTTTCCACACCCCTAATTAGTATACATGTAAATATTGCTTGATATCTGGTTTAACTGTGAACTGTTTGCTTTAAAATGCAGATTTGTTAAAGTTTTAAAGTACATTTCCACTTGCAGCAGCCAGATTGGCACAACACCTACCTTTTTTATATTTGTAACACCCATTCACATAGCATACCAGAAAAAGAGATGTAAAAATTGCAGCTTACCTTTTTTTTAGATGCTTTTTTTTTTTCCTGGAACTTCCAGCAAGGAAATCTCTCACTAGTTTTCTTTGAGGGGGCGGGGCAGCTCTGTTTGCCATACTTAGTCCTGTCTGTACTGTGCAGGCAGATATTCATTATCAGTTGTAACTAGATTTTGAACACTTTCCTAACAAAGGGTTAAAGGTTTAAACCAGCCTTTCTCAACCTTTTCAACACAGAGGAACCCTTGAAATAGTTCTCCGGTCTCGGGGAACCCCTGCTAAAAACTACAGATCTACAATTCATGAAACCTTAGTGTGATGGTCAGTGGGAAGGATGGTCCTTACACTTGTGGTCATTGGGAAGAATTACCCTCTTACAGATGGCTAAAAAGATCAATGGTGTCAGTGGGAAATTATCTGAGAGGCAGAAATTGCCCAATGCTGAAGGAACCCCTAGCAACTTCTGGAGGAACCCTAGGGTTCCATGGAACCCTGGTTGAGAATCACTGGTTTAAACTGTCGACTTGCATTGTATGTTATTGAGTACAAACCTAGGATGGACTCGTTCTTAAGGTGGGTGCACACTATAAGATCGGGCAAACAATCGTCTTGGTTTCCTCGATGCTTCAAAGCAAAGCATTTGTAGGTATTTTGTTATGAATTCGAACACATAACAAGCCCATAGTGAGATTTTCTCAAATCTAACTGTGTGTACTTTAAATATAACCACCTTCACCACCACCTTCACCACCACCTTCACCACCACCTTCACCACCACCTTCACCTTCTGAATCTAAGGAAGCAACTTTCAGCTCTGAGGAGAGCCAGGAACGTACCCGGCAGGGGCCAGTACAGAGGCGGGTGGAGACAAAGGTGCAGGCACTGTAAAAGAGTAGATGGGTGACAGGAAGGATAGAGGGGGAAGTTCCATGGAGGCCGCTCCAGGGCTGGAGCATCCCAATAAGTACGCTCCATTGAGTGAGTGACATTGGTGAAACCAGTCAGGAACCAGTACTGCTGGAGCTGAGGGACTCTCCTAGCTGCCAGGGGAAAGAACTCTTCCAGTGAGAGGGGGGGGGGGAGCGAAGGGAAAGGATAGACAGATTCTGGTGGTAGGGGGGGAACTCAATTCTTAGGACAGAGAGGGAAATCTGTGACAAAGACCTGAAGCGCCGAACTGTATGCGGTCTACCGGTTGCTCGGGTTCGGCACATCACGGATATGGTGGACCAATTACTGGACGGGGCTGGGTAAGACCCGGCTGTCATGGTGCACATTGGCACCAATGACAAAGTGCGAGGCAGATGGAGTGTCCTTAAGAACGATTTTAGGGACTTGGGAGCTAAATTGAGGAAAGGGACCTCCAAGGTAGTATTCTCAGGAATACTACCGGTACCTCGAGCCACACCAGAAAGGCAGAAGGAGATTAGGGAAGTAAACAAGTGGCATTGGAGCTGGTGTAGTAGGGGTTTGAATTCCTGGAGGACTGGGCCAGTACTAGAGAAGTGATGGACTGCACCTAAATGAGGAGGGTACAGAACTGCTGGGAGTGATTTAAACTAGGCGATGGTGGGTAACCAGAGGTAAAGATGGTTAGCACGTAACATATTCCAGAGGGTAGTATTGGGGGAATTAGTGATAGGTTGACTAAAGCACATAAACCCAAGTTAAGTATAGTAACAAGTCCTAGTTGAAATCTCGGAACACCCAATAAGAGGATAGTATGCGACGTGGCATGTTCACCAATGCCAGGAGCCTGGCGGACAAGATGGATGAACTAGACATACTGTTGTCTGAAGAGGATTTGGATTTTGTGGGAATTTCAGAGACCTGGTCAACAGCTATCATGATTGGCTGGCAACCATTGAAGGGTATACCCTATATCGCAGGGATAGAGAGGGTAAAAAAGTGGGAGGGGTATATCTATTCATATATCATACGGTACAAGTGAATGTGACATCACTAACGGAGCTGGGGAGAAGGTGGAATCCTTTTTGGTTAGCTTCATCCCTTTTTGGAGCTCTAAGGGGAAAAAATACTGGGAGTATGCTATAGGCCCCCTAACCTAAGGGAGGAGGGGCAGACAGACCTGTCACAATTTTCATTAGCAGCAAGCATGGGAATTGTTCTCATAATGGGGGGATTTCAATTATTTAGACATAGACGAATGCGTACTTCCCTCCGCCCAGTCTAACACTCGCTAGTTACTAAAATGTCTTGCAGGACAATTTTCATGGGTCAGATGGTAGACTCACCAACTAGAAATAAAGTGTTACTAGGTCTACTGATTACCAACAATACAGACCTGATCACAGAAATGTGGAAATATGGGGCAATTTAGGAAACGGCGATCACAGGTCAATTGGCTTCAGTATGAATCACACAAATAGGAAATATAAGGGAAATACAAAGACACTGAATTTCAAAAGAGCCAACTTCCCTAAACTATGAACCTTGCTAGAAGGCATAAATTGTGATAAAATCTTAGGAACAAAGAATACGGAGGAGAGATGGGTTCACTTTAAGAGCAAATTAAATAAGGGCATTAGCCAGCATTTTAAAAGTGCGAACAAAAGTCCTGGATGGCTTAACTCCAATGTAAAAAATGCATATAAAAGCAAAGGAGAAGGCCTTCAAAAAATACAAGGTCGAAGGATCATTATCAGCATTTAGACTTTATAAAGAATGCAACAAGAAATGTAAAGGTGCAATTAGGGCGGCTAAGAGCAATAAAGACACATAGCGGAGGAGAGCAAAAAAAAAAATCCCAAGAAATATTTGAAGTATGTAAACAGTAAAAAGGAGGACAGCCCTCATTAGTCCCATAAAGAATGAAGGACATCTGGTTACAAAGGATGGGGAGATGGCAAAGGTAGTCTTCACAAGGGAATCTGGCTTTAGTAATCCAAAACTGCAGTGTTTATCCTCCTGACACATCACAGGAAGCACCCTCATGGCTAACAGAGGACAGAATTAGACTTGGGAAACTTAACATTAATAAATTCCTGGGACCGGATGGCTTGCACCCAAGGGTACTTGGGGGAACTCGGTCAAGTAATTGCCAGACCGTTATTCATCTTTACTGACGGTCTACTGACTGAAATGGTACCAGCAGATTGGAGAAAAGCCAATGTAGCACCAATATTTAAAAAGGGCCCAAACGACATCCCTGGGAATTAGACCAGTTGGCCTCACACCAAATAGTATGCAAGCTCTTGGAGGGGATAAGTGACTATACACAAGATTTTAGTAATGACAACAGTATCAATGGCATTGATTCGTGAAAAAAATTGCTCTTGGCTTACCGATCTATTAACCTTCTATGGGGGGGGGGGGGGGGTGAGTTGTCTTTGAGAATAAAGGAAGGCCCGTAGACATGGTGTATCTGGATTTTGCAAAAGCATTTGACCCAGTTCCCCATAAACATTTACTGTACAAAATAAGGTTTGTTTTCATGGACAATAGGGTGAGTACAAGGATTGAAACCTGGCTACTAGGGCGATTTTCAGTTGGTGGTGATAAATGGAGTACTCGGAATGGTCCGGGGTGGAAAGTGGGGTCCCTCAGGGTTTTGTGCTGGGACCAATACTATTTAATTTGTTCATAAATGACCAGGAGGATGGGGGTAAAGAGTTCAATCTCTGTATTTGCGGACGATGCTAAGCAGGGCAATAACTTCTCCGCAGGATGTGAAAACCTTGCAAGAAGATCTGAACAAATTTTATGGGGTGGGCAACTACATGGAAAATGAGGTTTAGTTTAGAAAAATTTAAAATCATGCATTTGGGTGGCAAAAATATTAATGCAATCTATACACTGGGGGGGGGACGACGACCTCTGGGGGAATCTAGGATGGGAAAAGTACCTGGGGGTCCTAGTAGATGGGCTCAGCAATGCCAAGCTGCTGCTAACAAAGAAAACAGAATATTGGCATGCATTAAAAAGGGGGATTAACTCCAGAGATAAACGATTCTCCTGCTCTACAAGACTCTGGTCTGGCCGCACCTAGAACACTATCATTAGGATCTGTGTTTGATGTAGATTTAGACTTGCGTTTTAAAGGAGAAGGTCACCTTTTTTTAAAAATCTCAAATGTTTGCTGGTTAAAAAAAAAAAGTGCATTTATTTTATTTTTTATTTGCAGCATGTAAAGAATTGCACCCACAATCAGGACTCTTACAGACACGTCCATATATCTGTCTGCTCATATGTTCAGGCAGATACACACTGACAGGAAGAGACCATGAATTACCAGAGCGCTCAATAGCACCATGGTAGTTCATTGACCTACAAGCCGACAGCCGCAAAGGCTCAAAAATGCATTTTATTGCCCCCCCCACAGCACTTCCTAAATGAAGCTCATAAAAATATTTACAATTGCTCTGTGAAATCTTGTGGGCTGTTATACAAACTGAAGCCAGTGGGAGCAGGGCCTAAAACTGCTAGCACAAATCTTATTGGGCCGAGATTAAATACTGGCATATCCTATGCAATTGCAGGGGACGCTAAAGCCTCCTGACTTTTTTTTTTATATATATAAATGCACTAACAAATCTATTTGGATACGGCTTATCTGAGATCTAGTTTTGCGCTTATTTTGTAGTTCATTTTTGAGTAAATCTGCAGTGATGGGCCGTGCTTGTGGCAAAGTGTATGGCCTTATATTAATGGATTTTATCAAACTGGAGCAGACAGAATCTGGAGCAACTGTGCATGGCAACAAATGGGCTTCTATCTTTAGCTTGCTCTGTTAAGCTTTGAAAATGAAAAATAGAAGCAGATTGGTTGCCATGCGTAGTTACTCAAGGTTCTGGCTGCTCTAGTTTAGAGATATTGCCATGTATGTATATAGGGTTATATTTATTTTGTCTTGTTTTGTAGCAAAGGCAAGTCTGGATCCTTTGAGAGACCGGAGTCTGTGAGTACAACTGAAGCAAGGCTGAGGATGGAAGGAGTAGAGTTTAAGGAAGAATGGCAAGATGAAGACTTTCCAAGGTAATTGTAGATCATTTTTATACTAAAAAATGTATCTATTGTTTGCATATGTAGGAGTATTTTATTTTAATGTCTTTAGTGGAAATACTGTGTTTATTTTTTTAACTGTTACTTGAAGTTTTCTCTTTTGTCAACATTGTTCATGAATGATGTATTGTTTTAATTGATCTTCCTTTCATTGCAAGAATGGGCAGATGAGTCGGGTCAGCATTTCACACTGACAGGACATCAATGAACTACCAGAGTGCTCAACAGTTCTGTGGTAGTTCATTGAGAACTGTAAGGCGACAGCGGCAAAGACTGCCAGACCTTGTAGTTTTCCATTCACAGAACTCTGTCAATGAATGACGTGGGGCCGCACTCTTTTCACATAGTGACAGCTGGTACGGGGAACTTCTCCTCATACTGCTGTCATAGAGAGCGCGGATCGCCGAGCCACTGCAGGAGCGGGAACATGTTGCACCCTAAAAATGGGTGAAACATGTAGCATGTTCCCAAAGGTGAACTTATCTTTTTTAAAGTGGTTTTATACCACTTAAATTTTATTTTTGTTCCCTGCAGTGTAAAGTCATAATGTGCTAGTTAGGGGTGCGCATCTTCACTGGTCTAACAATTCGATTACAATTATTCTGTCCACAATTCGATTCCGCGATGCATCACGATTACTGCGCAGGATATTCTTTACATCTAGAGGAAAAACGGAAAGGCTTCTTTGCCGTAAGAGCTGTAAAAATGTGGAATAGACTGACTCTCACAAACTAGTTCTGGGCTGCTCAGTATACTTTGGATGGGATCAGGGGCGGAGGGAGGGATGGGACCAGGAACAGAGTGGTGGGATGAATGGGATCAGGAGCGGAGGGATGGATGGGATGATCAGTGGCAAAACAGACACCCACCCCTCAGAGAAACGGAAGACATCTCTATCACAGCCATGAGCCCAACCCCCCAGTGATGCAGAGACCCCCATCACAGGCAGCCTTCTCTCTCCAGAGACAGAGTCCCCAATCACAGACCTACTGTACCCCCATCATAGAAATCGCCCATAGAAAAAACTACCCCAGTCAATATTGGGTACCTGCTTATAACAGTAAATGGTTGCTGAGTGAGGAGGACAGGCGTCCGCATCCAGTATCCAGGCAGTCAGTGTTGCTTGGGGCTCCCATGGCTGTCTGGCTGTAAGATGGCGCCACTGAACACGGGCGGCTGGGGATGACGTCACAGTGGCAGCACCCAACTAGGAGGGGGCTTTTTATCCAGCTCCCGCTCCAAGCCACCAATGATTATTTTACCTAAGAGAGGCAGGGTGCGGCGGGATGATGAAATTGCTTATCTTTTGTAGTCCTCTGCATTGATGCTGAATCGCAAACGGATGCGTCGATTCGCCAATCGTATTCAACAGCCTTAGTGCATCGCATACTAGCACATAATGTGAAACTTGCCTTACCGCAATGTCAGTGCTGCAGGGGCTTCTGGGTTCATGGGCTCCGGCACTGTGACTGGCCAGAGCCGCAATGATGTCACTCCTGCGCATGTGCACAGGAGCCGTCGTTCACGGCACAGGGTTCTGAAGGAACTGCACGGGTGGCCGTTCCTTCAGAGCGCATGCACCAGTGCATGTAATGTGGGGGGTTGACCTGGATGTACTCTGAAGTAAATTGGATGTATTTGCCCTTTTCATCTGCCCATCCTTAGGCTCAATGAACGCTGGCTTAAAAAAATGTTGCTTCTACAAGCGTTTTGTGTTCTGCCTGTAGAAGCAACTCTGTTTTCCTGTGTCCATGTTCATTAGGATGTTTGCAGGCATATTTTGAGCTCAAAGTTTAGAGGCAGGAAAAAACCTTCTGGCTTGCGTTTTTTCTGTCTGGAGCTCACTGTCAGAAAAAAGTAACTTGTCTAGACATTGTACAAAAATGCTCTATAAGCGTTTTTTACTCCGAAGAGAAGCCTTTTTTTAAGCCCAGTGTGCATGGAGCCTTGGACTAATCTGGAGCTTCCGATCATGTTCACCTGAAAACGGACAGGCAGACCTGATCGGGATGCTTGTGTGAAAGGGGCCTTACTGTTCTTTGCACCTATTTTAGATGTGTTGTGCGACATGTATGTATTCAGCCCATATTCACAAGGTCCTACTGGTATTTATTGCTGTTATAATGTAAATAATGGTAAGAACTGCTGACATAGTCGGTTGCTGCGTATGGTTTTATGATGAAAGTTGTCCTATATTATTATCCAGACCACTTCCAGAAGATGACCATATAGAAGGGGATTACTTGTCTGGAACAGATGGAGAGGGCAGACCAGGTAAGAGTGATTTACCTTTATAAATTTATACAGAACATCGGTATGCTCATAGTTTAAAGATCATTCAATTCAAAATCAATCCAGTGACTTAAGAGATTCATAAATAAGATATAAAGTTTATTCCCATATGTATATTGGATCTGTTTTCATATTTAGCTAATGTTTCTGGTAAATAGGATTTTCAGGTATTTGGTAAACCACAAACCAAAAATTGTATTTCTCTTTTCGTCCATGGACGGACACAGCCTTCTTAAAGGGGTTGTAAAGGTTCGTTTTTTATTTTCTAAATAGGTTCCTTTAAGCTAGTGCATTGTTGGTTCACTTACCTTTTTCCTTTGATTTGCCTTCTAAATGTTTTTTTTCTTTGTCTGAATTTCTCACTTCCTGTTTCTCCTCACTAAACTTCACACCATCATCTGAGTGGTGTTGAGTCAGCCTGAACAGCTTACTGAGAAGAAACAGGAAGTGAGAAATTCAGACAAAGAAAACAAAGAAAAAAAATATTTAGAAGGTAAATCTAAGGTAAAGGTTGAACCCAACAATGCACTAGCTTAAAGGAACCAATTTAGAAAATAAAAAACAAACCTTTACAACACCTTTTAAGTCTTGACAGTTGGGTTATGTTCCTGTTCATAGGAGAGGACTAGGCAGACATGTTGGATATTTCAATACACGTTACTTTAACAGAGTTGAACAGCCCTGCCCAGGGGGCGGTCCCTCCAGACATAACCCTCCGCCATGCAGCCTCAGGTTTTTTTTTTTTTTTTTTTTGCCTAGCAGAGGAGATGGACGTGGCTCCCTTTTGGGCCCAGAGTCCTGAGGATTTTTTTTTATTTATTTTGTGATTCTTCTATCAACAGTCGGCTGGGCGACAGGCTGGATATATAGATCCTTGTTGTCTTCCCAGTCCGGCCAGTGAGCGAATAGACGTTGGGTCTGTCACGACTCCAGGGGTGGCCGGTGACGTTGTGCTCCGGGGTCCACATATGACTGGGCTGCTTGCTGTCGCAATCACAGTGGACCGGGCCGACGGCTACTCCGTACTGCTCGGTTGTAGGCCTGTCAGGAATGCACCAGCAGGTCCTCGTTGGGACGGGTAAGTACAGTTCCTCCTGCCTCGGCGGGTGGCAACAGCTGGGTGTTCCTAGGAATAGGGGGTTCTCCTGTCCTCCCTTTCCCTGCTCTGTCACCTTTTACTCCCTCTGTCCTAACAGGGCCAGGGCTGACTGCGACCGGGCGTACCTGTGGGGACTCCAGGTCCTGGTGGGGGTCCGGGGGTGTCGGGGCCTGTTTCTCTGTGGGGGGATACTCTGCTCCGGGGTATCCATGCTGGGCCTTCTCGTCCACATCGTGGTGCTCAGGCACCATTTTGGCTGTGCCGCCGCCATTTTCGGGGTGTGTTTTTTTCTATTGCATTGATTTGCCCATTGGCGGCCATCTTGCCGTTGCCGCGCTATGGCGCAGTAGTTATTGCGGCGGCCATTTTCTTGTGGTCGCGCCCTTTCCTTCTCCCTGAGGCGTCCGGTGGCCATCAATGGTGGAGGTTTGGCCTCTAGTGCTGGCTCCTGGATGGGGCAGCACGATTCTCCTCACAGCTTCCTCACTGTTTCCTCACACACTGCTTCTAGAGCAGCATGGATAATACAGTGATACACAGTCTTAGTGTATAGAGGCGGGCAGTGGCACTGAGCAGTCTCATTCTGGGCTGGTGAGTCCCCTGGGTGACCCCCCCCCCCTGGTCGGTGCAGCATGGTGGGGGGACTTTATTCATTAATTTTTGTCTAGTCCCTGAGAGCTTTCTGTGTAACATGAAGTCAGTATCTGAGAGGCAACAGCAGAGCCCCTGCACTTGTGGTTTTCCGCCATATCCTAGGGAATGCTCGGACTCAGACAGGACCACCGGTCTGAGGTGTCAGAGGTTGCCTTTTACCTGCAGTTTGGTGCTTGCTTCGGCAGCACATATACTCAAATTGGAACGATACAGAGAAGATTAAGTGCCCTTGGCGCAATAGTTTAAACATACACAATATGTTTATACACAACACTGGATACATTCACAGTGTATGTATGTATGTATTGCTCTGTGTCTGCGTGGGTTTCCTCCCACGCTCTGACGTGCGCGCCTTTGGCGCCATACACAGTATAAACGTACACAATATGTTTATACACGACACTAAATACATTCACAGTATATGTATTATTACTCTGTCTGCGTGGGTTTCCTCCGAGTACTCCGGTTTCCTCCCACGCTCCAATGGTATGTGTGCCTTTGGCGCTATGCACAGCATAAACATGTTCAATATGTTTATTCACACATACTAAAATACCTACACGTGTGTATGCAGTCTGCGTGGGTTTCCTCCGGGTACTCCGGTTTCCTCCCACGCTCCAATTGCACGCTTTGGTGCAATACACAGTATAAACTATGTTTTTACAATCAGCACTTATCAATGTAGTAGCTGCTGGAACATCCACTGGGGTGTCAGTTTATTTTAATTTTTTTGGGGTCGCCTTGACCGACCTGCTCTATATAGGTTTTTAAGGACTGGGGATTGCCGCAGAGGTCCTTTTTGGTCCCTCAGCGCACAGCGGTCCATTATTCCTTTGTAGAGCATTTAAAAATATATATATATATATATATATATATATATATATATATTTTTTTTTATGGGGTTTTTCCCATGAAGTTGACCCCCTGGTATCAGGGGTACCACTATCCCGATAGGGGGACACCTGCCTTTAGGAGGTGATCAGGAGCAGTGGCTCGGACCGTGTTCACCCCGCTGATGTCAGCGTTGCGCCCATTAGTGGCTGCGTCTCTGGTGTCTCTGACACTCACTGAATGGGCATAACTTTTGTACCAGACAGTGGAGGAGCTTCAGCTTCCTCTAAAAGTTGTGACACTGGCCGACCAGCAGGTGCGCCACATGAGGGGGCTGATATACTGGTCCGCTGACCGATTTTCTATGTAAGCTCTGACAGATTTGCCTTTCAAAGGCTAAGAGTAGAGGCGCCCCGTAAGCCGGGACCTTCCTTCCCCAATATATTGCGGTGTTTTTGAGGGTGTCATACCCATACCGCCGCAGGTCAGGTTTCAGGGATTCTACTCAAATCTATTCATGGTCCCAAAAGAGTACGGAGGAGTCCAATCTTAGGCCTCAAGGCCCTTAATGCTTTTGTGTAGCCTTCCGTTTTTTCCAGCCACGGAGTTTGTGAAGTGGTCTCTTCATACAAGATTGATGTTTTCTTTCTTCTTAACTGAATGGTTTCTTTGCCCTACCGTCTCGTCGGACTGCCCTAATGGGGCAGTTCAAGACTTGTTGGGGATTCGGAAATTCAGGATGGAGTCGGTTCGCTCCATCCAGGGGACCTTCTGGCGTCCCTGGACTTCAGGGACGCGTGCTGGATCCCCATATGCGACAGGCACCAGAGGTTCCTGCGTTTAGCGGTCAAGGGGAACCGCTATTAATTTTATGACTCTCCCTTTTGACCTAGTGGTAGCACAAAGAGTTTCACCAGGGTGCTCGCCCCGATTCTAGCCTTGCTGAGTCAGCGCGGAATGGTCATCGTTGGTTCTTTGCATGGTCTTCTTATATAACCTGTTTCCAGGTTAGAATTGGAGGAAGACGTGTCTATAGTCAGTCAGACTCTCCAAGACTTCGGGTGGATGCTGTACCTCCCAGTTGTCGGTACTAGTTCAGACTCAGCGCCTTGAATACCTGGGGCTGGCTCTGTGCTCATCAGAGGCAAGAGTTTTCTGCCTCCAGTGAGGTTGCGGATGCTCCAGGCTGCAGTGAGTTGGATCTCACGATGGCCTCCTTCGAGGTAGTACCGTTTGCCCAGGTCCACATTTTGGAGGGGAGATTCTGTCCTATTGGAACACATCCCCATTGTCTCTGGATCCTCAGATTCACGTGAATCGCCTAGTCGGGGCCTCTGACTTGGTGGCTGACATTCCCGGCATTTCTGTCCGGGAAGTTTTTTTCCCTTTTTTCTATTGAACTGTGATTACGGTCCAGCCTCACAGGCTGGGGGGGGGGGGGGCTGGGGGGTCCAGTCGGTCTAAGGTCGCTGGACGAATCCAGTCTGCCGGTCGATGTTCTGGAACTTCGGGCAATTAGGATATATCTCTTTGTAGTCATGGAGACTAACGGGAAGAAGCGTGCCGTCTGTCGGCCGTCTACATTCAGGGTGTAGATCTCTAACTGGCGGACTATTTGAGTCGCCAGTTGCTGAACCAAGGGCAATGCTCGTTCCATCCGGAAGGGTGTCTACACCTTTTGCTGGAGGTGGATGTCGGTCGTGGACCTCCTGGCTTCTCGACTCAATCACATGGTGTCGAGATTCGTGGCCAGGTCCAGAGATCCCTGGGCAGATGCGTCAGACGCGTTGGTGGCCCTGTAGGGTCAGTATCGGCTAATTT
Source organism: Rana muscosa (assembly GCA_029206835.1). Lineage (NCBI taxonomy): Eukaryota > Metazoa > Chordata > Amphibia > Anura > Ranidae > Rana > Rana muscosa. The sequence goes on along the minus strand of CM055118.1, from coordinate 557,380,615 downwards.
ATGCCTATCCCCCACTGATGTTGCTTCCTCGTCCGCTCCTCAATGTGCAGATCGAGGGGATCCCGGTGACCCTAATTGTTCTAGATTGGCCCCGGCGTCCTTGGTATGCCTGGTGGCGAACACACTGACGGCTGCCAATGTGGGAGGACCTTCTGTCTCAAGGTCCCATACTTCATCCTGCCTTACAGCCGCTGGCCTTATGGCATGGCCATTGACAGCCAGGTACTAAGGGACCGGGGTCTTTTCGGTAGGGCTAGGAAAAAATCGATTTTAATCTTGAATCGAGTTTTGAGTTCAAATCGATTTTCAGATTTGAAGAAAATCGTTTGTTTTTTTTGTTTTTTTAGATATACCGTATATACTCGAGTATAAGCCGAGTTTTTCAGTACATTTTTTTTTTTTTTTTTGTGCTGAAAATGCTCCCCTCGGCTTATACTAGAGTTACCTTTTTGCGCCTAATCTCCTGGAAATTTAGGGACCCGGTCCTCTGGCCCCCAAATTTGGCACACATGTAGCCCCACTCCTCCTCTACAAGTGTGCAAAGTTTTTTGTCCGGGGGACCTACAGCCGGGGAGCACCGATTTTTCAAACTCGGGCACCCCTTCCATAAACTCCAATGTTAAACGGTAATTTCTCTGGTGACTTTGGGGACACAGTACTGACCAGTCATAGGTCCCCTGGACCCAAAACTTGGCACACATGTAGCCCCATTTCTCCTCTATAAGTGTGCAACGTTTTTTGTCTGGGGGACCTACGGCCGGGGAGCACAGATTTTTCAAACCTGGGCACCCCTTCCATAGACTACCATGTTAAATGTCAGTCTAGGCATGGGCACAGTGAGGCATGGACACCCTAGGCTTATACTCAAGTCAATACGTTTTCCCAGTTTTTTGTGGTAAAATTAGGTGCCTCGGCTTATATTCGGGTCGGCTTATACTTGAGTGTATATATGTATATGTATGTATGTGTATATATATATATATATATATATATATATATATATATATATATATATATATATTTATTATTATTATTATAATTATTATATATTTTTTTTTTTTTTTCCTTCAGAGTTTCCATAGCAGGAATGGCACTGGGCGGCGTTACCCCAATTACATCTACTCGCCGCAGCCGCCGTGAGTAGATGTAATGTAACACTAACCGCAAGCCGCCGTCTGCCTACCTGATCAGCGTGTCATGCAGACAGACGGCGGCCATTGCAGTGTTCAAAAGCCGCGCCTCCCGAGTCCTCGTCGTCTGTGATAGGCGGAACACTCAATTTCACAGCAGGCAGTGTTCAGCCTATCACGGACATCCTCTCATTCTCGTCTGTGTTATGAGGATGAGCAGATGTCTGTGATAGGCGGAACACTGAATGCTGGGAATTTGAGTGTTCAGCCTATCACAGACGAGGAGGAGGAGCGGCTTTTGAATACTGGCATGGCCGCCGGTGTAGCAGTAAAATCCTTATCCCATGAAAATCTGCATCAGGTACGGGAACAGTGATTGAAGCATGGGCACAGTGAGACACGGGCAAAGTGAAATTCATCTAAGAGTAACCTCTTTTTGTTGTTTTATTAGCTAAATCCAAATACAGTATTAATTTGGATGTTTAACAATCTTTGTTGCACACTGACTTTGCAGTTAGAGAAAGGGTTTGCCTTTGCAATTTTGTTTGTTGATGCACTTTAATATTAAAAAAAAATCGAATCGTTAATCGATTTTTTTTATTTTTCTTTATAAAAAAAAACGATTTTTTTGGGGGGGGGGGGGGGGGGAAATCGCCCAGCCCTATCTTTCGGATTTGGTCATCTCGACCAGGCTGAGGGCACAAAAATATTCCTCCTGGAAGATCTACCATCGCACTTGAAAGGCCTACATCGCCTTGTGCGCAGAGATGGAGTGCCGTCCGGACATTTTCCGTTTCCGGGGTCCTGCTGTTTTTTTGCAGCATGGAGTGGATCAAAAGCTTGTTTTAAGCACCACTAAATGTCAGTTTCAGCCTTGGCTGTTTTCTTTCAATGGCCTTTGGCGTCCCATTCCCTGGTGGGTACCTTTTTTTGTACAGGAGGTTCGACCTGGGGCTTTCCCCAATTAGACCACCTCTCCCTCCTTGGGATTTGAACCTGGTGCTCTCGGTTCTTCAGGAACCTCCCTTTGAGAGCATCAGAGATTCTTCTCTTGATGTGATCTCAGAAGGTGGCCTTTCTAGTGTCCATTACTTCTGTCAGAAGGGTTTCTGACTTGGCGGCCTTGCCTTGCAAGTCCCCATATTTGATCCTCCATAAGGATAAAGCGGTACTACGCCCGCGACCTTCGTTTCTTCCAAAGGTGGTTTCGGCTTTCCACCTGAATGTGAGGACATTGTACTTCCATCCTTGTGTCCTCCGTCTTTGCATCCCAGAGAGTCTGCGCTTCACACTTTAGACGTGGTACGTGCCTGGCAGGTGTACCTGTCTGTCTGCTACGGCTTCGTTTCGGAAGTCTGGCTCGCTGTTTGACGGTGTCAGGTCCACAAAAAGGCCTGGCTGTCTCGTCGTCCACCATTTTCTAGGTTGATCAGGTAGACCGTTGTGCGGGCCTATGCCCTTAAGAGGCGCGCGCCCTCCTTTCCGGTCACGGCGCTCCCAATTGGTGCTTCCTGGGCTTTCCGACATCAAACGTCTCTCCACAGGTGTGCAGGGCGGCGACTTGATTGTCCGTGCACACTTTCTCCAACATTTTTCGAGGATGATGTGTAGAGGTCGACCGATATGGGTTTTTCTCTGGCCGATGCCGATATTTAGAAATTGAGGCGGCCGATGGCCGATTTTTGTGGCCGATATTTTAGGCCGATTTAAAAAAAAAAAAAAAAAAGAAAAAAAAACTCACCCACTCAACTCCTTGCTTACTCCTGTCACTCTAGCACACCCTTGATGTCCTCAGTACAGATGGCACTAGTTGGACCTGGCAGGTGGCACTGGTTTGGAACTGACAGATGGCACTGGCAGGTGGCACTGGTTTGGAACTGACAGATGGCACTGGCAGGTGGCACTGGTTTGGAACTGTCAGATGGCACTGGTTTGGAACTGACAGATGGCACTGGTTGGCATTGGCAGGTGGCACTGGTTTGGAACTGACAGATGGCACTATTGGCACTGGCAGGTGGCACTGGTTTGGAACTGTCAGATGGCATTGGCACTAGCAGGTGGCACTGGTTTGGAACTGACAGATGGCACTAGTTTGGGACAGATGGCACTGGCTGGCAGGGGCGGGTGGCACTGGCTGGCAGGGGCGGGTGGCAGTGGTGGGTGGCACTGATTGGCGGTGACACTGGCAGGTTTCACACTAAGCCGAGTGTAACTGTAACCAGTGCTGGGACAAGGTCATCCAGTGCCCAGGGCAAAGTGCGCCCCCTCGGGTTTCACACTGGTGCGCTTTGGTTTGACCACAGTGCGATTGTATGTGTGATTTACTTGCAGTTGTAGGTGTGCTTCTGATGAATTCTAGTGGACTGTGTGTTTTCTGATTGCGCATCAAAGATGCAGCACGCAAGACTGTAATTTGCTTTCGTGAAAACAGACAGTCTAATAGAATTGAATGGGAGCGCACCTAAAACTCTGGGTAAACTGAATATACAAATCGCACTGTGGCCAGACCACAGCACACCAGTGTGAACCTACTATTAGCCCCCTGTTCTCATTGACTGTGGCTTTGAAATTGTGCGACTTAACCTGAAATCGCACAATTTCAGAGCTGCATCTCCGTGCGACTTTGGGTTGTGACTTTGAAGACATCTGTGTGGCTATTGAAGTCACACCCTAAATAGCAAAAGTAGTGCATGTACTACTTTTTCAAATTTATGCGGCAACTCAAAGTCAGTGTCGCATTGATTTGAACAGTGCCTTGCCGGCAATAGGATGTGACTTGTCAAATTGCTACAATGTGAAGGGGGAGGGGGGGGAGGTTAAGATATTATAAAAGAGAGAATGGTGAGGAGGTTGGGGTGGTAAATGTATGTGCTAATGTCTTTATTAGTGACAAAATGCAGGGAATGTGCTAGGCTGCATGGTGGGGACAGGACAACTATGAGAGCTAAAAGCAAACTGGGATGGAAAGGGTGTAAGATCTGTGTGTGTGGAACTCTGAGCTGAGACAGGACAGGAGGCAGCATAAGTGTAGTGAAGATTTATGGAGAGGACAGCAGATAAGATATGGGAAAAATTAACTAGGCAGGGGAGCGGGGATTGGTGCTGACTTACTGTGTGATCATGCAGCAAGGCAGAGAGCGATAAGTGCGGACGGGAGGAGCTGCCTGGACTGACCAGAGTAAAAGTAACAAGGAAGTGAAGTGATCTGCTACACCGCCCCGCCCCCTCCCCCCTACTCCCGACATCAAGCTGACAGCTTCTCTCTCCCTCTCTCTCCCTCCTCTCTGTTCACACACTCAGCGTGGCACTTGATGCTGCCAGAGCTGCTGAGTGTGGAGAAGAAAGGACAGGAGGGACGGCCAGTGTAAAATATCGGCCTAATTTTGATGATAATCGGCCCGATGCCGATTTATCAAAAATGGCCAAATATCGGCCGATATATCGGCCAGCCGATATATCGGTCGACCTCTAATGATGTGTGTTGTCAAGACTTAAGGAGGCTGTGTCCGTCCATGGACGACAGAGTAAAGGATTTTACGGTGAGTACAAAAAATCCTATTATCTTGCAGCTCACCGGTCATTAGACTGCATCAGTTTTTATTTTATTTTTAGGCTTTTTCCCCTCTGTTTTTTTATTTGGTGATCTGGCCAGGAACACTCCTCCTGTATTGGAGTGCCTCCGTTCTGGATGAACGAGCACGGGGGCACAGCAGACAGCTGCATTGGCAGTCTGGTGGGAGGGGAGTGTTGGATGCACTAGCAGATATAATTGCACTAACATTTTGAAGCTTAACTCCAGCTAATACTTTATAAGTAGTTACAGCAAACTGCTTGTTTAGTTGCTTTTTGGATAAAGGTTTTACATAAAGGCTGACCATTGTAAGTTGTCCTGTCAGTGTTGGTTACTAAACCCACAACAGTAAAATGAGTCTGTATATGCAGTAAAGCAAGCTTGTTATACTCGCTATGGAACCTAAGGGGTTAATCCTCCACATTGTGTAAAGGCTGTTCAAGTGCCGCTCGTTTTAAGCGGTGCTTTTTGACCGCTAGCGGGGCGCTTTTAATCCCAAGGAAGAGGTTAAAAACTCCCGTGTTGCGGCGCTTCGGAAGCGCTGCCCATTTTTTTCTGTTGGGCAGGGTATTTTGGGAGCACTAAGTACAACGCTCCCAAACCACCCCAAAGATGCTGCTTGCAGGACTTTTCACAATGTCTCGCGAGTGCACCGCCCCAGTTTGAAAAGTCACACTTGAATAAATGGGAGGTGGTTTTCAGGCGCTTTACAATCGCTACTTCTAGTGCTAAAACTCCTTAAGACCGCCTTTGTGTGAAAGGGGCCTTATTGATTGTGTGTGTGTTTTGGGGTTCGAAGTAATTTTTTAGCAAAAAAAATTGTGATTTTTAACTTGAAACCAGCAAGTGTCAGAAAATGGTTTAGTCTTTAACCACTTAAGCCCCGGACCATTATGCAGGTTAAGGACCAGAGGTGTTTTCAGAATTTGGCACTGCGCTGCTTTAACTGGAAATTGTGCGGACAAGCAATGTTGTACCCAAACGAATTTTGCGTCCTTTTCTTCCCACAAATAGAGCTTTCTTTTAATGGTATTTGGTTGCCTCTGCGATTTTTTTTTTTTTTTATTTTGCGATATAAACGGAAAAAGACTGAAAATTTTGAAAAAAAAATTATTTTTTCTACTTTTTGTTATAAGAAAAATCGAATAAACTCAATTTTATGCATACATTTAGGCCAAAATGTATTCAGCCACATGTCTTTAGTAAAAAAAAATGTCAAGCATTTATTGGTTTGCGTCTACAAACTAGGGTACATTTTCTGAAATTTACACAGCTTTTAATTTGACTGCCTATCTAATTTCTTGAGGTGCTAAAATTGTAGGGCAGTACAAACCCCCCCAAATGACCCAATTTTTTAAAGAAGACACCCCAAGGATGAAGAAAATAAAATCTTTTTTGAAAATTGAAAAAAAAAAAAAAGATTTTCTTTCTTCATTTTCAAAAACAAATGAGAGCTGTAAAATACTCACCATGCCTCTCAGTAAATAGCTTGGGCTGTCTACTTTCCAAAATGGGGTCATTTGGGGGGGGTTTGTGCCATCTGGGCATTCCATGGCCTCCGAAACTGTGATGGGCAGTGAGGAGTGAAATCAAAAATGTATACCCTTAGAAAGCCTGAAGGCGGTGCTTGGTTTTTGGGGTCCTGTACGCAGCTAGGCTCCCAAAGAGTCTCACACATGTGGTATCCCCATACTCAGGAGAAGCAACAGAATGTATTTTGGGGTGTAATTCCACATATGCCCATGGCATGTTTGAGCAATATATCATTTAGTGACAACTTTGTGCAAAAAAAAAAAAAAGCATTTTTTCCGCAACTTGTGTCAACATATAAAATATTCCATGGACTCAACATGCCTCTCAGTATATAGCTTGGGGTGTCTGCTTTCCAAAATGGGGTCATTTGGGGGGGTTTTGAACTGTCCTGGCATTTTATACACCACATTGGGAAGCTTACATCCACTCTTCTAACCACTTGAAGACAAAGCCCTTTCTGACACTTTTTGTTTTACATGAAAACATTTTTTTTTTTTTTTTGCAAGAAAATTATGTTGAACCCCCAAACATTATATATTTTTTTAAAGCAAAGGCCCTACAGATTAAAATGGCGGGCGCCATACATTTATCCCCTATTTTGTAGACGCTATAACTTTTGCGCAAACCAATCAATATACACTTATAGCGATTTTTTTTTTTTTTTATTATTGTTGCTCTATTTTTTTTGTTTATAGCGCAAAAAATAAAAACCGCAGAGATGAAAAAATACCACCAAAAGAAAGCTCTATTTGTGGGGATTTTTTTTTTTAAATTTCATATGGGTATAGTGTTGCATGACCGCGCACTTGTTACAAAAAAAATGTTACAGCGCTGAAAATTGGCCTGGGAAGGAATGGGGTTAAAAATACCGTGTATTTGAAGTGGTTAATGATTAATCAATCTGCTCTAGTTTTCCACTGCAGCTCCTAAAGAAGAGCAAAACCCCTCCTATCCTTTAGGCAAGGAGGCTGCCATCTTAGCCTCTGTTTGATCTGCAGTTACCATAATGTTGCACATTTGATAAGTTATGACATCAACTATTTGATGGCTTAGTTCAGTTGAGTGAACAAGAAACTGTGATCGTTACCGTTCCTGACATACCCTGTTTTGGGAAACGGTTAAATCCATGGGTTTAGTTCCATTTTAGGATAATGTTTCATTTTTAGCTGTCACCTCTGTTCTCCTTTTGCAGTAAAGGCCAGGCTAAAAATAGCGCCTGAAAACTGCCTCCCATTCATTTGTGTGACTTTACCCACTTGGGTGGCGCACTGGCAGGCCCTCAGGAAAAGTCCTGCAAGCAGCATTGCTGCGGTGGTTTGGGAGCGCTGTATACAGCACTCCCAAAACGCTCTAACCATTGAATAAATGAAAAGCACTTCGGAAGCGCGGCAACACGGCGTTTTTAACCCCTCCTTTGGCGTTAAAAGCTCCTTGCTAATGGCCCGAAAAGCGTCTCTAAACCGCAACTAAAACGAGCTGCGCTTTATTGCTAATGCAGCTGCGGCTCTGTGTGAAAGGGGTCTCATTAAAGATCAGTAGTGGGGATCAGGAACAACTTCAGCATCTGTGCAATCTAAATAATATAACCAGATCTATACAGGATGCAATACGCTTACTTCTCTACTTCCCTACTTTCATTGGGAAAACATTATAGCAAAACGAAAATATAACTTAAATAATTGCTACAGAAGCTATGTTGTAATTTAATCTTCTTACAAAATTACTGAGGCAGCAAGGGATCGCAATCGTGGGCTATCTGGACGATCTCCGTCTGAGAGCAGCTTCCGTCTCAGAATTAAGGGAGGATGTGGAGATCGCCAATCAGACTCTTCGGGAGTTTGGTGGGGTACTGAATCTCCAGAAGCTGGTGTTGGTGCCGACTCAATGCCTGGAATTCCTAGGCTCGATTCTGGACTCCTCAGAGGGAGGGTTTTTTTTTTTTTTTTCTCCCTTTGGACAAATTGCAGACTCTTCAGACTGCGGTGACACTTGGCGTTCTGCGGGTGGTTGTTGCTGCGCTTTTGCATGCCAGTCCTGAGTCTCATGGTAGCCACCTCCGAAGCGGTACCATATGCTCAATTCCACACCCGAGTTTTGCAAATGGAGAGCCTGTAAAAATGGGACAAATTTCCGTTGTCCCTGGATGGTATAATCCGGATGAGCCGACTAGTAAGGGATCCCTGATCTGGTGGCTGAGGTCTCCGGCCCTTCAGTCCGACGTCGTTCCTTCCCTATCACTGGAAGGTGATCACGATTGGGGCGTACAGCCGACCCAAGGTCGCAGGAAGAATTCTGCCTGACAATCAATGTACTGGAACTTGGGGCGATCAGGCGGTGCCTCTCGGCATGGTCAGAGAGGCGGCTGGGGCGCCCAGTCAGACAACGCCACGGTTGTGGCATATGTCAACCATCAAGGGGGACCAAGAAGCTCGGCTGCAGCATTGGAGGTCGCTCGCTTCCTGCGGTGGGCAGAGCGGAGCATGCCGGCTCTAACGGCCGTGTACAATCTGGGCGTAGAAAAACTGGCAAGTGGACTACCTAAAACGTCAGATGCTGGACCAGGGAGAATGGTCGCTACACCCGGAGGTGTTTTTGCCTCCTTTGCCTGAAATGGGGCACGCCAGATGTGGATCTCCTGGCATATTGACTCAATCGAGAGGTATTGAGGTTTATGGCCAGATCCAAAGATCCCTGGGCAGAAGCGTCCGTTGGGACAATACCAGCTAATTATGCTCCCCCCCCCCCCCCCGCAAAAACGTCTTTCTCGTCTGCTTCGCGGAGTAGAGACCGAGGGGATTCTGGTGATCCTGGTTGGCCCAGATTAGCCTTGGCGTCCCTGGTACGCCAAATTAGTGCGACTGGTGAGGGGTGTTCCTTGGTGACTGCCGATGCGAGAGGACCTTCTGGTGCAAGGTCCTATACTTCATCCTGCTTTACAGTCGCTTGATTCAACGACATGGCTGTTAAGTCAGGTACTAAGGGACCGAGGCCTGTCGGATTCGGTAATTTCTACCATGCTAAAGACACGGAAATCCTCTTCTCTGAAGATTTATCATCGCGCATGGAAGACCTACATCTCTGTGTGGGGGATGAAGTTGTGTCCACGTACATATTCGGTTTCCAGAATCCTGCTGTTTTTTCAGCGTGGAGTGGATCAAAAACTTGCCTTAAGCACCATTAAAGGGGCGGTTTTCAGCCCTGGCTATCTTCTTCTTTCAATGAACCTGGTGGCTCTTCACTGATGTGTACGTTTTGTGCAGGGGGTCGACAAGTGGCCCCTCCGGTTCAACCACTGCTCTTGGTACTTCAGAAACCACCGTTTGAGACCATTAGAGAGATTCCCCTATTGACGCTCTCTAACGGTAGCCTTTCTGGTGGCTACTACACCAGTTTGAAGGGTTTCTGAGTTGGCTCCCTATTTGATCCTCCACAAGGATAAGGCGGTGCTACGCCCGCAGCCTTTTTTTCTTCTTACGGTTGTTTCGGCTTTCCTTCTAATTGAGGACATTGTGCTTCCATCATTGTGTCCTCAGCCGTCGTATCCAAAGAGGTTGCTTTACAATTCCTTGGACGTGGTCCGAGCTCTGCGGGTGTATCTGTCTGCTGCGGCTCCGTTTCGGAGGTCAGACTCACTATTTGTGTCGGTGGTTGGCCCACAGAAAGGCCTGGCGGTCTCGTTGGCCACCATTTCTCGGTGGATCAGAGATTGTGATTCAGGCTTATGCCCTATGAGGGTGGGCACTTCCCTTTCCTATCACGGCGCATTCAACCAGGGCAATGAGTTTCCGGCAACAAATGTCTGTTTCCCAGGTGTGTAGGCGGCGACCGGGTTGTCCGTTCACACTTTCACTAAAAATTACAAGGTTGATGTGAGTGCATCCGCGGATGCTTGCTTCAGCCGCAAGGTTCTGCAGGCGGCTGTTTAAGGTTGCAACTCCTCCATTGAGAAGCTCTGATTGGGTGGAAGTTTGCTTGCTGTGCCCACCCCTCGGTTTTTTTTTATTTTATTTTTTATTTTTTTCCCCATGCTGCTTGGGGAGGTCCCTAATGTGAAGATTTAAGATGCTGTTTCCGTCCACAAACGAAAGAAAATAGGATTTTTGTACTCACCGTAAAATCCTTTTCTCTGAAGTAAATGGACGGACACAGCACCCACCCCTCCTTTTTATGTTTGTACTGCTTTTTGACGAACTGAGCTGCTGAGTGCAGTGTGAGGGGTTATAGCCAGTAGGACCGCCCCCTGGGCGGGGCTGTTCAGCTTTGCTGTTTTTACATGTTCTGCCTAGTCCTCTCCTGATAGGAGGCAGCATAACCCCAATGTCAATGAACTTCAGAGAAAAAAGGATTTTACGGTGAGTACAAAAATCCTATTTCTTTATCGTACACCACGGGACACAGAGCTAGTCATTACATAATAGGTTAAGGGTCACCAGCGGTGATTGGACACTGGCACAACCAATGGAAGACAGTTCCCCTCCATATAACCCCTCCCATCAGGGAAGTACCTCAGTTTTTTCGCCAGTGTCGAAAGGTGTTGGACGCGTTAGGAGGTGCTAAAGGAAAGCTCTACCAAAGAGACCCTCTGGGGGTAAAAGAGCTATGCTTTCGGATCCATCCAAGACGCCTACAAATGAGCTGAATCTGGATGGGATCCGGGCCTCATCCATGAGGCGTCGCCTGTAATGTCTCTCTTCGGAGGACTGGGCTCTAAGATCCAGCACTTTCGCTATTTCGCTATAAAGTCCTGGTAAGAGTCTTGTACAAGGCCCAGGGGAGAGGTATCCTTTAAATAGGAACCCATATCCCTGAAGGTTGGCACACATAGCCCACCGTGAAGGGTGAAGTTTGGTATCTGTCTGAAATCTTTCAGCAGAAAAACCTGCGGCGTGGATAAGGTGAGATTAGAAGGTCCATAACTAGGTTGGGACCTTTTTCAAAAAGTGGATGTCTTCTTTTTTTCCACCACTGGGGGGAGTAAAGAGCTGAATATACTCACCTCACTCTGTTCAGTGTCGGCTTTGGCGAAGTACACTGCTCGTCACCTCCGCTGCTGAGCTTGCTGGGGCACCCCGATCCTCCTTTCGGTGGCCGACCAGACACCTGCAGATGCAGGTAAGTGGGAACAAGGGCTGATGAGAGTCCTCTCTCACTATGGCCACCGCCATAGCGCTAAGGGCCGCGCGCGCGGGAGCGCGCTTTATCGGAGGGGGGGGGCGAAGGCGGGCACGTGGCGCGCGCAGGCACAGAAACGGCGCCAAATTTAAAAGACTGTCAGTGTGAGAAGCACTGCAGCAGCAAGCAAGCTCGTTAGTTCTCTTATTCCTGGCAGAGAAACACAGCAGCTATACAGGGACGTAAGACTCCATGTGGTTGGATTGGGTACTTCCTAGAAGACATCCATGTTATGCATAGTTATGTGTTAAAAGTTGCATACTTAATGTATTTGCTAAACTAAACACGGTAGTATATGCATTTAGGTACCTTGTATTTTGTCTAAACAGTAAGCCTTCCAGGGGAAGTAATACGGACAAAAAGAGATAAGAAAGCACCACCGCCTGAGAGGAGGCTCTAACTGTGCTGACTCGGTACCTTTCTCTCCTGTGTTGCTAAATGCACCTGTTCAGGATGAGCCATTACCTCTGTCAGGTATGGCGGCTTCCCGAGTGAAGCCTGGGCCTGTATATGTCACTGAGGACACTTTATCAGCTGCCCTAAATAATCTGGAGGAAAAAATTGCTACCTTAATCGCTAAGTCCTCTAAAAAGGGACAATAAGCGAAGCAGGTCTCTTCCAGTATTGGACCTCCCTTCAGAAGTACCTGAGGGAGGAGGATGAGGAGGAGGAGGAGGCTACATCAGCAGAGGATGAGGAGCCAGATTTTAAGGTCACAGGTACAATGCTATAGCAGTGCATTTAAGTTAACCTCTGCGGAGGTAACGGAATTACCTGTCTCCTCCCTAGGGTCATTAAGATCCCTGCAAGGTGCATGCTCCTTCCCGGTTCATCCGTTACTAGAGGATCTAATATACGCAAACTGGCAACATCCAGATAAGCGTTTCTCACCTCCAAAAAGGTTTAACATTCTTTATCCTATGGGGGAATTTTTTTTTTTTTAAAGAAATGGAGCCTGCCTGCGGTAGTTGCGGCTATTTCTTGTGTAAATAAAAACCTGACATGTCCGGTGGATAATGTACAAGGGTTTAAAAGATCCTTCTGAGAGGAAGTTGAAATCCTCCTTCCTTTTGGCCGGCTCAATTACCCAACCTGCAGTAGGTATGTGTCAGGTCATCAGCCAACAGGTAAAGCAGGGGCTGAAGGAACTGCCTTCAGAGCAGGCTAGAAATTGGGAAAATTTGCCTAAAGCCTTATGCTTCACAGTGGATGCCATGAGAGATTCTATCATACAGGCATCACGCCTTACACTCCAGCTGGTACAGATGCGCAGAGTACTTTGGCTTAAGCATTGGTCAGCGGAGACCCCATGCAAAAAGCTGTTGGCAAGTTCCCGTTCCATGGCGAACGCCTATTTGGGGAAGATTTAGAAAAATATATACAAAAGATATCAAGTGGTAAAACGACTTTTACCTGAGAGAAAGAAAAACAAGAGATCTTGTTTTAAATGCTCTCTCCCCAGCTCCCGGGAAATCTGACTCCAACCAGTGGCGGCGGCCTGTTTTAGCCGCCCACAAAAGCCAAGGGGCAAGCTCAGAAGAACAAGAAGCCGTGGGGTGCAAGAGCTAATAAGCAAGCCCCCAAAGCCTCTCAGTGAAGGGGCGCCCCCGCTCGGCCGAGTGGGAGGAAGGCTTTGTCAGTTCTGAGCAACTTGGTGGTCAGAAATCCAGGACAATTGGGTAGTATCCACAATATCCTCAGGGTACAAACTGGAATTTCGAGAGATCCCATCTTCTCAATTCCGAGGTTCAAGACTCTCCAAGGATCCACAAAAAAGAGAATCCTTCTTCAAAGGTTTGAATCACTTAATGGCTCAAGGGGTAGTTAGACGTACCCCAAAAAGAGCGAGGTTCAGGTTTTTTACTCAAACCTCTTTGTGATTCCAAAGCCAAATGGAGATGTCAGACCCATCCTGGATCTAAAATCCCTAAATCGGTTCCTGAACGATCGCCATTTTCGAATGGAAACGATCCGATCCGTGGCCGCCACTTTAAAGGGCGGAAAATTCATGGCGCCCATAGATATCAAGGACGCACATTTACACATACCCATCCTCCCCGCTCACCAAAGATTCCTAAGGTTTGCGGTAGAAGATCGCCACTTTCAATTTGTGGCTCTGCCGTTTGGTGTAGCCACCGCGCCCATAGTATTCACAAAGGTGCTAGCTCCTCTGTTAGCAAACCTAAGAACACGGGGCATTGCGGTAACAGCCTATCTGGACGATCTACTAGTAATAGATCAGTCAAAGGACGGATTGGGTCACGCTGTACACACTACAGTAGGATACCTGGAGCATTTAGGATGGATTATAAATTTACAAAAATCCTCTCTCCAGGCCCAAAGAAGGATAGGGTACCTGGGCATGATCATAGATACAGCCCAAAACGGGGTATACCTGCCAGAACCGAAGATACAGTCTCTGAAAGACCTGATCCACAAGGTCAAAGCAAACAAGAGGCCGTCTATTCGCCTTTGCATGAGACTATTGGGAAAGATGGTAGCCTCCTTCGAGGCGGTCCCTTACGCCCAGTTTCATTCGAGACTACTTCAAGGCAATATTTTAGCTTCCTGGAACAGGAAGAGCCAAGCTCTGGATATACCCATGCGCCTGTCCTCACAAGTACGCCACAGCTTCGATTGGTGGCTAGAAGCCAGGAATTTACGGAAGGGAAAGTCCTTCCTCCCAGTGGCCTGGAAGGTGGTATCTAGGGATGCCAGCCTATCGGACTGGGGTGCAGTATTCGAGGAGGCTTCTACCCAGGGAACCTGGGCCAAGACTCAGGGGATCCTGCCCATCAATGTGCTAGAGATCCGGGCGGTATATCTAGCCCTCAAAACCTGGACATACAGGTTACAGGGCTACCCAGTTCGGGTTCAATCCGACAATGCTACTGCAGTAGCTTACATCAATCACCAAGGAGGCACCCGCAGTCGGGCAGCCCAAAGAGAGGTGAACCGGATCCTGGCATGGGCAGAAGAGCATGTACCTTGCCTTTCTGCAATCTTCATTCCAGGGATGGAAAATTGGCAAGCAGACTACCTGAGTCGTCAGCAGCTGCTACCAGGGAGTGGTCTCTTCACCCCGAGATCTTTCAGGCCATATGTCTGAGATGGGGAAACCCAGATGTAGACCTGCTAGCTGCCAGGTTCAACAAGAAATTGGACAACTTTGTGTCCAGAACGAGAGATCCTCTAGCCTACGGGACAGACGCTCTAATAATACAGACGCTCTAATAACTCCATGGAATCAGTTCTCACTGATCTAGGCATTCCCTCCGATCCCTCTTCTACAAAGACTGCTTCGCAGGATCAAGGAGGAGGGAATACCAGTAATCCTAGTGGCCCCAAACTGGCCCAGGAGGCCTTGGTACGCCGAGATTGTAAAAACGGCGATAGGAAGGCCCTGGAAGTTTCCACTCCGACATGACCTGCTGTCACAGGGTCCAGTATTCCACCCTTCCTTACAAAGGCTAAAGTTGACGGCCTGGCTGCTGAGACCCACATTTTTAAAAAGAGGGGTCTCTGGTCCGGCTCTTTCTACGCTCATTAATGCTAGAAAGCCAGCCTCCAGACTCCTCTATCAGAGAGTCTGGAGAGCATACGTTTCCTGGTGTGAATCCAGATGTTGGAATCCTCAGAAGTATGAAATAAGTAGGATTCTTGCTTTTTGCCAGTTAGGAGTGGATATGAATTTAGCCCTTAGCACCATCAAAGGGCAAATATCGGCTCTATCAGTCTTCTTTCAGAGACCATTGGCATCTCACTCCCTAGTTCGGACATTCATTAAGGGGGTACTGAGGATAAATCCTCCAGTTAGGACTCCCTTGTGTCCATGGGATTTGAATTTGGTATTGTCAGTGTTGCAAAAGCAACCTTTTGAACCTATTCGCCATATTCCTTTAATTATATTAAGTAGGAAGTTGGCCTTTCTGATTGCTATAGCTTCTGCTAGGAGAGTATCAGAGCTAGCAGCTCTTTCTTGTAAAGAGCCTTATCTAATTTGTCACAAGGACAAAATCGTACTACGACCCCATCCGGCTTTTCTACCTAAGGTGGTGTCGGCTTTTCACTTGAATCAAGACATTGTTCTGCCTTCCTTTTTTCCAAACCCGCGGACGGCGGGGGAAAAATTATTACACTCTCTAGATCCAGTGAGAGCGGTAAAGGTGTATCTGCAAGCAACCGCTCAGATACGTAAAACAGATGTTTTGTTTATTTTACCAGATGGGCCCAAGAAGGGCCAAGCGGTATCAAAATCCACCATTTCCAGGTGGATTAGACAAGTAATTATTCAAGCTTATGGTTTAAAGAACAGGACTCCTCCTTTTCCTGTTAAGGCGCACTCTACCAGGGCGATAGGTGCTTCATGGGCAGTGCACCACCAGGCTTCGATGGCTCAGATCTGTAAAGCTGCAACTTGGTCTTCAGTCCATACATTTTCCAAATTCTATCAAATAGATGTGAAAGGACATGAGGATTCCGCCTTTGGGCGAAGTGTGCTGCAGGCAGCAGTATAGGGCTTCTGGTCCGCAAGCGGCCTGTTTTGATCTGTGTCTCCCCCCCTTCATATGAGCATTGCTCTGGGACGTCCCATTATGTAATGACTAGCTCTGTGTCCCGTGGTGTACGATAAAGAAAATAGGATTTTTATAACAGCTTACCTGTAAAATCCTTTTCTTGGAGTACACCACGGGACACAGAGGTCCCCCCCTTCTTATGGGAACCTTACTGCTTGGCTACAAAACTGAGGTACTTCCCTGATGGGAGGGGTTATATGGAGGGGAACTGTCTTCCATTGGTTGTGCCAGTGTCCAATCACCGCTGGTGACCCTTAACCCATTATGTAATGACTAGCTCTGTGTCCCGTGGTGTACTCCAAGAAAAGGATTTTACAGGTAAGCTGTTATAAAAATCCTATTTTTTTTATATATATTTTTTATTTTTTATTTTTTTTTGCACACAACCCACACACCACCACAACAGACGCACTAGGCACACAGACGAGGCATTTTGCCTGGTTATGCAGTGAAATTGTGCTGGAGTAGCCGCTCAGTACAGTCCCCCTGCATCTGGTGCCAATGAGCCCCCTTTTTTCTTTTGTTGAGGGGGAAAAAGAAAAAAAAAAAAAAAAAGTGTACGGTAGTTACTCTATAAATGGGACTTGAGGATTGAGTAACGACTGGAACCTATACTGTGCTGAGAAGGACTGTTGACCAGAAAGTTGCTAGGACATATATAGTCACTCAGTTCTATTACCGTATGATGCAGGCTTCAATTTCACTTTCAGTCAGTTAATTTCAGTATGCCTGCTTGAAGAATTCACAATGCTGAAGACTCTCTCATGCCAAGATAAGAAGCTAAAGGCCATCCAGCATGGCATGGGCCTCCCTCAACATGGTCACAGTCATGTTTTACTTGTCCCAAATACCTCTTTAAGGCCACTTTCACACTGAGGCATTTTTCAGGCGCTTTTGGGCTCAAATGGTTCCTGTAAAGTGCCTGAAAAACGCCTCTCCTGCCGCGCACCAGTGTGAGAGCCCGAGTGCTTTAACACTGGACGGCCGCACTCTGCAGAAGATGCTGGTTTATTAATAAAATCCATGAAACGCAACAAAAACACCCCAAAAAAATATAACACAGGAATTAGCTAACGCGTTTCACATCATAGGATGCTTACTCATAGCTATGAGCAAGCATCCTATGATGTGAAACGCGTTAGTAATTCCTGTGTTATATTTTTTTTGGGGTGTTTTTGTTGTGTTTCATGGATTTTATTAATAAACCAGCATCTTCTGCAGAGTGTGGCCGTCCAGAAAATCTTTTTCCCTATTACCTACATTGTGCAGAGCCAGCACCTGTTTGCATTCAGAGTGGGGCGGGAGTATCACATGGACACAGCAGCTTGTGAGCGGTAATTTCTCTTCTTCATTGCTTTAACACTGGAGCGAAGCGCTTGCAGGACAGGAAAAAAGCGTTTCTCTTTCGTCCATAGACGGACACAGCTCCTTTTTTTATTCTTGACCCTTAGGGTTTATATGCCGTCTATCAGGAGAGGACTAGGCAGACATGTTAAACATGTAACAGCGAAGCTGAACAGTACCACCCAGGGGGCCGTCCCTCTGGCTATAACCCCCTCACCCTGCATCTAGCAGCTCATTTTTTTTCTGCCTAGCATAGGAGAAGGACCTGGCTCCCGGTTGGGACCATTGGTCCTGGAGATGTGTTTTTTTTTTTTTTTTGCTTTATTCTACTTTTTTGATCCTGTGATCTACTATCAACTGCCGGCTGGGTGACAGGCTGGATAATATAGATCCCTGTAGTCTCTCCAGTCCGGCCATCGAGCGTGAGCAGACCTTTAGCTACGCGCTGGGTCGGCCACGAAATACCCCATTTGCTGCAGGGGTGGCCGGTGAGCTATATGCTCCGGGGCACACATATGACCGGGCTACTGCTGTCCGAGTTACAGTGGGCCGTGGCCGACAGCCACTCCGTACTGCTCGGGTGATGGGTCTGTCCGGAATGCGTCCCAGTCCCCGCAGGACAGGTAAGTAGGGTTCCAGCTGTTTTTCCAGGATGGAACAGCTGGGCATTCCTGGGGAGGTCGACTAAGGGGGTCTCTCACTCTCTCCCTTCTCTCCCTGCCCCCTCCCTCCTCCCCATGCATCTGTGGTGGCTGGGCCTGCTGTGTACCTGACTGGGAGTGCTCCGGGTCCTGGCTGGGGGCTGCGCTGGGTGGTCCAGGGTCCGCTCTCCGTTGTGGGGTATTGTCTGGTCTGCCATGTGGGGGGCCTCCGCTCAAAGGCCCAGAGTGTTCACGGCCCTTTTCTTTTTACCGCAGAAACGACCGGCGGCCATTTTGAGCCGGCACTATTTTCTTGTAGCCGCGCTAGTTCTAATGCTGAAGCATCTGGAGGCCATTTTCTCGTAGCTTGCGCTTTTTCCTGAGGCGGCCATTTTCTTGTAGCTTCAGCTTAGTTTTGGCCTCTAGCGCTGGAAATGTCTTTCTGAATGGCGCAAACAGCACAGAACACCTCAGACGCAGGAGAATGCCACAGGCAGTGCAGGAGAGAGAGTGGACCGCAGCGCTGTGCAGTACCTGGGTCAGGGTGGTGAGTCCTCTGGGGGGCCCCTCTGGCTGTAGCATGCTTGGAGGGTGGACCTTTTTGTGTACCTTACCTTTTTAGTCCCTAAGTGGCTGTCAGGTGAGTGTGGGTCAGCATGGCGTCAGAAGCTGGCGCTTCTTCCCCCAGACATCCCTGTGATAGCAACCGTGGCCCCTGCACCTGCGTTGCCTATGGACGCTTTGTCGGCGATCCTGGAATCCTTTGTTGCCAGGGTGGAAGCGGCGTGCAGGCGCAAGGGGGGTAAAAACCGCGCCCTCCCCCCCTCCATCTTCTGGGGAAAGCTCTGATTCAGACTCGGGCCTGGCTGTCGCACACAGCCCCTGTTCTGACGTGTCAAAGGATGTGGACCAGGACCATTCGGACAGTGAGGAAGACTCCCTGTCGGGGTCAGCGCAGGAAAAGGCGCTTGTTGGAGCACTTATCACTGCAGTGCGGGAGACACTAAAATTGGAGGATACGGCGGGGGCATCTACTGAGGTGTCGGTCCCTTTTCGGTCCCACAAGCCGGCCCGCACTGCTAAGGTGTTTCCCTACCTAGCTTATTTTTGATAAGTTTATATACAAAGAATGGGAACAACCGCAGAGGGCCTTTTCAGTCCCAAAACGCATGGCGGTCCGTTACCCCTTTGAGGAGAGTCTCCTGAAAAAATGGACATCGTCCCCGATTATGGACCCCCCGGTATCCAGGTTAAACAAGGTAACCACAATTCCGGTAGAGGGGACCCCTGCCTTTAAGGACCCTGCAGACAGGAGGGCCGAGGCGGTGGCCCGATCCATGTTCACAGTGGTGGGGTCAGCATTGTGGCCAGTGTTGGCCATGGCCCTGGTGTCGCAGACACTTACAGAATGGGCAAAATTGTTGCACCACGAGTTGGTAGAGCAACAGGCTTCCCCGGTCTGTGTGGAACTGGCTGACCAGTTGGTGCATGGCCTTAAGTATGTCTGCGATGCGGCCTTAGATACAGCTCCCTTGCTTTCTAGAGCCTCAGTATCTGCTGTGGTGCTACATCGCCTGATTTGGCTAAAATGCTGGTCCGCGGACCAGACTTCCAAGAAGGCTCTGGCGGATTTGCCCTTCCAGGGAGAGCGGCTATTTTGGAGCCTCGCTGGATGACATTATTAAGAATGTCACTGGGGGTAAGAGCACGCTGCTCCCACAATCTAGAAAAGGTAAGGAGCCGCGCCGTAGGCCAGGGCCCTCCATTTTTGCTCAAAAGCATTTTTTTTGTCAGCCCGGGCCCGCAGGTAAGCGTTCCAAGGCCGACAAGGGGCCAGCTGAGGGACAAAAGCGTCCCTGGTTTCGCAAACCAAACAAGCCTGCAAACAAATCTGCAGCAGCATGAAGGTTTGCCCCCGCCCGACTCTCGGGTGGGGGGTCGCCTTCGCAGATCGGTGGGCCTCCCTGCTTTCTGACCAGTGATTTTGCGAAGTGGTTTCATCAGGGTACAAGATAGTTTCTTGTCCACCAAACAGATTTTTTCCCTCGAACCTTCATCTTCTTCCGGCTCGTCGGAACGGCCTGTTTGGGGCAGTGCAGGATCTGCTGATGCGCGGGGTAATAGTACCCGTGCTGCTGCCGGAAAGGTTTCAGGGATTCTACTTCAATCTGTTTGTAGTCCCAAAAAAGGACTGGGTCCGTCCAATCCTGGATCTCAAGGCCCTCAACACCTTTGTAAAAATACAAAGGTTCAGGATGGAATTACTTCGCTCTGTGGTCCCTACACTCCATCCGGGGGATTTTATTGCGTCCTTGGACAGCAAGCACGCATACTTGCATGTCCCCATATACGTCAGGCATCAGAGATTTCTGTGCTTTGCAGTTGGGGACGATCACTACCAATTTGTAGCTCTCCCTTTTTGGCCTGGTGTCGGCACCAAAGGTTTTCACCAAGGTGCTCGCCCCGATTCTGGCTCTGCTGAGACAGCGAGCAATCGCTATCGTGGGCTACCTGGACGATCTCCTCCTGAGAGCAGCTTCAGACTCAGAATTACAGGAAAATATGGCTATAGCCAGTCAGACCCTTCAAGAGTTTGGTTGGGTACTGAACCTCCAGAAGTCGCTGTTGGTGCCGACTCAGCGCCTGGAATACCTGGGCTTGATTCTGGACTCCTCAGAGGCGAGAGTTTTTCTCCATTTAAAATAGTTGCAGACTCTTCGGACTGCGGTGAAGCTGTTGGCATCCCGCATGTGGTCGTCTCTGCGCTTTTGCATGCAAGTCCTGGGTCTCATGATGGCCACTTTCGAGGCGGGTACCGTATGCTCAATTCCACACTCGAGTCTTGCAAAAGGAGATCCTGTCCAAATGGATTGTCAAATCCAGGTGAGCCAGCTAGTCAAAACTTCCCTGGTATGGTGGCTGAGATCTCAGACCCTTCAGTCCAGGAAGTCGTTTCTTCCCTTTCCCTGACCGGTTGGGGGGGAGTTTGGGGCGTACAGTCGACACAGGGTCACTGGACGCAGGAAGAATCCCGCCTGCCGATCAATGTGCTGGAACTTCGGGCGATCAAGCAGTGCCTCTCCACATGGTCACAGAGGCTTCAGGGGACGTCCAGTCAGGATCCAGTCGGACAACGCCATGGCTGTGGTGTATGTCAACCATCAAGGAGGAACAAGAAGCTTGGCTGCAGCATTTGAGGACACTCACATCCTGCGGTGTGCAGAGCGGAGCGTGCCGGCTCTTTCAGCCGTATACATCCCGGGCGTAGAAAACTGGCAAGCGGACTACCTAAGTCGCCAGATGCTGGACCAAGGAGAATGGTCGCTACACCCAGATGTTTTGACTCCTTTGCCTGAGATGGGGCACGCCAGACATGGATCTCCTGGCTTCTTGACTCAATCGGAAGGTATTGAGGTTTGTGGCCAGGTCCAAGGATGCAACAGACGCGTTGGTGGCTCCGTGAGGACAGTATCGGCTAATTTTTGCCTTAACCACTTAAGCCCCGGACCAATACGCAGCATAAGGACCAGGCCCCTTTTTGCGATTCGGTACTGCGTCGCTTTAACTGACAATTGCGCGGTTGTGCGACGTGGCCCCCAAACAAAATTGGCATCCTTTTTTTGCCCACAAATAGAGCTTTATTTTGGTGGTTTTTGATCACCTCTGCGGTTTTCATTTTTTGCGCCATAAACAAAAATAGAGCGACAATTTTGAAAAAAAATACATATTTTTTTACTTTTTGCTATAATAAATATCCCCAAAAAATATATGAACAAACAATTTTTTTTCCTCAGTTTAGGCCGATACGTATTCTTCTACGTATTTTTGGTAAAAAAAATCGCAATCTGCGTTTATTGATTGGTTTGCGCAAAAATTATAGCGTTTACAAAATAGGGGATAGTTTGTTTTTTTTTAAGGCATTTTTATAAAATATTTTTTTTTTTTTTTTTACTAGTAATGCCGGTGATCAGTCATTTTTTTTCGTGACTGCGACATTATGGCGGACACATCGGACATTTTTGACACATTTTTGGGACCATTTTTACAGCGACCAGTGCAATAAAAATGCACTCATTACTGTAAAAATGACACTGGCAGAGAAGGGGTTAACCACTAGGGGCGCTGGAGGGGTTAAGTGTGCCAAGGGGCGTGTTTCTAACTGAGGGGGGGGCATGGCTACTAGTGACACGTCACCGATCTCCGCTCTGATTACACAGAGCGGAGATCGCTGACATTGTCAGTAAGGAAGCGGGGAGATGTTGTGTTTATGTGTAAAAGGACAAGCGCGCAACCACTGACATTGATTAAATAAAAAATGATGAATATATTACTAATAACACACTATGTGAAAAAAAAACACGAGAATATATACTGAATCTCAATAGTGAAAGTGAAATTGTTCTCCAAAGGCAAATATTAATTTAAAAATTAAAATTATAAAGGTGAGATTGAAAAAAAATGTCCACAACACATTTAAATTCCAAAGGTGAAATCCACTTGCTTCATATGGATAAGGGATATCCAAAGGGAGCCTTACTCTATAGATGTTCAGTGATAACAGATAATCTTAAAGCCGCTTACCAGATGGACGGGACCTCAGATCATAGAGGTCACAAAGGCGTGTGCATCAGCCTGCCGGCAGCGATGGTATTCACCTGTTCCTTTATCCCAGGTGGCCTGTCCTCACTCCACCAGGTAATCAGATGTCTTGACACAGGTGTGTCAAGACATCTGATTACCTGGTGGAGTGAGGACAGGCCACCTGGGATAAAGGAACAGGTGTCAAGACATCTGATTACCTGGTGGAGTGAGGACAGGCCACCTGGGATAAAGGAACAGGTGAATACCATCGCTGCTGGCAGGCTGATGCACACGCCTTTGTGACCTCTATGATCTGAGGTCCCGTCCATCTGGTAAGCGGCTTTAAGATTATCTGTTATCACTGAACATCTATAGAGTAAGGCTCCCTTTGGATATCCCTTATCCATATGAAGCAAGTGTATTTCACCTTTGGAATTTAAATGTGTTGTGGACATTTTTTTCAATCTCACCTTTATAATTTTAATTTTTAAATTAATATTTGCCTTTGGAGAACAATTTCACTTTCACTATTGAGATTCAGTATATATTCTCTTGTGTTTTTTTTCACTATTGAGATTCAGTATATATTCTCTTGTGTTTTTTTTCACATAGTGTGTTTAGTAATATATTCATCATTTTTTATTTAATCAATGTCAGTGGTTGCGCGCTTGTCCTTTTTACACATGTCTTTCTCAAGTCGTCTTCCAGGACGGCACAATGAGAGATGACTGGCTCCACCTGACAGGAAACACAATCAATTCAAAGAGGTTAAAGCACCCGCCCCTCCCCGTGCTCCTCAGTTCTTGATTGTGGGAAAAAAATAAACGGTTTCGCTGTGGGGAAACACAGACTGAAGGCCTGGGGCTGGAAGTCCCCCCCCCCCCCCCGGGAGCTGAGCTGAATGCCTGGGAAGCCTCTGGGCCTAGCAGGACTCTATTGTCCGTCCTGGGGGGGTATCCCATTTCTCTTCTCAGGGAGGGCAGTAGAAGAGCCTCCCTGAGCACTGAAGGACCCTAGGTGCTGGGCTGTACCTGGGACTTCAGGGGCCATCTATCCTCCTTCCTCCCCCCTACCTGTCTGGGTGTCCTTTCTGGAGGGGGGGGCTGGCAGGTCCCTCCGGTAATCCCCGCTCGCGCGGGCCGCTCGTTCTATGGCGCCGCTCTATGCAGGAGCGTATGATTGCGGCGCCATCTTCCCGGAGTCTGGGACATTCGTCCTCTAGCTTCAGGGATGACGCCATCACGCGTCGCGTCATTTCCGGTCTCCGGCAAAATGGCGACGGCCGGCGTCTGCTTACCGGCATTAACAGCGGAGGGACGCCAGGAAGAGAGGCGCCCTTTTTCACTCCTCCAGTGCCTCTGCAGTGACTTGCTCATCACACCTAAGCGGCATGGAACATGAGGAGAGGCCGACCACGGCCGCGGCTACAGAGGAGGCCACGGGGTGAGTCAACCCAGCCAGCAGGGGTCATGATGGGGGAGGGTACCCCGACTCTTTCCCCTTGCCTGTCACAGGGTTCTTTCTAAATGCATTCCTGTGTACTCTTACATTGCAGGTGAGGACGTCACTGCCCAAGGGGTTGCCAGTCGTTCCTCTAGAGCCCCTGCCCGCTCCAAAAGATGCGGCAACTGTAATGAGAAATTACCTTCAACCCATTCCAAGCCCTTCTGCTTCAAGTGTATCCAGAAGCTGGCGGGGAAGGAAACATCTCAGGTTATGAGAGACTTTCTCTCTGTCCAAACCCAGATGCTTGCCACCCTTAAGGATTTTCAAGCCTCCCTTAAGGCTAAAGAACCAGAGCCCCAGACAAGCAGGGAGGGCCCTTCCTCACAGGAGAGTTCCTCCTCAACCAGATTAGGGAGAGGACACTCAGAATCCCTGAGAATCCCTCCTGTCTCAGGACTCAGAGGCAGAAGAAGACTCGGAGATCCCTGATCAGGGACTTTCCGATGAGGGCCTGGTAGATAGTCAGGCTGAGGAGGAGGAAGAGGGCTCTAGGTCAGGAAGACACATCTTCTCAGCTGACGACATGGAAGGCCTCCTTGGTGCAATCTATGCCTCTGAAGAAATTCAGGAGCCGACGGAGCAGGTATCTGCACAGGATAGATTGTACCGAGGCCTGGTAAGGGCCCAACTCAGAGCCATTCCGGTTCATCAGACTCTCAAAGATGTGATCCTTAGAGAGTGGAAGGAACCTGAGAGGAAGCTTCTGAAATATAAAACTTGGAAGCGTAGGTGTCCTTTTAAGGGGGAGGATGAGGAGAAATTCTTTAAAGTTCCCAGATTGGATGCCTCTTTGGCACAGGTGTCAAAGCAATCCGACCTCTCCTTTGAGGACGCGGGTAATATCAAGGATCTTATGGATCGCCGTACTGAGACGACCTTGCGTAGAGCCTGGGAAGCCAATGCGGCAGCAATGAGCCCCGCGTTGGCTTCAGCTTGTATAGCTAGGAACGCGGATACATGGATAGCCAAGCTAATAGGACATGTTTCCCGTGTGTCCAAGTCCAGGGGAGTCCTAGACTCTCTACAGGTGATAGGTAGCGCAGTGGCATACCTAGCAGATGCTGCAGTAGAGACCGTGCGGGCCACCGCAAAAACAAGGGCCCTCGTGAACTCGACTCGTAGAGCCGTATGGGTCAAAACATGGGCTCCCATTTGAGGGCTCCCTCCTTTTTGGTACAGGGCTTGATCAAGCTCTGTCAAGATCTACTGAAAAGGGCAAGAAGTTTCCCACCAAACCTAAAAGGGACCAAAAAAGATTTTTTCGAGGCCCCCAGGGTAGAAACCGCTTCTCAAGCAAGAAGCCTGCCGGTAATAGGAAGTGGGGCGTTGGGAAGGATAAGCCGAAAGGAAGTATCCTCTTTTCCAACCAAAAATCAAATGAAAAGGACTTTAAGTGACGTGAGGGTAGGGGGAAGACTTTCCCAATTCCTTTCCAGGTGGGAGAGTATTACTCAGAGCCCTCATATTCTCAACATTATAAGAGAGGGTTACAGGCTGGAGTTTCTTCACCCCCCCCCCCCTCAAAGTTCCTATTAACATTTCTCCCCAGGGGACCCCCTCAAGAAGGCAGGTCTTCTGCAAGACATCTCAGACCTAGCAGAACAGGGAGTGGTAGTTCCGGTACCTGCGGGTCAACGCGGAATGGGGGTCTACTCCCATATCTTCGTTGTCCCAAAATCCTCAGGCAAATACCGTTTGATAATAAACCTGAGACCCCTGAATACCTCTCTGCGTCATAAGAAATTTCGCATGGAGAGCACATACACCCTCAGAAGACTCCTTCTGAAGGAGGTATTCATGGTAACGATCGACTTAAAGGACGCCTACCTACATGTCCCGATCTTTCCAGGACATCAGGCCTTCCTCAGATTTTCAGTCAAGTCTCCTCAAGGGATTCAATACTGGCAGTTTGCTGCTCTCCCCTTTGGACTGGCTTCCAGCCCAAGGGTGTTTACAAAAATCGTAGCAGAGGTGGTCGCCTTCCTACACTTGCAGGGTATATCAATAGTCCCTTATCTCGACTATCTTCTACTCTACAACCAGAGTTGAGATCTCCTCCTCGCAGACCTGGCAAGGTTGTGAGTACCCTGGAATCCCTAGGTTGGATCATAAACAGGGAGAAGTCCTCGATGATCCCGGACCAAAGAAAAGTTTACCTGGGTTTCCTGATAGACTCCCTACAGAGGAGGCTCTTCTTGCCCCAGGAGAAGGCCCAGGGCCTCGTGGCAGCGGTCTGGTCTCTGTTGGAGCCAGGAGAGTTCTCTTTCAGAGACATCATGAGGGTACTGGGTCTAATGACCTCTTGTATTCCTGTGGTCCCGTGGACTCAGCTCCACTCCAGACCTCTCCAACAATTCCTCTTATCCTCCTGGGACGGAACAAGAGGGACATTAGACCACAGAATCTCCATCCCAGAGGTAGTAAGGGACTCTCTGAGCTGGTGGCTTCTTCCTCAGAAGTTGCAGGTGGGTCATCTATGGACTCAGACAGACCCCCTCAGGATAACGACGGACGTAAGCTCCTGGGGTTGGGGGGCCCACTTAGGCGAACTCCGAGCCCAGGGTTCCTGGAATCAGGATCAGTGACACGCCTCCTCAAACTTCCGGGAATTATTGACGGTCGGGGAGGCCCTAAAAGCGTTTGAGGAAAGGATCCGAGACCGGGAGGTCCAGATCCTCTCCGACAATGCGACCACGGTGGCCTTCATAAATCATCAGGGGGGAACCAGGTCTCCCTCCCTGCTGACCTTGTCTCTAGGAATTCTGGGCTGGGCAGAGCTTCGGATTGCCTCTATTACGGCAGTACACATAAAGGGAAGGTACAACATAGAGGCGGACTATCTAAGCCGTCATCGGATTCTCCAGGGGGAATGGGAGCTGAACCCAGAGGTGTTCAACCTGGTGTGCCAACATTTTGGAAGGCCAGAAATAGACCTCTTTGCCCGCAAGGAGAACAGGAGAGTAAGAAGATTCTTTTCCCTGTCCTGGGAGTGGGGCTCAGGGGGGGTGGATGCACTGGCTCAGGTATGGAGTTTTCACCTGGCTTATGCTTTTCCCCCTCTGAGTCTCATTCCAAGAGTCCTACAAAAACTAGGTCTCTCAGAGACCAGACTCATTCTAATTGCTCCTTGGTGGCCCAAGAGAGCCTGGTTTCCTGCTCTACAGAACTGGTCTGTAGCACCTCCCCTCCATCTACCAGTTCGGGTGGACCTTCTTCGGCAGGGACCAGTCTTTCACCCAGATCCCAGCTTCTTCAAGCTGACGGCCTGGTGCTTGAGAGGCAGAACCTGTGGGAGAGGGGATGTTCCGAGAGAGTGATTAACACACTCCTCTCAAGTAGAAAAGAAGTCACCAGACGTATCTACAGGAAGGTGTGGGGAGTCTTCTCTCACTGGTGTCTAGTGAGAAAGGTATCCCAGCAAGAAACTTCGGTCATCCTGGACTTTCTCCAGGATGGCGCCGACTTAGGTCTCGCTACCAAGACTCTAAGAGTACAGGTAGCAGCCTTATCGTATTTTTTGGACAAAAAGTTATCACTGGACCCTCTAGTTAAAAGATTTCTAATGGCCAGGGATAGATTGTCCCCGGTGCAGATCTCTAGAGTCCCGCCCTGGGACCTTGCGTTAGTTTTGGAACAATTAACTAAGGCTCCGTTTGAGCCACTAGAAGATATTTCAGTTAAATTACTGACATTTAAGTTTGCTTTTCTTCTGGCAATTACTACAGCCAGAAGAATAGGCGACATGCAGGCTCTGACGATTAAAGAGCCTTTCTTTAGTTTATTCGAGGACAGAGTTATTCTTAGGCAGGACCCCCTGTACCTCCCTAAGGTAGTGTCAAAGTTTCATAGATCACAAGAAATTATTCTTCCTTCCTTTTGTTCAAATCCACAAAATGAAAGAGAGGCCTCCTTTCATTGTCTAGATGTCAGACGGTGTCTGCTAGCTTATCTGGATAGAGTGGGTGAATTTAGGAAATCCAGCCATTTACTAATTAATTTTTTTGGACAGAAAAAGGCCCAACAGGCATCTAGAGCATCCATATCTAGATGGATCAGACAGACAATCTCCATAGCTTATGACCAGGCTGGTAAGACAGCCCCCGAAAGTTAAAGCTCATTCTACTCGCTCTTTGGCAACCTCCTGGGCAGAAAGAGCCGGAGCTTCGGTTGAACAGATCTGTAAAGCTGCGACTTGGTCAAGCCAGAATACATTCCTAAGGCATTATAGAGTGGAGTTGCTGTCACCTCAGGACCTGTCCTTTGGTAGAGAGGTCCTGCAAGCAGTCGTCCCACCCTAAGGTAGACCTGAAGCTACTTGCTTCTCTCTCATTGTGCCGTCCTGGAAGACGACTTGAGAAAGTGACCAGTTACACTTACCGGTAACGGTGTTTCTGGAAAGTCTTCCAGGACGGCAGGCCTACTTCCCACCGCTTTGGTTGATACATTGGTTTGTATAGAGTTATTTGGGTGTGTGTTTTCTCTCTCGTGCACTGGTGTGGGTCTGTACTTTATCATAACTGAGGAGCACGGGGAGGGGCGGGTGCTTTAACCTCTTTGAATTGATTGTGTTTCCTGTCAGGTGGAGCCAGTCATCTCTCATTGTGCCGTCCTGGAAGACTTCCCAGAAACACCGTTACCGGTAAGTGTAACTGGTCACTTTTGAGTTTTAGTATTTTTAACTTTTTACTTGCAGCAGCACCACATTTTTTGGATCATTTATTTATTCACCGTTTTTTAAAATATACTTTCGGTTTAGCGCAGGTTTTTCCAAACTATATAGATGTTGTGTTTACACTAACATCTCCCCGCTCCATGCCTCCGTGAGACGATCGTGGGGATCTCAGCGGCGAACGAGGCCACGGGACCCGTGGTCCGACTCACGGGGAAGGCAGGGGGGTTGCGAGCGCACTGCCGGCATTTAAAGGGCCACGTACAGGTATGTGATTGTGCCTGTACGAGCCATTCTGCCGACGTGTGTGTGTGTGTATATATATATACAGTGAGGGGTCCTTAAGTGGTTAAGCACCATTTAAGGGGCAGATATCAGCTTTGGCTTTTTTCTTTCAGCAACCCTTGGCGGCTCATTCACTGGTGAGTGCGTTTGTGCAAGGGGTTCGACATGTGGCCCATCCGGTTCGACCACCGCTGCCTCCGTGGGATTTGAATCTGGTGCTCTCGGTACTTAAGAAACCTCCATTTGAGAACATCAGAGAGATTCCCCTTTTGACACTCTCTCAGAAGGTTGCCTTTCTGGTTGCTATTACATCAGTCAGGAGGGTTTCTGAGTTGGCGGCCTTGTCTTGCAAGTCTCCCTACTTGATCCTCCACAAGGATAAAGCGGTGCTACGCCCGCAGCCTTCGTTTCTTCCTAAGGTTGTTTCAACCTTTCATCTAAATGAGGACATTGTGCTTCCATCCTTGTGTCCTCGACCATCGCACCCAAAATAGGTTGCTTTGCATTCCTTGGACGTGGTCCAAGCTCTGCGGGTGGTGTATCGGTCTGCTACGGTTCTGTTTCGGAGGTCAGACTCTCTGTTCGTGTCGGTAACTGGTCTGAAGAAGGGCCTGGCGGTCTCGTCGGTCACCGTTTCTCGGTGGATCAGACAGATCGTGATTCAGGCTTATGCCCTAAAAGGGCGGGCGCCTCCCTTTCCTGTCACGGCGCATTCAACCAGGGCAATGGGTGCCTCCTGGGCTTTCCGACATCAAGCGTCTGTCTCCCAGGTGTGTAAGGTGGCGACCTGGTAGTCCGTTCACACTGTCACTAAGTTTTACAAGGTTGATGTGCATGCATCTGCGGATGCTTGCTTCGGCTGCAAAGTTTTGCAGGCGGCCGTTTAAGGTTGCAACTCCTCCGTTGGGGAGCTTTGGTTGTTTTGGGTGGAAGTTTGTTTGCTTGCTGTTCCCACCCCTCGTTTTTTTGACACTGCTTGGGGGCGTCCCTAAGGTCAAGAATAAAGGAGCTGCCTGTCCATGGATGAAAGAGAAAATAGGATAGTTGTACTCACTGTAAAAATCCTTTTCTCTGAAGTCCATGGACGGACACAGCACCCACCCCTCCTTGTTATGTTGGTACTGCTTTTTGACGAACTGAGCTGCTAGATGCAGGGTGAGGGGTTACAGCTAGAGGGACTGCCCCCTGGGCGGTACTGTTCAGCTTTTGCTGTTACATGTTTTAACTGTTTAACATGTCTGCCTAGTCCTCTCCTGATAGACGGCATATAAACCCTAAGGTCAAGAATAAAGGCGCTGTGTCCGTCCATGGACTTCAGAGAAAAGGATTGTACGGGGAGTACAAAAATCCTATTTTTTTTCTTTAATGTTAACGCCGCCCCAGTGTGACAGTGGCCATGGTTTCAGCTCTTGGCATTTGTTGACTGGCTAAGCATGCCATTGATTTAAGATTGGTAGAATCTGAAATATCTCTACATTTCAAAAGTATTGTTCAGATATAGTGCCATTGTGGTATTTTTTAGGCATAGTGCCATTTGCGATCATTTAGATGTATGAAGATTTGTTTTAATCTTGAATGTTTCAGTAACGTTGCATTCAGAAGAGTGGTGGACTGCATCTTGCAGACACATCTCACTGCTTTGAACTTCCTGAGCAGGTAAAGAGGCTTTGCTGCACCAATAACAGACCCCTTCATATATACATATGTATAGTATATATTGACCCCTTCATATATAGTTTGTATTAATAAAACGAATTAAGCTGCGTTATTGGTAAGTGCTGACATGGACATTGATACATGGGAATACCAGTGCCCATCCTGCACTCTGAGTTACACAGAGATGAATGATTATTATTCATTTTACAAGGCCTGCCTAGTTTAGGAAGTACAGAGCAGTGAGTGCCGTGTAGTTACTGAGTTCAGATTTTTATAATACCTAATTTTTCCTCTAATTCTTTTCAACTGTCTCTTGTTTTGTGTACCCATGTTTGTGGACCCTGTGTCTGTCTGCTTTAGCTTGGACTTTTCCAGTGCTGGATCAGTCAGTTTATTGTATTCCTTACTCAGCATCTCGTAACTCACGCAAGTATCTACCTCCTAGCTATATTTGCATGTTACTTGGTCTGCTTGTCTATGCCTGCTGATTTTAACCTTTTTGTGGTTGCTCCCTTCGTCTGCACCCCTTTGATTCATTTGTCTTCAGGACAGAATAAAAGATCATATTATTCACAATTTGGCCTCCAAGCAAAATGCAGATTAGTGCCATTTAACTACCTTGCTGAAAGGATATCTGTGGTGGTTTTATTAATGTAAACTATTGTCATGGCAGACCTTGGGGGTTGCTATTGCTGATGTCTACTGAAAATGCTAGTTGTTTCTTTTGTGTTGACCCTTTTGGCATCAATGCTTTCTGATCTGATTATGTGTAACAAGTATGCCCTGTATGTTGGTACTTTTTACTCGCATGCTTTGTTATATGAATGTTCTGGGTTAATGATTTGAAAAGGATTCAAGCCAGAGACAGCCAGTCAACTAGCAATTTTCAGAAGATCGGGAATGGCGGCCCTCCTTTTTTTTTAAAGCTTCACTCCAGCTATGGTTTTTATTGCACAATTACATTCCAGGTTGAACCAATGTAAGGAAACCTATTCCATGTCTATGGGACTGCTGTGGAAGCTGAGAATCTTTGTTGTTTATTGCTTCTGATTCCTGGGCTGAGTGGCCACCCTTCTGCATAGTGACCGCAGGGTTATTCATCTAGTACAGTCGCCATTCACAGAACGTATTTGTTTTTTTCAATAATACAAGGTGTTCTCTGATTGGACAAGACTGAGGAGTGGAGCAGTGATGTCATGATCTCTGTTGTCCAATCAAAGAATGCCTCTCGGGACAGGACCCCGAATACCATGGTGATCATTTTTTGCAGCACCAACTACTACATTGATTCTCTACTTCCACAGCAGTCCTATAGGAATGAATTATGCATTCTAGCAGTGGTCCATGCTGGACCAATGTAACAGTGCAATAAAAACCGCACCTAGAGTTCAGCTTTAAGTAGAAGTTGATTAACTGGTCATAAATCTCTGGTTGTGGAAGGGAAACTAGAGTGTTCAGACAACACCGGAGCAGACATTTTATTATTTTTCAGGATTTGTATAGCACCAACAGTTTGCACAGCACTTTACAATATAAAGGGAGACGGTACAATACACATTTGAATTCTATGCAGATCACATCATTTGTGAACAGTAATCTGAATCTTGGTGCTTCTAGTCCAGAGTGTTATCCCCTTATTCACACTTTAGACAAATTGTCATTTTTAGCCAGTCACAACCAGTGAGATTTTTCTAGGCACAGCAGTACATATACTCTGAAATGGTTGGTCGGTTAGATATAAAACCTTCATATTATATAGCGGCTTCATTTATCAAGTATGGGGGAAAAAAATACTTTTCTCTTATCGTCCATGGACTGACACAGCTCTCATACTGTTTACGTGTGGGTATATGTCCCTACTTGCAGGAGAAGACCTAGGCAGAATATTAGATGTTAGAAACATTCTAGAACAAAGCCAGAGCTGAACAGCCCTGCCCAGAGGGGCGGTCCCTCCGGACATTACCCTCCCACTTGCAGCCTCAGTTTTTTTCTGCCTAGCAGAAGAAGACGTGGCTCTCATGAGCCAGTCTCCTGGAAGATTTTACTTTTAACTTTTTTATTCCTTTGAAGGTCTCAAAAATAAAATTCCCAATCAACTGTCGGCTGGGCAACAGGTTGGGTACACTGTTATAATCTTCTCTGTCCGACCATCGAGCGTGCTGATCCTCGCCTTGTGTGCGTGAGACTCGGTTCACGACATGCCCCATGACTCCAGGGGTGGCCGGGTTGCTTTTATGCTCCCGCGGTCCTCTCAAGATTGAACAGTACCTGTCTGTATCTTTCGCGGTGGACCGGGCCGACAGCTACGCAGTACTGCTCTGTGATAGGTCTGTCTGAAACAAGCCAGTGGGTCCCTGAAAGGGACGGGTAAGTAGTCTCTCCTGCTGCAGGTGAGTACATGCTGGCAGTGTTTCTTTATATGGGGGGTTTATCCCTGTCTCCCCCCCTGTTATGCTGCTGTCTGCACCCTGTACTGGTGCTGTGCTGTGTGAGGGTGCTTGGGTGTCACTCTGGCCTGGCTGGGGGCGCTCATGTCTGTTTTAGTGGAACTGGGAGAGGAGCAGTGTTCTGGTGTGTGTGTGTGTGTGTTTTTTATTACTGTGTGCGCCATTGGCGCTGTGAGGTGATTTGAAAACCGCGCTCGGGGGCCATCTTGCCGTGGATCACTGGCGCAGTAATGCATGCGGCCGGCGGCCATTTTCTTGAAGCCGCAGCGCTTTTAGTTTCGTTTTCGGCCTCTATCGGCGCTGCTGACGGCGCGAATCTCACATTCTCCTCACCCTCTCCTCACGCTTCACTCGCGCTGCAGCGCGGTTTCATACAGAAGATCTGAGCGGTCCTTACAAGGGTTGGTGAGTCCTCTGGGTATCCCCTCCTCAGCCTCAGCGCAGCCAGTGGGTGGACTGTACTATTCACTGTAATAGGTGTATAGGGTCTCAGAGGGTGGCAGTATGGAGTCTGGTTCACCTGCTTCTCCACACTGTCTGAGGCAATTGGTAGTGCTCCTGCACCTGCAGTCCCTATGGACCAGTTGTCGGCAGTCCTGGAATCATCCTTGTCAGGATGGAAGTGGTGTGAGAGCGCAAGGGAGCTGTAAAGCGCCCCCTCCCCACACCTTCTGTAGGGGAGTGCTCTGTCTCATATATGGGCCTAGCTACTGCTGCTCAGGAGACTAGCTCTGAGGATTATCCTGTTCTTGAACATGAAAATCCTCAGAGCTAGGGTCCTGATCAGCAGTAGCTAGGCCCATATATGAGACAGAGCACTCCCCTACAGAAGGTGTGGGGAGGGGGCGCTTTACAGCTCCCTTGCGCTCTCACACCGCTTCCCTTCCCTGTGAGGAAGACCCCAGTTCTGAATAACTGACCGGGTGCTTGTAAGTGAACTTGTTGATGCTGTGAAGGACACTATCAAGCTGAATGTTGAGGCTGAGGAACCTCAGGTGGAGGCTGTCTCCTTTGGTTTCTTTAAAGCCCTTTATTCAAAAAAGGTTTTTCCATATGTGCCTTTTTCTTGATACATTCATTGACCAAGTCTGGGATAAGCCGCAGAAGGCTTTGACGGTCCCGCGGCGCCTAGCCATGAGGTACACTTTGAGGAGGACCTGGTTAAGAAGTGGGCTCTCCCCCCAGTGGTCGGCCCCCCCGGTCGCCCGTTTGAATAAGGCTACCACGCTCCCAATGGAAGGGACTCCTGCATTTAAGGATCCCACTGACAGGAGGTCAGAAGTGGTGAGTAGAACTACGTTTACCTTATTGGGGTCTGCCTTGCGCCCTATAGTGGCTGCGAGACTTGTGTCTCAAGACACTCACAGGTTGAGCAAAGATTTTGCACCAGACAGTGCAGGTGCATAATCTCCCTCCTGAGACCATTTCCCTGGCTCACCAACTTGCGCAGGGTTTAGTCTCTGTGTGCGAGGCCACTTGGATGCGGCCCCTTTAATATCTGGGGCCTCTATCTATACTGTGGTGCTGCATCGCTTTATCTGGCTGAAATGCTGGTTGGTCGACCTAGCTTCCAAATAGCTCCTGGCTGACTTGCCCTTTAAGGGCGGTAGACTATTTGGGCCGCCCTGGATGACATTATTGTGGATGTCACAGGGGGTAAGAGCACCTTCCTTAGTCTGTTAAGGAAGAAGAGCCCCACCGTAGGCCGGGCCCTTCCTTTCCGGCAAAGACGAAGGAGTTTTTCGTCAGTCAGAATTCACGGGTAAGCCCTCCCAGACTGGAAAAAGTGCGGCTGGGGGACATGAGCGTCCCTGGGTGCGTAAGCCTACCAAGCTAGCTCCCAAGCCGCCGCTGTAAGTCTTGCCCCGGCCCGACTCTGGGGTGGGGGGGACGGACATCCTTGCTGGTTCACGATTCAGGGGACTTCCCGGATCTCCGACCGGTGGGTGTGCGAGGTGGTCACCTCCAGGATGCAGGATAGAGTCCCGTCCCTGACCCCAGACTGATTCTTTCCCTCAATTCTCCCTCTCCTTCCTGCCCGTCGGGCGGCCCTCTTAGGGGCCGTTCAGGATGATCAGGTCCGGGATGATTGTGACGGTTCCGTCACAGGAGAGTTTTCAGGTTTTCTGCTCGAATCTGTTTTGT
This sequence comes from Rana muscosa, assembly GCA_029206835.1. Lineage (NCBI taxonomy): Eukaryota > Metazoa > Chordata > Amphibia > Anura > Ranidae > Rana > Rana muscosa. The sequence goes on along the minus strand of CM055118.1, from coordinate 557,345,358 downwards.
AGTCCCAAAAGAGGGACGGGGTTTGGCCAATCCTGGGCCTTAAGGCCTGAATGCCTTGGTAATGGGGCAAAAGTTCCGCACTCCAAGGTTTTTTTTCTGGCATCCTTGGACATCAAGGACGCCTACTTGCATGTTCCGATCTGCGCAAGTCACCAGTAGTCTCTGCGATCGGCGAAGTTCCCTATCAATTTGTGGCTCTTCCCTTCGGCCTAGCCGCAAAAGTTTTTTTACCAAGGTGCTTGCTCCGGTTCTAGCTTTGCTGAGACAGCGAGGCATTGCTATCGTGGGCTATCTGGGCGATCTTCCAAGAGCAGACAATGGCTCAAAATTAGAAGTGCGACTATTGACAGTCAGACCCCTAGGGACTTCGGGTGGCTCCCGAACATTCAAAAGTTGGTCCTGGTCCCGGCTCAGCATTTGGAGCATTTCGGTCTGATCCTGGACTCCATGGAGGTGTAGGTATTCCTAACCCTGGAGAAGTTACTGACTTTTCAGCCTGCAGTGCAGGTCCTTACGTCTCGGAAATGGTCGTCAACCCGTTTTTTTGCATGAGAGTCCTGGGACTCATGAGGGCCTCGTTCGAGGCTGTTCCGTATGCCCAATCACGCACACGGGCATTACAGTAAGAAATCATGACCACTTGGGACAAATCCCTGTTGTCCTTGGATCTTCCGATCCAGGTGAGTCACCCACTCAGGGTGTCCCTGGCGTGGGGTTGGGGTCCTTGGCTCTTCGGTCCGGGAAGTCATTCCTCCCCAGCCAGTAGGAGGTGTTCATGACGGACTCCAGCCTGACGGGCTGGGGTGGAGTCTGGGGAGTCCTGTCAGTCCCAGGGCTTTGGACTCCGGACGAAGCCCGTTTACCAATCAATGTTCTGGAAATACGGGCAATCAGACTATGCCTCCCCACGTGGTCTCTATCGGCCATCTACATTCAAGCATAGACAATTGGCAGGGGGACTATCGGAGTCGCCAGACGCTGGACCAGGAAGAGTGGTCCTTACACCTGGAGGTTTTTCAAAATCTGTGTCAGCGGTGGGGCATGCCGGATGTGGACCTGAGGGCCTCGCGACTCAATCGTAAGGTGTCAAGGCTTGTGGCCAGGTCCAGGGATCCTTGGGCGGATCCGTTGGTGGCCCCATGGGGTCATTATCACCTGATATCCGTTATCCTCGGCTGCATCTGCTTTCTTGCCTGCTGCGCAGAGTTGTGGCCGAGGGGATTCCGGTGATCCTCTTTGCACCGGGTGGGTCTCGGCGTCATTGGTATGCTGATCTGGTACGTCTCATCGCGGATGTTCCTTGGCGGTTGCCAATAAGGTAGGACCTTCTGTTTCAGGGTCCTATTTTTCATCCTGTTTTACAGTCTCTGGCTTAACGGCATTGATATTGGAAGCCAGGTGCTGAGAGTCCGTGGTCTTTCGGATTCGGTCATTTCGACCATGTTCAGGGCACGGAAGTCTTGCGTTTGAAAGATATATCACTTTTACCTGGGAAGCTTACATCGCTATGTGCGAAGAGCTGGACTAGCGTCCACTGACGTATTCCGTCCCCAAGTATCCTGCGGTCCTTGCAGCGTGGTGTGACCCAAATGCTTGCTTTGAGTGCCATTAGGGGTCAGTTTTCGGCCTTGGCCATCTTCCTTCAGCAGCCACTAGCGGGTCATTCCTTGGTAGCACCCTTGTGCAGGGGGTTCGCCCTGTGCTCCCTCCTGTTAAACCTCCTCGGGATTTGAATTTGGTGCTCTCGGTTCTCCAGGAACCTCATTTTGAAAATATCGGAGATATTCCCCTCTTGACCTTGTCTCAGGAGGTGGCCTTCTTAGTGGCCATTGCTTCTTCAGACGGGTGTCTGAGTTGGCGGCATTGTCTTGCAAACCACCTTACTTGGTCATCCATAAGGATAAGGCCGTGTTGCGTCCGCGACCTTCCTTTTGCAAAGGGTGGTCTCGGATTTTCACCTACATGTGGACATTGTCCTCCCGTCCTTTTGTCCTCACACATTGCATTCCAGAGTGTTTGTGCTTCACACATTTTATGTGGTACGTGATATGACTCACTAGTGTCTGTCTCTGGTCCGAAACAGGGCCGAGCGGTGTCGTCTGCCACCTTTTCTAGATGGATCAGACAGACTGTTATACAGGCCTATGCCATTAAGGGGGTGGCCCCTCCTTTTCCGGTTACGGCGCATGCCACCAGGGTAATTGGTTCTTCCTGGGCTTTCTGACATCATGCGTCGGTTGCACAAGTGTGCAAGGCGGCGACCTGGTCGTCCATTCATGCCTTTTCAAAATTCTATAAGGTTGATGTGGCTGCATCTTCGGATGCTTCCTTCGGCCGCAAAGTGTTGCAGGCCGCTGCTTAATGTTGCAACTCCTCCGTTGAGGAGCTCTGCTGGTTTGGAGTGAAGTTTTGGTTGTTCCTTTACTATTTGCTCCCACCCTTTTCTTATACTGCTTTGGGACGTCCCACACGTAAACAGTATGAGAGCTGTGTCAGTCCATGGACGATAAGAGAAAATAGGATTTTTGTACTCACCGTAAAATCAGTTTCTCTGATGTCCATGGACTGACGCCGCACCCACCCTTCCTTTTTTAAGGTTTGTACTGCTTTGTTACGAACTGAGGCTGCTAGCTGCAAGTGGGAGGGTATTGTCCGGAGGGACCGCCCCCCTGGGCGGGGCTGTTCAGCTCTGGTTTTGTTCTAGAATGTTTCTAACATTCTGCCTAGGTCTTCTCCTGCAAGCAGGGACATATACCCACACGTAAACCGTATGAGAGCTGTGTCAGTCCATTTATGTCAGAGAAACGGATTTTACGGTGAGTACAAAAATCCTATTTTATTTTTTTCACATACTAGTGAAGGCAAATCTCCTTTTTTGTCATCTTTTTTTTTTTCTTCCTATTTATGCCCAGCAACTAAAGCCTGGTACACATGGCCGAGAATCTCATCGCAAAAAAAGTTGTTTTTCTCGACGGGTTTCTTGTCAAGCTTTCCTTGCATACACAGTCAATCCAAAATCTCGTCGGTCTAAAGCGCGGTGACGTACAACGGCAGTATAAAGGGGAAGTTCCATTCTCATGGCGCCACCCCTTGGGCTGCTTTTGCTAATCTCGTGTTACTGCGTGTTAGTAAAAGTTTAGTGAGAGACGATTCACACTTTTCAGTCTTCGTGCTTTCAGTTCGTTACAGCGTGACGAATGTGCTATCTCCATTACGAACGCTAGTTTTACAAGAAGGTGCACTCCCGTCTCATACTTGATTTTGACTGTGCGGTTTTTGAAGACTCGGAAAAGCATACACACGACCTGGTTTTCTCGTCCAAAAACAGTCTGATGAGAATCATGAGAAAAATTAGACTCCCGACGAGTTCATTCCCCGACTTAGTTGGGGTAGGCGGTACACTTTGGTGGGGGTCAGCCATGCCCAGTGACCTTTGACCTCTGGGGACCCACCCTTTGACCTCTGGGGGAGGTCCCTGTTCAAGAGCCTGGGTCCTAGCCTTGTTCTTAAAGGGAAAACCCTAACCCCCTAACCCTAAGGGAAAACCCTAACCCTCAGTCTCAACCCTAACTGACCTTTGACACGACCGTTTTCTCGACGAGAAACCATATACACGAGAAAACCGGTCGTGTGTACGAGGCCTCAGTGGACAGGAATTCTATGGAAGTACAATTTTAACATCTCTCTTCACTGGATTTTTATGAAATGCAAGGTCAGATATGTATGTAGTTGATAAAAGTATTAGCATTTAATTGCTTGGGATTTGATTGACAATTACCCTGATCATTATTAATTATCTTTGATTTGCTGTATTCTCTTTGATAAAAAAAAAATAAAGCTTTTGTCTTTGAACATACTATGATATCTTGTGACTTGGTTGGACACATTCATATTCATCATCAGGAGTGGATATGGCCTCTGTATGAACTGGTTGCAACATGGTTTTTAACTCTGTCTTGCTTCCTGCCAACCACAGATCAGTGTATAATGCAATCACATCATCCACAGCTAGGCTGCAACTGAAAAAAGTATAAAGCAGGCATGCCAATGTAGTGCTCCTAGTGCGGCACAGGTTTTACCCTGATCCATTTGAGAGTCCATCGCTTTCCAGAGCCCCATGCCAATGTAGACTAAGTCCAGTCAACATAGGTTCTCTTTAGGGCTCACCAAGCCCCATCAGAATTCTGATGATGTTAGAACCTCCAACACATGCTATGCTACCACTTGTTGATTTGAATTAAGTCTCAGCAGCACCAAAGGCAATTGATGAAGGTGAATACACTGAATTGTTGACTTTCATTGCATTCAATTAGAATTGCCTGTGTGCACTGTAGACTCTTAGAGGCTTGATTTACTTAAGACAAATAAACTGTGCACTTTGCATGTACAGTTGTACTCCTTTTCCCCAAAGCTCTGTTTATTTCCATAATCCAATCGTGTGCAAGCAAAAAATTATTTTTATTTTTTTTACTTTTCCTTACACCTGATTGGGTATTCTTTACAATGCAAAGCTTCACCGCACCAAGCTCTGGGGAAAATTAGTACAACTGCACGCAAAGTACGCAGTCCATTTGCCTTTAGTAAATTGACCCCCAAGAGTCTTCCATTTAATATTTGCTGCTATCCTTGTACAGCACTGATTAATGGGAAATCATGACCTGTTATTCCCACAGACTCTCCTGTATACATAGGCCCTTGACATTCCTCTGTGGACAAATAGTTATGCAGTTGTTCCTTTGGAGTACCATTTATTCTTTATGGTCCTGTAAAAAGCATTGAGGCTGATACTGAAAATTCCACTTCTATGCAAAAAGGTTTCCTTGTCGCACATTAGCACTACTATGGCATTTGCTTTTACTTTTTTGTGTAGAACACATGTTCAACACTTTCACTCTTTTTGCACTTGCTGTTTTGTTATTTCACAATGAGCAAGTGATGCACAAGCTTAACCATTGCATTTTGCGAACAGTCTGTTCTCTAGTTCATATTTACAAAAAAATCATTATTTTATAATTATACATTAGTTTGAAAGTCTTTTGTGGTATGGAATAGTTTAGCTTTTGCATCACTTTTAACATGGTTGTCACCGTTCATGTATTTTGAAGGATTAAAGGCACATTTAGATGGTTTAGGAGCTGAATCTTGCAGCTGCAGCTCACTACTTTGCACATGGAGAGCACATGGGCTGTTTATCTCTGTGGATAAATGGAATTGTTGTTCAAACACAGCATAAATGAGCACAGAGATGCACATCAACAGTTAGAAAATGCATCGGAGTGGTGTCTCCCTGTGCATGCCATTAATTTTGCTGGTGCTCATAACACTAAATCTGAATGACAGCCCTGTTCATCCTTGGCAATGAATCAACCTCTCAGTGGAATAGGAAATCGCATCTAGCTGCTGAAGTGCTGAGCTTGCGTCTCCAAGACAGTTTACTGTTTTGTAGGAATAAGGCCTGATTTTGTGATATCAACTGTATTTATGTTCTGTTATCTTTTGCAGTTCCCAGTCCACTTGAAATCAATGGCAGTAAAAAAAAGAAAAAACTCATAGCACCCAACTTAAGTCTAACACTGGATCGCAGTGATGGCTCCATCTTATCTGAGGATTTGGATGAAAGTGGAGACTTGGATTTAGATGATCTAGATACTCCATCAGAGAACAGCAATGAATTTGAATGGGAAGGTAAAAATGAATGATCTGATTGTATTGCAGCAATGACTATAAATTACTCTTGTACAGTATGTTTCATATAACACTGCTTCTATTTCCAGCAATTTATATGCATGTCGCCTTTAATAAGCTTTTCTAAAAAAAAATATAACATTCAGTATGAATAACACTATTCCATATTAGCAGTATTGCTCGTTGCCAAAGTTTGTTGCAGTTGGATAACCTTGGTGTGAGAAGGATCCGTTATTGCATGCAGACATTTTCCATTACTTTAAAAAGTCTCTCTTTTGGAGATCGTTGATCCCTTTTTGGAGCTAAACAATCCCCTTGCTATGGAAAAGGGCCATTACAGCATCATTGCCGGTGTTTTGTAACCAATTCAGGGAGGCAAAGAAAGATATTCTTAAATGTGAATACACTGGTTCCCAGTGGCGTTTCGTCCATTAAGGGTGCACGGGCGCCACCCCCTCTCTCCAGCCACCCCTCTCTGACTAATGGATAGATTCGTGCATTGCATGAATCTATCCACGGCCGCCGCCCCCTATTCAGGCGTCCGGCCTCTTTTTGGACACCGGGCGCCTGAATTGCAGCTTTCAAAAAAGGTGAATTCGGAGCGCAAAGCATTGCGCTTGCAGTCCACCCGGGTGTGTTAGAAAAGCGAGTGAATATTCGCTTTTCTAACACTGAACCGCCTCTCCACCAATCAGGTAGCGCAGGTCTGAAACCCGTTACCTGATTGGCTGAAAGGACAGGCGCTGCGATTGGTCGCCCTTTCAGGAGGAGACGCATGGAGGACGCAGCTCGCCACTGCAAGGTCCCACAGCTCGCCACCATCACCCGCTGCCTGACCCGCCACTGAGATGGGGTAAGTGGCGGGCAGACGGTGAGTGGGCGGGCACAGTGTGGCAGCGTTTGGGGCACAGTGAGGCTGCAAGTGATAGGTGTCGTGTTTTTTTTTCAAGGATTTGAGACACACCATGACCAGGGCCAACTTGTAATGGCTAGACAACCGGGTCAGAACAACTACAAAACAGTAGCTCTTTTGGGATGTTCTCAGTCTGCAAGGTCAGGACCTACCAAAAGTGGTTCAAGGATGGAAGACTGGCGAACCCACAAAAGAGTTATGGTTGGCCGGAGCTCATTGAAGTATGTGGGGAGCGAAGGCTGGCCTTTGTAGCCCGATCCAATAGAGCTACTGTAGCTCAAATTGCTGAAAACGTTAATCCTTGTTCCAATTGAAAGGAGTCAGAACACACAATGCATCGCAGCTTGTTGTGTATAGGGTTGTGTAGCCAAAGATCAGGCAAGGGTGCCCATGCTGACCTGTGTCCAAAGCCAAAAATGCCTACAATGGGCACGTGGGCATCATAACTGGACCATGGTGCAGTGGAAGAATGTGGCCTGGTCTGATGTCTTCAAGAATGGTCACACGAATTTGAGATGTTGACTTGGCCTCCAGATTCTCAAGCTCTCAATTCAATCAAGCATCTGTGGGATCTGCTGGAAAAGCAAGTCAGATCCATGGAGGCCACGCCTCACAACGTAAATGTATTGAGAGATCTGCTACTGTGGCTTGCTGCCAGATACCACAGCACATCTTCAGCATTCTAGTGGAGTCTGTGGCTCGATGGGTTATGGTAGGTGGTCATAATGTTATAGCTGATCGGTGTAAATATATCAAATATACTGTTCCCAGCCAAAGCGAATGCTGTTCCGGAGTGGAATAAGAAATTTATGTTTTAGCTTCATAATATCATTTTGACAGATGACCTCCCGAAACCAAAAACTACTGAAGTACTTCCAAAAGGATCGATTCCAGAGTACACTGCTGCAGAGGAGAAGGAGGAGAGCAGACGCTGGCGCATGTTCAGGATTGGAGACCAGGATCACAGGGTGGACATGTCTGCTATAGAACCTTACAAAAAAGTTATCAGCCATGGAGGTAAGAGATTCTCTGGCCTCAAATTAAAATATTTTATGTTTTGGGATGTGTACACCTACTTTGAAAATAGGCTTAAGCAGATGGTGGGTATAAATTTTAAAGGGATGGCAGAAATTCAGATAAAGCAACTGACAAAAAAGCACCCTGTAAAAGCGTATCAATACTTACTGTCTTACCTCCTATAACTCAAATCTCTGGAACACAGTAGTGACACAGTATCCCCACCCAAAACGGTGAGATGCTAAAGTGGCTGCGGGTGAATATAGCTCTGCAAAAAGTCTAATACGCAAACCCAAGTGACAAATCGGGTAGGTAATACTGTTATTATACAGGAAGCTTTGTGTATTTGTTTTTTTGTTTTTTTTGTGACCAGGTCACTTTTTAGAAAGCTGAGCCTGTATTCTCTTGGTATACTTATTAAATTTTGCACTTTAAAACTAGCAAGGAGCTGTTACTTTTTAGATAGCCTAAGACCCCATACACACTATACAACTTTTGTTGTTGGATTTCATTTATATTTACCAAAACCATGTAGTGCAAGGGCCTGCCTGATTGCATTCAAATTGAAACGCTTAAGGTTTGACCTCGTATATTATATGGTTTTGGTAAATCTGAAGACAAAAATCTGCAGAAAATTGTATAGTGTGTACTTAGAGTATGGGGCTAGCATTTGATTTAGGGCACTTCTGTGTCCTGTTTTTTCTCAAGATAACTTCCATCCTGCTTCATAGTAAGACCACTGCAGAATGTAAGGAAACCAATTTAGAAGATATCACATGTAAAATCTGTTTACCTCTGCTAATTTTAGCTGCGCAGTGAGTCTTCTTTGTCTGTCAAACTATAAACAAGGATTAAATTTGTAGTTAGAAAAGTCATTCAGATGTATGTGCATTGGCTAAAAGGGGGCAAACGTAAGTTTAAAGCGGAGGTCCCGAGAAAAAAATATTATTAAAAACCAGCAGCTACAAATACTGCAGCTGCTGACTTTTAATAAATGGACACTTACCTGTCCAGGGTGCCTGCGATGTCGGCAGCAGAAGATGAGCAATCGCTCGTCTCTCTGCTGCCCCCGCCGCCATCCTCAGTGAGGGAATCGGGAAGTGAAGCCTTGCGGCTTTATTGCCCGGTTCCCTACTGCTCATGCGCGAATAGCGCGCCGCTGTCTCCTGGGATCAGTTTGTTTCCCAGAAGGCAGCGCGGGGGGGGACGGGAAGTTGAGTGACTCCCGTGGGAGTCTCTCCCTGGAAGTGGGTGTAAATACCTGTATTGTATTATACAGGTATCTGCACCCCCTCCCCCCCCCTGAAAGGTGCCAAATGTGACATCGGAGGGGGGGAGGGTTCCGAAAAGCGGAATTTCAATTTTTGGGTGGAACTCCGCTTTAAGCCTAGCTCCACCACCACAGAGTTTGTGTGGTGAGAATGGGGTGCTCTAGTTAAGAATGTAGACTATACCTATAAATAGAAAACTGGCATAGCACACTGAGATGCATATGTTTTTTAAAATGCATATAAAGCCAAAAAAAAGTTATGGTATATTGCAAGCTATGACTCCTCTTGTGTAATGTCAGCATTCATTGGTAAAGCCTATAGTTACCTTTTGCAAAGAAACAATGCACATAAATATGGGTGTAACATGCAACATGGTCCAAAAGATGGACTTCTTTAAGACTGGAATATTTTTAGTAAGTGCAGAAATTGCCCTTGTCACTTCCTGTGAGCTTAACTGAAAGGACAAGCAATCTTATCTTCCTTCTGTAAAGTGTTAATCTTCCTACCCCCATGTAATTGAGATCAGGAGAGGAACGTATGAAGTCAAGCCTGGGTGACAACCATGGCTCCCTCCATAGATGTGGTGCAGTGAGTGAGCATAGACACCCTAGATAAGAAAGTGTTATTTACAGGATTAGCAAGTGAAAATAAATATTCTTTGTTTTTGAGTTGGGATATGCTGTAAAGCAGAACTCCGGTCTGCTGCAAACTATATTGCTGCACTACCCCTGCTTTCTGTGCAACATTCTTTCCTTTATTTTAACATTTATGTAATGTTTTCTACAGGGTTAAGCTAGGGTTATAAATTCTGACAGTGTTTTGTATACTTATCTTTTTGCCTTCCTGTATTAGTGATAACCTGAGCCTAGATATTTTGTACAGGTGTCGTTGGGACAGGAAGCGAGGCAAAAATCTTAGAGTTGCAGAAATGAAAACCTGGCCAAAATTTTAAATTGGGTTTAATTTCATTTGAAATGCTTGAATACCACTGGCCTCTACGGTGGAACTAAAAATGTGAACTCCAAAATTAAAAACTTGGATTTTAAGGATGGCATATTTTTAATAGTTTGGGGATTTAGGTTTGTAAATGCATCGAGAGAGCAGAAGTATCTATCATCTGCAAATAGTCATATTTGTGTAAAGAAGAACTCCAGGACGTGCCTTTTTCTCTAGTCGTCTGTCCAGGACAGCACTAGAGAGAGACAGGCTCCACCTCCAGAGGCAGGAAACGCATCATACCAATCTTTAAAGGGCGGCTTCCGTCCCTCGTCCTCAGTCTTTGTGTTTCCTCCACCGGAGGAGGAGGCTGGATGGAGCTCTCCTTCCCCTAAGCCGAGGCAGACTGCTCGAGGAAGGGGGAAGGAGGTCTGCGATACCTGGAAGGTGGCAGGCTTTGTTGGGTCCCCCGGTCAGGCTGCAGTGAAGCTGGTACCGGCGCAATCCTCCGGTATAGCCCGAGGAGGGCTGACGTTCCCCGCAGGACATCCTGGCATCTGCCGGCCAGTTACTGTGGTCTCTGGCGTGGGTGTTCAGCGGGGGGCGGGCGTAGGCCTCGAGTTCCGGCCTGTGGAACGCAGGAGGAGGGCGGGGACTTCCGGCGCAACACTTCCGGTTCCGGGTCGCGCGGCGAGCGTGGACGCTGGGGCCATGGCGGGAAATTTAAAAAAAACGCCGGCCACAAGATAGACGGTTCCTTGAAGATGATCCAGCAGCTGACTACAGAGGTAGGAGACAGCATGGAGACAATGGAACCAGGTGGCAGTGGTGCCGGCCCAGCTCAGGTAGGCAGACACTGGGGTGCCCTGGACCTACAGGGCTGGGGAAGGAGGGGAAAAAAGGGGAAATACCCCCCCCCTCCTTCAGCGACAGGATCCGGGCTAAAGAGCCATGTGAATCCTGTCAGCGGCTGGTGGGGGTGCACATCGGTGTGGTGAAGGTACAATCCCCGATTGTCTAAAAGGTTTCTGACTACTTGCCCTGGTTTCTTCTCTCCTTCTCTTTCCCAGGCTCAGCCTAAAGACCCGGAGAGGTCAAGGGGGAAGAAGAGGTGTCCGTCATGTACGAACAAACTAAAGGAGGGATGGAGCAAGCCCCATTGTAAACCTTGTATTGACAAATTGGTTTACAAGGAGGCAACAGGGGCATGTAAAGAACTAATTGCTGGGGTGCAGGAAGAAATGAAGACCATTAAATCAATGCTGGCAAGCCTTGAAACCCCAAAACCACCAGCTGCAGCCCCCCCTGATTCGGCCCCAGAGGTGGGTGACGCATCAGACGGAGGGGAACCAGATTCCTTGGACGAGCTAAGTGAGGCGGCTTCATCCAGAGATATTCCGAGCCAGGGGACAAGTTCGCCCAGATACAGGCTCTCACTCGAGGAGGTGGATGCCTTATTAGGGGTGATATATGAGACTCTCGATATCAAAGAAGAGCAGGCTTTCTTGTCCTTGCATGACCAGATGTACCAAACCCTGAAAGAGGATCAGAACAGGGTATTTCCGGTACATAGTACACTGGCAGATTCTATTAAAAAGGAATGGCGGGAACCAGAGAAAAAATTGTTTTTTCCCAAAAGTCTGAAGAGGAGATTTCCCTTCAGTGAGGATTCCTCCTGTATCTGGAACAAAGTGCCCAAAGTGGATGCGGCCTTTTCCCAGTGTTCCAAGTCTACAGACCTCGCCTTTGAGGACATGGGTGTCCTTAAGGAACCTATGGACAAAAGGATGGAGGTACTGCTGAAAAGGTCATGGGAAGTAGCCATGACAAGTTTAAAGCCAGCAATGGCTACAACTATAGTGGCTCGTAACTTGGAGGTCTGGCTGGACCAGCTGCAAAACCATCTGGAAAGTGGGACCTCCAGGAAGGAGATTCTTGATTCCCTGCCTATGCTACACAAGGCGGCGGGCTATATGGCGGACGCATCCGCGGAGTCGGTCAAGCTATCAGCAAAGACGGCTGCCTTAATCAATTCCTCACGCAGGGCTTTATGGCTAAAGTCCTGGTCGGGAGACCCGGCATCAAAAATCAGACTATGTGGCATCCCATTTGAAGGAGACCTTTTGTTCGGGCAAGATCTAGAGAAAGTGCTAGACCGTACTGCCGACAAGAAAAAGGCCTTCCCGGTCAAAAATAAAAGGGTTCAGGGGGAAACGTTTTTTTCGTCCCCAAGGACAAAGGCCGATTCAGGGGCAGGCTCCTAAGGGGTCGTCCTCTGGGAAGCAGTGGGGAAAGGGTAAACAGAAAGGTGTCCTGTTTTCCTCTCCTAAAAAGACCACCAAATCCCAGTGACTTAGTTCCAGTGGGAGGGAGATTGGGGCAGTTCCTCCCACAGTGGGAAAAGACTACCCCAAATACATTTATTCGGAGGATAATCAGGGAAGGCTATCGAATTCAGTTCAGGGGCACTCCGCCCACAAGAACGTTCGTAACCTCTCCGCCCAGGGATTTTCAGAAAGACAGCCTTGCTGTCACAAATAGGCGACTTGGTAGACCAGGGGGTTCTTATCCCAGTGCCACAGCAGGAGATAAACCTAGGTTTCTACTCGCATGTTTTCATAGTGAGAAAACCGTCGGGCAATTTCCGCCTAAATATTAAATCTGAAATCACTAAACAAGTGGGTGGCTTACAGAAAATTTCGGATGGAGACAATCCTTTCGGTGAAGTCAATTCTTCCCCCGGATTGTTTCTTGGCCTCCCTCGATTTGAGGGATGCCTACTTACACGTCCCTATCCATCCGGAATCTCAAACGTTTTTAAGGGTAGCAATCAGATGGGGAAAGCAGGTCCGACATTTTCAATTCAGGGTACTGCCATTCGGCCTGTCTTCATCCCCCAGAATATTTACAAAAATTTTAGCGGAGGCACTCGCCCCCCTGAGACTGGAAGGGATATCAGTCATCCCTTACCTGGACCACCTTTTATTTTTTGCACCCTCCGCGCTCCAACTGCAAGAGGATCTACGGGTGGCCATATCCTTTTTGGAAAAACTGGGGTGGTTAATAAATTGGGAGAAGTCAAACCTAACCCCGACACAGGTCCTGCAGTACTTGGGCTTTCTAGTAAACTCAGTGACGCAGAAAATTTATCTCACAGCGGAGAAAGTAAAAAAGGTAAAGGCTACGGCAGCCTTCCTTCAAAACAATCTGGCAATTTCTATCCGCTCAGCCATGTCGGGTTTGGGTGTCCTGACGGCAACAATCCCTGCGGTTCCATGGGCAAGAGCCCATTTCAGGTGTCTTCAGGCAAATATTCTGAACAACTGGGACGGAACGCAGGAATCGTTGGACGCGACCTTCCACCTATCCCCAAAGACCAAAAGGTCTCTTTGGTGGTGGAGGGACGAAGAGAACCTAGTGCAGGGTCTGTTTTGGTCTCTTCCGGTGTCAGTCCGAATAACCACGGACGCCAGTGCCTGGGGCTGGGGGGCCCATTGGGGATCAAAGGTAGCCCAAGGGCGCTGGGAAAAAGTGCAGTCCCAAAGGTCAGCCAATTGGAGGGAGTTGCAAGCAATCTGGGAAGCCCTAAGGGCATTTGTCGCGGAGCTGAAAAATCACCACGTACAGGTCCTCTCAGACAGTGTGGTAGCAGTCTCATATTTAAACAAGCAAGGAGGAACAAGGTGTCCATCCTTAATCAAGATAGCGAGCGCTATCTTGGCCTGGGCAGAAAAAAATCTGAAGTCCATATCCGCGGTCCATCTGAAGGGAGTGGACAATTGCCTGGCGGACTTTCTGAGCCGACACCAAGTGTGCGAATCAGAGTGGTCGCTAAACAGGGAGGTCTTCCAACTAATAGAGAAGTGGGGCATTCCCGAAGTGGACTTGTTTGCCAACAGGGCGAATGCCAAAGTTCCAGCTTACTTTTCGATAGAAAGAGAAATAGGGGCCAAAGGGATAGATGCCCTAGCCCAGAAGTGGCCGTTTCATCTATGTTACGCCTTTCCCCCGTTCAAACTTATTCCTCTGGTTCTGAGGAAATTTGTGCAGGAACGCACCACAATGATCCTAGTGGTCCCGTATTGGCCAAAGAGGCCTTGGTTTTCCATACTGTTACGCCTGACAGCGGAACCCCCCCTCATGTTGCCCGTAAGGAAGGATCTGCTATCCCAGGGCCCAGTCCTATTATCCAAGGTTCAGACCCTGAAGCTGTCAGCCTGGTGTCTGAAGAGAGTCTCCTGAAGTCTAAGGGGCTCTCGGATAGGGTAGTAAACACCATTCTTTCTAGTAGAAAGAAGGTTACCCAAGCGATTTATGTTAAAGTTTGGAAAAAATTTTGTTCTTGGTTGGATAACAAAAAGGTGTCTGCAAGTATCCCAGCCATCTTGGAGTTTTTACAAGATGGTGCGGATAAAGGACTGGCCATTAGTACACTAAAAGTACAGGTATCGGCCTTGTCAGTTTTTTTAGAGCGACCCCTGGCTATAGACCCGCTAGTGAGCAGGTTCTTCAAGGGGTTAGCCAGAATTAGACCCATTCCATTTAAAGTCCTGCCAAAATGGGACCTGACGACAGTGTTGCAGGGTTGGGCTAAATGGTCACAAGAGAAAGAGCTGTCCCTAAAATGGGTCACGCTCAAAGCTGTCTTTCTAGTGGCCATAACCACTGCGAGACGCATTAGTGAGCTGCAGGCACTTTCCATTAAGGAGCCTTTTCTACAAGTTTTTGAAGACAGGCTGGTATTACGGACAGACCCAGGTTTTTTGCCCAAAGTGGTGTCAAAGTTCCATAGGGCTCAAGAAATGGTTTTACCTTCCTTTTTTGGGTCCCCAACCAGTCTAAGGGAGACAGAATTCCACAATCTGGACGTGAGAGCCTGTGTCTTACAATATCTGGAGTTGTCCAAAAACATTAGGAAATCCAATGCTCTATTTTGCATTCGGGAAAAAAAATTGGGGTTTCAAGCTTCAAAAGGCACAATCGCAAGATGGCTTAGGCAGGCTATTGTGGAAGCTTACAAAATCTTAGGAAAGGAATGCCCTTTTTCCCCCATGGCTCACTCCACACGGGCACTATCGGCCTCTTGGGCAGAGCGAGCTGGAGCAACACCAGAACAAATTTGTCGAGCAGCAACATGGTCAAATTACTCGACGTTCATGAAGCATTATAGATTGGACCTTCTCTCAGCGCAAGACCAAGCGTTTGGGAGGAAAGTCCTCCAAGCGGTAGTCCCCCCCCCTAATCTGGTAAGTTCTCGCTGATCCTCTCTAGTGCTGTCCTGGACAGACGACTAGAGAAAACTAGAGTTAGACTTACCGGTAACTCTATTTCTAGGAGTCGTCCAGGACAGCAGGGATTCCCTCCCTATATGCTGTTATAATGGTGGACGAGTGTTTTTTGTTTCAGAAGCCGTTCCGGGGAAGTTCTCGTTAAAAGACTGAGGACGAGGGACGGAAGCCGCCCTTTAAAGATTGGTATGATGTGTTTCCTGCCTCTGGAGGTGGAGCCTATCTCTCTCTAGTGCTGTCCTGGACGACTCCTAGAAATAGTTACCGGTAAGTCTAACTCTAGTTTTCTAACTGGTACCTGCTTCCATTTGCGCACTTCTCGCCTGGGTGAGATTTAGGGCAGTTTGCGCCCCCTTCGCAGGCATCCTCCTGGGACATGTCACGTGTCCCAAGAGGCTGCGAGAACGGACTTGTAGCACATGCACAGTTGGGAGGCAGCTGCGAAACAGCGGGATGTCACAACTGACACCCACAGCCAAAATAGCGGTGTCAGGGATCTAAAGACAGCGAAGAACTGGTCCAAGTGACTACTTGGCTGGTAAATGTTTCTTAGGTCAGCTGCTGCAGTATTTGTGACTGCTGACTTTTTTATTTAAAACAACTGCTTATACTCCAAGGGCACCTCCTGAATCTTTTGTTTACAGTTTACGGATTCACTGATAGTATAGCTTTTGCTCTGAGAGAAGATCTACAATTCTACAAAGCAGCTTCCCTGCCTGCACCCCTTCTCCCGTGCCCATTCACAGAAAGCTTTAGATTTTGGCCCAGACAGTGCAGCTGTGTGGCTGCTGTAGAGCACACCTGTCGCTGGGGTGTTGGCGCATCGGAAGTTTAGCGGCATTCAAAGAAACAGTAAGGACTCTTTCACATAGGCCTTCTAATCAGGTCTACTTGTCGGTTTGTTATTCAGGTAGACCAGACTGGCTTGTGTCCAATTACACTGCCTTCCTCGAAGTCTGTCTAGAACCGGAAAAAAAAGACGGCGTCTTTTTTTTTTTTTCCCCCCTCCTTTTTTTTTTTTCCTTCCAGACCTAAACATGACAGCTTGGAAGTTGCCTGATGTAAAGGGACAGAAGAGTCTGTTTTACATTTGGCTGCCAATAGAGCACAGACTGAATGGACACATATGTCCGTGTTTCCATTCAGCTCCAATTTAGCAGGGGATCTGCCCATGAATTTCTTGCTGATCAGAGCAGACTCCACTCCATGTGAAAGAAGCCTCAAAAAAAAAAACTAGCAAGTGGCATAATTCACTACCTTTTTGCCCTTATGTCCTATATGGATTGAAATTTGGCCAGTTCAGCAGGAACCAGCTGAATTTTGATCCATGTGTGGGTTAGCTGGTTGTACTCAAGTTGATCTATCTATTCATTTGTATAAAACCAGACTGTTGGGTTATATACATACCCAGCCCTATGCCCTATATATATTAGGGCTGTTACTGATGAAAATTTTCATGTTCGATTCATCGATTATTATTTTTTTATCGATTAATCGACTAATTTCGATTAATTATAACGCACAGATCCAACTACTTTTAGCTGATCTCCTTGCAGGCCGATTCCCAGTGCAGCTACCAACCACTGGAAAAATGGATAGCAGGATGCAAAAAACACACAAAGGCAGCGCTCAATGGGAATAGCATTAAAACTTTTATAGCCTTCAAGTAGGTAACAAAATAAATATTGCACTGGAGATAAAATCAATGTAGCTACATAAACTGTAAAAATGGTGCGAGTAATACCAAACGGTAGCAAAAGCAGTCATAAAAACATGTAGCGAAGTATGATACTGGTATAAAAATGTGTACAACGATACCACGGCTGAATCCAGATGAGAAGGGGTTAATATCAGTCCATCGGCATGTAGATGTCCCGTGAAGGGAACTATCACAACTCCCAGTGGATGGCTGTAGAATCCCAGGTTGATAGAGGGAAGTGTAACAGCCCTTGTGTGTGGCAGATGGTAAGGTCCTGCCGGCATGCAGATATGAAGGCACAGCAAAGGAGCCATTCGGATGGACATGGCAAGCCCCGCCGGTGTCCGTAACGTCACCGGATCTCCGACAGAACTCCCTGAAGACCCGGAAGCCGGCGTAGAGGGGAGTACCGATCAAAACCATTAATCGAGGAATAATAGTTAATTTCCACAGCCCTTATATATATATATAACAGTGATCATTGTGTTCTGCCTGCAGGAAAGTCTCCCCGCTGGCAGGAATTAAATTTGTGGATCTGGGAATCGGTTAAAAAAATTTCGTGCAACCCACTGGTTGAAAAAAAAAGAATCGCAAATGGCCTACCTTAGCAGACTGCCAGTTCTAAATGATCATCTGTCTAGTCCAAACAGGCCACATACATACATACATACATACATACATTTTATATATATATATATATATATATATATATATATATATATATATCACACACACACACACACACACACACACTGCCTTGCGAAAGTTTTCGGCCCCCTTGAACTTTTCATCCTTTTGCCACATTTCAGGCTTCAAACATAAAGATATAAAATTTTAATTTTTTGTGAAGAATCACCAACAAGTGGGACACAATTGTGAAGTGGAACGAAATCTATTGGATTTTTGAAACTTTTAACTAAGAAAAAAATGAAAAGTGGGGCGTGCAAAATTATTCAGCCCCCTTGCGTTAATACTTTGTAGAGCCACCTTTTGCTGCGATTACAGCTGCAAGTCGCTTGAGGTATGTCTCTATCAGTTTTGCACATCGAGAGACTGAAATTCTTGCCCATTCTTCCTTGCAAAACAGCTCGAGCTCAGTGAGGTTAGATGGAGAGCGTTTGTGAACAGCAGTTTTCAGCTCTTTCCACAGATTCTCGATTGGATTCAGGTCTGGGCTTTGACTTGGCCATTCTAACACCTGGATACGTTTATTTGTGAACCATTCCTTTGTAGATTTTGCTGTATGTTTGGGATCATTGTCTTGTTGGAAGATAAATCTCCATCCCAGTCTCAGGTCTTTTGCAGACTCCAACAGGTTTTCATCCAGAATGGTCCTGTATTTGGCTGCATCCATCTTCCCCTCAATTTTAACCATCTTCCCTGTCCCTGCTGAAGAAAAGCAGGCCCAAACCATGATGCTGCCACCACCATGTTTGACAGTGGGGATGGTGTGTTGAGGGTGATGAGCTGTGTTGCTTTTACGCCAAACATATCGTTTTGCATTGTGGCCAAAAAGTTCGATTTTGGTTTCATCGGACTAGAGCACCTTCTTCCACATGTTTGGTGTGTCTCCCAGGTGGCTTGTGGCAAACTTTAGACGAGACTTTTTATGGATATCTTTGAGAAATGGCTTTCTTCTTGCCACTCTTCCATAAAGGCCAGATTTGTGCAGTGTACGACTGATTGTTGTCCTGTGGACAGACTCTCCCACCTCAGCTGTAGGTCTCTGCAGTTCATCCAGAGTGATCATGGGCCTCTTGGCTGCATCTCTGATCAGTCTTCTCCTTGTCTGAGCTGAAAGTTTAGAGGGACAGCCAGGTCTTGGTAGATTTGCAGTGGTCTGATACTCCTTCCATTTCAAAATGATCGCTTGCACAGTGCTCCTTGGGATGTTTAAAGCTTGGGAAATCTTTTTGTATCCAAATCCGGCTTTAAACTTCTCCACAACAGTATTACGGACCTGCCTGGTGTGTTCCTTGGTCTTCATGATGCTCTCTGCGCTTTCAACAGAACCCTGAGTCTATCACAGAGCAGGTGCATTTATACAGAGACTTGATTACACACAGGTGGATTCTATTTATCACCATCAGTCATTTAGGACAACATTGGATCATTAAGAGATCCTCGCTGAACTTCTGGAGTGAGTTTGCTGCACTGTTTTTGATTTGCTAAAAAAGTTTAAAATATCCAATAGATTTCGTTCC
This sequence comes from Rana muscosa, assembly GCA_029206835.1. NCBI lineage: Eukaryota > Metazoa > Chordata > Amphibia > Anura > Ranidae > Rana > Rana muscosa. The sequence goes on along the minus strand of CM055118.1, from coordinate 557,326,345 downwards.
ACTTCACAATTGTGTCCCACTTGTTGGTGATTCTTCACAAAAAATTTAAATTTTATATCTTTGTTTGAAGCCTGAAATGTGGCAAAAGGATGAAAAGTTCAAGGGGGCCGAATACTTTCGCAAGGCAGTGTGTGTGTGTGTGTGTGTGTGTGTGTGTGTGTATAGATAGATATATATAAAAATTGGGTTGTGCCGGCAACAGTGATCATTGTGTTCTGCCTGCAGGAAAGTGTCCCCGCTGGCAGGCATTAAATTTGTGGATCTGGGAATCGGTTAAAAAAAAATCGTGCCTTAAAATGCATAGAGACTCTTCCTTGTGTGTTTGTTTTCCTTGTCCAATAAGCAGCCTGCAGATGGGGTGACACCACTGAATTCCTTAACGCAGAGAAAGTGGTGTCTCCCTCCTGGCTATGCTGTCTGGTAGAAGTATATGAATTACAAAAGTGGGTAGACTGAATTTCAAATTTAGCAGATAAGACCGCTATCGTGTGTATATCAACTTTGTATTGTAGCAGTTTGTCCAAAATGTAGCTTCAATAATTGTAGACTTATTTTACTGGTACTGTAGTTGGGGATATCATCATAGATCGGTTGTCAATATTTTCATCACACTAGAAGTAATTGGATTAGGCTGAGAATATTTCATGTACACATGTGAAAATAATATGCGCTTTTTTTTTTTTCTTCTTTTTTTTTCTAGGTTATTATGGTGATGGCCTTAATGCCATTATTGTGTTTGCTGTGTGTTTTATGCCTGAGAGCAACCAGCCTAACTACCGATACCTGATGGACAATCTTTTTAAGTAAGAATCCAGTGTATAGCTAACTTTAGTACCCTCCTAGGGGAAGGGGTTCCATGTGTTACTGCTGTTGCAATAAGTAATCCTTTTCTGCATTATAAGTTTAAACCCTTTCTTTTAACTTCAAATCATGGCCATATGTCCTAAACCGGGAGCTTGGAGTAAATGGTTTCTCTTCCGTTCATTGAAGGACACAATAGATCTTCATGATAATTGGGTTTGATGCCATCACTTGCATGCCCTGGTGGTGGCCAAACACCATATCCTGTTTGTTACTTAGCGCTCAGGCGTGAGGACCTGGATTTATTTATTTTTCCTATATTTTTGGGTTTGGAGTGGGACAGCTGCCCCTCCCTTTGGACTGGTGTTGGCACCACTGGTCTTTACCAAGGTACTGGCTCCAGCACACCTCCCTGGGAATATCGATGGTGGTCTGTCAGAACAACCTGCTTTCGTGAGCCCAGTCTGCATTGGATCTAGAATGCAATCTCGCCATCACTATCAGGTCACTGAAGGACTTCGGATAGACGCTAAATCTTCACAAGTCAGTCCTTTCTTCCTTTTCCTTTTGCAGGCGGCAGTTTGAATTCTGCCAGGGTGCAGTTTCTTGTTTATGGCACATCTTTGTGGTTCCTCTTTGGAATGTCCAATGTGTCGTGAAGATCTGCTGTGCCCTTCAACGAACGAAAGAGAAAAATCAATATTTATATGCTCCAAAAATTCATTAAGAGGCAGCATCCACCCAGTCAATTGGTCCAACAGAAGCGGAAAAATCGGCAGCCGACCAACTCCCAATCGGCACTCTTAGCCAATGGCTGAGAGCGCTGACCGGAGTGTTCTGGTGCGTCCGTCCCCCTGTCAGAACACAGCTCAGAAGGGGAGATTGCTGTACTAACGTCAGATCGTGAGTACAGCGGCTCCAAACAGAGCTGACTTTTTTTTTCTACCGCTAGGGGGCCGGCCCTTGGCTGTGCTTTTACTTTTGGTTGCACCTAGTGTTATATCAAACCCATTCGATTTTTACAGTGAGTACAAACATCCAATTTTTTCGTTGCTGAAGTCACCTTGTGATATCTGTACATTGTATTCATATACCCTCTTTAGCACCTCTTCTCCAGGGTGAATAACTTGTTTACACATGGCTTCCGCCTTAAGAATGTAAAGCCGCAACTCTTGAGGAGGAGTGAAATTATGGGATCCATGTTTATTCCAAATCTTGTGAGAAGACACTTCAGTACAGTGCAGTAATCTCTTCTACCGAGATTTGGGATCCTCCTGCATTTTAAGGATCTTGCTGGGAGCTTTGCAGTGTGATTTGAGCCCATTTATTTTGTATAGGCTCAAATCGCACCGCAATGGTATCGGTTAATTTCTTGACCAAACTTATCGGTACTCGCCAGTAAATGGTATTGGTGCAACCCTACCTTATACCCAAATATATTTTTTCCCTTTTAAGTTTAAATTTTTTTTTTTTTGTATATTTGACCTCTGTCTTGGATATATTGGAAGTAGGGATGCACCAAATGGGTTTTTTGGCGCTGAAACCGATACCGAAAACAAATCTTGATTGATCCTGAAAACCAAAACGTACCGAAAGTGACTGTTTAAAAAAAAAAAATAAAAAAAATATTTTTATACATAGATGGCCAGAGACTGGGGCCATGGTACAGGAGATGGCCAGAGACTGGGGCCATGGTACAGGAGATGGCCAGAGACTGGGGCCATGGTACAGGAGATGGCCAGAGACTGGGGCCATGGTACAGGAGATGGCCAGAGACTGGGGCCATGGTACAGGAGATGGCCAGAGACTGGGGCCATGGTACAGGAGATGGCCAGAGACTGGGGCCATGGTACAGGAGATGGCCAGAGACTGGGGCCATGGTACAGGAGATCAATGCAGCCTCACTAGTGCCCGTCAGATGCAGCCTGCCTGTGTCCCCAGTGCAGCCTGCCTGTGTCCCCAGTGCAGCCTGCCTGTGTCCCCAGTGCAGCCTGCCTGTGTCCCCAGTGCAGCCTGCCTGTGTCCCCAGTGCAGCCTGCCTGTGTCCCCAGTGCAGCCTGCCTGTGTCCCCAGTGCAGCCTGCCTGTGCAGGGGAAGAGCCGCTGCCGCCTGGTGATTAGAGCGCCGGGAACATAACAGCTTTCATTTCAATAGCTGTGTGATCCCTGTGGCGCGCCATCACATACAGCCCCTCCCCCTTGTCCGGGGAACTTTGATAGATCACCCGCCCCATTTTTTGCTCCAGTATCGGCCTAATTTCTCTTTCGGCTTTTTGCCGAAAAAGCCATTTTCGGCCGAAATTTCGGTGCATCCCTAATTGGAACTAAATTGGATGCCACCTGAGACACCCAAGCCACTGGTTGAGGAACACAGAGTTGTGTAAAATGCAACTTTCTCTTATCGTCCATGGACTGACACAGCTTCTAATACTGAAACACGTGGGTATATGTCCCTGCTCGCAGGAGAAGATCTAGGCAGAATGTTAAAAACGTACATTCTAGAAAAAAACAGCTGAACAGCCCCGCCCAGGGGGGCGGTCCCTCCAGACATAACCCTTCTACCTGCAGCTAGCAGCCTCAGTTTTTTTTCTGCCTAGCAGAAGACGACGTGGTTCTCTCAGGAGCCAGTCTCCTGGAAGATTTTTAAAATTTTTATTACTTTTTGAGAATTTTATTTTTGAGACCTTCAATCAACTGTCGGCTGGGCAACAGGTTGGGTACACTAGTATCCTCGTAGTCTTCCCTGTCCGACCATCGAGCGTGCTGATCCTCGCCTTGTGTGCGTGAGACTCAGTTCACGACATGCCCCATGACTCCAGGGGTGGCCGGTGGGCTTTTATGCTCCCGCGGTCCTCACAATATTGAACAGTACCTGCTGTATCTTTTGCGGTGGGCCGGGCCGACAGCTACTCAGTACTACTCCTGTGATGGGTCTGTCTGAAACTCACCAGTGGGTCCCTCTGGGATGGGTAAGTAGTCTCTCCTGTATCAGGTGAGTACATGCTGGCTGTGTTTCTCTGTATGTTTTTTTTCCCTGTCTCCCCCTTGTTATGCTGCGCTCTGCACCCTAATCTGGCGCTGTGCTGTGTGGGGGTGCCTGGGGGTCTCTTTGAACTGGGGGGGGGGGGCTCATGTCTGTGTGCTGGGGCCTGTGAAAACGTGGGGTGTTTGGAGACGCCATTAGGCGCATTGACTGTATTTTGCTGCGCTCTGCGGCCATCTTGCCGTCAATGGCGCAGTTTACATGCGGTCGGCGGCCATTTTCTTGAAGCCGCGTGCACTTTCACTTTCGTTTTTGGCCTCTATCGCCGCTGCTGCGGCACAAATCTCCTCACACTCTCCTCAGGCTTCACTCGCGCTGGCAGTGCGGTGCATACAGCGGAGCTGAGCAGTCCTCTGAAGGGTTGGTGAGTCCTCTGTGTATCCCCTCCTCAGTCAGTGCAGCCAGTGGGTGGACTGTTTGTTCACTTTATTGTGCAGAAGGTCTCAGAGGGTGGCGAGTATGGAGTCTGGTTCACCTGCTTCCCCACTCATGTCCGAGGCAACAGGCAGTGCTCCTGCGGTCCCTATGGACCAGTTGTCGGCAGTCCTGGAAACATTTCTTGTCGGGATGGAAGCGGTGTGCGAGCGTAAGGGAGCTATAAAGCGCCCTCTTCCCACACAATCTCCAAATGGGGAGTGCTCTGATGTCAAAATGTTTTTGAATAGGACATTCCTTGTGAGGAAGACTCCAGTTCTGAGTCAAAGAGATGGGCTTGAGGTCACATACCTCGGGATTTTTTACGGTGTCAAAAATAGGATTTAGTATTGAAAAACCAAAAGGGATCCAATGACAATAGACTTATATAAAAAGAAAACAATATTTATTAATATTCATAAAAAAGGAAAATGAAATTTTCCTAAAGTTAAACATATACAACGTTAGAAGCTAGGTACATATACAACAACCGTTGAACTCGACATGTTTCGCTCAAAATTGGAGCTTCTTCAGGAGTGATCCACGGTCTAATAGTACACTAAAAATGAAATACAAAAAATGAACAAAGGAACATCCATAAAATGTATTATACAACACATCTATTGGAATATCCACAGAAAATAGGTTAACAAGAAATTTCAAATTTTAATTGCAATATTTGTCACATTATTAAAGTCAAATGACATCAAAGCTCTTGAAGAACTCATGGAGCTGTGGGATGAGGGACATATTGATGGGGATGAATTAAGGGAAGCAGACAACCTACAGGGGATTGCCCACGTGTCCACCCCTCCTTCTGTCCCAGGTGGGTCAATAACTGAAGCGTCCACATGTTCCACTTTAGTCTCTCGCAATTACAAGCCAAAGTTCAAAAATTTCCCCACTTTATAAGGAAACCCCAGTATCTGGGCCTTTACTAATCAAGTAACGGCGGAGATAAGAAAAACCAAGTGGAAGCATGACAAAAAATCCAATTTAACTCCTGCCCAAATCCTAGCCATAACATCTTTACAATCCAATCAGGATGTGGTAATTAAACCCTCTGATAAAGGGGGGAATTTAGTGGTTATGGATAAGGATCAATATGAAAATATGGTCTTTAGACTCTTAAGCAATCAAGATTGGTATCGTAAAATCCCAGAAAGTCATGTAAATTATACCACTGTCAAGTTTCGACAGCTGATAGGCAAAGCTTATCAACTGGGAACTATCCAGAAATCCACCTGGGAGTTCTTGAATGTCACTTGTCCACGTACTCCTACACTTTATGCCCTCCCCAAAATCCACAAAAACTTCCACAATCCACCAGGTCGACCCATCGTATCCGGGAATGGCTGTCTCACGGAAACAGCCAGTCAATTTGTGGATGACCTTTTAAGACCCATTGTAGAGGGTTTGGAATCCTATTTGCAGGATACAAGTGACCTTTTAAGAGCACTGGATGGTCTCATTATCCCCAAGGGGGCGTGGCTTGTGGCCTTGGATGTGGAGGCCCTCTACAATTCCATTCCCCACAAGTTGGGTGTGGAAGTTGTGGGGGGTTTCCTGTCCGGTGGCACTTCAGTGTTGACTGCCCACAATCAATTTGCTTTGGATTTGTTGTATTTTATATTGGCCAACAACATTTTTCTTTTTTTGGAATCCCACTACCTCCAGGTGCAGGGGGTAGCTATGGGGACCATATGTGCCCCAAGCTACGCCAACCTGTACCTGGGGGGGTGGGAGCACAATTAATTTTTTCAGGATCATATGCAAAAATTTGCTGACTATATACCGCTATGGCGACGTTTCATAGATGATGTTTTTTTCATATGGACGGGCAATAAGGAGGACCTTTCCCTGTTCTTTGAATATCTGACACCTAACAATTATAATCTTAATTTCACCATGGAAAGTAGTCAAGAAAGTTTAACATTTCTCGATATCCAAATCACTGTTGATTCAGAAGGCCTATTAGGCACAACCTTATACCGCAAACCCTCGTCTGGAAATGCGCTTCTGCATGCCAGCAGTTCTCATCCAGCCCCTCTGGTTACCAGTATACCGTACGGGCAATATCTTCGCCTACGCAGAAATTGCAGCGAGGAATCCACTTTTGAGGTAGAGGCTGATGCTCTGCGGACTCGCCTCTCCAGACGAGGATATAGTGGCAAATGCCGCGAAACTAAATGGATCTCAAACCTGGATGCTCTTCAACATCCAGGCTTGAATGATGCCATAAGCTTTAAACCTTTCCTGTAAAAGCTACCGCTTCTTTTCTTTTTCTTTTTTTTTTTTTTTTCTTTTTTTTTTTGCTGGTTTATTATTTTCAAAACGTGTATGATGTGTGGTAATGGTGTTGGCTCCAGCAGATTTTGGAGCCTATACCACTACCATATTGTTTTTTGATTTATGGTGAATGGTTGCCAAATTCAATTGGTACACATTCTCATTTTGTATGTGAGGTTCTAAATGATGTGGTCATTTTTTGTTGCACCAAAACCAATTCTACTTGAAAATAGTTTCAGGTTATGATATTAAATTTGGCTTGTATCCCAACATTCCTGCGGTCCGGATTTTGTTGTCTTTTTTGATGTTCTCAATCCAACTATATATATTTTTTAGAATTATATTTATTTGTATTGAATATCGTTCCAGCTGTGAAGATTCAGTGTTTCCCCTTTTTGGGTCTGTATGGACGCCAGGGGCAGGCATTTCTTTTTCTTTAATCATTGGTCTATTTTATGTCAGCCCTGAAGGGGTTACCCTTTTTGGCATCTGTCACGCTATGCTGTCTTCTATACCATCTGATAGACACCATTTTTTATGTTTCCTTGAATCCCCTGGGTATCACGCTTTCCAACTGCGCCTTCCCTTTCATGTCTTGTACATAAGGGATCCGGGGATTTCTCAAAATGGCCGTTCCAGCTTCTTCCGGCCCCATTTAATTAAGCATTAGCGTCCAGCTGCCGGGTACCGCCCCCACGTTATGCGTCCGCCGCACGGCAATGACATCAGACGTTTGCCGCGCTGGGATGAGTATAAATTGGCGGTACTTCGCCACATTATTCTGTCATTCCCCTTGCGCTGGGGACTGTGAGACTGCTTGGATATTGTTTGGTTCCTACATGCCATGATTGCCGCGAATGCAGCGGCTTCTATGAAGTACTAAACTACTCTTTAAAGGTATGTGTTTTATATACTCATTTGGGCTGCAGGATGGATATGTACTTCAGTCTTTTTCTGACACCATGACATCCATTTACTTCTTATGCACAGGATCTTTATACAAATCTGTATGAATTATTGCGGTTTTCAACAGTAAGATCCAGCACTGCGACTTACACTTTACTAAAATCAATGATTCGATCAATCAGGTATTTTCATATTTTTATATTCCCAATATAAACTTATTATTTTTTGTGAATTAAACTAATGTTGAATTCACTTATATCATATTTTCTAATATATCATTTTTACTCATCTGCAGGTCCCAATTTAGGAATTTCTCTGTATCATTTCCAGCAGGATCATTATCAATACTGATTTTGTTGCCTCTCTACAAACAACGTTTGGGAGGGTGCGTTCATTTCATTTTGTTTTTTTTGTTTTTTGTTTTTTTTTTCATTAGCTGGGATACTCTTGTGCTCATCCCCTTTTCCGCAGGTGGAGCTACAGGGCAATCCGAGATTTCGATCTTGAATTGCTAAAATACCTCCTTCATCTTTAACATTTAATTGGTAGGTGCTATTTTTTGACCACATCGTTTATTGCTACTTTAATATACTATGTAACAATTTTTATTAGATTTATGTTTTCTTGATTCTATATTATTTAAAAATATTGAACGTGTATATCATTAAATAATAGGATTTTTATAACAGCTTACCTGTAAAATCCTTTTCTTGGAGTACATCACGGGACACAGAGCGACATAGTCATTACTAATGGGTTATATAGTTACCGTCAGGTGCTGGCACTGGCAACTTCCAAAACCGGAAGTACCCTCCCCTATATAAGCCCCTCCCATCCGGGAGCACCTCAGTTTTGTAGCAAAGCAATAAGTGTCCCCAAAGAGGGGCGGGAGCTCTGTGTCCCGTGATGTACTCCAAGAAAAGGATTTTACAGGTAAGCTGTTATAAAAATCCTATTTTCTTTCTCGTACATCACGGGACACAGAGCGACATAGTCATTACTAATGGGATGTCCTAAAGCAATGCCAAATGAGGGGGGGGATACACCATATATAAGCTGAGCGCTATCAGACATGAGGATCTTTTGCGGCCTGCAACACACTGCGCCCAAAGGCGACATCCTCCTGACTTCTAACGTCCACCTGGTAGAACCTAGTAAACGTGTGTACTGAAGACCATGTTGCGGCCTTACAGACTTGAGCCAGGGAGGCCTGGTGATGCACTGCCCATGAAGTTCCAACTGCTCTCGTGGAGTGCGCCCTAACTTTGAACGGAGGCGGTCTACTTCTCAAGCTATAGGCTTGTATTATGACCTGTCGAATCCACTTGGCTAAAGTAGATTTTGACGCTGCCTGACCCTTTCTGGGGCCTTCCGGCAGAATAAACAAAGTATCCGTTCTGCGAATCTGAGCAGTGGCTTTTAGATAAGCTTTAACTGCTCTTACTACATCCAAAGAATGCAATAACTTTTCCTCTACCGAAGTAGGTTTGGGGAAAAAAGAAGGAAGAACCACGTCTTGGTTCAAATGAAAACTCGATACCACCTTAGGAAGAAAGGCTGGATGAGGACGTAACACTACTCTGTCCTTATGGATAACCAGATATGGCTCCTTACAGGACATAGCTGCTAATTCCGATACTCTTTTAGCCGAACAAATGGCTACTAGAAAAATCAATTTCCTGGTGAGAAGCACCAAGGAAATATGCTGTAATGGTTCAAATGGTTTGTTTCTGTAGAACCGACAGAACCAAGTTTAGATCCCATGGACATATGGGAATATTAACCGGAGGACTAATACGCATCACTCCTTGTATAAAGGCTTTGACTAGTGAATGCGAAGCCAAGGGCCTTTGAAAAAATATTGACAAGGCCGAAATCTGACCCTTGATAGTATTCAAGGCAAGCTTCCTATCTACAGCCCACTGTAGGAAGTCCAGAATCCTACCTATTACGTACTTATGTGGATGCCATTTCTTGGCCTCACACCACGCGATGTACGCCTTCCAGATTCTATAGTAGATCTGCCTGGATACCGGCTTCCTGGCATTGATCATGGTAGATACCACCGCATTAGAGAGCCCTCTCTTTTTTAGAATGTGGGCTTCAATAGCCAGGCCGTCAAACCTAGGGCTGGTAAGGAAGGGTGGTATATCGGTCCTTGCGAAAGCCGGACGACGTGGGAGAGTCCAAGGACTCCCCACTGAAATTTTACAATCTCCGCGTACCACGCTCTTCGGGGCCACGCTGGAGCCACCGGAATCACTGGTTTCTTTTCTACCCTGATTCTGCGGAGTAATCGAGGTAACCATTGTGGCGGTGTGAATGCATATATCAGCTTGAACTGATCCCAAGGGAACACTAGGGCATCCGAGCCGCAAGCTAGGGGATCCCTTGTCCGAGAGACAAACCTGTCCCCCTTTGCGTTGAATCTGGATGCTAGAAGATCTACATCCGATGTTCCCCACCGCTGACATATTGTCCAGAAAACCTCGGGGTGAAGGGACCCTTCCTCTGGGCCTAATTGCTGGCGACTTAGAAAGTCCGCCTTCCAATTCTCCACTCCTGGAATGAATACCGCAGATATGGCTGGGACATATTTTTCTGCCCATTTCAGGATGTAATTTACTTCCCTCTGGGCTGCACGACTCCTGGTGCCCCCCTGATGATTGATATATGCCACTGCTGTGGCATTGTCTGATTGCATTCTGACAGGGGACCCTTGGAGTTTGGATGTCCATGCTACTAGGGCATACCGGGCTGCTCGTATCTCTAAGAGATTGATGGGCAGGGCCTTTTCTGCATCCGACCATCTGCCCTCTGCTCCAGTACTGCTCCCCAGCCTATAAGGCTGGCATCTGTAGTGACCACCTTCCAAGAAATCGGACTGAAGGATTTCCTTTTTTCCAGATTCTGGGGAACCAACCACCAACGGAGGCTCTTGCGAACGGAAGGGGACAAGGACATTGTAAGTCTAGGGCCTGAACTTTTTCGTTCCAGGCTGACAGTATGGCCCCTTGCAAATTCCTTGAATGGAATTGACCGTAGGGTACTGCTTCGAATGATGCCACCATTTTTCCCAGCAGCCTCATATACAGGCGTATGGACGGCTGTCTTTTTTGTACCCACTAAGTGGATCAAATCTTTCAAAGACAACACCTTTCCTCGAGGCAAGAATATTTTTCTCTGGCCTGAATCCAACCTTAGCCCCAAGTATTCCAGACTTTTGACTGGTTTTTAGGGCTGACTTGTCTCGGTTGATAATCCAACCGTGAGATTCCAGATACTTGATCGTCTTGTGAACGACCACGTCTAGTTTTTTCACTGAGTGGTCTATCAGCAACAAGTCATCCAGATATGCCATTATCATTACACCTTGTGTTCTTAGATTGGCCAATAAAGGGCCAGAATTTTTGTAAACACTCGTGGTGCTGTGGCCAAACCGAAGGGTAAGGCTCTGAACTGAAAATGGCGCCCTTCTACTGCAAAGCGTAGAAATTTTTGGTGGACTGGAAAGATGGGAATGTGCAAATAAGCATCTTTGATGTCGATCGTGGCTAACCAATCCTCCCCTTGTAGGGCAGTGGCCACCGATCGGATCGACTCCATCGGAAAGTCCTGATATACAGGAATTTGTATAGCCCTTTTAGAATTAATATGGGCCTCCCGTCCGCGTTTGCTTCGGGACTGTAAAGAGGTTTGAGTAAAACCCGAACCCTCATTCTTCCAGGGGAACCTCCATAATTACTCCTTGGAGCAATAGTTGTTCTAGTGCCAACAGGAGGGACTCTCTCTTCCGGGGATCCCTTGGCACGTTTGACCTCAAAAATGGGAAGGAGGAGAGTCTTTTAACTCCAAACTGTATCCCAAACCTACTGCGGAGAGCACCTATCTGTCTTGATCGTGTCCCGCCAGGTCTCTTGCGAACAACTGGAGTCCTCCCCCCACCCGACTGAGTGGGGGCTTCATGAATTTAACTTTGGGGGAGGTTTTGTACCTCCCCTGACCCAGGGTTTCTCATTACCCTGCTACTGTCCCTGTTTTTTACCCCCGGGATTTGACCGAGGAGGCCGTCGGAACTGTTACACAGCCGATGCCCCAGGGACTGGAGAAGCAGGCCTCTTAAAGAGGGACCTCTAACTCTGCTTTTAACCGGCAAGAGCGTATTTTTACCGCTGGAAATTTTCTGGATATTTGTCCAGGTTTTCCCTGAATAAGCGTTCACCATGAAATGGGACGCTAACCAGCCATTCTTTACAGGGAGCTTCAGCAGACCAGTTTTTGAGCCATAGGAGCCTACGCATATGTACTATAGACAGCGTAAGGCGGGAGGCCTGATGGACTGAATCCTCTATGGCGTCAACCGCAAAGCCTAAGGCTCTAGGTAGATCAGCTAGGGCAAAGCCTGCTGATCTGTCAAGTCCCTCAAGACCTGTTTCAACTGATCCTTCACTGCTTAGCAGACCCCAATAGCTGCTACTGCTGGTTGTATCACCAAGCAGATTTTCATAAGGACTCCAATCTTTTATCTATTGGGTTCTTGAACATTTGGACATTATCCACTGGACATGTCAGTGATTTATACATACAAGAGATGGCTGCGTCCACTGTAGGGACCTTCCATTTTTTTTATTTTTTTTTATTTTTTTTTTAAGAACTTATCCTCCATGGGATAGACCACCGGAAATCTCTTGGGGGAATAAATATTTTCTCAGGACGTTCCCAATCCTGGTAAATGAGCCCTTTCAGTAAAGGGTGAAGTGGAAAAGAACAAACAGTCTGGGGGCTTCTAGCGACCCCAACGAGGATACAGTAGTGGTTGATGGTTCCGCAAGGTGCATTTTTAAATGCTGATCGGACCATGTTAGTCAGAGACTGAACCCATAATCTTTCAGCTTGAGATGCTGAGAAAGGGTTCCCCCACTGTTGATTCCTCTATAACAGAATCAACCTTATCCTGATCCCCTTCAGGCAGGTCGATCCCTGTATGGGACTGTTGCTCTGCTAACAGGCACTCTGAAGGAGGAGACGGAGATCGGGCGTGCTTTCCCTGACAGGGAGGCAGCGATAAATGTTGACAATCTCTCTCTAATCCTCCCAGAGCTGAGGAAAAAACCTCCTCTGTTACATACACAGGAGCAGGTGACTGAGGACAGCCACAGTACCAAGTACCCCTGCGGGGTCTCTACGGTCACTTACCTCTGAACTTCAGGGGAGACTGGTGCAGCAGGAGTATGCCCAAGATCCTCAGAGCCCGATGAGACCCCCTTCGCTTCCTGGAAGATTCAGTTCCGGAGCTACTGGACGGCATATTCCTAAGCCTAAAGCTGAGGTATTCCAGCCGTAATACACCTCTTTTACTGAGAATAGTCTAGCACAATTGCTGCTATATCACAGTTGGTGTCTACTAATGTGCCTTTCTAGGGGATGCCTGTATCAACCGCTTGCTGTATGCCTTTAAATGTTGCCAGCTCTGTCTCTGTACTTCATAGCCAGCTTATCTGCAATAATGTGGCTTTTTAAAAACCTGCTGGGACGCCCGCACATGCGCAGAAGCGCTGCGGCGCGCACAGAGCGTCATCCCCCAGGCCCCGCCCCTTTTTCCGGCCACCTCTATATATAGAGGCGCGCGCGGCCACGTGCGCCTCGGCGCTAATTTTCAAACATGGAAACCAGGGACAGGAGCCAGGGCCCCCTTTGCCGCAGGCCGGGGGATAGACGAACACTGCAACATGGCAGAGGAAACAGTTTCCTGTAGGAGAACTCACCAGCTGCCTGGACTTTGCTCTCTGAGAAGAAACTAGTCCATATGACAAGAAAAACATTCCACAGCGGCCTCTAGTGGACAAACACAGGTACCGCAGTTTAATATACTAAACATATATAAAAAAACATTCTTTTTTTTTTTTTTTTTTTTTTTTTTCTTGACCACCATTAAAAATTATTACATTTTTTTAGTAGTTACAGGCATGCACAGATATTAGCGGGAATACCGTTAGGTAACAGACAGAAAGACAAATTAGGCTTGGGGGTCCCCCAATAGAACCAAGTTCCTGGGGGCCCCCACTTACCTGTTCCCCGCCGCAGGACTTTGTTTGGTCCACAAAAGCCCAAACTTCACCTATCACGGCAGGCATTGTAATCAAACCTTCAGGGACCGGGTTCCCAAGGATTCCACTCCCCTGGACCTGTATAGCACCCTGCACAGAAAACATCTTGGTCGTGGGTATGGCCAGAGCTCTGGATCCCAGGGTCCAGCTCTCCTAAGAGAAGCATTACAGGCAGAACCTTGCTCTTCTCTGCAAGGCCCGGGTACCGACCGTTTAGCTATGAAGCTTTTTTGGTCGGATCCGGAATAGCTTACTGAGGCCCAAAAGAACCTGTACGCAAGCTCAGTGAAAAACACATGTTTCTTCTTGGCCAACACCTTAGACACTGGCAAAAAACTGAGGTGCTCCCGGATGGGAGGGGCTTATATAGGGGAGGGTACTTCCGGTTTTGGAAGTTGCCAGTGCCAGCACCTGACGGTAACTATATAACCCATTAGTAATGACTATGTCGCTCTGTGTCCCGTGATGTACGAGAAAGAAATTTTGATAATGTGACAAATATTGCAATTAAAATTTGCAGTTTCTTGTTAACCTATTTTCTGTGGATATTCCAATAGATGTGTTGTATAATACATTTTATGGATGTTCCTTTGTTCATTTTTTGTATTTCATTTTTAGTGTACTATTAGACCGTGGATCACTCCTGAAGAAGCTCCAATTTTGAGCGAAACATGTCGAGTTCAACGGTTGTTGTATATGTACCTAGCTTCTAATGTTGTATATGTTGAACTTTAGGAAAATTTCATTTTCCTTTTTTATGAATATTAATAAATATTATTTTATTTTTATATAAATCTATTGTCATTGGATTCCTTTTGGTTTTTCAATACTAAATCCTATTTTTGACACCGTAAAAAATACCGAGGTACGTGACCTCAAGCCCATCTCTTTAAATCAACAAATTATTGGGATTTGGTGTTCCTCACTGTTTCCTCACACACTGCGTTGAGCAGCATGGATGATACAGTGGTACACAGTGCCCCCCCCCCGGTCGGTGCAGCATGGTGGGGGGGGGGGAGGCTTTATTCATTTATTTCTCTAGTCCCTGTGAGCCTTCTGTGTGATGTCTCTGAGGCAACAACAGGGTCTCTGCACCTGTGGTTTCCCGCAATTTCCCAGGGAACGCTCTGAGCTCTGACAGGACCACGGTCTGAGGTGTCAGAGGTTACCTTTTTACCTGCATGCTGCATCGGCAGCACATTTAAGCAGGTTGGAATGATACAGAGAAGTTTTATGCGCCTCAGCGCCATAATTTTAACTTATCTTATAGCGCTACACTGGATACATTCACAGTGTATGTATGTGTTATTGATCTCTGTGTCTGCGTGGGTTTCCTCCCACGTTCCAATGCTGTGTCTTCAGTGCCATACATGATATAAACATACACAATATGTTTTATACACGACTCTAAATACATTCACAGTATATGTATGTATTGTACTCTCTGGGTCGGCGTGGGTGTCCTCTCTCTCTCTCACGGTATGTGCGCTTCTGCTCTCTGCACAGTATAAACATGTTCAATATGTTGCACATACTATAAATTCTTACAGTATGTGTATGCTGTCTGCGTGGGTTTCCTCCGGGTACTCCGGTTTCCTCCCACGCTCCAATGGTAATGCACAGCATAAACATGTGCAATATGTTTACATGCTACCATTCCTACACGGTATCTGTGTGCTGTCTGCGTGGGTTTCTTCCGGGTGTTCCGGTTTCCTCCCACGCTCTGACGGTATGTGCGCCTTTGGCCCTCTGCACAGTTAAACATGTTCCATATGTTGATCACGCATACTATAATACCTACGCGGTATGTGTATGCCGTCTGAAACTTGTGCGATTTGATTATTCACATGCTAACATACCTACACGGTATGTGTGCAGTCTGCGTGGGTTTCCTCCGGGTGCTCCGGTTTCCGCCCACACTACATGACATGCGCGCCTTCGGTGCCATACACAGTATAAACATACACATTATGTTTATACACAACACTAAATACATTCACAGTAGATGTATGTATTGTATTCTCTGGGTCTGCGTGGGGTTCCTCCGAGTACTCCGGTTTCCTCCCACGCGCCAACGGTGTGCACGCCTTTGGCGCTATGCACACATAGACATGTTCAAAATGTTTATCACACATACTATAGTACCTACACGGTATGCGTATGCACTCTGCGTGGGTTTCATCCGGGTGCTCTGGTTTTTCCCCTGCGCTCCAATGGTGTGCGCATTTTCAGTGCTATGCACAGCATAAACATGTGCAATTTGTTTATTCGCCTGCTAACATGCCTACACAGTTGTGTCCACAGTCTGCGTGGCTGGTTTCTGCCCATGCCCCAATGAGGTGCGCGCCTTCGTCGCTGGCACAGTATAAACGTGTTTAATATGTTTATCCACAGATACTAAACTACATACGCCGTATGTGGTTTGTACTATTCTCTTTGTGGCTGAGGGGGTTTCCTCCCACGCTCTAATTGCGCGTTTTGACGCAATACACAGTATAAACTATGTGTTTGTACAATCAGCACTTATCAATGGAGTAGCTGCTGAATGGAGCATTGTCATAAGGATCCCTGGTATCGGGGGTACCACCTTCCACCTGCCCTTCGGTGGGGATCAGAAGCGCTGGCTTGGACTGTGTTCGCCATGCTGAGGTTAGCGTTGCGCCCGTTGGTGGCTGCATCTCTGAAGCTCAGACTGGGCAAAAGCCTCTGCTTCATCTATCAGTCGACCAGCAGGTGCACTGCAACTGCTCTAGCCTCTAGGGTCTCTGTGTCCGGGGTGGGTTTGCACCACCTGTAGAGGCTGAGTTCACTGACCGAGTTTCTAGGGAAGCTCTGTCAGGTTGCCTTTCTTGGCCAACAATGGAGGCACCCTGTAAGCCGGGGCTTCCCTTCTCCGATACATTGCTGGGTCTCCTTGGGATTATCATACCCATCCCACTGCAGGACGGTCCTGTCGGCCGTGTGCATTCCAGAGGAAGGGTCCTTACATCCGGAGGTGTTTTCACCTCCTTTACCGGAGGTGGGGCACCGCATGTGGTGGACCTTCTGGCCTCTCGACTCACTCGCAAGATGTCGAGTTTCGTGGCCAGGTCCAGGGATCCCTGGGCAGATGCGTTGGTGGCCCGTGGGGGCAGTATCGCCTGATGTATGCTTACCCTCTGCTACTGTTGTTGCCTCGCCTGCTTCGCAGACTATGGGCTGGGGCCATTCCGGTGATCCTCATTGCTCCGGAACGGCGACATTGGTACGCTGATCTAGTTTGGCTAGTCGCAGGCGTTCCTTGGCGACTGCCAATTTGGGTGGACCTTCTGTCTCATGGTCCCATACTTCATCCTGCTTTACAGTCCTTGGCTTTAATGGCATGGCTGTTAAAAGCCAGGTGCTGAGGGACCGAGGTCTCTCGGATTCAGACATCTCATCTATGTTGTGGGAACGGAAATTTTCCTCCAGAAAGTTCTATCGCCGTACCTGGAAGGCTTACATCGCTATGTGCGAGGAGCTTGATGGCGTCCACGGGCGTATTCCGTTCCCAAGATTTTGCTGCTGTTAGTGTGGTGTAACCCAAAAGCTGGTCTTGCGTACCAGCGAAGGTCGGATTTCGGCCTGGGCTGTCTTTTTCAACGACCGCTAGCGGGCCATTCCTTGATTAGCACCTTTTGTGCAAGGGGTTCGCCATGTGATCCCCCCTGTCAAGCCTCCTCCCTCTCCTTGGGATCTGAATTTGGTGCTCTCGGTTCTCCAAGAACATCCCTTTGAAAATATAAGAGATTCCTCTCTTGACCTTCTCCCAGAAGGTGGCTTTCTTAGTGGCCATTACTTCTGTTCGACGGGTGTCTGAGTTGGCGGCCTTGTCCTGCAAGTCGCCTTACTTGGTCCTTCATAAGGATAAGGCGGTGTTGCGCCCACAACCGTCTTTCCTTTCAAAAGGTGGTCTCGGCCTTTCACTTTAATAAGGACATTGTTCTTCCGTCCTTGTGTCCTCACCCATCGCATCCTTGAGAGTTTGCGCTTCACATATTGGATGTGGTACGAGCCTTACGGGTGTACCTGTCTGCTACTGTTTCCATTCGGAAGTCTGACTCGCTGTTTGTGTCTGTCTCTGGTCCAAAACAGGGCCAAGCGGTGTCGTCTGCCACCTTTTCTAGGTGGATCAGACAGACCGTTATACAGGCCTATGCCCTTAAGGGGCGAGCGCCAGCGCCTCCCTTTCCGGTTTCGGCGCATTCCACCAGGGCAATTGGTGCTTCCTGGGCTTTCCGACATCAAGCGTCGGTTGCACATGTGTGCAAGGCGGCGACCTGGTCGTCCATTCATACCTTTTCTAAGTTCTATAAGGTTGATGTGGCTGCATCTTCGGATGCTTCCTTTGGCCGCAAGTGTTGCAGGCCGCTGTTTAAAGTTGCAACTCCTCCGTTAAGTTCTGCTTGTTTGGAGTGGAGTTTGGTTTTTCCTTTATTACGGCTCCCACCCTCTTTCTGATACTGCTTTGGGACATCCCACGTGTAAGTATTAGAAGCTGTGTCAGTCCATGGACGATAAGAGAAAATAGGATTTTTGTACTCACCGTAAAAAACCTTTTCTCTGACGTCCATGGACTGACGCAGCACCCACCCTTCTTTAAGATTTGTACTGCTTTGTTACGAACTAAGGCTGCTAGCTGCAGGTAGGAGGGTTATGTCCAGAGGGACTGCCCCCCTGGGCGGGGCTGTTCAGCTCTGTTTTTTTCTAGAATGTATGTTTTTATAACATTCTGCCTAGATCTTCTCCTGCGAGCAGGGACATATACCCACGTGTTTCAGTATTAGAAGCTGTGTCAGTCCATGGATGTCTGAGAAAAGGATTTTACGGTGAGTACAAAAATCCAATTTTTTTCAGTGTTTTAATTGGTGCATCTGTAGACCGTAGTAGAGAATAATTAAAACTTTCTACATACCAAATTTAAAAAAGGTTTTGACTGGAGAAGCCTATTTTTAAAACTTTTTTTTTCTAAAAAAAAAAAAAAGTCTTAACTATGCCTTCATAGCAGTGAAACGGAAAGGTTGCACACTATGCACTTTCTCCTCCAGGACCTTGCAGCAGCTGCTACCTGTGTGTGTTTTTTTTTGTTTATTTTTTTGCTTTTTAGTTAGGGGAGTTCACTGCAGGCACAGTGTGGAGGCTTAAAAAAAAAAAAAAAACAATCTTTTGTATTGCAGAATTAATTAAAAAAATTTTTTTTTTTTTTTCCTTGTCTCTTACTAACTTAAAGTATTGAGAAAACTGTGTGGTCAGGTTTTACACTAATTCTGACTTTTTGTTTGAAACCTTTTCAGGTATGTTATTGGCACTTTGGAAATGTTAGTTGCAGAGAACTACATGATAGTTTATTTAAATGGAGCCACAACACGAAGAAAAATGCCAAGTCTTGGATGGCTTAGGAAATGCTATCAGCAGATTGATAGAAGGTAAGTCACTTTATGATGTGTACTGCTTTAAGAAATCTTAGAAATATTTTTCAGTTGTGCAAATTACCTTAGTCAAAAATTTGTGCAAATAGCAAAGTACGAAGTTCATACCAAAATGCGTGGGTTCACATGCATGCCATTGAAGTGCATGGCATGCCTTTTAACTGTTAATTCAATTGACTCGAATGGCAAAAAGCAGGGTCAGCACACCAAAAGTATGGCGTGTAGCAAAACGCATTGCGTGAACAGGCCTATTTATTTATTTTTGTCCTCACATTCTGCTGATCTTGCACTACAGCACAATGGGGTTTATTTACTAATGGCAAATCCACTTTACACTACAATGCCCTGCAAGGGCTGTAGATCTGAGGGGGGGACATGCAAGGAAAATAAACAGCATTTTTGCTTGTAAATGATTGGATGATGAAATCAGCAGAGCTTCCCCCTCGTTTCAGATATTCCCCTCAGATCTAAAGCGATTGCACTTCCAAGTTCACCTGCAGTGCACTTATAGTGCAAAGCGGATTTGCCTTTAGTAAATCAAACCCTGTATGTAGTGAAGTCTTCCACTTTGATGTTTCAAGAAAAGACAGCAGGATAGCACTTGTCCAGGAAGCAGGCAGGGACTTGCTCAGCAACGGCATACACAATTGTCCAGGCAGCAGACAGGGAATACTGTCCATATACAGTCCAGGGTCAGTGCAGGCAGAGATATTGTCAGCAGTGCCAAAAATATTGGTCCTGGTAGTAGGCAGGTCCATGTGGTGTGGTCAGTTCATGCGACAGGCAGAGGCATGATGGCATAGGTCCTACAGGCAGTAGGCAGCAGTAGGGCCTCATTCAGGACAGAATGGGGACAGAGGTAGAGGCTTCTCCCACCCAAATCTCTTTGAAGCCTCCGAGTCTCCAGACCCTAATCTAGGATGAGAAAACTTTTCTGGAGCCCCTCACATATGTGAGACCCCTGTGTTGAATCCCATTTAGTCCAGTGGCAGGGTACAAGATCAGTCCATGAGGTAGGCAAAAACATGGTCAAACAGACAAGGGTTAGTTCCAGATCAGGCAGCGGTAGTACAGAATCGTTGGGCAGAAGCGTGGTCGACTACCAAGCCAGGGTCAGTTGCAGAGCAGGCAGTGGCATAAGGGGTGTGAAGGTGTGTGAAGGCAGGGAGGATTAACTGAGGATTACGTTTACCATACTTCACTAATAATTTAGTGAAGTATGGTAACGGCGAAAACAGTCTACTACACAGAGGCCTGGTTGGGAAGGACATTGGGCACAATGATAAGCTATGTCTCGTCTGACTCCTCCACTGGTACACACCTTACATTTTTTTTTACGTCGTCAAACTGTTTCTGTGGGAGGGACTTTATCGGGAAAGTGACGTTCGGAGAGTCGACTTAGAACATCTGATTGGATGTTTTGGGGTGGGCCGTTCGGGAGTATAAGGGCAGTGATAAGGTCCCCCTGGTAGCCAAGGAAGCATTTGGGGTTTTGGGTGGAGTTGCGGTATATGATATACGAGTTATATATGGCCAATTGAAAAAAAAAAATTGCAACTTTTTTGTACCAATGGTATGTCTGTCTTGTGGCAAGGTAGGGTTCGAGCATCTGGTCATTGAAGTAGACTCCCCCCATAATCAAATTGTAGTCCTGGATGCATGTGGGCTTTTGGCTGGAGCCATTCCTTCTGGGGATTTCCACGAAGGTATCATTGTGGATGGAAGATAACATGTATACATCCCTTCTGTCCCTCCACTTCACTACCAGAACCTCCTTGTTTCGCAGACTTGCCGATTTCTCCTTCTCAGCTTCTTATTTACAAGACTTTGAGGAAAGCCCTTCCGATTATTTCTGATGGTGCCACATGCTGGCGTCTGCTTCCGGTGAAAGTTATGGAACAGGGGAAGAGATGTGTAGAAGTCATCTACGTACAGATGGTAGCCTTTTTCCAGTAGGGGGTATATGAGGTCCCAAACAATTTTCCCACTTGATCCCAAGTCCTTCCCTTCCTACACTAAGCATACGTGTACCCTGTGACTCGGTCACATAGCTTGTACACCTTCACACCATAGCGGGCCCTTTTTCTGGGAATGAATTGTTTTATTTGAAGCCTGCCACTAAATTTAATAAGGGACTCATCCACACATGTGCTGGTCCGGGGTATACAACTGGGGGAATTTTTATGAAAAATAATTCAGTAAGAGCCGAATTTTGAAAAGCTTGTCAAAATTTGGGTGATTTCGGGGAAGGCACTGGGTATTATCGTTTAAAATGTAGGAATCTCATTATAAAGTATCTGGTTCTGGACATTACGTTGGAGAATATTGGCATGTGGTAGATGGAGCGTTTTGACCAAAAGGAACGAAAAGTGTTTTTTGGGTTGAGTCCCATACAAAATGTGAGGCCTAAAAAAATCTTAAACTCCTCCACCGTTGGGTCTCTCCACTCATAGGGACGGAAATAATATGCTGTAGGATTGTTCGAAATAAACTGTTGGGCATATAGGTTGCACTGGGTCACAATTCTGGATAGCATGTCCTCGGTAAAAATAAGATAAAAAAAATCGATTGGGGAAAAATTCTCCATGTCCACCTGGACTCCTGGCTGGGCAGTGAAAGGGGGAGGAATGTTGGCTTCTCCTGAATTAGGAGGAAGCCACAAGGGGTTCTGAAGGGCATAGGGAAGGCTGGCATGGGTCCTTGGCCTTTCTTGCCGAGGCACTGCGGTGCTGGTGGATGGCACTGCGGTGCTGGTGGATGGCACTGCCTCCTCACCAAAACGCCTTTGTTTGGCGGGCTGACTAACTTCCTCCTCTGAGTCACTCAGTGTTGCACTACTGAGGACTGGCTCATAATTGACGTCCGAATCAGAATTGGAAAGGTAATCTGCTGCTGGTGGTGCGACTGCACAGGTGTGTGCCAAGCCTTCACTGATGGGCACTGATGAGGCGGCACTGATTGCACAGGTGGTCAGACTGGCACAGGTGGTCAGACTGGCACAGGTGGTCAGACTGGCACTGTATGGGCACTTGTAAAATCACTCGCTGTGGTCTACAATGTAACAGATCGCTCTCCCTCCTCACACGCGGTCTCTGTGTGAGGAGGGAGAGCCGGCAATGAGAGATGATCTCATATGTTTACATTTGAGATCATCTCTCATTGGCCACACAGATCGCATAGTAAATGCCCACTCTGATTGGCCATTCACAGCGATCTGTGATTTGTTGTGTCCAAGGGACACAGGCAGCATAGAATTTCCCCGCTGCGCGCTCGGGAAACGAGGAAAGGGGGAGGCCGTCTATTGACGGCCTCCCGGATTTTCAGGTCTGTGCTGAAGCTGTCATTTTGGCTATAGCACGGGCCTCAAGGAGTTGAGATTAAAAACCTTCTGCCCTTAGAACCAGAATCTAAAGCTGGTAGTAATAAAAATAAAAAAAGGAATGGGGCCCTGAAATCATTTTGTATCTGCTTGTAATAATGTTTCCTTTACCTGCAGTGTTAATTTTGTTGGCTAAAGTAACGCTATTTTAGTCTACTAAAGTACAACTAAAATGGCATTTTAGTCAAAAGACTGGCTTAAACTAAATCGAAATTTGATGTCAAAATTAACAGGTTTTGAAAGCTTCTGCAAATGATGCTGCTGTAAAATCTATAAACCACCATATGGCACTATGACTGCAGCTCTTATAGTATAGGAGGGCCAGGAGTAGTTTGGAGAATTATTAATAGATATTTGTAGAGAATGGTTATTTACATGAATGTTATGGTCTTTGACTGTCTTTCATCATCTGAACAAAAAGAACACATGGAAGAGCAATAATGTTTTTTTGTGTTTTTAGGTTGAGGAAAAATCTGAAGTCCCTCATAATAGTTCATCCTTCCTGGTTCATCAGAACTCTCTTAGCTGTTACTAGACCTTTCATTAGGTAAGATGGATTTTATGTTAATATACTTTGTGTTTTGTGTTTTATGTATATTATGGTTAATTGTTTTCTTTGTGTCCCCTTTTTTTTTTTTTTTTTTTAATCTAGCTCAAAATTCAGCCAGAAAATTAAGTATGTTTTTAACCTGGCGGAATTGGCAGAACTTATTCCTATGGAGTATGTCGGCATACCAGAGTGCATAAAACAGTATGTGACAATCTTTATAATTTATTGTACATTTTTCTGAAGTCATGTTAAACGTATATTACTCTTTCGTCCATGGACCGACACAGCTTCTCTATTGACAAAGTGGGTATTATCCTTTAATTAGGAGTGACTAGGCAGAAAAACTTGTAAAAAGTGTTGCATCACACCTTCTACAGTACCGCCCAGGGGGCGGACCCTCTGGGTATAACCTCTGTCTGCATCTCGCAGATCCGTTTTTTTCTGTCTAGCAACGAGTAGGACATGGCTCCCTTCGGGCCCATTGGTCCGGGGGGAAAATATATATATATATATATATATATATATATATATATATATATAATTTATTTTTTTCATTTGTTTCCTGCGATCTTTGATCAACTGCTGACTGGGTGCCAGGCTGGATCCTCGATCCTTGTCTCCCCAGTTTCGGCCATCGAGCGTGTGCCGACCCTAGCTACGCGCTGGGTTTTCCACGACATGCCCGTCGCTCCACGGGTGGCCGGTGAGCCTACGCTCCAGGGCCTGCATCGGACCGCTCAGCTTCGGCTGACCTTACGGCCGAGTCGCAGCAGCCTGTCCGGTGAGCGTCACGCTCCAGGGCATACATATGATCGTCCCTTTTTGGGTCCAATCACAGCATGCCTGGCCAACAGTCACCTTCCCTGTGCGGACGATGACCTGTTTGGAATGTCTTCCAGCATAATACATGCAGGATAGGTAAGTAAAACTCCCCTGCCTCGGCTGGGTGATTTAGCTGGACATTCCTGGAGAGATCAAGTAAGTGGTTGTGGCCCCTTTCTTCCCTCTCTCCCTGCCTTTCCCTCCTCCTTGGGCTTCTAGCTAAAGGTTGCTGGGGGTCACCTAGGGGGTTCCACTGGAGCGGGGCTGGCTGTAACCAACATTTAAAAGAAATGTCATTTCTGCTTACCTGTGTTTGTGTGCTTCCTCCTCCATGCTGTCGGCGGCCATTTTGAGGTGGTCCATGCCGAGTTCGGCCTCTTGTGACTGCCCGGCGGCCATCTTCCTGTGGTTCGGCCACACCCACTGGCCCCTATCAGCTGATCGGCGGCCATGTTTGTCCACCCTGTATGCATATATTGCCGTTCGGCGGCCATCTTTTTGAGGGCTATGGCTGCTTGACCTCTATCTTCGGTCGGCGGCCATTTTCTTAGAGCCCACATTATCTTCCATACAGACGTTTTTGGCAACCATTTTGCGAGAGCCTCCGGCCTCTAGGGTGCATTACACTGGTGCGAAAATTCACACAGGAAATGCTGATAAAAGAAGCAGACTGACACAGCAGCAGGGGGACAGCATCACAGGCGCAGCACACGGCAGCATAGCAGTACCTATCCAGGGTGGTGAGTCCTCTGGGTGACCCAGCCTCTCTGCAGCACAGGAGGGTGGCCTATTGATAGCTTGCCTGGAGCCTTGTGAGTGTCAGCGTGTGGTCAGCATGGCATCTGAGCCAGATGTCTTCTCCCCTGAGACACCAGATTTAGCAGCTGGTGCCCCTGAGGTGTCTATGAACTCTGACGGCAATCCTAGAGGCGTTTGCTGCCAGGGTGGAAGCAGCACACGGGAATACAGGGGGTAGTAAACGCCCCGTCCCCTGCAAGCTTCTGGGGATAATTCTGATGCAGAACCAGGTCCAGCTACGGCTCGGGGCTCAGATTCTGACGCATCAGAGACTGCAGACCGTGACCGGACAGTGAGGATTACTCCAAGTCCAGGTCAGTACACAAGACAGCTTTGGTATCTGACCTTATTACTGCAGTGCGGGATATGCTAAAGTTGGAAAATACTGCAGAAGCAGCAGAGACTCCGGTCCACTTGGGTTTCATAGACCTGCCCGCACTGCTAAGGTGTTCCCTTGTGTGTCTTTTGATAAACTCTTATACAAGGAATGGGAGAACCCAGTGAGGTTCTTTACAGCCCCAAAGAGGTTTGCGGTACGGTACCCCTTTGAGGAGAGTTTTCTGAAGAAATGGACCTCTCCCCCTATAGTGGACCCTCCGGTGTCCAGACTTAATAGAGTCACCACAATTCCTGTAGAAGGGGCTCCTGTTTTCAAGGACCCTGTGGATAAGAAGACTGAAGCACTCGCTTGCTACCTATACTCAGTGGTAGGCTCGGCAGTACGCCCGGCATTGGCGGGGGCCCTAGTGTCTCACACACTTACTGAATGGGCAAGATTGCTACTCCAGGGGTTAAGGAGCGAGATGCTCCTCCTGATGAGATAACATTGGCCGACCAGTTGGTCCAGGGCCTTAGGTTTGTCTGCAAGTCAGACATAAATACTATTCCCCTGCTGTCTAAAACTTCGGTTTATGCAGTAGCAATACGCCGCCTGATCTGACTAAAAGGCTGGTCTGCGGACCAGACTTCCAAGAAAGCCCTGTTGGATCTGCCTTTTAAGGGCGACGGACTTTTTGGGGCTTCTCTGGATGACATCATCAAGGATGCCACAGGAAGTAAAAGCACTTTGCTTCCCCAAATTAGCAAGGGTAAGGGGCCACGCCAAGGGGCAAGGGCCCTCCTTTACTGCACGCAAGCGTTTTTTTCATCCCCCTAGGGCGACAGGGAAAAGACCCCAGGCCGATAAAGCGCCTGCCCAAGGACAAAAGCGTCCGTGGTCCCGCATACCCAATAAGCCTGCGGACAAATTTGCGTCCGCATGAAGGTCCACCCCCACTCAGCTCTCGGGTGGGGGGACGTCTTCACAAATTTGCGACTCAGTGGACAGCTCTAATCTCCGACAGGTGGGTTTGCGAAGTAATCTCCTCAGGCTACAACATAGAGTTTGGTAGTTATTCCAGTTCCAGAACTGGAACGGGGTTTTTACTCAAATCTGTTCTGTTCTTTGTGCCAAAGAAGGAGGGGGTTCGTCCAAGCTTGGATCTCAGAGCCCTCAATTGCTTTGTGAAGGTACAAAGATTTCGGATGGAGTCGGTTTGATCTGTAGTCACGGCTCTCCATCCGGGGGACTTTCTGGCCTCCTTGGACATCAAGGACGCATACCTGCATGTCCCCCATATACTCCAGACACCAGAGGTTTCTGCGATTTGCTATCGGGAAGGACCACTACCAGTTGGTGGCCCTCCCGTTGGGCCTTGCCTCAGCACCCAGGACGTTCACCAAGGTGCTCGCTCCGATTCTGGCACTTCTAAGACAGCGGGGTATCGCTATCACAGGCTACTTGGACGACCTTCTGCTGAAGGCCCCTTCAAGCTCAGAATTAGAGGTAAGCGTGTCCATTACCTGTCAGACTCTTCAAAACTGTGGTTGGATACTAAACACGCAAAAGTCAGTAGTGGTGCCCACTCAACGCCTAGTGTACCTGGGGTTGATTCTGGATTCCTCAGAGGCAAAGGTATTCCTCCCTGTGGAGAAGTTGCAGACCCTCCGGGCTGCAGTACGGCAGCTGACTTCCGTTTTTTGCATGCGAGTGTTGGGCCTCATGGTAGCCTCCTTCGAGGCGGTCCCATATGCTCAATACCACACTCGAGTGTTACAGAAGGAAGTTCTGTCCAGATGGAACAGATGCCCTTCATCTCTGGATTATCAAATCCGAGTGAGCCTCCTAGTCAGGAGATCCCTGGTATGGTGGCTGACAGCACCGGCTCTAATGGCCGGGAAGTCATTTCTTCCGGTTTACTGGATAGTGATTACGACGGACGCCAGCCTTACAGGTTGGGGGGGAGTCTGGGGTGTCCAGTTGGCGCAAGGTCGCTGGACCCCAGAGGAAGCCCTCCTGCCGATCAGTGTCCTGGAGATCCGGGCGATCAAGCTGTGCCTCTTCAAATGGTCTCAGACTGCAAGGGCGTCCAGTCAGGATCCAGTCAGACAACGCCACAGCGGTGGCATATGTCAATCATCAAGGAGGAACAAGAAGCTCAGCTGCAGCATCGGAGGTTGCTCGCATCCTGAAGTGGGCAGAGAAGAGCGTACCGGCACCATCGGCCGTGTACATTCCGGGTGTGGAAAACTGGCAGGCGGACTACCTGAGCCGCCAGATGCTGGACCAGGGAGAATGGTCCTTACACCCGGAGGTGTTCCAACTCCTCTGCCAAAGATGGGGCACACCAGACGTAGATCTTCTGGCTTCCCGACTCAATCGGAAGGTATTGAAATTTGTGGCCCGGTCAAGAGACCCATGGGCAGACGCAACGGACGCGTTGGTAGCATCGTGGGGTCAGTATCGGCTAATCTATGCCTTCCCTCCCTTAAGGCTTCTTCCTCTTCTGCTCCGCAGAGTGGAGGCAGAGGGAATTCCAATGATCCTAATCGCTCCAGATTGGCCTCAGCGTCCTTGGTACGCCGATCTAGTACGTCTGGTAGCAGACGTCCCCTGGCGCCTACCACTACGGAAGGACCTGCTATCGCAAGGTCCCATATTCCATCCTGCTTTACAGTCATTGGCTTTAACGGCATGGCTGTTGAGAACCAGGTACTGAGAGACCGGGGCCTGTCAGACTCAGTAATCTCTACTATGAGAAGTGCTCGAAAACCATCCTCTAGGAAGGTTTATCACTGCACTTGGAGGGCCTACATCTCCATGTGTGAGGAAATGAAATGGCATCCGCATACCTATTTGGTTTCCAGAATCCTGCTGTTTTTTACAGCATGGGGTGGACCAAAGGCTTGCCCTAAGTACGATTTAAGGGTCAGATATCTGCCCTGGCTGTCTTTTTTTTTTTTTTTTTTTTTTTTTTAGCGACCCCTGGCGACTCACTCTCTCGTGAGTACATTTGTGCAGGGGGTTCGACATGTGGCCCCTCCGGTCCGTCCCCCGTTACCTCCGTGGGACTTGAACCTGGTCCTCTCGGTGCTTCAGAAGGCACCGTTTGAGAATATTAGAGATATTCCCCTGTTGACACTTTCTCAGAAAGTGGTCTTTTTGGTGGCTGTTGCGTCAGACGAGTCTCTGAGCTGGCAGCCTTGTCCTGCAAGGCTCCCTATTTGATTTTCCACAAGGATAAGGTGGTGCTGCGGCCGCAGCCTTCCTTTCTTCCGAAGGTCGTTTCGGCTTTTCATCTCAACGAAGACATTGTACTTCCATCCTTGTGTCCTCATCCGTCGAATCCTAAGGAAGTCGGCGTTGCATTCCTTGGACGTTGTCTGAGCTTTGAGAGTATACCTATCTGCTACTTCCCTGTTCCGGAAGTCAGACTCACTGTTTGTTTCGGTGGCTGGTCCCAAGAAGGGCCAAGCAGTCTCATCGACCACCATCTCTAGGTGGATCCGACAGATGGTAATCCAGGCTTACGCCTTAAAGGGTCAGGCGCCCCCCTTTCCTGTCACGGCGCATTCGACCAGGGCAATAGGTGCCTCTTGGGCTTTCCGACATCAAGCGTCTGTTTCCCAACTATGTAAAGCGGCGACTTGGTCGTCCGCTCACACTTTCACAAAATTCTACAAAGTTGATGTAGGTGCATCTTCGGATGCCTCTTTCGGCCGCAAGGTTTTGCAAGCGGCTGTTTAGAGTTGCAACTCCTCCGTTCGAGGAGTGCTGTTTTGTGTTTTGGGGTGAAGTTTGTTTTTATGCTGTTACCACCCCTCGTTTTTTTTCTGACACTGCTTTGGGATGTCCCACTTTGTCAATAGAGAAGCTGTGTCGGTCCATGGACGAAAGAGTAAATAGGATTTTTTACTCACCGTAAAATCCTTTTCTCTGAGTCCATGGACCGACACAGCACCCACCCCTCCTTTTAAGTTTGTACTGCTTTTTGACTAACTGATCTGCGAGATGCAGACTGAGAGGTTATACCTAGAGGGTCCGCCCCCTGGGCGGTACTGTAGAAGGTGTGATGCAACACTTTTTTTACAAGTTTTTCTGCCTAGTCACTCCTAATTAACGGATAATACCCACTTTGTCAATAGAGAAGCTGTGTCGGTCCATGGACTCAGAGAAAAGGATTTTACGGTGAGTAAAAAATCCTATTTTTTTGTTTTTGTTTTCTTTTGCTTCTCTTTTCAGCCCTTTAGGTCTTTTAATTCGTCCAGAGATCACACCCAACGTATTACATAATATATAACCTCTTTACCTGTACCTTTTCTTCACCCTTTGAGGCATACAGTAATAATTCTTGGACATACGGGTTATACTGCATCTTCAGGAGAGTTGGATACTGGTGGGAAAAAAAAAAAAAAGCTTTTAAAAGAGAAGCATGACCAAAGCCATTTTGGCCATATTTCTCTTCTGGGTCACAGGAGTGTACCTATTTCTACACTCCAGTGGCCCAGATTTAGCTGACAGCTGCTATCAGCTGACCTCACATAGATGGTCCCAGGTTCTGGAAAAATCCAGACCTTAAACCCAGATCATACCTGACCGGCAGCTGGCTCAGTCTCTTAGAATGCCGCTGAGAGCCTGAGCCAGCTGCTCCCACCCCCTGCACAGCCTGGGGCTCCAGTGAGCACTGAAGGGACAGAGCAGGGATGGTGACTTATGGTCGCCATTCTCTGCTCAGTGATCGTGGTCATGTGTGCTGGTGGGGGAGAGCTGCAGCATTACACCATTTGCTGCAGCCGTATAGGTTGGGTTTATTTTCTTATTTAGCCCACACTTCTTGAAGTACCGTATAAATAAATTAAAAACGGGGTCACAGGTGTGCAAAACGAATTGTACTCCTGTGACCCAGAGGAGAAGCCCAGCCTAAAAAGCTCAGGCTGGACTTCTCCTTTTTAGGGTTGACTCAGGGCAAACTTCTAAAACATATATGTATTTTATCTAATTGGCTGCTTTAGCTGACAAATGATTTGTATTTCTGTATCTAGTTCTGGGAAGTAGCCTAGGTACACACCTATACTGTCAGAACGTGTGCTTAACCGCAAACTTTTCCCAACCCGCAGGCAAAGTGCACTACTCTTTAGCAGATGTGCATGGGTGCCATACATTTGCCTAATGGCTACCCCATGCATCGGTAAACGCATCACATTATTGGGGGCACAAACTTGCATGGTACCTGTGCAGCTCAGCTGCGGTTTTAAATAAAAAAAAATGGTCAGGGGCTCCCCCCATGTCTCCTGCAAGTACAGCAGCCCATTAACATGAACTTTAAAGTGGTTGTAAACCTCCAACATGAAATATAATTAAGCATATCATTTATATAGTGTGTACCAAGTGAGCACTGCCTCATTTCTCTGCTATAAGCATAAATCTCTTCTTATGAGTTTTCCTGACACCAAGAGAATAAAGGTGACACGGGAGGGACCTCCAGCAGACTGACAGCCTCAGCTCTGTTCTGTGTGAAGGGGGGGGGTTGGGCGGATGATTTGCCCCCTCCCTTCTCTCCCCTCCCTTCTCTCCCCTCCCTTCTCTCCCCTCCCTTCTCTCCCCTCCCTTCTCTCCCCTCAGCTCTCCTCACAGATGTAACTTCATCTCTCCATCCCCTGCTTTTTAGAGCTGCCCTTTGAATAGATGTAGTAGAAAGACGGGTGTAGATAAACAGGTACAATTTTTGTATATAGGAGGATTTTTTTCCTCCTGTGCATCACCTGAGGCCAGTCAATTCATTGGGTATATGTAAGGGTTTACAATCACTTTAAATTATGAAAAAAGGGTGTTGATTTAATACCTTGATGAGGTGAATTTAGTAAGTTCTTTAAAGCAAAGTATTGCTGTATATGTAGATATATCTGTTGTGGTTGTTGATGTATACATGTGTGAATTATGATACTAGTATAACTTTTCTATCCTAAAAAGTTTATTAATTTTCTATTTACTGAATTCCAACTCTTTCCTACTAAGGTATGACGAAGGAAAATGTAAAAAGAAAAACAAAAGGTATCTGTACACCTTTTAATAGGATGCACAAAGACAAGTCCATCTTCTGCACTAACTAACCCTTCCCCTATTGGTTGGCTTACAGAATACCATATTGCACAAGTAAATATAAACATGCACCATAGACAAAGCCTTCCACTGTGACCATTTATTGCTTTAAATATATTTATTGGCTTATGAAAACAAGTTTCCTTTAGTTTGCTGTAAATTACTCATGCACCTGGAATGGCTTCTTTTAATGCACAGTTGGACAGAATATTAATACAGCGCACATGCATTCCACCTTGTTGTTCTAAGAGAACGTTCAGCATGTGTTTAGTCAGTTATACAATTAATACTGCATGACTCTTCCTTTTCTTGGTATGTTGTATATTTTAGTGAGCAGAAATACATTTTTAAATTGCTTGTATAGTTTGTATTTGCTGTGCACAAGGGTTCAAGCTAACCAATACCTCACAATGGAGAATGTTTCTGCTCCCAGTCTCACACAATCGCATTCGCTTTCATGCAGCCGATGGTCAGTGATATAACTTCTATCCAAATTGCAGTTTTCTTTTGCACACAGCTTGCATGAGCTACATTTCATTAACCAAAATTTGGCATCAACAATGCACCACTTAATTGAAAGGCTAAATCAATCCAGATATCCCATACACTATCCCAATTACACATTGCCGTCGCTTTTAAGACGATTACTTTTTTTTTTTTTTTATATACACTCCATTAGTTATATTGCTTTATGGATTTATTTTAATCTTTTTATTTACAAGGCTGTACATTGACATTGCTGCATTTGTAGCATGTGAAGCTATTGGATCCTATTAAGTGTGTATACTTCTACTGAAATCTTGTGTGTGTTAGCCTTCAGTATTTTACAAATGTTAATAAGCTGGACAGAAATATACTTAAAAGCAGCAGAAAGGCTGCTTAGAAGTTGCAGGTCTCATTCAGCATCAACATAAAATAGCCATGTCATAGGTAGTCAAATTTTAAGGTAAGCTATCTCGAAGGTGACAATTTTATATAGTGAAACTAATCGGTGCAACCTCCCTTACACAATGCTAATAATTAAACCCTATTACCCAAGCCGAATTGCCGCTAGCACTTTATAGGTGTGTTCACTTCCAATACACACACGCACACACACACACACGCGCACATACACACACATACACACACACGCGCACATACACACACACGCGCACATACACACACACACGCGCACATACACACACGCGCACATACACACACGCGCGCGCACACACACACGCGCACATACACACACGCGCGCACACGCGCACATACACACGCACATACGCACGCACATACGCACGCACGCACACACACACATACACACACTCACTATCACAAACAGTAGGAGGGTATTAAAGGGGCATTAACCACTTCAGATCAGCGCTATAGCCGGAAGACGGCCGCAGCGCGGACCTGAATTGCTGGGAGGGCCTCCCTGGACGTCGTCTTTACTTCCTGATTGGGCGCGCATCGGGGAAAAGCTGTGTCACGCGGATGCAGATGCGCGTGCCTGGCGGCCGCGATGTCCACCAGTTACCCGCGATCGGCAGTTACAGAGCCAGGGACGTGGATCTCTGTGTGTAAACACAGAGATCCACGTCCTGTCAGGGAGGGGAGACCGGATGGTGTGTCCCTTTTTGTACATAGGGACACCGATCGGTCACCTCCCCCACAGTAAGAATCACTCCCTAGGAAACACATTTAACCCCTTGATCGCCCCCTAGTGTTAACCCCTTCCCTGCCAGTCACATTTATACAGTAATCGGTGCATATTTATAGCATTTTAAAAATATTTTGTGAAAGATATTTTATTACTTACATATGGTGTATATGCTATCTGAGGTTCTGTCAGATTGATCTGGCGCTATGTGTGTGTTTTGTTAGGCCTTTTTAGCACACCCCCTGCTCATATTTATAGCACTATTCGCTGTATAAATGTGACTGGTCCCAAAATAGTGTCAAAAGTGTCCGATCTGTCCGCCGCAATATTGCAGTCCTGACAAAAATCGCAGATCGCCGCCATTACTAGTAAAAAAAAAAATGTCATAAAACTATCCCCCTATTTTGTAGGCGCTATAACTTTTGCGCCAACCAATCACTATACACTTATTTGTTTTTTTAAATATTGTGGGTTTTTTTTTTCAAAATTGTCGCTCTTCTTTTTTTGTTTATAGCGCAAAAAATAAACCGCAGAGATGATCAAATGCCACCAAAAGAAAGCTCTATTTGTGGGGGGATAAAGGGACGTCAATTTTGTTTGGGAGCCACGTCGCACGACCGCGCAATTGTAATTTAAACGTGACAGTGCTGAAAGCTGAAAATTGGCCTGGGCAGGAAGGGGGTTTAAGAGCCCAGTAAGCAACTGGTTAAATACCAGAATTGCATTACGTACAGAGTGCAGAGCTGTCACTTGTAAACACAGAAACCAGACTTCTGTGTTTACAAGTGATTGTAGTGAGCAGGCACCAAAGGGTCTGAGCCAGAGGTGGTGGAACTGATGAGATATATCTATCTATCTATATATATATATATATATATATATATATATATATATATATATATATATATATATATATAATCATCTCGAGAGAGATCACACACACACCGTGCTTACTTTTACGAACCACCAAATGGCTTAAAATGCATTTGCTAAGGCAAAACATAATAGCGTAGTCCATTTTCTAAAATTGTAACAAAGTTAAGGCTGTGTGGCCTTTTGAATGAAATGGGTACATTATGTAGTTTTAACACCCACACATCCACATCAAAAAGCGCATAGATTATTCAACTTAATATAAATATTTTTAAAGAGGTTGTACCCTTGACATATGCGCACCGCTGCAAGTTTAAATGTGTTCATAAAAATCCATTCTAATATAAGGGTTATGAAATTAACATCATAATCTATACTGTACATCATGTTCTTTATAGCTCCCTATTTTCAAAGTGAATCGTATATTTTTTTTGTTTGTTTTTAACCAACATGGTAAACGTGATACAAGTTGACCCAAGTAACGCATAAACAATACTTGACAATAAGGCCCCTTTCACACTGGGGCGGGCATATGTGGTGGCGGTATAGCGGCGCGATTTTCAGCGCCTTATACCGTCGTGTTTTACCGCGATATTCGGCCCTTAGTGGTGCGGTTTTAACCCCCGCTAGCGGCCGTAAAAGGGTTAATACCGCCCGCAAACCGCGGCTACATCCGCGGTTTGCGGGCGGTATTACCGCGGTGTCTCATTGATTTCAATGGCAAGGAGCGGTGTACACACCGCTCCAAAGATGCGGCTTGCAGGAGATTTTTTTGTCTCCTGCCAGCGCACCGCCTCAGTGTGAAAGCCCTCGGGCTTTCACATTGAGAATGCTGGGGCAGGAGTATCTCAGGCGTTATTTATGCGCTATTTTTAGCGCAAAACCGCCTGAAATACGCCTCCAGTGTGAAAGGGGCCTTAAGCCTCTTTCCTACTTTATAAGATACTGATGTGCATTCATTTTCATAATGAAAATAACATATGCAGCACTTTATTGCCCATTTGTAATACTGTGAACGTTTCTGTAGCCTTGGTTCTGAAGGTGAAGCGCTTCTATTGAGGCCAAGTAGAAAACGTTTGTGGAACCATTTTGCATTTTGCAAAGTTAACTGGATAGTGTTCAACCTTTTCAGGTCTGGAAATGTTACTTGGTTTTGATACAGTATGTTATTGTATGAATTCCGCATGTCCTAAATATTATTTGCAATTTGTCCTTGATGAGAAACACTGGTCCAACCTTGTGTGATTTGGTTCTTAGTCTACAAAATACCAAAAGGTAACCTCAAGCATGCTCGGCTTTGGCAAGCATAATAATTTTGTCTTCATGCTTTAAGACTTGATGAATCACCAGAGATCCTTCTGTTTTTTTATGACTATCCGATAACTAGTTATTGATCAACATGTATGTAACCCAGATGTCACTGAAAACAAAAAAGGAAGAATTTTATAGTCGCATTAGATATTTTGAATTCACCAAGTGTAATTTTCCTGCATTTATTCTTCTACTAGGATTGACAAGGATCTTAACAAGAAGAGTGAAGACCAAGTCACTGAGCAATAATACTGTAGATGTCTGACAAAACTAAAGACCGTCCAACAAGGAGTTGAAGATTGTCTTTTTTCTTCTATTTGCAGTATCTAGTTGTATCGTTTTCGTGCTCCAAAAGGTGCCTTTTCAGCAGTGACTGTGGGATCTATCCTCAAGAAATGAAATCCCCCATGGAAACAGACTGTTACAAGACAACACGGGCATCCAACACGTTGCAATATATACTTGCAAAACGTTGCTGGTGCCCTACATAATAAACATTTGTGTAACTGATTTTGTGTTCCAAGCAATGTATGAGAAGATGGTGGCAGAAGTACCCACCTTGCTTGCTTATAATTTGGAGTCCGGGCTCCATCTGCTGAAATTCTGCACAGTGTTTGCAAAACTGGTCATGGATTTTGAATCATTGCATATATGGCAACACAAGGGTATGGTGGATTGACTTGCTTGAGCTCCTGTCTGCACTTTTTGCCATATTATTTTATTTGCTTTGTGTCTAACACCTAGAAACAGGTGGTTTATCAGTATGTTTTTTGGTTTAGAGAAGGTGATAAGTGCTTTGAGTATCGTTGTAGTAGGAAATACTAAGATCTATTACAGGTAATATTGCAGTGTGGATAACATAGTGTATTAGGGGTCTTAGAATAGAATGTGACAGTGTCCGTTTTCAGAAAGATGTAAATTATTAGTCACGGCAGTATTTGAGCAGTTAATGGGTTGGCCTTTGGTGGGCTTTTTGCACTTTAGTAAACCTAGCCCACATCCTTTCTGCATATCACAAATCTATTATAAAGGAGACATGGAAGCTCTTGAATATGTATTGTTTCTTTTTAAGAGGGTTCATCTGCATTTTTATAGGACTGATTATTTTTCATATATCATATGGTTAGACTGAAGCATACAAAATGCTGTCAGCTGTTATTGTTTTGCCACATACAAATATTTGTATTGGTCATTATGTCAATTATTTAAATGGTAGCACAGTAGATTTCTTGAGGCAAATTCCTCTAAGTAAGGGCTATGACACACTGCCAATTTTATACAGGAAATTTGTAGCAGCCACTTATTTCTCATAATTTTATGTAGCAAACGGTAGCAGGCTGTGTTACATGCAGCTATAAATCACAGATGTTACATATTTGTTACCAGCTACATTGGGTAACAGCAGATAAGAAGCCTGTTGACTTTGCTGTCAGCTCTACTTCATGTTTTCTCAACAGGATTCCAAATGAGAACGGTTTGTAGCGGTTGCATCAACGCTGTATCCTGGCCTAGGCCAACAAAGCCCAGGCCTAGGGCAGCACTTTGCAAGGGGGCAGCACGGAAAGAGTCCCCGCCGGCTTGTGCTACACTGTTAGTGTAACGCAAGCTGCTTTTAATTTTGACTGTCCTATCAGCCTGGACCACAAACCTTCCTCACTGTGCTATGTTTTCTGCTGCACCATTGGCATGGTTATATCTTCTTAGTCCTCTCCACAAAATTAAAGTAGAACTATAGGCAACACTTTTTTTTTTTTTTTTTTTTTTTCCTTTTGGATAGAGTAAGGGAGGGTTATAACCCCTGTTAGTTAATTTTTTACCTTCCCTCACCCATTGCAGAGATTTCCCTTCACTTCCTGCCCCATAGCCAAACAGGAAGTGAGAGGAAATCTATGCAAATTAAGGGAATCCATTGCCCTCCCCCAGGCCCTCAGAACTAGTGTTCCACTGGAAAATTTCAGGGTGGGTCTTAAACAGAAAGGGGTGTGGCCTTGACAGGAAGGGGTGGGTCATATTTAAATTAGGGGGTGCATGAGGTTTAGTCAGGCCTAGGGAAGCACAAAACCTAAATACACTACTGGGTTGCATCATTTCATGTGTGACATTGTCTTTTAAAGCCATTCAGTTAACATGAATAGGTTTATGATGTGAAATAGCTTTATACCTAGTGATGATTTCTAAAATAACAATTTAACCCCCAAGTCGTCATTTAAAAACCGAATCTGTGTGTCCTTAATGTCTGCCATCAGTATGCACAGTCCAGGTTATGTATAGTGTTATGAGACCTGAATGTTTCCCGATAATCAGTTCACTTTGCATTTTTACTTCTGCACATTCAGAGTATATTTTAATAATTATTTTGCCTCATTCACTCTGTGCAATTGGCACTCACTTTTCCTTAAGCTGTAATGACAGGTGTGTGTAAAGTGCTGCTATATGTGGACTATTCACACAGCCAGCAATTGCCTGTGGTTAGAGGCAGATGATTATGGCTGAAAGCAGACTGACTGTATCCAATCATGATCATCTGTTTTTAACCACAGGTCGCAGATAGCTGTGGCCGCAATGAGCTTGTCATTGCATTGTATGGGCTTGGCAGCAGCTCTTTGCACACACTTGTCATCCCAACAGGAGTCTGCAAAATCTCCCACTGAAAATGCAATGTGTGCTAACGGTAGTGTGAAAAAGGTCTGTTTCCACTGGCCTTTTGTGGACAAATGACAGTTTGAGCTGCTTCTGAGTTGAATCAGAATTCTTTGAAGGTGTCCTACAGTGGACTTTCTTCTGGCCTGCGTTTTGACCTACTTCAAGCTACTTTTGCATTCTCATAGACTTGTATTGGGGGGTGAAAAAAAAAACACAACAAAAGCCTGTTGACAATACATTATATAATTGTCCTTATTCAATTTCCTTTAGATTTGCTTTCAACTATGTAGTGCAAGGGCCTGCCTGATTGCATACAAATTGAAAGTATTTAGGTTTGACATCATATTATATGGTTTTGGTAAATCTAAAGGAAAATTGTACAAGAAAGATGTATAATGTATGGCCAGCCTTACCATGTCGTATAAAGTACACGACCAACAAATTGTGTGAGTGTACCCATACACCCTTTTTTATAGAAGTTTACAATTTAGGGCAGATGAGATAATGTAGTGCAAAAAGCAATAATTATACGCTGAAGCACATGGCAACAATACAAATTTTAGTTCATGGAAAGAGTTTCGGCAAAAAATATTAATTCTGATTGGCTACTGCACTCATATTAAATAAACCCATGTGTTTGCATCTCATTGACTACATATGCATGGGATCCACATGCATGTCTATATCTGCACTTAGAGTATAAAGAACTTTACTTTCACATTTCCAAATTGAATAAATATGTTGCTGTATCAGAGATTTTAAAGCAGTGCTTAGATATAATGTGAACGTTATATGGGCTTTGGATACATTATACACATTTGAGAAATGCCTTTTAATTTTGGCAAGTAATGTCCTGCCTGTTATTGGCTGTTGATTTTAGGCATTTGATGTTGTAACTGACTTTTAGTACTTTGAAAGAAAATGTTTAATGGTTTTATAAAAATGTCATTAAAATATAAGATGGAATTTTAATCTTGTTTTGTTCCAGAGATGGAATTCAATATGCACAAATTCCACCTTTTACAAGGTACCTGTTACACTAATATGTGTGAACCACTGTATGACAATTGATGGCATAGAACTGCTTAGTTAACCTGTATTCATAAACCTACTCCAATGCAGGCACCAAATGGTGCTCTCACATGTAGTCTTCATCTCGCCATGTGCCCTGGATCCTAGTTTTGTTTGAAATGGAATGGACATAGTGGCCACACTGTGGTCAAGAAAATGGCATTAAAGGGGGAAAAAAAAGTGCGACGGAGCTTCTATTGAATAAATTAAGCAATAAATTTACATATTTGGCGTTTCCAAAGGGGGATGTTTCGGCTTTCAAACTACTATACTAGCACCAGTCTGCGCCTGCGCGTTTCTTTGTGTAGCTTTCAGTTTTGTGGATACTTTAAATACTAGGACAGGGTTTCTCAACCAGGGTTCCGCCAAAGGTTGCTAGGGGTTCCTTGAGCAATTTCTGCCTCTCTGATAATTTCCCACTGATGCAATTGATCTTTTTAGCCATCTCTAAAAGGGGTAATTCTTCCCAATAACCACAAGTGTAAGGAGCATTCTACTCCGACCATCACACCAATGTATCATGAGTTGTAGATATAGGAATGTTTAGCAGGGGTTCCCTGAGACTGCAAATTTATTTCAAGGGTTCCACTGCGTTGAAAAGGTTGAGAGGCTGGTCTAGGATGATGTAGCAAGAAAGTTTTGACACTTCCTGGTCATGTTAAGCTCTGGCCCAACTGCTCCATTGTGTTCCTAGCTCAACACCACCAGAAATAATTGAAATTTGTTCTTTAGCGCCCTAAATTTGGAGTGCATGTAAAGGTATGAACAAACAAGTACTAGGTGGTGCCTCCATTCTAATTCTAGACCATGTTCAGTATTTTTTTTTGTTATTCTGTGGATGTCTCTCAACCCTCAAAGTGGCTGTATTTGCTTAATCTTGAAGACGGCACACCCATCGCCATAAAAATTTATATCTGTAGACTGGAGTGGTTTTACTCACTTTTTTTTTTTTTTGTAAACAGACCCATCTTGGATGCTGCATAGTCATCATAAGTTGCATCCAGACTTTAATAGAAAGTGTATGGGCATAGGATTCGAGGCTGTAGACCGTTGATCTAAAGTGATACATGCACAATATGGTAAAGAGCGTAAAGTACTGCTTTTAACAAATTTAGGGTGTAACGTGCTTAATATGGTATTTTCCCTACATTGAATGGTTAAACCATCCAGATCTGATATATTTATAGTATTTGATAAGAGTTGAGATCTCAGTGCCTAGAGTTCTTGGGATTACTCATCTGCTACTGTAGTGCATTCCCCCTGACTGAGTTTATTTTATATGGTGTAAAATGCAACAGAAGTAGTGAGAACACCTCTGCTATAGCAGGAGGATTGAGGCTCATGGGAGAGAGCGTGGTTGATTTACTAAAGGAAAATCTACTGTGCACTTGCTCCAGAGCTTAGTAAATGAGGTAAAGCTTCACTCGCAAAGAATACCCAATCGCATGCAATAAAAATAAAAAAAATTCTTAC
Organism: Rana muscosa; assembly: GCA_029206835.1. Classification (NCBI taxonomy): domain Eukaryota; kingdom Metazoa; phylum Chordata; class Amphibia; order Anura; family Ranidae; genus Rana; species Rana muscosa. The sequence goes on along the minus strand of CM055118.1, from coordinate 557,286,356 downwards.
AAATGATTGGGTGATAGAAATCAGCAGATCTTCCCCTCAGATCTAGAGCAATTGTACTTGCAGTGCACAGTAGGGTTTGCCTTTGGTACATCTATCTCTGTAGGTAGGAACAGACAACAGGGTTGATGTTATTAAAGGCAAATATACTGTGCACTGCAAGTGCGTTTGCTCTAGATCTTCATAAATGAGAGGAAGCTCTGCTAATCGGTATCATCCAATCATGTGCAAGCAAAAATTCAGTATATATATATATATATATATATATATATATATTCCCTTGCATGTGATTGATTTATTGTTTGCAAAATGAAGCTTTACCTTATTTACTAAGCTCTGGCGCAAGTTCACCGTATTTCGTAAATCAACCTAGGGAGAACTTGTCAATGGACCCCCTTAAGAGATATACAAAAAACAATCATATGAGCCCACTGGACTCATCTAACTGAAATATTAGCTTTTTGTGGCTTGACCATTTTACTGCAGCTTCACTGCTCCAATTATAATGCATTTCTTTGACTTTGATTGTGGCGACAAAGCTAGCCACCTTTGGCATATCTTGTTGTTCTCCAGGGAAATGACTGGCTATAAGGGAATGGTCCCTTTGAAACCTGGATCCCAAAAGTATTTTATTAATATTAACACCTGTTAGTTGCTTTGTGAATGTTACAGGCCTGCTGGAAGCACAGGAAACTGATGCTGTCTTTTACTTGTTTACCATATTACCTACCTTTTTTAATATTTTATTAGAATTGTTTTATGTATTTTATGTACAAAACCCATTGTTTATGTATATAGCAAACACTTGCAACTTTTATCTGGCGAATGCATGTTCTTAATTGACATATTTATATTCATAAAAAGAAAAGGACAGAGCTAATATATATTTTTATGGATTTTTGTGAAGTATATTTTATATTGTGCTCCCTATCCCCTTAGCAGGCAAGTTCTCAGACCTTTATAGACTGTAAAGAACACCTGATATAGCTGTGGTCAGGGTGTTGGCGGGCAGTGTTGCTGTTCTCGCATATATGTAAATTGTGAAATAGCTCATCTAATATCCATTTGTACAGGGCAAGTAAAATATGTATAACTGTGCAAAGGGACTGGTTCATTTTTATTTAATAAACATCAAATCCAGATATGAGTTTTAACTTGGCTTATTTTTCAGTATCTGATTTGTAGAGGGCAGTATAAGCAATGGAATTTTCTGCAAGCAAGTTTTTCAGTTGCTTGTACGTAATGTGTTGCCTTCAATAAACTGTATTGTGTATAGATTATAGAGCGTTCTGGCTTCAATAAGGGGAAAAAAGCAAAGTTTTTAGCAACCTATAGCAGCTAAGTGGTAGATAATTGGTGGCTTAACTTTTAAAGTGATACTAAACACACACTGTTTAATTTACATTGTCTCTTCTATTTCTGTATGTGTATGATGGCACTGTTGATTAAAGAATAATATCTAAGCACTTTTTTCCTAATTGATATACAGCCGTCACATGACCCAGCTCTTCCCCAACCTGTCTGCAGGGAAACGTATGTATGTATGTGTATATATGTGTGTGTATATATATATATATATATATATATATATATATATATATATATATATATATATAATAATTTTGAAATCAAAAATTTATTTCTCTTATCGTCCATGGACTGACACAGCTGGATACTGTAAACGTGTGGGTATATGTCCCTGCTCGCAGGAGAAGATCTAGGCAGAATGTTAGATTGCTAGAAACATACATTCTAGAACAAACCAGAGCTGAACAGCCCCGTCCAGGGGGGCGGTCCCTCCGGACATTACCCTCCCACCTGCAGCTAGCAGCCTCAGTTTTTTTCTGCCTAGCAGAAGAAGACGTAGCTCTCTCAGGAGCCAGTCTCCTGGAAGATTTTACTTTAAAATTTTATTCCTTTGGGAATTTTATTTTATTTTTGAGACCTTTTAATCAACTGTCGGCTGGGCAACAGGTTGGGTACACTGGTATCATCGTAGTCTTCCCTGTCCGACCATCGAGCGTGCTGATCTTCGCCTTGTGTGCGTGAGACTCAGTTCACGACATGACATGCTCCGTGACTCCAGGGGTGGCCGGGTTGCTTTCATGCTCCCGCGGTCCTCTCAAGATTGAACAGTGCCTGACTGACTGTATCTCTTGGGGTGGACCGGGCCTACAGCTACGCAGTACTGCTCTGTGATAGGTCTCTCTGAAACAAGCCAGTGGGTCCCTGAAAGACTCTCCTACTGCAGGTGAGTACATGCTGGCTGTGTTTCTTTATATGGGGGGTTTCTCCCTGTCTTCCCCCCTGCTCTCCTGCACCCTGTACTGGTGCTGTGGGTGTGCTTGGGGGTCACTCTGGCCTGGCTGGGTGCTCATGTCTGTAGTGGACTCTGGGGAGAGGGGCAGTTTTTCTGGTGTGTGAGGTGATTATTGTGTGCGCCATTAGAGCTTTGAATTTTGCGCTCGGTGGCCATCTTGGCGTGGTTCAATGGCGCAGTTATAGCTTCATTTATGTCTCTAGTCCCTGTGAGCCTTCTGTGTGATGTCCTGAGGCAACAACAGGGTCTCTGCACCTGTGGTTTCCCGCCATTTCCTGGGGAACGCTCTCAGCTCTGACAGACACACGGTCTGAGGATCAGAGGTTACCTGTTACCTGCATGCTGCTTCAGGAGCACAGTCGAGCAGGTTGGAATGATAGAGAAGATTATGCGCCTCTGCGCCATAATTTAAACTCATCCCATACCTCTACACTGCATACATTCACAGTGTATGTATGTATGTGTTATTGGTCTCTGTGTCTGCGTGGGTGTCCCCCCATGTTCCAATGATGTGTTTCAGTGCCATACATGAAATAAACGTACAAAATGTTTATGCACGATTTTAGATACATTCACAGTATATGTATGTATGATACTCTCTGGGTCGGCGCGGGTTTCCGCCGGGGGCTCCGGTGTCCTCCCGCGCTCACATGGTATGTGCGCTTCGGCTTTCTGCACAGTATATAGACATGTTCAATATGTTTATTGCACATACTATACATGTTTACAGTATGGGGTATATTGTTTGCGTGGGGGTTCCTCCGGGTACTCCGGTTTCCCCCCATGCTCCAATGGAAATGCACAGCATAAACATGTGCAATATGTTTATTCACATGCTATTATTCCTACGCGGTATCTGTGTGCTGTCTGCATGGGGTTCTTCCGGTTTCCTCACCTTTTGGCCTTCTGCATAGTTAAACATGTTCAATTTTATCACGCATGCTATAATACCTACACGGTATGTGTATGCAGTCTGTGTGGGTTTCCTTGGTACTCTGGTTCCCTTCCACACTCCATTGGTATGGGCGCTTCGGCGCTATGCACAGCCTAAATTTGTGCGATTGGATATCCACATACTAACATACCTACCCGGTATGTCTGTGCAGTCTGCGTAGGTTTCCTCCGGGTCTCCGCCCACGCTACATGACATGCGTGCCTTTGGTGCAATACACGGTGTAAACATACACATTATGTTTATACACAACAGTAAATACATTCACAGTTGTTGTAGGTATTGCATTCTCTGGGTATGCGTGGGGTACTTCGGTTCATCCCACGCGCCAACTGTGTACGCGCCTTCGGTGCTATGCACACATGGGCTTGTGCAAAATGTTTAGCACACATACTATAATACCTACATGGTATGCGTATGCAGTCTGCATGGGTTTCATCCGGGTGCTCAGGTTTCTCCCCTGCGTTCCAATGGTGTGCGCATTTTCAGAGCTATTCACAGTATAAACATGTGCAATTTGTTTATTCGCAGGCTAACATACCTATACGGTTGTGTACGCAATCTGCGTGGCTTGTTTACGTCCAAGCCCCGATGATGTGCGCGCCTTCGTCGCTGGCACAGTATAAACGTGTTAAATAGGTTTATCCACACATACTAAACTACATACGCCGTATGTGGTTGTATTATGCTCTTTGTGGCTGGGTGGGTTTCCTCCCACACTCTATTTGCGCGTTTGACACAATACATAGTATAAACTATGTGTTTGTACAATCAGCACTTATCCATGGGTAGCTGCTGGATGGAGCATTGTCACAAGGATCCCTGGTTTCAGGGGTACCACTTTCCACCTGCTTTCAGTGGTGATCAGAAGCGCTGGCTTGGACTGTGTTCGCCAGGCTCAGCTTAGCGTTACGCCCGTAAGTGGCTGCGTTTCTGGCGTTTCTGTAGCTCAATGACTGGGCAAAAGCCTCTGCTTCATCCATCAGTCGACTAGCAGGTGCACTGCAACTGCTTTAGCCTTTAGGGTCTCTGTGCCTGGGGTGGGTTTGCGCCACCTGTGGAGGCTGAGGTACTGGTCCTCTGACCGAGTTTCTAGGGAAGTTCTGTCAAGTTGCCTTTTATTGGCCAACAGTTGAGGCACCCTGTACACCGGGGCCTCTCTTCTCCGATGCATTGCGGAGTCTCTTTGGGATTTTCATACATCTCGCTGCAAGACGGTCCTGTCGGCCGTGTGTATTGCAAGGGAAGGGTCCTTGCATCCGGAGGTGTTTCCACCTCCTTTACCGGAGGTGGGGCACCGGAAGTGGACCTCATGGCCTCTCGACTCACTCGCAAGGTGGCAAGATTGTGGCCAGGTCCAGGGACCTCTGGGCGGACGCGTCAGACGCGTTGGAAGCGGTATCGCCTGATATATGCTTACCCTCCGCTACTGTTGTTGCCTCGCCTGCTTCACAGAGTAGGGGCTGAGGCCATTCCGGTGATCCTCATTGCTCCGGAACGGCGACATTGGTACGCCGATCTACTTCGGCTAGTCGCAGACGTTCCTTGGCGACTGCCTATTGGGGTGGACCTTCTGTCTCATGATCCCATACTTCATCCTGCTTTACAGTCCTTGGCTTTAATGGCATGGCTGTTTAAAGCCAGGTGCTGAAGGACCGAGTTCTCTCATATTCGGTCATCTCTTCTATGTTGTTGACACGGGAATCTTCCTCCAGAAAGCTATCTCTCCGTACTTGGAAGGCTTACATCGCTATGTGCGAGGATCTTGAGTGGCGTCTTCGGATGTATTCCGCTCCCAGGATTTTGCTGTTCTTACAGCGTGGTGTGACTCAAAAGCTGGCCTTGCATACCTTTTTTTGAGGGTCGGATTTTGGCCCGAGCTGTCTTTTTTTTTTTTTTTTTTTCCACAACCGCTACTGGGCCATTCCTTGATTAGCACCTTTTGAGCAGGGGGTTTGCCATGTGATCCCCCCTGTCAAGCCTCCTCTCCCTACTTGGGATCTGAATTTGATGCATCTCGGTTCTCCAAGAACGTTCCTTTTGAGAATATCTGAGAGATTCCTCTCTTGACCTTGTCCCGGAAGGTGGCCGTCTTAGTGGCCATTACTTCGGTTAGACGGGTGTCTGAGAGGCGGCCTTGTCCTGCAAGTCGCCTTACTTGGTCCTCCATAAGGATATGGCGGTGTTGCGCCCACGACCGTCCTTTTCAAAAAATGGTCTTGGCCTTTCACCTTAAGAAGGACATTGTTCTTCCATCCTTGTGTCCTCACCCATCGCATCCCTGAGAGTTTGCGCTTCATACATTAAGATGGGTACAAGCCTTACAGGTGTACCTGTCTGCTACTGTTTCCATTCGGAAGTCTGACTCACTGTTTGTGTCTGTCTCTGGTCCAAAACAGGGCCGAGCGGTGTCGTCTGCCACCGTCTCTAGGTGGATCAGGCCTATGCCCTTAAGGGGCGGGCGCCTCCCTTTCCTGGTTGTGGCGCATTCCACCAAGGCAATTGGTGCTTCCTGGGCTTTGACATCAAGCGTCGGTTGACCTAAAATTTTATAAGGTTGATGTGGCTGCATCTTCAGATGCTTTCTTCGGCCGTAAAGCATTGAAGGCCGCTGTTTAATGTTGCAACACCTCCGTTGAGCTCTGCTTGTTTGGAGTGAAGTTTTGGTTGTTCCTTTACTACTGCTCCCACCCTTCTGATACAGCTTTGGGACGTCCCACACGTTTACAGTATCCAGCTGTGTCAGTCCATGGATGATAAGAGAAAATAGGATTTTTGTACTCACCGTAAAATCTTTCTCAAACGTCCATGGTCTGACACAGCACCCACCCTTCCTTTTAAGGTTTGTACTGCTTTGTTACGAACTGAGGCTGCTAGCTGCAGGTGGGAGGGTAATGTCCGGAGGGACCGCCCCCTGGGTGGGGCTGTTCAGCTCTGGTTTGTTCTAGAATGTATGTTTCTAACATTCTGCCTAGATCTTCTCCTGCGAGCAGGGACATATACCCACACGTTTACAGTATCCAGCGGTCAATCCATGGACGTCAGAGAAACGGATTTTACGGTGAGTACAAAAAAATTCAATTTTTTTGGCAATAACATGGTGTTGGTAGCTTTCTGACAGTCGCAGGCTGTGTCATGCCCCTTCAGCCTGTCTCTTATGATGTGGGTTTAGTGACCCTTTAAGTGAGATCTGGTTACCATGAATTGCTAGACTTTACAGAAGTGTCTGCATTACCTTACTAAGAATGACCAATAGCGTACTGTAGGCTGTACCTGGCTAAAAAAAGGCTGGTTAAAAAAAAAAAAATCCTATTCAAAATTGAACATTGCCTGTATGTATAGTGCAGTGTTTAACACAGCAGCAATACATAACATTTAGTGCTGAATACCCCCCATTTTTTATTGGTCAGCCGCAGTTTTTCTGACCGCAACGCTGGTGCTTTTTTGTTTTTAATTATAGCTTTTACATTTCTCTTTTCGTCCATGGACGGACACAGCCTCTTAAAGTCTTGACAGTTGGGTTATGTTCCTGTTCTATAGGAGAGGACTAGGCAGAACATGTTGGATATTTAAATACATGTTACTTTAACAGTTGAACAGCCCCGCTGGACATGCACTGAGCTGCTGACTGCAGGGCGGAGGGTTATTTCTGCCAAGTAGAGAAGGACCTGGCTCCCTTTTGGGCCCAGGGTCCGGGAGAAATTTTTATTTTATTTTTATGAAATCTATCAACTGCCGGCTCGGTGACAGGCTGGATATTATAGATCCTTGTAGTCTACCCAGTCCGGCCATCAAGCGTGAGCAGGCTTTAGCTATGTGCTGGGTCAGCCACGACATACCCAATGGCTCCAGGGGTGGCCGGTGAGCTTTGCTCCAGGGTTCACATATGACCGGGCTGCTTGCTGTCTCAGTGGACCGGGCCGACAGCTACTCCGTACTGCTCGGTTGTAGGTCTGTCAGGAACGCACCAGCAGGTCCTCGCAGGACGGGTAAGTACAGTTCTTCCTGCCTCGGTAAGATGGAACATCTGGGCCTTCGTTAGGGGGTTCTCCTGCCCTCCCCCCCCTTTTCCTCCTTCCCCTTGCTCGCTGCGACCGGGGTATTGGCTGTGGGGGGGGGTCCTGGCCCGCTCTCTGTGGGGGTAGTTTTAGGAAGCCTCCGGTGCGGCCTTCTTGTCCACCTCGTTTAAGCGCCATTTTGGAAGCGCCAGCGCCATTTTCCAGGTGCCTGTGAATTGCATTGGAAATCCCATTGGCTGCCATTTGGCCGTGCTGTGATGCAGGTCTGCATTGCGGGCGGCCATTTTCTTGTGGTCCACGCTCTTTTCGCTGAGGCGCCCAGTTGCCATTTTTGTGTGGGTTTTGGTCGCTAGTGCTGGAGGGCTTCCTGAACGGCGCTGTTCACCTCAGAGTTCCTCAGACACACGCTGTGTGGATGGAGAGCAGGCAGCGGCGCTGAACAGTCTCTTGCTGGGTGGTGAGTTTCCTGGGTAAACACCCCCCCCCCCCTCGGTCAGTGCAGCAAGGAGGGTGGACTTTTGTCAGGTTCTTGACCAAGTCCCTAAGGGCTGTCAGTGGGCAATATGGAGTCAGAAGCTGGCGTTTCCCCCCCAAACATGCCAGAGGCAGCAACCGGTGCCCCTGCGGTTCCCATGGACGCTTTGTTGGCAGTCCTGGATGTGTACAAACCGACCCGCTCTGTTAAGGTTTTTCCTTATGTTGATTTCTTTGACAAGTTCAGAGATAAGGAATGGGAACGGCCGCAGAGGTCCTTTGCAGTCCCTCAGCGCATGGCGGTCCGTTATCCATTTGGAGAGCCTTTTGAAAAAATGGGCTTCTCCGGTCGTTGATCCCCCGGTCTCGGTTAAATAAAGTAACCACTATCCCGGTAGAGGGGACCCCTGCCTTTAAGGACCCTACTGTTAGAGCGTCTCACTGCTTCGGACCTCCTATGTTCACCATGCTGGGGTCAGCGTTACGGCTTATATTGGCTGCAACCCTGGTGTCTCAGACACTCACTGAGTGGGCTAAAATATTGCACCAGACTGTGGAGGAGCATCAGCTTCCTCCAGAATGCGTGTCACTAGCTAAACAGTTGGTACAGGGACTTGTGTACGTCTGTGATGCGTCCCCTTTAATCTCCTGGGCCTCCGGTGGTATTGCGCCGCCTGATATGCCGGTCCGCTGAACAAGCTGCCAAGAAAACTGGCAGATTTGCCTTTCAAAGGTGGTTGGCTGTTTGGTGCCTCACTGGATGACATTAAGGATGTCACTGGAGGTAAGAGCACACTTCTCCCTCAGTCCACTACAGGGAAGGAGCCACGCCGTTGGACGGATCCCAACTGCTGATACATGTCCTGGAACTCCGGGGTGATCAGGCTGTGCCTCTTCAAATGTTCACAGAGGCCAAGAGGGCGTCCAGTCAGGCAACGCCATACTCCAACCATCAAGGAGGAACAAGAAGCTCAGCTGCAGCGTCGGAGGTTGCTCACATCCTGCGGTGGGTGGAAAGGAGCGTGCCGGCTCTATCGGCAGTTTACATTCTGGGTGTGGAAAACTGGCAGGTGGACTATCTGAGTCGCCAGATGCTGGGCCAAGGGGAATGGCCGTTACATCTGGAGGTATTTCAACACCATTGCCGGAGATGGGGCACGCCAGATGTGGATCTCCTGGCTTCTCGACTCAATCGCAAGGTGTCGGTTTGTGGCCAGGTCCAGAGATCCCTGGGCGGATGTGTTAGATGCCCCGTGGGGTCAGTATTGGCTAATTTATCCCCCCCCCCCCCACTGAAATTGCTTTCTAGAAGGCTGATGGGATTCCGGTGATTCTAATTGGCCCAGGTGTCCCTGGTACGCCGACCTTGTGCGTCTGGTGGCGGAGGCACCCTGGCGACTGCCAATGTGGGAGGACCGTCTCTCGCAAGGTCCCATTCTTCATCCTGCTTTACAGTCGCTGGCTTTAACGGCATGGCTATTGAAAGCCAGGTACTAAGGGACCGAGGCATGTCGCGTTCGGTCATTCCGTGCCCTCATCATGGTTGGAAGTTTTCTTCTAGGAAGAGCTACCAGCGCACGTGGAGAGCCTACAGCTCTGTGTGAGGAGATGGAGTGGCGTCCACGGGCTTATTCGGTTTCCAGGATCCTGCTGTTTTTACAGCGCAGAGTGGATCAGAATCTTGCCTTAAGCACCATTAAGGGGCAGATTTCAGCCTTGGCTGTTTTCTTTCATCGACCCCTGGCGGCTCATTCACTGGTGAGTACGTTTGTGCAAGGGGTCCGACATGTGGCCCCTCCAGTGTGACCACCACTACCTCTGTGGGATTTGCTCTCGGCGCTTCAGAAACCTCCTTTTGAGAACATCAGGGAAATTCCTCTTTTGACGCTCTCTCAGAAGGTGGCCTTCCTGGTAGCCATCACATCCGTCAGGAGGGTTTCTGAATTGGCGGCCTTGTTTTACAAGTCCCCATATTTAGTCCTCCATAAGGATAAAGTGGTGCTACGCCCGCAGCCTTCCTTCTGAAGGTGGTTTCGGCCTTTCACCTAAATGAGGACATTGTACTTCCATCCTTGTGTCCTCGGCCATCGCATTTCAAGGAGGTTGTGCTGCATTCTTTAGACATTGTACTTGCCTTGCGGGTGTACCTGTCTGCTACGGCTCTGTTCCGGAGGTCTGACTCGCTGTGTTGGGTCCGCAGAAGGCTCTAGCGGTCTCGTCGGCCACCATTTCTCTGTGGATCAGGCAGACTCATACAGGCCTATGCCCTTAAGGGGTGGGTGCCTCCCTTTCTTGTCACGGCACATTTGACCAGGGCTGTTGGTGCCTCTTGGACTTTCTGACATCAAGCGTCTGTCTCACAAGTGTGTAAGGCAGTGACCTGGTCATCTGTTCACACTTTTTCTAAATTTTACAAGGTTGATGTGAGTGCATCTTCGGATGCTAGCTTCGGCCGCAAAGTTTTGTAGGAGGCTGTTTGAGGTTGCAACTCCTCCATTGAGGAGCTTTGCTTGTTTGGGGTGAACTTTGTTTTTTGATTGCTGTTCCCACCCCTCGTTTTTTGACACTGCTTTGGGGCGTCCCAACTGTCAAGACTTAAGAGGCTGTGTCCGTCCATGGACAAAGAGAAAATAGGATTTATTTTTTTGTACTCACCGTAAAATCCTTTTCTCTGTTGTCCATGGATGGACACAGCACCCACCCCTCCTTTTTTGGTTTGTACTGCTTTTTACGAACTGAGCTGCTGACTGCAGTGCGGAGGGTTGGGTCCGGAGGGACCGGGGAACTGGCTTGCTTAAATCATCCTCTATGTCACAACCTGACACTAGTGTGTAGTTCATTTCAGCTGCCAGAGCGGTTTATTCCTCATCCCCAGCTACTCCTGTCATAGCCCCAGCATCATGCAGGGAGAAGTCAGCTGAATTATTTAAACACAACGCCAGCCACTTCTTGACGCTGCATAGACCTTGCTTGATTATGATGTTGGTTCTGAGGTAGAGAGTAACATGAGCCTACAGAAAGGGGAGAACACTGATAAACAAATTGGCAGTCATGTTCCCCCAGCTGCTGCAGCGTATTGCCAAGTTGGCTACAGTGATGATGGAGGAGATGTCACTGACGCAACTTGGGTGCTGGATAGACCAGAGGGGGAGGTACATCCCCAACGAGGCAGGATGTCCTCCAGAGGCAGCCATCATATTACATCAGATTGTGGAGCTGTTATCTCCTGGCCCACTTGGCACAGCTCAGCTGTGTGAGGTTTTTAAAGCACCTGTGCAACCGATCACACTGTTGCAATTTGCTGCAAGCAGATTAAGAGCGGCAAAAACACTAGCCATTTTGGGTACCACATGCTTGCAAAGGCATTTAACTTCCCACCACTCAGCCCTTTGGCAAGAGCACTGGAAAGCTACACAAAAAGGACACAAGCTGTCTCACCTTTTAATGGGTACCTGCACTATATCTCATGACCTATCAGCAGCCTCCACTAACTGGGATTATGGTATAGCAAAGGCTGTCACAGGTCCATGCAACACATTTGCCAGCAGCACACCACCAGCTGTAGAGTATAGCAGGCAAACTTCTCTACCCCAGCTGCTGCATCTAGGAAAATAAAATAAAAAATACACACTCCCTGCCACCCATCTGCCCAGCATCTAAAATGCCAGCTTTTCCAAATTGCTGGCTTTACAACGCCTGCCTTTCCATCCGTGGTGTACTCCCGGATTTTTTTTTCTTTTCTTTTTTTATACTTAAAGGTAAGCTGTTAAAGAAAATAGGATTTTTATATCGTACACCACAGGACACAGAGCCAGTCATTACATAATGGGACGTCCCAGAGCAATGCTCAATGAAGGGTGGGAGACACAGATCAAGCAGGCCGCTTATGGACAAGAAGCCCTATACTGCTGCCTGCAACACATTACGCCCAAAGGCGGCATCCTCATGTCCTTTCACATCTACTTGATAGAATTTGGAAAATGTATGGACTGAAGACAAAGTTGCAGCTTTACAGATCTGAGTCATCGAAGCCTGGTGATGCACTGCCCATGAAGCACTCATCGCCCTGGTAGAGTGCGCCTTAACAGAAAAAGGAGGAATCCTGTTCTTTAAACCATAAGCTTGAATAATTACTTGTCGAATCCACCTAAAAATGGTGGATCTTGATGCCGCTTGTCCTTTCTTGGGACCATCTGGCAAAATAAACAAAACATCTGTTTTACGTATCTGAGCGGTTGCCTGCAGATACGCCTTTACTGCTCTCACTACATCTAGAGAGTACAATAACTTTTCCCCTGCTGTCTGTGGATCAGGAAAAAAAGAAGGCAGAACAATATCTTGATTCAAATGAAACGCTGACACCACCTTTTGGTAAAAAGGTAGGATGGGGTCGTAGAGCAATTTTGTCTTTGTGACAAATAAAATAAGGCTCTTTACAAGAAAGAGCTGCTAATTCTGATACTCTCCTAGCAGAAGAAATGGCAATCAAAAAGGCCAATTTCCTGCTCAAAAGGATCAAAGGAATAAGGCCAATAAGTTCAAAAGGTTGCTTTTGCAATACTGACAATTAGGGCTGCAACTAACGATTATTTTCATAATCGATTAGTTGGCCGATTATTGTTTCGATTAATCGACTAATCGGTTAATAACCGTAAAAAAAAAGTAATTTTTTGAATTTTTTTGGGCCAATTTGTTGTTGGGCAGATTACAAAACGCAAATTGCCGCAAAAACACATTACATGCTTTTCTGCAGCTTCTCCATTGAAGTATATTAAACCAAAAAACTAAAATGGCACCGTTTTGCGTTTAAAAAAAGTCCTTGCCCTTTCCAAATACGCAGCAGCTGAAAAAATCATGGATGGTGAAGGTGTCCCATAGAAACCATGTAAATGAACTGTAGTGTGTTTCTGCAAAAAGCACCAAAAAACACGGAGGTGTGACCCAGGCCTGAGATGTTTAGTAACATGTTGTTAAAAAAACTAAAATTAGTACAAAGCGCAAATAATCGCTACTGTAAGGGGTTCATTTTTTACTGTGGGACAGTGAAAGTAATGTTTACAGTAGCAATTTGCTCTTTGTACTATAAAGGGTTAATTTTTTTTAACCTCATTATGTTACTGGCCGATTAATCGATTATGAAAATTGTAATCGATTAGTTATCGATTAGTTGTTTCGGCCCTACTGACAATACCAAATTCAGAATCCCATGGGCACGAGGGAGACTTGACTGGCGGATTGATCCGCAGTACCCCCTGAATGAAAGCCTGAACTAGGGAATGAGATGCCAGCGGTCTTTGAAAAAAGACTGAGAGCCGATATTTGACCCTTGATGGTACTAAGGGCTAATTTCATATCCACTCCTAACTGGCAAAAGGTGAGAATCCTACTTAAGTTATACTTCTGAGGATTCCATCCTCTGGTTTCACACCAGGAAATATATGCCTTCCAGACTCTATAGTAGATAAGCCTGGATGCTGGCTTTCTAGCATTACTGAGTATAGAAAGAACTGGACCTGAGATCCCTCATGTCTTCAAAATGTGGGTCTCAGTAGCCAGATCGTCAAAATTAGCTTTTGTAAGGAGTGATGGAACACTGGACCCTGCAACAGCAGGTCGTGACGACGCAGAAGCTTCCAAGGTCTTCCTACCGCCATCTTTATTATCTCGGCGTACCAGGGCCTTCTGGGCCAATTTGGGGCCACTAGGATTACTGGAATTCCCTCCTTGATCCTGCAAAGTAGCCTTTGTAAGAGAGGGATCGGAGGAAATGCATAGTTCAGTGAGAACTGATTCCAGGGAATTATTAGAGCATCCGATCCATAAGCCAGAGGATCTCTCGTCCTGGATACAAAGTTGTTCAACTTCCTGTTGAACCTGGAAGCTAGCAGGTCTACATCTGGGGTCCCCCATTTCTGACATATGGCCTGAAAGTCATCAGGGTGGAGAGACCACTCTCTCCTAGTGATGGCTGCTGGTGACGCAGATAGTCCGCTTGCCAGTTTTCTACCCCTGGAATGAAGATTGCAGAGAGACAAGGAACATGATCTTCTGCCCATGCGAAAATCCGATTCGCCTCCTTCTAAACACCTTGACTGCGGGTGCCTCCTTGGTGATTGATGTAAGCTATTGCAGTAGCATTGTCTGATTGAATCCGAACAGGGTGGCCCTGTAATCTGTGTGTCCAGGTTCTGAGGGCTAGATATACTGCCCGAATCTCCAGTATGTTGATGGGTAGGCTCCCTTCGGTCTTGGCCCAGATTCCCTGGGCTGATGCTTCTTCTAACACTGCTCCCCAGCCCAATAGGCTGGCATCCGTAGACACCACCTTCCAGGTGACTGGGAGAAAAGATCTTATTTTCCGCAAGTTCTTGGTCTTTAACCAACTGAAGCTTTGGCGCACTTGTGGAGACAGGCGCATGGGTAAATCCAGAGCTTGGATCTTCCTGTTCCAGGCGGCTAAGATACTGCCTTGAAGTAGTCTCAAATGAAACTGGGCGTAAGGAACAGCCTCGAAGGAGGCCACCATCTTCCCTAATAGCCTCATGCAAAGGCGAATAGACGGCCCCTTCTTTGCTTTGAACTTGTGGATCAGGTCTTTTAGAGACTTGATCTTTGGCTCTGGCAGGAATACCCTGCTTTGGTCTGTGTCTATGATCATGCCCAAATACTCTACCATTCTTTGGGCTAAATGCTCCAGGTACTTTTACTGTAGTGAGCACAGCGTGATCTAATCCTGCCACTGACTGATCTATCACAAGTACACTGCTATGCCCTGTGTCCTCAGATTTGCCAACAGAGGGGCTAACACCTTTGTAAATACTCTGGGCGTGGTAGCCACACCAAAGGGCAGAGCCACAAACTGGAAGTGGCGATGTTCTACTGCGAACCTTAGGAATTTTTGGTGAGCGGGATGGATAGGCACAGTAAATATGCATCCTTGATGTCTATACACGCCATAAATTCTCCGCCTCGTAAGGTGGCAACCACGGATCGAATAGTTTCCATTTGGAAATGGCGAATGTTCAGAAACTGATTTAGAGATCTTAGATCCAGGATGGGTCTGACGTCTCCGTTTTTGGCTTTGGAATCACAAAGAGGTTTGAATAAAAACGTGCACCTTGCTCTTTTAGGGTACTTCTGTATCACCCCTTGAGACAGCAAGTGATCCAATCCTTTGAAGAAGAATCCTCTTTTTAGTGGATCTTTGGAGAGCCTTGAACTTTGGAACTGAGAAGATGGGATCTCTCGAAATTCTAGTTTGTACCCTAGGGATACTGTGGATACTACCCACTTGTCTTGGATTTTTGTCTGCCATGCCGCTGAAAACTGACAAAGCCGCCCCCCACTCGCCCGCTCGGGGCCGCCTCTTCACAAAGAGGCTTTGGGGTTTTGCTTGTTAGCTTTTTAACCCCAAGGCTTCTTGTTCTTCCGAGTCTGGCATTTTTAGCCTTTGTGGCTGGCTGAAAATGTTGTCGCCACTGGCTGGAGGCAGATCTACCAGGAGCCGGGGAGAGAGAACGTTTAAAACAAGGACGCTTGTTGTTTTTCTTCTTCTCTGGCAACAGAGTAGTTTTACCGCTCGATATCTTTTGGATATACTTTTCCAAATCATCCCCAAAGAGGCGTTCGCCATGGAATGGGAAACTGGTCAAAAGTTTTTTGCATGGAGCTTCCGCTGACCAATTCTTTAGCCAAAGAATTCTGCGCATATGCACCAGCTGGAGCGTAAGGCGAGATGCCTGTTGAATAGAATCTCTAATGGCATCCACTGTGAAACATAAGGCCCTGGGCATATTCTCCCAAAATTTAATCTGCTCCGGAGGCAGATCTTTCAGCCCCTGTTTCACCTGATCCTTTAAAACCTGATGCATACCAACTGCCGCCACAACAGGTTGGATTACTGCGCCCGCCAGGAGAAAGGAAGACCTTAGTAAAGATTCCAACTTCTTCACAGAAGTATCTTTAAACACCTGAGCATTGTCCACCGGACAAGTTAAGCTTTTATTTACACAAGAGATAGCTGCATCCACAGAAGGCAGACTCCACTTCTTGGTAAACTTCTCCTCCATAGGATAAAGAACTTCAAACTTCCTAGGAGGAGAGAAAGGCTTATCTGGATATTTCCAGTCTGCGTAAATCAGATTCTCCAATAAAGGATGAATCGGAAAGGCACAAGCAGCCTGTGGGGATTTTAATGAACCCAGGGAGGAGACAGGTGATTCAGCTAACTCCGAAGAGGGTAACTTGAATGTAGAGCGTACTGCTTCAGCATAACATTGCACCTGCAATTTCAGAACCTGGGAAGCAGAAAAAGGTTCTTCTGATATCCCTGATCCCTCCGACTCCTCGTCCCCTGATGGGGCTACACCATCCACATCCTCCTCATCCTCAAACTTTTCTGAAAGGAGATCTAAAAAAGCAGAAGGAGATCTGCATTGCTTTCTGTCCCTTTGTGAGGACTTGGCGATTAACGCAGTGATTCTCCCTTCTAAGTTGTTGGGGCTGTCGCCAAAGTGTCCTCCGTGACATATGCAGGCAGAGGCACCACAGGAGAGGCAGCTACTCCTGATAGAGGCAATGGCTCATCCTGTATAAGTGTGTCAGCTATCACAGGAGAGGAAGGTACAGAGCAGGCACGGCTAGAGCCTCCTGTCTCAGGCGGCGGTGCTTTCTTGTCTTTCTTAATTCCTGAATTTCTTCTCTGGGAAGACATATATTACTAAGCAAAGCCGAGGTACCAACAGTGCATATAGTACTGTGCTAGTTTAGCAATTAACATAAAGTAAGCAACTAATAAAACACAGTTTCATGCTAGAGTAGGTGACTATCTTGGGAGTGCTCAGCCAACCACATGAAGATCTTACATGCCCTTACGCTGCTGTGTCTCTTCCAGGAAGCTCCAGGCTTGTGAGGCTCCTTTTTATTACTTCCTGGTTCCAGCATTCTTGTGGGAATGGCGTGCCCGTGCACGCTCACGGGCCCGCCCCCCTTCTCACACAGCTGTAGGCATAAAGCGCGCTCCCGACCCAGGGGGGCTAATGGCGGTCAGCACGAGGAAGATCCCTCCAACACTTCTCTGAGAGAAGGGAATCCCCCTGACATTGCCTGAGAGGAGGGAAGAGGAAGCTGTCCACAGCAGAGCTTAGCAGCGGAAGGAGTGTGCTGTCTGCAGAAAACTGACACTGTTCTGGAGCTAGGTGAGTGAAACTCGGCTCTTTACTCCCTCCAGTGGTGGCCAGAGAAAGGCACCCACTCAAAATTCAGGAAAGGGCTCTAAGTTTCATACTTGGGACTCTTTTCCCACTTACCTTCTCCCCACCGCAGGGTTTCAGAACCAATCTTCCCGATCACGGCGGGGTATGTGTGCCAACCTTCAGGAATATGGGTTCATACTTAAAGGAGGCCTCTTCCCTGGGCCTTGTAAAAGACTCTGCCAGGACTTTTAGCGTAAGAGTGAAAGTGCTGGACCCTAGAGCCCAGTCCTCTGAAGAGAGACATTACAGGCGACACCTCGTCCACGAGGCCCGGATACCATCCAGTTTTGGCGTAAAAAATGTAGGCGTCTTGGATGGATCCAAAAGTGTAGCTCTCTACCCCCAGAGGGTTTCTTTGGCAGAGCTTCCTTCAGCACATCATAAACGCGTCCACCACCTTAGACACTGGCGAAAAAACTGAGGTACTTCCCTGATGGGAGGGGTTATATGGAGGGGAACTGTCATCAATTGGTTGTGCCAGTGTCCAATCACCGCTGGTGACCCTTAACCCATTATGTAATGACTGGCTCTGTGTCCCGTGGTGTACGATAACGAAAAGTAATTTTGGTTTTATAAATTTGGGCCAACAAGTATACCGCTACATATCTTTTGTAAAAAAATAACCCAATTTTATAGATATAATTTAGACTGTGTGAAAGTTAGTCTACAAGCTATGGTGCCAATCCATTAAATATTGATCACACCTGATGTACTGACTATCTAATTTCTTAAAGTGGAAGTAAATCCATCGATTTAACAGTTTCAAAAAGCAGTTACATTCCCGGAATGCCGGGAATGCCAACTGTCACATTGGTTGTGCTCTCAACCAAACTGTCAAACGATCCAATGGCTGGTGTCCTAACTGATCACATGTGCGGCATCATGGCAGTTAAAGATTAAACAGAGGCCAATATGGCAGCTTCCTTGCCTGAAAATGATAGGAGGGTTTACTTCCACTTTAAGGCCCTGAAATGTCAGGACAGAAAATATTCCCCAAATGCCCCCTTTTTGGAAAGTAGACAGTCTAAGGCAGGGCTCAAAATTTCAAGTCTTGAGCCACTAGCCAGGCCTCAAGGGTTACTCGCCACCAGTTGCCCAACCTAACCCCTACCCTGCTCCGCCCCTAATTCTGCCGCTAATCACGCCCTCATAAATTATCTCATGAAATGACACTTGTAAATGTTTTATGCAGAATTAATTTACAGAAATAAATATTAACAACAACTTGATCAGTTCCCCTCAGCACAGCCTCACCTGTGCCCCCCATTGCGGACTCACTGTGCCCCCCATTGCGGACTCACTGTGCCCCCCATTGCGGACTCGCTGTGCCCCCCATTGCGGACTCGCTGTGCCCCCCATTGCGGACTCGCTGTGCCCCCCATTGCGGACTCGCTGTGCCCCCCATTGCGGACTCGCTGTGCCCCCCCCCATTGAAGACTCCCTGTCTCCCCCCCATTGAAGACTCACTGTCCCCCCCATTGAAGACTCACTGTCCCCCCCATTGAAGACTCACTGTCTCCCCCCCCCCATTGAAGACTCGCTGTGCCCCCCCATATTGAAGACTCGCTGTGCCCCCCCATATTGAAGACTCGCTGTGCCCCCCCCATTGAAGACTCACTGTTCCCCCCATTGAAGACTCACTGTCCCCCCCCATTGAAGACTCACTGTCTCCCCCCCCATTGAAGACTCACTGTCTCCCCCCCCATTGAAGACTCACTGTCTCCCCCCCCATTGAAGACTCACTGTCTCCCCCCCCATTGAAGACTCACTGTCTCCCCCCCCATTGAAGACTCACTGCCCCCCCCCCATTGAAGACTCACTGCCCCCCCCCCATTGAAGACTCACTGTCCCCCCCATTGAAGACTCACTGTCCCCCCCCATTGAAGACTCACTGTCCCCCCCCATTGAAGACTCACTGTCCCCCCCCATTGAAGACTCACTGTCCCCCCCCCCATTGAAGACTCACTGTCCCCCCCCCATTGAAGACTCACTGTCCCCCCCCATTGAAGACTCACTGTCCCCCCCCATTGAAGACTCACTGTCCCCCCCATTGAAGACTCACTGTCCCCCCCCCCATTGAAGACTCACTGTCCCCCCCCCCCATTGAAGACTCACTGTCCCCCCCCCATTGAAGACTCACTGTTCCCCCCCATTGAAGACTCACTGTTCCCCCCCATTGAAGACTCACTGTCCCCCCCCATTGAAGACTCACTGTCTCCCCCCCCATTGAAGACTCACTGCCCCCCCCCCATTGAAGACTCACTGTCCCCCCCCATTGAAGACTCACTGTCCCCCCCCCATTGAAGACTCACTGTCCCCCCCCATTGAAGACTCACTGCCCCCCCCCATTGAAGACTCACTGTCCCCCCCCATTGAAGACTCACTGTCCCCCCCCATTGAAGACTCACTGTCTCCCCCCCATTGAAGACTCACTGTCTCCCCCCCCATTGAAGACTCACTGCCCCCCCCCCATTGAAGACTCACTGCCCCCCCCCCATTGAAGACTCACTGCCCCCCCCATTGAAGACTCACTGTCCCCCCCCCATTGAAGACTCACTGTCCCCCCCCATTGAAGACTCACTGCCCCCCCCATTGAAGACTCACTGTCCCCCCCCATTGAAGACTCACTGTCCCCCCCATTGAAGACTCACTGTCCCCCCCCATTGAAGACTCACTGTCCCCCCCCCCATTGAAGACTCACTGTCCCCCCCCATTGAAGACTCACTGTCCCCCCCCCATTGAAGACTCACTGTCCCCCCCCCCATTGAAGACTCACTGTTCCCCCCCTTTGAAGACTCACTGTTCCCCCCCATTGAAGACTCACTGTGCCCCCCCCATTGAAGACTCACTGTGCCCCCCCATTGAAGACTCACTGTGCCCCCTCTTTGAAGACTCACTGTGCCCCCTCTTTGAAGACTCACTGTGCCCCCCCATTGAAGACTCACTGTGCCCCCCCATTGAAGACTCACTGTGCCCCCCCATTGAAGACTCACTGTGCCCCCCCATTGAAGACTCACTGTGCCCCCTCTTTGAAGACTCACTGTGCCCCCCCATTGAAGACTCACTGTGCCCCCCCATTGAAGACTCACTGTGCCCCCCCATTGAAGACTCACTGTGCCCCCCCATTGAAGACTCACTGTGCCCCCCCATTGAAGACTCACTGTGCCCCCTCTTTGAAGACTCACTGTGCCCCCCCATTGAAGACTCACTGTGCCCCCCCATTGAAGACTCACTGTGCCCCCCATACTGAAGACTCACTGTGCCCCCCATACTGAAGACTCACTGTGCCCCCCATACTGAAGACTCACTGTGCCCCCCATACTGAAGACTCACTGTGCCCCCCATACTGAAGACTCACTGTGCCCCCCATACTGAAGACTCACTGTGCCCCCCATACTGAAGACTCACTGTGCCCCCCATACTGAAGACTCACTGTGCCCCCCATACTGAAGACTCACTGTGCCCCCCAATACTGAAGACTCGCTGTGCCCCCCATATTGAAGACTCGCTGTGCCCCCCATATTGAAGACTCGCTGTGCCCCCCATATTGAAGACTCGCTGTGCCCCCCATATTGAAGACTCGCTGTGCCCCCCATATTGAAGACTCGCTGTGCCCCCCATATTGAAGACTCGCTGTGCCCCCCATATTGAAGACTCGCTGTGCCCCCCATATTGAAGACTCGCTGTGCCCCCCATATTGAAGACTCGCTGTGCCCCCCATATTGAAGACTCGCTGTGCCCCCCATATTGAAGACTCGCTGTGCCCCCCATATTGAAGACTCGCTGTGCCCCCCATATTGAAGACTCGCTGTGCCCCCCATATTGAAGACTCGCTGTGCCCCCCCCATTGAAGACTCGCTGTGCCCCCCCATTGAAGACTCGCTGTGCCCCCCCCCATTGAAGACTCGCTGTGCCCCCCCATTGAAGACTCACTGTCGTCCCCCATTGACGACTCATTGTGCCCCCCATTGAAGACTTATTGTGCCCCCCCATTGCAGACTAATTTTTCCCCCCCCCATTGCAGACTAATTTTTCCCCCCCATTGCAGACTAATTTTTCCCCCATTGCAGACTAATTTTTCCCCCATTGCAGACTAATTTTTCCCCCATTGCAGACTAATTTTTCCCCCATTGCAGACTAATTTTTCCCCCATTGCAGACTAATTTTTCCCCCATTGCAGACTAATTTTTCCCCCATTGCAGACTAATCGTGCTCCCATTGGTGGCTAGATCATGACAGACACACTCCCCTCAGCACTACAGCCACCCCCCTCAGCACTACAGACACCCCCTCAGCATTACAGACATCCCCCTAGTGCAGACCCCCCAGCATTACAAGACCCCCCCTCAGTACAGACGCCCCCCTTACATACCTCAGAACAGCGCACACACTGTGTGTCCCTCAAGTGCAGGGTTCTCCTCCTCTGTGGATGTAAACAGAGAGGAGAAGGCGGCTTCGGTCCGCGCCGCTGAGGCACAGTTAATCATGGCAGCGGGCGGTGTTAGAGGTGCTGCTACCGACGGGTGTTACCCGCCTAGCAACGCCTCTGCATGACAGATGAAGAGGAGAGCCGCGGATCGCAGATCGGTATAGCCCGCTTTTAGAACTTATATTGAAATTTCCTCCACTCTGCTCGCTCACACAGCCCCGCCTCCTCCTGACCCCGTGCCTGTGATAGACAACACATCCCAGCATTGGACCCGCATTCTGTCTATTACAGGTGCGGGGTCAGGAGAAGGCGGAGCTGTGTGAGCTAGCAGAGTGGAGGAAATTTCAATGCAAGTTCTCTTCCTCCGGTGCTCTCTGCCATCAGGGCGATCGCTGGGAGGACTGCTCACGATCAACCCGGTCCACCGCGGTGCTCGCCCCACCCCCACTCCTAGGCAGCCCAGCTCCTCGTCAGACCTCATTTTCCACTTGCAAAATGCGAGTAGGCGAGTGGAAAATGTGAGGTCTGGTCTAAGGTATTTAATAAGAGACATGGTGAATGTTTTTGAAGTTGTAATTTTTTTTACACAATTCTTGGGAAAATTAAGAAATCTTTAATTTTTTTTTCACTAAATTGTCATAGGTTATTTATCACACGCAGCATATACTTACTTTTTACAATTACACCAAAAAAAAAAAACGTTTTTGGGAAAATTAAAAAAAAAAAATTAAAGCTTTTTTTGGCACAAAGTTGTAAATTTTTAAGATATTTCCAACACATAGCATGTAAATAGCAAAATTGAAGCCCCAAAATACATTCTGCTACTCCTGAGTATGGCAATACTACATGTGTGAGACTTTTTCACAGCCTGGCAAAATGGAGAGGTCCAACTTTGCAAGTAGCACAGTCAGGCGTTCTAGAGGCATAAATTACCCATCTAATTTCCTAGCTACCTATCACATTTTTAAAGGCCCTGGAGTACCAGGACACAGTGGAAATACCCACAAAATTACCCAATTTTGGAAAGAAAACGCCCCAACATATATATTCTACGAGGCATAATGAGTCTTTTGAATAAAGTTTTTGAAAAATGTGGAAAGAAAATGAAAAGGCATTTTATCACAAAACACATTTTGATACTCTTCCTGAGTATGGCAATACCACATGTGTGAAACTTTTACATAGCCTGGCCACACAGAGAGGTCCAACATGCAGGGAGCATTGTCAGGTGTTCTAGCGCCATAAATTACACACACAATTTCCTGACAACCTATCACACTTTTGAAGGCCCTGGAGCACGAGGACAATGGAAACACACACAAAGTGACCCCATTTTGGAAAGCAAATACCCCAATGTATATTCTATGAGGCATGATCTGCAGAGAGGTTTTCGGGGACTCTATATGGCTGCAGATAGGTACTCGGGTACTCCTGATGGGCTGGTGACAGGTACTTTTTATTACTGAGGTAATCTGTGTTGTTTACTGTGCACTGTAAGCAGTAACTAGCTATTACCACAATCTCTTCCTCACGTAGGATCGGTGTGTGAGGAGGAGAACCCAGTAACGTGGTTTGTTGACATTTGTGACCGGCTGTGCTTGGACACAGCCGGTCACATTGTAAAGAGCCAATTTCATTAGTTCTTTACCCTGGTCGGGGATGGGCTGTGTCAGAGCGGCACTCCTCATCCCCGATCACCACGTTGCATGCCCCTGGGGGCGCACACGAGTGGCGTGCACAAAGACAGTGTATATGACTGGCTGTGTTTGAACACAGCCGGTCACGTGGTAAAGAGCCATTTTCATTGGTTCTTTACCCTGATCAGGGATAATGGCTGTGTCCCGAGGGACGCGCCTCATTCCGGATCGCTGCTCGTGAGAACGGGCAGACATGTGACGCCAGTCCGGAGGGAGGAGATGTTCCTGCTGGCATCATTTTACGATGCACCGGTAAGGAAGTGGTTAAATGTCAATGTTCCTGCAGCATGGTTCTATAGACGGTACTAAGGGGACTCCCAGGCACTATAAAAACAATCTTTTAAAAAAAAAAATGTAACATTTTTTGCATTGGAACATGTCCACTGGCCCCCACACCCTTTTTTTTTTTTATGGCCATTAACTTTCATATAAGCCTTCAAAATGGGCTCTTGATTTTTTTCAAGTTTGGATCCCATAGACTTTAATAGGGTTTGCGGTTCTGATCTGAACTTTTGAAATGGTCAAGAGTTCTGGCGCTAACTGAACGGGGGGGGGGGGGGGTGTTTGGCCCAACTCTACTAGGATTGTGCTGTGTTTTCCCTAGATCCGATTTCAAGTCTTTTTTGTAAAATCAATTTTTTTTTTACAAGTTTTAAATTTTACATTATTTTAATAGGGAAATCTAAACTTCCTCAAACTTTCGCACTTTATTAAAATTCGATTTTTTTTTTGGTAAAATTGCTGTCCGCAACCACTGTGGACCTCAAGGAAATGTACTGGGTTAGGTTTAAAAAAAATAAAAAATAAAAATTCATGATTTTAGATTCTATAGAACTAGGCCCCTAGAAGGGAGGGAAAATTATGCTAGGCAGTGAAGCACTTGTACTAGATCCACCCAAGCAACATACAGGCAGGGACTGATTTGGTTAAAAAAAAAAATGTTGGTAGCTGAAAAAAAAATTATGAAAATGTTGATTTTGATAAAAAAAAAAAAAAAAAGAAGCTTCAGTTTAAGTTATTAGATTAGTAATGCTAGGAGGAGAAACTGTATCAGGTATGATTTACAAAGAGTAAACGCATTTCGCTAGGCAATATGAATGTTGCTAAATGAGGTGAATAAAAATAATTACCAAGATTTTTCTTGGCACAGGATTTCTCTATTTGAAGCAAATGCAGCTTCAAGTGAACAGTCTCCACTCCTCTAGGAAATCATCTGCATAGTCCCTGGTGAAACTGTAAAATTAGGCCCTGTAAGCAGAAATCCTTTTTAGGAACAGGTACAGCATTTGCTCTATGCACTTTTTTTTTTTTTAAATAATATGGAATGATGAGTACTTTTGATGATTTGGCCTTGGCTTAATAAATATGTTTTCAGTGTGTTACCAGCATTCGGCACATGAATTGTATACCTTTATTGTAGTCAAAGGGATAGAAAATGTGCAGTGTAATACACTGAATGTGTATAAATGGTCTCTTGTTTAGCATATAACTAAAAATATGGGATATGCCAAAAAAAAAAAATACTCTCCGTTTTTAAAAATGTATTTACACTTTTGCAGCTACATTTGAGAAAACCCTAACATGTTTGCTGTGTTCCCATTCACGCAACACCCCTAAATAATTTTTAAAAGATCTTCCCAAGGCATTTACTGGGATCTGTCCCAAAAGAGATGCTTGGGCCTGGCTGAATCCAGTTCTCCTTTTACATACTATGTGGAAAATCCTCAGCCACTTACACAGGTGGGGGGAGCCGGTGTCTTGTCGAGCTGGTTCCCCTATCGATATGGTTCCGGGCTCGACTGCGCAGGCGCTGTCGAACAGCTGTTAAAGCTCGAAGATTTCAGTCTGCTCGGCTTGCGCCTGCGCAGTCAAGAGGGAATCAGATCGATAGGAGGAACCATAGGCTTGGCAGCTGTGGATGCGCTCGCCCCTGATGCTTCATTACACACGCCACTTTCTTCTCTATACAGCAAGGGGCGGATCAGATGTGATATTGAGCAGTGCGATTTGTTTGTTTATACACAGCGCAGTGCGATTTGTTTGTTTATACACGACGCTCTATACAGCCCCTCGCACTGCTCAATATCATCACATCTTATCCGCCCCTTGCTGTATACAGCGGCATGAAGAAGAAAGCGGCGTGTGTAACTAAGCAACGGGAGCGAGCACGTCTGCAGCTGCCGAACAGCTGTTACACCTCGGAGATTTCCATTGCCTTGGATTGCGCCTGCGCAGTCGAGCTCTGGACCATGTCGATAGGAGGAACCAGCTCAGCAGAACACCGGCTCCCATTACGTTCAACAATGACTGTGCATGGTGATCAGGCAATACAAACATGCCTCTGTAAGGCCCCTTTCACACTGAGGCGTTGAAAAAACGCAAAAAAATGATTTTTTTTTACCGCGATCGCGGTAAAAATAGTGCTAATGCCTATGCGTTTTACCGCGTTCGCGGTAAAAACGCATAGGCGTTAGCGCTATTTTTTTAACATAACGCTTATGCCTATGCGTTTTTACTGCGAATCCCATTCATTTCAATGGGGATAGGCGTTTTTACAGCGCTATTTTATGCGCCCTAAAGTTGCTCTAAAAAAGCTGTTTGCAGGATTTTTCTCAACGCCCAGCCAGAAAAACGCCTCAATGTGAAAGCCCTCAGAGATTTCACATTGAGAATGCTGGGGCAGGATTATGTCAGGCGTTATTACAGCGCTATTTTTACCGTGAAAACGCGGTAAAAACGCCTCAGTGTGAAAGGGGCCTAAACAAGAGGGTGGGTGATATCATGACTCCTCCCTTCCTGCACAGAGAGAGAGCTGGCTACTATCCAATGACAGAGTGGGCGGGTCACCAAGGGCAAGGGGCTGGACAGCATCAGCACGTGTGTTTCTATAGTGTGGGGCAGCTGGGGAAGTGTCCCTGGAGCAGAACCGAGTACTGAGGGGAGCAACTGGAGCAAGTCCTACTAACAGGTTAGTGTAGTATGTATAGTACAGTGTCAGCAGGGAACAGACTGGTCTTATACACTAACACCATACATTATATACAGAGCAGTCTGTACCCCGACACCATACTGTACATTATATACAGGCCAGTTTGTACCCCGACACCATACTGTATTATATATAAAACACACAGTGGTCTGTATATATTGTGCAGTATGGTGTCAGCAGGGTACAGACTGGTCTGTACTGGTCAGTCCAGGCTGCTACATCTCTGCTTGCAGCACAGAACAGCACTCTGCCAGGAGGACTGCAGTGCCCCAAAGGAGATGGTCTGCAGCCGACATCCACTGATTGCAGCTCCTCTACAACCAAAACGCAGGTACTGATGACAGACATAAACAACGACAAAAAACAAATAAACAAACCATATACTCCATGGTACGTAGAGCGCTGGGATGCGGACACCTTTAGAGCAAAGGAGAATTTACCATCCATTATGTAATACAACTCCCAATCAGCCGCTTTTCTATATATAAATCTACCACATTATGCAGACACTTGCTCTCATCATCCAAGGCTCTGATGAAGGAGGAACCGCCCGAAACGCATTAGCCTACCATTGAGCATGGGCACAACTTAATTTTTATATGAATACTTTGTAACCTA
This sequence comes from Rana muscosa, assembly GCA_029206835.1. NCBI lineage: Eukaryota > Metazoa > Chordata > Amphibia > Anura > Ranidae > Rana > Rana muscosa. The sequence continues at coordinate 557,259,607 of CM055118.1, read as the reverse complement.
GTCTCTATGAATACGTAGTAATTTCCTTTTCTCTTTTGTCCATGGACGGACACCGCTCCTTATAATTCTTGACTTGAGGGTTATGTTCCGTCTATTAGGAGAGGACTAGGCAGACATGTTAGACATTTAAAACATGTAACTTTAGCAAAGCTGAACAGCCCCGCCCAGGGGGCAGTCCCTCTGGTCATAACCCCCCACACTGCACTTAGCAGCTCAGTTTTTTTTCTGCCTAGTAGAGGAGAAGGACCTGGCTCCCTTTGGGCCCAGGGTCCTGGAGAATTTTTTTATTTTTCTTCTATCAACTGCCGGCTGGGTGACAGGCTGGATAATATAGATCCTTGTAGTCCCCCCAGTCCGGCCATCAAGCATGAGCAGGCCTTAGCTACTTGCTGGGTCGGCCACGACATAGCTCACCGGCCACCTCTGGAGCCATGGGGTATTTGCTCCGGGGTTCACATATGACTGGGCTGCTTGCTGTCTGTCACAGTGGACCAGGCTGACAGCTACTCCGTACTGCTTGGTTGTAGGTCTGTCAGGAACGCGCCAGAAAGTCCTCGCATGGACGGGTAAGTACGGTTCCTCTTGCCTCAGCAGGATGGAGCAGCTGGGCATTCCTAGGGAGGTCGACTAGGGGGTCTCTCACCCTTCCTTTCTTCTCTCCCTGTCCTTTCCCACCTCCCCATACTCTGTCGGGCTGGGCCTGCTGTGTACTGACCGGGGGGGCTCCGTGTCCTGGCTGGGGGCTGCAGGGTGTCAAGGGTCCGCTCTCGATGTGGGGTGTTGTCTGGTGCCATGGGGGGGCCTCCGCTGAGGCCCAGTGTGTACACAGCTTTTTTCTTTTACCTCAGAACATTTTTGGCGGCATACAGCGCCATTTTCTTGTGGCCGGACTTGTGTTTAATGCTGAGAAGCGGCCTTTTTTTTACATGTAGTCCCAGCTTGTTTTTTGCCTCTAGTGGTGGAGACGTCTTTTCTGAACGGTGCGAAAAGCGCAGACCACCGCAGGCACAGGAATACACTGCAACCATGACAGGTTGCAGGCATATGGGGAGAGCAGACGCTGTGCGGCACCTGGGTCAGAGCGGTGAGTCTCCTGGGGGGTCCCTCAGTCTGAGAAGCTAGGAGGGTGGACCTAATGTACCTTGCCTTGGTCCCTATGGGGGTCCGGCAAGTGGGGGTTTGCATGGCTTTAGAAGCTGGCGTTTCTTTCCCTGAGGTGTGCGGTTGTAAGGAGGGTAAAAACGCCCCCTCCCCCCACCATTTTTGGGAAAAAAGTTCTGATTCAGACTCGGGCCTTTCTCTGGCAGATGTCACCTGCTCTGACTTGTCAGAAGATGCAAACCAGGACCCTTCGGACAGTGCGGAACTGCGTCCTTGCTTGCGTCCGGGTCAGCGCAAAAGGGCGCTTATGGAGCACTTATCACCGCATGCGGGATCCCCAATAAAATGGAGGTTACGGCGAGGGCATCTATTAAGGTGTCGGTCCCTTCTGGGTCCCACTAGCCGGGCCGCACCGCTAGGAGGTTTCCCTACCTAGCTTATTTGATAACGTTTTAAATACAAATGGCCGCAGCATTCCAAAAAAAAAAAAATTTGCATGGATGTCCGTTATCCTTTTGGGGAGTGTTTTCTGAAAAAGGACATCTCCCCCCCGGTGGGGCCCCCCGGCATCCAGGGAATTACCACGGTCCGGTGGTAGGGGCCCCTGTCTTTATGTACCCTGCAGACAGGAGGACCGAGGCGCTGGCCTGGTCCTTGTTCATGGTATTGGGGTCAGCATGGCGGTCACTGTTGGCCACGACCCTGGTGTCACTGACGCTTCCTTGAATGGGCAAGTTTGCTGCACCATGCTTTGAATAGCAACAGGCTTCCCCGGTCTGCTTGATAGCGGACCAGTTGGTGCATGGCCTCAAGTATGTCTGCAATGCGGCCTTAGATGCAGCTCCCTGGCTGTCCAGAATGTTCAGTATCTGCGGTGGGGTTACGCCGCATGATTTGACTGATATGCTGGTCTGCGGACTAGATGTCCTAGAAGACTCTGGCTGATTTGCTCTTCCAGGGTTGGGGGCTTTTGGAGCCTCACTGGATGACATTATTGAAAATGTCGTTTGGAGTGGGAGCACGGCGCTCCCACAATCCAGAAAGGGTATGGAGCCATGCCGTAGGCCAGGGCCCTTCTTTTTTCCACTCACAAACATTTTTTTCCTTTCTGCCGGACCCGCAGGTGAGCATTTCCAGGCCGACAAGGGGCCAGCTGAGGGGATAAAAGTGTCCCTGGGTTCGCAAGCCAGACGGCCGGCAAACAAATCTGTGACTGCATGTAGGGCTGCCCCTGCCTGACTTTGCAAGTTTGCAGCTCGGTGGACTTCCCTGCTTTCCGACCAGTGGGTTTGCAAAATGGTTTCATAAGGGTACAAGATAGATTTTCTTCTTGTCCACAAAACAACAGATTTTTTCCCTCCCAACCTTCATCTTCCTCCAGCTCGTCGGAACGCCCTGTTTGGGGCAGTGCAGAACCTGCTGAAGCACGAGGTAATAGCTCCTGTGCCACTGCAGGAAAAGGCTTCAGGGATTCTATTCCGATCTGTTTGTAGTCCCACAGTAGGACGGGGTTTGTCCAATCCTGGACCTCAAGGTCTTCAACTCCTTTGTAAACGTACGAAGGTTCAGGATGGAATCCGTTCGCTCGGGCCGCTGCTCTCCATCCGGGGTTTTTTTTCTGGCGTCCTTGGACATCAAGGATGCATATTTACAGGTCCCCATATATGTTGGGCATCAGAAATTTCTGATTTTTGCAGTCTGGGTCGATCACTACCAATTTGTGGCTCTCTATTTTGGCCTGGCATCGGCACCAAGGGTTTTCTCCAAGATGCTCACCACGATCCTGGCCTTGCTGTGTCAGCGTGGAATCGCTTGTGGGCCTTTCTGGACAACTCAGAATTAGAGGAGGATGTGGCGATGACAGTTGGACCCTTCGAAAATATGTTGGGTACTGAACCTCCAGAAGTCCGTGTTGGTGCCGATTCAGTGCCTGGAGTACCTGGATTTGATCCTGCTCTCTTCAGAGGCAAGGGTTTTTTCTCCCTTTGAAAAAATTGTAGGCTCTTCAGGCGGCGGTGAAGCTGTTGGCATCCCGCAGGTGGTCGTCGCTACACTTTTGCATGCGATTCCTGGGTCTCATGGTAGCCTCCTTCGAGGCAGTACCGTATGCTCCTATTCCATACTTGAGTCTTGCTAAAGGAGATCCTGTCCAAATGGGACAAGTCTCCGTTATCCCTGGATTGTCAAATCCGGGTGGGCCACCTAGTCAGACCTCCCCTGGTCTGGTGGCTGAAATCTCCGGCTCTTCAATCCGGAAGGTCGTTCCTTCCTTTTCACTGGACGGTAATCACGACGGATGCCAGCCTGACCGGTTGGGGGTATTCAGTCGACGCAGGTCGCTGGATACAGGAAGAATCCCGCCTGCCGATCAATGTACGAGAACTTCGAGCGATTAGGCAGTGCCTCTCCACATGGTCACAGAGGCTACAGGGGTGTCCGATCAGGATCCAGTCGGACAACGCCACGAAGGTGGCATATGTCAACCATCTAGGAGAAACAAGCAGCTTGGCTGCGGCATTGGAGGTCGATCACATCCTGCGGTGGGCTGACCGGTGCGTGCCGGCTCTATAGGCATGTACATTCTGGGTGTAGTAACTGGTAGCGGACTACCTAAGTCGCCAGATGCTGGACCAAGGAGAATGGTCGCTACACCCGGATGTCTTTCAACTCTTTTGCCTGAAATAGGACACGCCAGCCGCCGTGGATCTCCTGGCTTCTCAATTCAATCGGAAGGTATTGAAGTTTGTGGCCAGGGCCAAGGATCCCTGGGCGGACGCGATGGGCGCATGGGTGGCCCTGTAGGGTCAGTATTGGCTAAGTTATACCTCTTCCCCACTGATTTTTCTGCCTCGTCTGCTCCGTAGAGTGGGGACTGAGGGGATTCCGGTGACTCTAATTGCCCCAGATTGACCTCGGCGTCCCAGGTACGCCGACCTAGTGCGCCTGGTGGGGGATGCCTATTAGGTCCTATACTTCATCCTGCTTTACAGTCGCTGGCTTTAACGACTTGGCTGTTGAAAGTCAGGTTCTGGGGGACTGAGGCCTGTCGGACTCAGTAATTTCCTCCATGCTGAGGGCACGGAAGTAGACAAAGTAGACAAAATTCCTTGCATCGGCCCTGGATGTGTCCAAGATTGTTATTTAGAGAGCTTGTTTATTGGATCTGTTATGGCATGTGTTCCCGGGGATCTCATGGTGACTATTGGATATTATAGCCCTTATGCCGGTACAGCTAACTAGTCACTGACCAACTAACCCATTAATTACCAGTACCATTGTACTCAATTATATAGCACAAATTCACTATTTGAGATGCCATTTCAAGCCTGTAATCTTGCTGCTAGTCATTAAAATCCTTTCTTACCTATATGTCATTACCCACATTGAGAAGTTGCCATTCGTGCTCTTGTTTAAATGATATACTGACTTGTAGAAAAAATTTAAATAAACTCCTGAAGAAGCGTACATCGCATAACATGTAGAATTTAAAAACTACCACATTGTCCTACTCTAGCTCTGCTGAGCGTATTCATCAGGGTTGCTATAAGTTGTGGCCCTGATCCAGTGGTCAGAGTTAGAGATGTCAGTGATAAAAACTGTATTCATTTTATGTGCTTTTAAGCTACTATATGTCAATTGTTACTAATAAAAAGTTTTTGTTTTTATTACTGGTGCCTGTAAAGTCCATAAGTCTGTCCAATTCATACACTCTATTAGGATGTGGCACCCTGTATCAATACTTATACACCCACAGAACCATCCTGTGACAGTGTAATTCACTAATGTTATCTATGAATGGAATAGCTGGGTGAAAAGGGCAGGCATAATCTGGCACTTCTTGATGAGTGCTCTCGGAGCTCTTTTACCTCTATTGCCCCCACCACACTGGAAGATTATGGTGGGGGGAGGGGGCAGAGGAGGAGGAGGACACAGCAGCACAAAAGACACCTCAAACTGTAGGTAAGTACTGTCCCTTATGCTTATTTTTTATTTAGGCTTTAAATATTGCTGACATTACTGGGTTTTTTTTTTTATTCTTTTTTTTTATTCTTTTTTTTTTTTAATTACCTTGACACCTCACTGCAATGTTGCATATCCCTTAAATGTTCACCAAGGTAATTAAGATAGACTCTTTGCTTGGGGTAAAAAAATACATTTAAAAATGAATAGTCTGTTACCAGTTATTTTACAGCTGGTCTTCCATTAATGTGGTTCCAAAGCCATCATACGTTTTTTTTTTTTTCTTCCGTATTACATTCCACGCTTTAAAGTGGATGTAAACCCGCGATCACCCTGTATCAACTAAAGGCACAATACTAAGGTGTCCATATGTATAAACCTCATGCATTTGTCATTACCTTTTAAAATCTCTCTCCTTTCGTCTGTAGGAGTTTCCCATTTTTATGAATGAAACATCCATGCACTTTCTCTGAACCTCTATATGGGTGACTAAACTAGCTATTTGTATGGGTGATATTAGCCAATTGTTTTGGTAATTCAATAAATCACAAAGATACTGTATTTTTGTTTGGGCTGTTCACACTTCCAGCGTCTCATTTATTGTAGTCATCTTCCAATGGATATTGTTCACGATCTCACAAGGATAATCCAAAGGGGTTGTATGTTTACAGGTGTTATATATATATATATATATATATATATATATATATATATATATATATATATACACACACACACACACACACACACTCTTACAGGCATGTCTCTTCATTTACACATTTTCTTCAGTGCTGTGCAACACGAATTGGTTATGTTTAAGGTATTTTCAGTTTGTTAGGTTCACTTATTTTTTTTTTATGTCTTATTTTCTTGTTTTGTTTAACTTTTTTTTTTTTTTTGTATTTTCATACATGTGACGTCGCCAGTATCTGATGATTATTATTTTTTTTATCCAGTCACATGAAATTTGGATTATACAATATATTTTTGCCCAGCTTGGTGGCGAACAAAGGGTTAAAAATCACATGTGAAGACCTTTTGTTTCAGCTGTTGGCACTACCATTGTTTGGACCTGTCCTTTTACAAGAGCTTGTGGGTGTCAATATGCAAGACAATTAGGACTTCTTTCATTTCCTTTTTGTGTATATATCATTGTAGAATGTTTGTTTATGCAGCTATGACTAAGCACCGGTATTAATGGTGTGAAACGCGTTAGCTTCTTATGCAATGTTTGTACAGACTATCGTTTAATAAAGGCATTTATTTTTGGAGTGCGGCCATCCAGACAATCTTTCTGTTCTCATGTATTTGCATGCTGAGCCAGCACCCATCTTTGGCGAGGGAGGTGATATTTTGGCTGTGTGACCTGGAGTGGTGAAGTTTTTGCTAGCCCCGCAAAAGTCTTGAATCAGTAGGTGGGTCTTTTTGCCGGGGCACGGGGGAGGAGTCGTGACATCACATGACTCCCTGTCCACCTCTACACTCCCCCTAGCCAAGCAGCGTCAGCCAGAGCGTGCTTACAGCCCCCATCGATGTGCGCATGTCATCTACTCTGTACTAGGATTCCTCTGTTAATGTTGATCTCGTGGATCACGCCCCCTGAGTACCATCCAGTCAAAGATCAGGAAAGGCACAACATGACTTCAGCATGCCCAATCATGCTGAGGTGTGGAGCAGCCAATCCTGGGAGTCATATGAAGTTGGAATCACACACACACTCTCTGCTGTTGCATGAGAGAAAGAAATTGGATGTCAATCACAGCAGTGGGGCACGTGGCGACACTAATTTATCTGTGTGTTGCCTTTTTTTGCTAGGCTAAAAACCAAGAGGATTGCTCAGAGCTGGACTAACTCTTTGTGGCAAGACTGGGCACAGATGACTTGGCATCCTCCACTGTACCAGGTAGAAGTCTTCATTAATAATAATAATTATTATTATTATATAACGTTCTCTCCCCTCAAATACTTACCCGAGTCCTGTATCTATCCAGTGCTGCGCTTAGCTACGAGACTTCTCTGCTCTCTCACAGGCTTGACTGAGCGCAGCAGGGCCATCTATAAGGCAGGGCAAAAGGGGCAGCTGCCCTGGGCCCTGTCATTGTTGTGGGGCCCAAAGTGGCTGCATCATACTTGCCAACTATCCCAGTTTAAATTACCTCGTCCCTTGAGGTTTTAGTCCAGTACTGTGTCCTGATATCTCAGTGTGAAGTTCTGTTACTAATGCTGCCCAGCTCTGCCCTGTTGTGTACAGATGACTCACCTGCAGAATCTGTGTTTACATGTAAATACTGGTGGCATTCATGTGTAAATAGCGGTGGACCGGCAGCATTTGTATGTAAATGGGGGTGGTATTCATATGTATATTGTGCCCCCCCTGAGGTCATATCCACTATCGCCTATACTGAATGCTGCCCACTGGGGAGATAAAGGGGCATGCTTGAAAGTCCTGCCTACAACTGTGGTCATTAAGCCTACCATCAGCCTGTTCTGCAAAGGTAAGCAAATTAGTGGGGGGTAGGGTATTGTGGGGTGTGCAGAGGTGGGCAGAGAAGGAATTATAGTTTGGGGTGCACAGGTGAGCAAGGAGGGGATGGATGGAGGTAAGGAAGGTGGGTGCAAAGATGAGCAGAGGAGGCAGGTAGAGGTAAAGGGGAGGGGGATTGGAGTGGAGAGGGTGGGGGAGGTTTGGGGTGCAGAGGTTAGCATGGGTTTTTGGATGGAAAGGTGCACTGACACGGTGGATAAAGATGTAGGTTGTGTGTAGGGCAGCCCATTCATTTCAATGGGCTGCTCTATGCGCTACAAATGCGGAAGAAAATCCCAAACCCCTTTTCAAAATCGCACAAAAACAATTAATGGCACTGCTGTGTGTCTGCTAAAGGGCAGCACATTTCTGTGGTGTCGGGAAAGCAATTTAGCACACACACACACACACAAATGTGAACGCAGGCTAAATGTGTCAGTTACATTGGTGGTCAGTGTAAATCTTCTCATTACATTGGTGCTTGGTGTAGAATCCTTTCATTCACATTAGTGGCCAGTGTAAATGTCCCCCTTACATTGGTGGTCTGTATAAATCCCTCCTTACATTGGTTGTTACTGTGAATACTTCTATTACATTAGTGGTCAGTGTAAACCCCTATTACATTGGTGGTCAGTGTTGAAACTCCTCTTTATATTGGTAGTCAGTAAAAAAAATCAGCATTGCCACTGATCACCCCCCCCCCCCCCCCCCCCAGCACTGCCACTACTCTCAAGAGTCCTAGGATCCCTAGTATTTTTCTGTCTATTAATGGGTCCCTACACCTCCCCCAGTTCATGGTGTGCAGGCAGTGAGCAAATGATGTGCTGTAACCTCTAGCAACCAATCAGTGAGCAGTATTGATGTACAGTAATCTCTAGCAACAAATCAACAAGCAGACATCATTTGCTGTAACCTTTATCAACTAATCAGTGAGCCGTAATGTGTGCTGTAACCTCTAGCAACCAGTCAGTGAGTGGTAATGTAACCTCTGGGATCCTATTGGCTGCCGAGGGGGAGGAGGGAGGAGACGCAGGGGAAGCCGCCATTCAGCCCAGGAGGAGGAGACGCAGGGTGAAGCCGTCCAGAGGAAGCACTGCCCGTGACCTAGATGGGGTAAGTGCGGGGCTGGTGACTGACCTGGAGGGGGGGTGTAGCATCGGGTGGATTGTTTGCCATCCCCCAAAAACCTACCTGTGTACTGATGGGATGTAGACGAGGGTCCAAAAACTTGTGGACTCAGCAGGGGCCAGAATAGTCCTGAAAGATGGAGATCCTTTTCCAGGGTTAGGAGCAGATCAGGAGGGGGGATGATGGTGCTAAAAGTTGGCGTCAACCATAAATCGGTTGCATCATCCACACAGCCATCTTGAGAGAGCAGCCCAGAGCAGGGAAAACAAATAGCAGAGCACCAGTCAATGTCAGTAAAAAACATTCCATTTTATTAAGAATATAATAGCAGACCTAATACACTTAATCTGGAGATGGCCAAAGCTTCACCGCTATTGGAATACAGTGGTTGTAACAATAATTACTGGATATCCATTCCAGTGGAGCCCAAGTACTGTATATTGGGTATTCTTGACACTGTCACTCAGTATAAGTTTGTAAGGGAGGTAGCAGCAGCAAGGGCTTTGTTTTAGTCCCGTAGGCTCGTACTCCTCCATTGGATCTCACCAGTTCCACCTTCGCCACGGATGTGGCTCGAACAAATGGGCACAAAACTACGGTTAGCTACCCCAGGTTTAGCCCCTGCTGATTTAATAATCGATAGATTGCTGCTCTGAAACTAGGGTTGCCACTTTTTCTTCAAGTCAAACCCAAACACTTTAGCGGTGCACAGCAATTTTTTTTTTTAATAGTATAAACTATGCATATATTTTGCAATTAAATAACATTTCTAATCATATGAAATTAATCACAAGAGTCCCCCTTTACACCAGAGTGCAGAGTTCCCATTTTACATCTGAGCTCGCAGTGTTTCCTTACACTGTAAGGGGGGACTCTGCAGACTCTGATGTAAGGGAGAACTCTGGGGATTCTAACATAAGGGATGCTCTGGGAACCCTGATTTCAGGGGGAACACTGAGAACTCCGATATACGGAGAGGACTCTGATCTAAGGGGGAACACTGTGGCTTCTGGTGTAAAGGGGAACTCCGATGTAATGATTGCTCTGAGAACCCTGATTACTCTTTCGTTCATGGACGGACACAGCTTCAATCTTGACAAGTGGGTATTAGCCTTCATTTAGGAGTGACTAGGCAGAAAAAGTGTTAACTTCAGAGCTGAACAGCCCCACCCAGGGGGCGGTCCTACTGGCTATATCCCCTCAGCCTGCACTAAGCAGATCAGTTTTTTTCTGCCTAGTATAAGAGAAGGACATGGCTCCCTTTGGGCCCATTGGTCCGGGGTTTTTTTTTCTATGTTTTCTACGTTTTTTTTGTTCCTGCGATCTTCGATCAACTGCTGACTGGGTGACAGGCTGGATCCCAGATCCTTGTAGTCTCCCCAGTTTCGGCCATCGAGCGTGTTCCGACCCTAGCTACGCGCTGGGTTTTCCACGACATGCCCGTCGCTCCACGGGTGGCCAGTGAGCTTTATGCTCCAGGGCATGCATATGATCGGTCTCTATGGCTCGATCACAGCATGCCGGGCTGACAGTCACCTCCATAACTGCGCGGTAAATGGTTTGTCCGGAATGTCTTCCAGCAATAATCCACGCAGGAAGGGTAGCTTTCCCTGCTTCGGCAGGAGGACTTGGCTGGACATTCCTGGAGAGATCAAGTAAGTGGTTTTGCCCTTTCTTTCCTCTCTCCCTGCCTTCGCTCCTCTCTGGGCTCTGCAAGCTGAGGCTGGCTACTGGGTGCTGGGGGTCACCTGGGGGGCTCCATCTGGAGCGGGAACTGCGCTGTAGGCTATCATTGGAAATGTCAATTTTTGCTGCTTACCTGTTTGTTTCTCCCTCCATGCTGTCGGCGACCATTTTCTTGTGGTTCACGCCTGTTTTGGCCTCTATCTATCGCTCAGCGGCCATTTTCTTGTGGTCTGCGCCTGCTAGCTCTATCTGCCACTCGGCGGCCATTTTCTTGTGGTCCACGCCTGTGCTGGCCTCTGTTTACCGCTCACTGGCCATTTTCTTGTGGTCCGCGCCCACTTTGGCCTCTGTCGACTGCTCGGCGGCCATTTTCTTGTGGTTCACGCCGTTCTTCAGTACGGCTGCTCGGTGGCCATTTTGTGGAGTCTGGCCTTTTTAGGGTGCATTCACAGGCATGTGATAGACAGACACACGCTGACAGAGGATCAGACTGACACAGGCAGCTATGGGAGACCATCACTGGCGATCGGCAGTAACAGTGACCGTCCTAAGGGTGGTGAGTCCTCTGGGAGACTTTGCATCTCTGTAGCAGCTAGGAGGGTGGGCTGTGATACCTTGCCTGGAGTCCCTATGGGAGTCAGGCACGTGGGTCAGCAGACATTTTTTCCCCCTGAAACACCTGAGTTGGCAACTGGTGCCCCGGCTATATCAGTGGACACTATGTCGGCGATCCTGGAGACCTTTTGTTGCCAAGGTAGAAGCGGCGCGTGGGAACACAGGGGGTAGGAAGTGCCCCCTCCCCCCGCCATCTTCTGGGGATAATTCTGATGCAGAGCCAGGCCCAGCTGTGGCTCATGGCCCTGATTCTGATGCATCAGCGGCTGCGGACCGTGACCGGTCGGACAGTGAGGATGACTCCAGGTCCGGGTCAGCACGCGAAAAGGCTTGGTATCTATCACTGCAGTGCGGGTTATGCTGAAGTTGGGGAATTCTGCAACAGTGACGGAGGTTCCCTTTGGGTTCCGTAAGTCGGCCCGCACTGCCAAGGTGTTTCCTTGTATGTATAAAAGTTTATCAAGATAAGACAAGGAGAGGGGAAAACCACTGAAGGTTTTTTGGGGGGTTTTTTCGGCCCCAAAAAAATTGGCGGTCCAGTAACCCTTTTAGGAGAGTTTCCTGAAAAAATGGACCTCTCTCCCGATAGTGGACCCCCCTGTGTCCAGACTTAACCAAGTAACCACGAGTCCAGTGGAAGGGGCTCCTGTCTTCAAGGACCCTGCGGACAAGAAGGCTGAGGCAATCGCTCGCTACCTATAGTGGGCTCAGCGGTGTGTCACAGCCCCAAATCCACAATGGCTCAAAAGTGATATGGTCCAGAAATATTTAGACAGAATAAAGGTGGATAAAGCACCTGGGCCAGATGGCATACACCCACGGATCCTAAAAGAATTGAGCTCTGTAGTTTCAAAGCCATTGTATCTAATTTTTAGGGACTCATTAATGACAGGAATAGTACCACTGGATTGGCGCAGGGCCAATGTGGTGCCTATATTTAAAAAGGGAACAAAGTCTTTACCAAGTAACTATAGACCTGTTAGTTTAACTTCCATAGTTGGGAAGATACTGGAGAGATTAATAAAAGACCACATAGATGAGTTCTTGCTGGAAAAAAACTATTTAAGCAACAGACAGCATGGATTCATGAAAGACAGAAGTTGTCAGACAAACCTGATTTCTTTTTATGAAGAGGTAAGTAAAACCTTGGACAGAGGCGTGGCTGTGGACGTGGTATACTTGGATTTTGCAAAAGCGTTTGACACAGTTCCCCACACACGGCTCATGTGTAAGGTAAAGTCTACAGGATTGGAAATATCAGTTTGTAAATGGATAGAAAACTGGCTAAAAGACAGAATTCAGAGAGTAGTAGTTAATGATTCTTACTCTGAATGGTCTAAGGTTATCAGTGGTGTACCCCAAGGTTCAGTGCTGGGACCCTTACTTTTTAATATCTTTATAAATGATATTGGGTCTGAGATCAAAAGTAACATTTCTGTCTTTGCAGATGACACCAAGCTATGCAGTGGAATAACGTCCTTACAAGATGTCTCCAATTTACAAGCCGACCTCGATGCTCTGTCTAATTGGGCGACTATGTGGCAGATGAGGTTTAATGTTGATAAATGTAAAGTTATGCACTTGGGGGCTAAGAATATGAATGCATCATACATACTAGGGGGAATACAACTGGGGGGATCCGTAGTGGAGAAGGATCTGGGGGTTTTGGTAGATCATAAGCTCAATAATGGCATGCAATGCCAAGCTGTGGTTTCCAAAGCGAGCAAAGTCCTTTCTTGTATTAAGAGAGAGGTATGGACTCCAGAGAGAGAGAGACATCATTTTGCCCCTGTACAAATCATTAGTAAGGCCTCATCTGGAATACGCAGTTCAGTTTTGGGCACCAGTTCTCAATAGGGATGAGCTTCGAGTTCGAGTCGAACTCATGTTCGACTCGAACATTGCCTGTTCGCCCGTTCGCCGAACAGCGAACAAATTGGGGTGTTCGCGGCAAATTCGAAAAATCTATGGGAGAAATCTAAAGTGCTAATTATAAAGGCTTATATGCAAGTTATTGTCCTAAAAAGTGTTTGGAGACCGGGGTCCTGCCCCAGGGGACATGTATCAATGCAAAAAGAAGTTTTAAAAACGGCAGTTTTTTCGGGAGCAGTGATTTTAATAATGCTTAAAATGAAAAAATAAAAGTGAAATATTCCTTTAAATTTCATACCTGGGGGGTGTGTATGATATGCATGTAAAGTGGCGCATGTTTCCCGTGCTTAGAACTGTCCCTGCAAAAAATGTCATTTTTGAAAGAAAAAAATGCATTTAAAACTGACTCGCGGCTATTAATGAATTGTCGGCTCCCGGCAATACATACAAAAGTCATTGATAAAAAAAAAAAAAAAAGCGTGGGGGTTCCCCAGAATTCAATTACCAGGCCCTTCAGGTCTGGAATGGATATTAAGGGGAACCCCGCCGCAAATTTAAAAAAAAATTGACGTGGGGTTCCCCCAAATATCCATTCCAGGCCCTTCAGATCTGGCATGGATTTTAAGGGGAACTCCACCCCAAATTTAAAAAAAATGGTGTGGAGTCCCCCTAAAAATCCATACCAGACCTCTTATCCAAGCACGCAACCTGGCCGGCCGCAGGGGAAAAGGGGGGGACGAGAGAGCGGCCCCCCCTCCCTCCTGAACCGTACCAGGCCACATGCCCTCAACATGGGGAGGATGTCCCCATGTTGATGGGGACAAGGGCCTCATCCCCACAACCCTTGCCCGGTGGTTGTGGGGGTCTGCGGGCAGGGGGCTTATCGGAATCTGGAAGACCCCTTTAACAAAGGGGACCCCCAGATCCCGCCCCCCCTATGTGAATTGGTAAGGGGTACATTGTACCCCTACCATTTCACGAAGAAAGCGTAAAAAAATGTTTAAAAAAAACACACAAACACCTTGAAAAAGTCCTTTATTAAAAAAAAAAAAAAAAAAAAACATTCCAGCGGTGAAATCCAGTGTCCCGCGGCGATCCCGATGTCCAGCGCTGTCCTTCATTGGTTGTGCCTGAGCGGACCTGATGGGGAACTCCCTCTCAGTATTTTAAATGTATAGACCCGCCCCTTCTAAAGTTCCCCATCAGGTCCGCTCAGCGGACCAGATGCGGAACATGAGAAGGGGCGGGTCTATACATGTATTACCAAAGTGAGAGCAGTTCCCCATCAGGTCCGCCCCCTCGGTATGTCGGACCCGCCTACGTCATTGGCTTGAGCGGGGAACTTCCTTCACTGTGTAATTTAAATTTACATAGTGAAGGAAGTTCCCCGCTCAAGCCAATGACGTAGGCGGGTCCGACATACCGAGGGGGCGGACCTGATGGGGAACTGCTCTCACTTTGGTAATACATGTATAGACCCGCCCCTTCTCATGTTCCGCATCTGGTCCGCTGAGCGGACCTGATGGGGAACTTTAGAAGGGGCGGGTCTATACATTTAAAATACTGAGAGGGAGTTCCCCATCAGGTCCGCTCAGGCACAACCAATGAAGGACAGCGCTGGACATCGGGATCGCCGCGGGACACTAGATTTCACCGCTGGAATGTTTTTTTTTTTTTTTTAATAAAGGACTTTTTCAAGGTGTTGGTGTGTTTTTTTTAAACATTTTTTTACGCTTTCTTCGTGAAATGGTAGGGGTACAATGTACCCCTTACCAATTCACATAGGGGGGGGCCAGGATCTGGGGGTCCCCTTTGTTAAAGGGGTCTTCCAGATTCCGATAAGCCCCCCGCCCGCAGACCCCCACAACCACCGGGCAAGGGTTGTGGGGATGAGGCCCTTGTCCCCATCAACATGGGGACATCCTCCCCATGTTGAGGGCATGTGGCTTGGTACGGTTCAGGAGGGAGGGGGGGCGCTCTCTCGTCCCCCCCCTTTTCCCCTGCGGCCGGCCAGGTTGCGTGATCGGATAAGGGGTCTGGTATGGATTTTTAGGGGGACTCCACGCCATTTTTTTAAAAAATTTGGGGTGGAGTTCCCCTTAAAATCCATGCCAGATCTGAAGGGCCTGGAATGGATATTTGGGGGAACCCCACGTCAATTTATTTTTTTAATTTGCGGCGGGGTTCCCCTTAATATCCATTCCAGACCTGAAGGGCCTGGTAATTTAATTCTGGGGAACCCCCACGCTTTTTTTTTTTTTTTTTTTTTTTTTTTTTTATCAATGACTTTTGTATGTATTGCCGGGAGCCGACAATTCATTAATAGCCGCGAGTCAGTTTTAAATGCATTTTTTTCTTTCAAAAATGACATTTTTTGCAGGGACAGTTCTAAGCACGGGAAACATGCGCCACTTCACATGCATATCATACACACCCCCCAGGTACAAAATTTAAAGGAATATTTCACTTTTATTTTTTCATTTTAAGCATTATTAAAATCACTGCTCCCGAAAAAACGGCCGTTTTTAAAACTTCTTTTTGCATTGATACATGTCCCCTGGGGCAGGACCCAGGTCCCCAAACACTTTTTAGGACAATAACTTGCATATTAGCCTTTATAATTAACACTTTAGATTTCGAACGTTCGAGTCCATTGTATTTAATAGGGTTCTAAAGTTCACACAAACATTTTGTCTGTTTGCAGGTTCTGGTGCGAACCGAACAGGGGGGTGTTCGGCTCATCCCTGGTTCTCAAAAAGCATATCGGGGAACTGGAGAAAGTGCAGAGAAGGGCAACCAAACTGATAAGAGGCATGGAGGAGCTCAGCTATGAAGAAAGATTAGAGGAACTGAATTTATTCACTCTTGAGAAGAGGAGAATAAGGGGGGATATGATTAACATGTACAAATATATAAGGGGTCCATATAGTGAACTTGGTGATGAGTTATTCACTTTACGGTCAACACAGAGAACAAGGGGGCACTCTTTACGTCTAGAAGAAAAAAGATTTCATCTCCAAATGCGGAAAGGTTTCTTCACAGTAAGAGCTGTGAAAATGTGGAACAGACTCCCTGCAGAGGTGGTTCTGGCCAGCTCAGTAGATTGCTTTAAGAAAGGCCTGGATACTTTCCTAAATGTACATAATATAACTGAGTACTAACAGTTCTAGGTAAAGTTGATCCAGGGTAAATCCGATTGCCTCTCGGGGGATCAGGAAGGAATTTTTTCCCCTGCTGTAGCAAATTGGATCATGCTCTGCTGGGGTTTTTTGCCTTCCTCTGGATCAACTGTGGGTATAGAATTGGGTATATGGGATTGCACGATATTTTATTTTAGTTATTTTTTTATGGTTGAACTGGATGGACTTTGTCTTTTTTCAACCTGACTAACTATGTAACTATGTAACTATGTGTCCAGCAATGGCTGGGGCTTTGGTGTCTCAGACACCTACTGAGTGGGCAAAGATGCTACTCCAGGGATTAAAAGACACGGGAAGCTACTCCGGTCGAGGTAGCTTTGGCCAACCAGTTGATACAGGGCCTTAAGTTTGTCTGCGAGTCAAACATGGATACTATCCCCTTGCTGTCCAGAGCCTCGGTTTATGCGTTGGTGTTACGCCACCTGGTTTGGCTAAGTGCTGGTCTACGGACCAAAAAACTTCCAAGAAGGCCTTATTGGACCTGCCCTTTAAGGGTGACAGTCTTCTTGGAGCCTCTCTGGATGACATCATTAAGGATGCCACAGGAGGTAAGAGCTTGCTGCTCCCGCAATCCAAAAAAGGGGTAAGGAGCCACGCCATAGGCTAGGGCTCTCCTTCACCGCGCACAAGCAGTTCTTTCGTCCGCCTAGTGCGGCAAGTAAACGACCCCAGGCCGATTAAGCGCCTGCTGAGGGACAGAAGCGTCCCTGGTTTCGCAAGCCCAACCTTGCTTGCCTACCGGAAAAGATTTTTTTTTCCCTCTAAACCGCCAGCTTCAGCCAACTCGTCGGGAAGCCCTATATGGGGCGGTTCAAGACCTGCTGATACGCAGAGTTCAGGGGTTCTACTCTAATCTGTTCCTAGTGCTGAAGACGCTCTGTTGTCGCGGCCCTCCATCCGGGGGATTTCCGGCATCCTTGGTCATCAAGGACGCATGCTTGCATGTCCCTATATGCACCAGGCATCAGATGTCTGCTTTTTGGCGGCCGGGGAAGACCACTACCAATGGTGGCTCTCCCCTTTGGCCTGGCATCTGCACCAAGGTGCTTGCCCCGATTCTGGCCCTACTAAGACAGCGTGGCATCGCTATTATGGGCAACTTGGACGATCTTCTTCTGAGGGCCACTTCAAACTCAAAATTAGAGGTGAGCGTGTCTATAACCTGTCAGACCCTCCGATCCTTGGTTGGGTGCTGAACATCCAGAAGTCAGTATCGGTACTGTCTCAACAACTAGTGTATCTAGGGTTGATTCTGGCAAAGGTTTTTTCCTCCCTATGGGAAAGCCATTTATCTCCTGGCTTCTTGACTCAATCGGAAGGTATTGAGGTTGTGGCCAGGTCAAGAGACCCATGGGCAAACACGACAGCTGCGTTGATGGCACCATGGAGCCAGTACCAGCTAATCTATGCCTTTCCTCCTCTGAAGCTCCCTCATCTGCTTTGCAGACTGGAGGCAGAGAGGGTTCCAATGGTCCCAATTGCTCTGGATTGGCCTCGGCGTCCTTGGTACGCTGATCTAGTGCATCTGGTAGCAGATGCCTTTTGGCATCTGCCGCTAAGAAAGGACCTGCTGTTGCAAGGTCCCATACGCCATCCTGTTTTTACAGTCACTGGCTTAACAGCATGGCTTGAGAGCCAGGTGCTAAGAGACCGGGGCCTGTCAGACTCAGTGATCTCTACCATGAGGAGTGCTCGGAAATCTTCCCCTAGGAAGATTTACCACCGCACTTGGAAGACCTACATATCCTTTTGTGAGGAAATGAGATGGCATCCGCGTACTTATTTGGTTCCAGAGTCCTGCTGTTCTTTCAGCAGGGAACGGGCCACAAATATTGCTTTAAGTACAATTAGGGGGCAGGTATCTGCCCTGGCTGTCCTTTTTCAACAACCCCTGGTGACTCACTCTCTAGTGAGAATGTTTGTACAGAAGGTTTGGCAGGCGGCCCCTCCAGTCCACCCTCCACTACCTCTGTGGGGCTTGTGTAGCAGACGTCCTTTTGGTGTCTACCGCTACGAGAGGACCTGCTGTCGTAGGGTCCCATATGCCATCCTGCTTACAGTCAATGGCTTTAACGGCATGGCCTCTAGGTGCCTCAGAAACCACCATTTGAGAACATCAGGGAGTTTCACTTGTTGACACTTTTTCGGAAAGTGATCCTTTTGGTGGCGGTTATGCCAGTTAAGATGGGTTTCTGAGTGGGCAGCCTTGTCATACAAGCCTCCCTATCTAATCTTCCACAAGGATAAGGTGGTGCTTCTTTTCTTCCTAAAGTCGTGTTTCAACCTTCCATCTCAAGGAAGACATTGTGCTACCATCCTTGTGTCCTCATCAATCGAATCCTAAGACGACGTTGCATTCCTTGGACGTTGTCCGAACTCTGAGAGTACAGGGGGTCCCTTAGTTACAAAAATCAGAGTTGCGAATGACTCCTACTTACGAACGGGCTCCTGCACTCCATCCTTAGCCATTCGTGCGCATAAACACTTAAAAACAACCTAATTGCATGCCTACCTGTTCCTCCCCATACCCTGCTGTGTCCTCTGCCTGTATTCACTAGGCCTGATCCCACCTAGTGCGGCCTAGTGAAGCCTGCAGATCCCCGGTCTTTCCTGCGCTGCTGCCCCGCGGAGGTGCACCGCGGCCGGCCTGGCCTGGACTCGGATGTGCGGACACTGCTGATCTCACCTGCCTCACCAGCCATCCATCTCCCTGCTGTGAGCTGCCCAGCGGAGACTGCCTGTGTGGGCTGGTTGAGGTGTCCTGGAGCCCAGCATCTTTACATCCTTCTGCCTGTCTTGCAGCGCTCTGGGCCTTCCCAGCCAGCCACCCTCACTGGACTGCAGATGTTCTCCACACCCCACATACAGTACAGGACTGCATCAGAAGAGCCCTGAAAGCTGGTGAGATTACATACTGTACTGTTCTGTGCCCACTACTACAGGCTATGCCCTGTACAGTACTGTACTTGTACCACACACGATTAAATGCGAGCTCCACATAGGCAAATGATATGAGCTCATGCTGGAACACAGGGATAGAATGTACTGTACATTCTATCTCTGTGTTTCAGCATGAGCTCATGTCATCTGCCTATGTGGAGCACTTAAAAAAGGTACTGTCCCGACTTACAAACAAATTCGACTTAAGAACAAAGGCTACAGTCCCTATCTTGTTCGTAACCCGGGGACCCCCTGTATGCTTGTCTGCTACTGCTCCGTTCCGGAGTCCAGACTCACTGTTTGTTGCGGTGACTGGTCCAAAGTAGGGCCCAGCAGTCTCGTCGGTCACCATCTCTAGGTGGATCCGACAGATCGTGATCAGGCTTACACCATGAAGGCTCAGGCGCCTCCCTTTCCCGGCGCATTCGACCAGGGCATGAGGTGCCTCTTGGTGTTACGTCAGTTAAGGCTGCCAGCTCAGAAATCCGTCTTATCTGATCTTCCACAAGGATAAGGTGATGCTGCTGCGCCTGCAGCCTTCTTTTCTTCCTAAGGTCGTTTCGACCTTCCATCTCAAGGAAGACATTGTACTGCCATCCGTGTGTCCTCATCCGTTGACTCCTAAGGAGACGACGTTGTGTTTTTTGGATGCTGTCCGAGTTCTAAGAGCATCAAGCGTCTGTTTCCCAGGTGTGTAAGGCGGTGACTTGGCCGTCCGTTCACACTTTCACTAGACTTTACAAGTTGATGTGTGTGCATCTTCGGATGCTTCTTTCGGCCGCAAGGTATTGCGGCTGTTTAGAGTTGAAACTCCTCTGTTTTTGTTTTGGGGTGAAGTTGTTTCAATGCTGTTCCCACCCGGTTTTGACACTGCTTTGGGACGTCCCACTTATCAAGATTGAAGCTGTGTCCGTCCATGAACGAAAGAGTAAATAGGATTTCTGTACTCACCGTAAAATCCTTTTCTCTGAGTTCATGGACGGACACCGCACTCACCCCTCGTTTTTACGTTTGTACTGCTTTTTGACGAACTGATCTGCTTAGTGCAGGCTGAAGGGATATAGCCAGTAAGACCGCCCCCTGGGTGGGGCTGTTCAGCGCTGAAGTTGTTAACACTTTTTCTGCCTAGTCACTTCTAGATGAAGGCTAATACCCACTTGTCAAGATTGAAGCTCTGTCTGTCCATGAACTCAGAGAAAAGGATTTTACAGTGAGTACAAAAATCCTATTTTACCTTGGTGTACTCAAAGACAGGAGAGAGAGAAGGGGGAGATTTCAGTCACAGACAGGGATGGATGGTAAACTCAGTCATTCACCACGTGGCAGTCAACACCTCTCATCCAGATGTATCTGAGGCTACTGGACTTCAAATTTCCCATTCCCCACCCCCACTTTCCTTTTCTGAGCCACAGCACTAGGGATTGGAGTGTGGGCAGACACAGAGGGGTAGGGGGTGGGTGGAAGAGTTGCAGATCATGCCATGTGTGTGTGTGTGTGTGTGTGTTTGTTTATTTTATTTTTTTTAAGTACTGGCTTTGGGCAGTGTAAAAGAGTGTAACACACACTCTTGGCTTGCACAACTGCAGCCAGCAACTCTGGGAAGCCATAGTCCGGTCTGAATAATGTGTCCGGGTTTTAGGCAGTCTGAAACCCGGACGCATGATTCCAAACCCAAACTGTCCGGGTAAATCCCGGACAGGTGGCAACCCCATCTGACACTCTATACTTGAAGTACAGAAATGTCCTTATGGATATTATTTAGAAGGATAGGGGGATTAAACTTCTCAATTGACAAAGTTTCTTCTCCCCTCCCAAATATGGTCCTGATAACCAAGGTTACGTATGGCATGAGGTGTGGTCTTTCTTTAGTGATGGGGTGACTCCTATGTTTTTCTACTGTATATTGCAAGGGTGGTCTGTTTTGCTACTGGCAAAAAAAGAAAAATGTTTTTGTACCTTGACTACCATTTGTAAGTAAGCTTGTGTGATAGCTCAATAATCTTTCCCGATTTAAAAAAAAAATAGCATCCACTTACCTCACAGAAGGTAGTTGCTGTCCCTAGTAATGGGACAGCAACTCAACATCAGTGGGTTGATAAAAACAGGGTCCAGGCTCAACACATCACCCATACTGTTACACAGAAGCAGCCAGGGGATGGGCGCAAAAAGCAAAGATGGAAGCAGCCGCAGCAGGGCGGCAACAGGCAGTGCTGGTAAGGAGACAGCCAGCAAGTACTCCTGTGGTGTGAAGCTACTTGGGGGGTGGGGAGGGGAGAGGAGAATCAGACAACGCATTTATGGGTGCTCCTTTATCAAGCCTGGATACCACAAAAGCACTGGCGTTGCAAGGCAGGTGCGGGGGGTGCGGGTCGCACCCGGGTGACACCCGCCAGAGGGGTGACACCACATCACCCATCACGGCGCTGGATTGAGAGAGGCACCGCGGCTCTCTCCTTTTCCTCCTTCCCCTGCGCACTCCAGTTTCTCCTTCGCTCCCCGCAATGTTCGGGGAGGGAGGAGGAGGAATTGTGTTGTGACTCGAGGCAGACAGTGCCATAGTCCAGTGCACAGCGCCCGGCACTGCAAATGCAATCCGCCTATTGACACTTAGGCAGGTGGGGAGAGGTGTCGGCTCACAACAAATGCATTCCTCAGACCGACAGAGCCTAGTCTCCTCCTCCTCCACACTGACAGTATATTCACAACAGGAGGAGGAGCCTAGGAGGAGGAACGTCCACGTGGACAGAGCGCGCTGATCTGAGGTCTGTGACTGTAGGGAGAGAGGAGATATGGGGGGGGGTTACATTAGGGGGATTACATTAGGGAGATTGCAGGGGGGGGTTACATTAGGAGGAATACAGGGGGGAGGTTACATTAGGAGGAATTGCACAGGGGGGTTACATTAGGGGGAATACAGGGGGGATTACATTAGGGAGATAGCAGGGGGGGTTACATTAGGAGGAATACAGGGGGGGTTACATTAGGAGGAATTGCACAGGGGGGTTAAATTAGGGGGAATACAGGGGGGTTACATTAAGGGGATTGCACAGGGGGGTTACATTATGTTGAATACGGGGGGATTACATTAAGGGATTGCACAGGGGGGTTACATTAGGGGGAATACAGGGGTGTTACATTAAGGGGATTACATTAGGGGATTGCACGGGGGGGTTACATTAGGGGATTGCGCAGGGGGGTTACATTAGGGGGAATACAGGGGTGTTACATTAAGGGGATTACATTAGGGGATTGCACGGGGGGGGTTACATTAGGGGATTGCACAGGGGGGTTACATTAGGGGGAATACAGGGGTGTTACATTAAGGGGATTACATTAGGGGATTGCACAGGGGGGTTACATTAGGGGATTGCACAGGGGGGTTACATTAGGGGGAATTCACAGGGGGGTTACATTAGGGGGATTGCACAGGGGGGTTGCATTAGGGGGATTTCACAGGGGGGTTACATTAGGGGGATTGCACAGGGGGGTTACATTAGGGGGATTGCACAGGGGGGTTACATTAGGGGGATTACATTAGGGGATTGCACGGGGGGGTTACATTAGGGGATTGCACAGGGGGGTTACATTAGGGGGATTGCACAGGGGGGTTACATTAGGGGATTGCACAGGGGGGTTACATTAGGGGGATTTCACAGGGGGGTTACATTAGGGGGATTGCACAGGGGGGTTACATTAGGGGGAATACAGGGGGGTTACATTAAGGGGATTGCACAGGGGGGTTACATTAGGGGGCTTGCACGGGGGGGTTACATTAGGGGGATTGCATGGGGGGGTTACATTAGGGGGAATACAGGGGTGTTACATTAAGGGGATTACATTAGGGGATTGTACGGGGGGGTTACATTAGGGGGATTGCACAGGGGGGTTACATTAGGGGGATTGCACAGGGGGGTTACATTAGGGGGATTTCACAGGGGGGTTACATTAGGGGGATTTCACAGGGGGGTTACATTAGGGGGATTGCACAGGGGGGTTACATTAGGGGGAATACAGGGGGGTTACATTAAGGGGATTGCACGGGGGGGTTACATTAGGGGGATTGCACGGGGGGGTTACATTAGGGGGATTGCATGGGGGGGTTACATTAGGGGGATTGCACGCAGGGGTTACATTAGGGGGAATACAGGGGGGTTACATTAGGGGGAATGAACAGGGGGGTTACATTAAGGGGATTGCATTGGGGGGGTTAAATTAGGGGGATTACATTAGGGGGATTGCAGGGGGAGGTTGTACGGGGGGGGACGAGACATTAGGGGGATTACACAGGGGGGTTCCATTAGGGGGATTACACAGGGGTTCCATTAGGGGGATTAAACGGGGGGAGAGCTGTGCTGATGTGCTAGAATGCTCAGTGCCCCGGATGGCTCAATGAACTGGGGGGGGGGGGGTGACACCAAATTTTACCGCACCAGGTGACACCAACCCTAGTGACGCCACTGAGTATAGGAAGCTTATAAAAAGCATAGAAAAAAGTAAGTATATTTTACTGTGTTCTTTCACATTGTAATATGTATTCTTCCATGTTTTGCACCATGTGCTTGGCTTGACTGGGTTCACATTTTGAAATCTCATCTTTTAGGTTAAGTGGAGAGTCCACTTATTTGCCCAATGTTTTGACCAATAACTTGCTGCTCTTCCCCCAAACATGTTTGGCACATATCCACGTAAACTACATGTGTGCATGCCTCATTTTACTTCAACAATGTTTATCTACACATTGTTGGCTAGATGATGTGTTGTAAGGAAATTTAGAATGTGACTGAAAGAAGAAACTGTATTCTGGGTAAAGGAGATGACACTCCAGCAGTTGTGTACTCTTTTTTGTTCTTCAGCAAGATACTATACTCTGGGCCACATGACCAAATTTCTTAACGGTGTCACACACAGGTGGTCCAGTGGATACCTTGGTGGTTATCCAAGTGTATTTGTGAATGTCCTCAAAAATAACAGGTTGCTTTGTTGAGTTTGCAAGATCACATATGTTCATGTTGGAACTCAGGGCCAAATATCAATTGTACCCCACTTCAAAACATTGAGGATCCCTTTTCA
The DNA here is from genome assembly GCA_029206835.1 of Rana muscosa. Taxonomy (NCBI): domain Eukaryota; kingdom Metazoa; phylum Chordata; class Amphibia; order Anura; family Ranidae; genus Rana; species Rana muscosa. Next base: position 557,235,511 of record CM055118.1, on the reverse strand, counting down.
GGCCTTAAAAAAGTCTGTGTGCTAAAGTATACATTTTGTTGTAAATTCCCATAGGGGAGAGGAGAGTGGGAGGACACCATGCTCATGAGACGAGGAACCCAACACCACAGAAAATCCCCGAAGCTCCCAAAGCAGACCAAGATCAGCAGGTTCAGGAAGCGGAGGTGGAGGAAGGGGAGGTGGAGGAAGGAGAGGTGGAGCTTATCAGCACAACAGGTCAGTGTCTGTCACCACAACTTCAAGGTAAATACAGATGTAGGACTGCCTAGTGTGACAGCAGGAAGGTAAAGTCACCTGGTTGCATCCAGGGGGGTAGATATATTTCGCCCAGATTCAGGCTTTACACCGACTTATACAACTAGGTGGAGAGTTGTATAAGGCTAGTGGGCTCATGGATGACTCATACCTCTAGGGAGAGTGTGGGGCGTCGTGCAGACAGAGATGAGGAGACCAGCTGAACCTTGTCAGCTCGTTTAGGCCTCTATAAGAACTCCCAGCTTCATTAGATGTTAGCTCATGCCTGGAACCAGACCTGTGTGGACTGTCTAGGGAGAGTGAACCCCTGTGCGGTGAGACAAGCCTGTGTGGCTATTTGCTTGGACATTTAAAACCAGGGACTTAGGGACTAGGACAGCACTAGGCTGATCCCAGTTGTTAGTTAGGAAACCTGTATGTTTAGTCAGAGGTCAAGTTGACCAGGATTTATTTTGTTTATGTTTCTTTTGCTTTGCTGTGTTTTGTCACTGTAAATAGAAAATAAACCGCACCTTTTTGATTTTGAAACCCACAACCTCCGTTTGCTGGGCCTGTTTTTGTGTGGGGAGCCCATCTCGGGGGTCACACACACCCGCTGCCGAGCTAACCCCCTCACAGTTGGTGGAGAACCAGTGGCAGTTTTTTTTTTTAAGCCAGCATGGAGGAGATACTGAAGCAGCTGGCTCTAGCAAATGCCAATCAACAGCAGACAAATGCAGGTTTGCAAAAGAACTTCGCAGCCCAGCAGCAAGCTCATCAACAGAGCCTTGCAGCCCAGCAGCAGACAAACGCAACTTTGCAACAGAGTCTGGAGGCTCAGCAACAAGCCCAGCAGCAATCTGAGGCCCGCTTCATAGACCTGTTGCAGAAGCAAGAGCAGAGACTACAACAACAGATGGAAGCAGTAATGCAGCAACGTCCGCAGACCAGTGAGGAAAGCCGTCCCACTAATACCGCGTCCTTTGGGGTGAGTCGTTTATTGACAAAAATGACTGGAGAGGATGATCCAGAGGTATTTTTGACCACATTTGAAAGGACCGCTGAAAGAGAAAAGTGGCCTGAGGAGCAGTGGGCTGGACTGGTGGCTCCTCTGTTAACTGGTGAATCGCAGAAAGCTTACTATGACCTAGAGCCTAACCAAGCAAAAGACTATGTGATGCTAAAAGCTGAAATATTGGCAAGGCTGGGTGTCACCCAGGCTGTCCGGGCTCAGCGTGTGCATAACTGGACTTTCCAGCTTGGAAAACCCCCCAGGTCTCAAATGTATGATCTCATTCACCTGAGCAGAAAGTGGCTACAGCCAGAGACTTTGTCCGCACCAAAGATTGTGGAACGTGTTGTAATGGATCGGTTTTTGAGAGCTCTTCCTACTGCCCTCCAAAAGTGGGTAAGCCATGGAGACCCAGAGACGGCCGATGGTCTTGTGGATCGTGTGGAGAAATACTTGGCTACAGAGAACCTGACGGCCTCTTCCAGAGACACTCGGACTTTCCACCCTAAGACCAGACCATCCCCAGGGGCGGATAAGAGGATTCCAAGGGGTGAGGGTGGAGAGAGTGAGAGGGTGGGAGCTCTACCCCAAGTTTGGCGAGAACAGCCTGGGAAATCAGCGGCTCAAGAGGCCGCAAGAAGGATCGTTTGCTACCGCTGCCGGCAAGCGGGACATATTGCAGCCAATTGCCCGGTTGTGGAGGAACCCATGCAGTGTGACTTTCTGACGGGCAGACGTCAGTCGCTGTGTGCGACAGTCGCATGCACTGCCATTCGAGGAACTGAGAAACATTTATGCAAAATGTGTGTTAATGGTAGAAATGTTGTGGTATTGTTGGATTCAGGTAGCCTTGTGACCCTGATAAAGGCTGAGTTAGTTAAAACAGAGGTCTCTGGGAATAGCAAGGTAGCTGTTATTTGTGTGCATGGGGACACCCGAGAGTATCCAGTGACTACAGTGTGTTTCGAGACCCCCAAAGGTACCCTCTCTCATCCAGTGGGCTTAGTATCTCAGTTACCGCATGACGCCATTGTGGGAAGGGATTTTCCGAAGTTCTGGGAACTGTGGGATGATCCTGAGCCCCCCACTGGTGCCCCTATGTACCAGGAATGTGATAGCCAGAACTCCCCTGAGAGTGGTGAGGACTCTCCGGAATTTCCCTTATCAGTATTGGCAGGGGAGACTCAAGAAACTGGAGAGGAGCCCACCTCCTCAGACGAAAACCTACCGTCTGTGGAGTTTTCTGATCTTGAGGTTCACAGGGAAAACTTTGCCACAGAACAGTTGAAAGACCCCGCCCTAATAAAGGCACGGGAAAACGTAGTGAAAATAGATGGCGAGTTAGTGAACCCAGATAATACCTGCACTTACCCATACTTCAGCGTAGAGAAGGACCTACTGTATCGGGTGGCAAAAAGGGCAGAAGAAACCGTTGAGCAGCTTGTGGTGCCCAAACCTTACAGGAAGTTGGTGTTGGAGTTGGCCCATGGGCACATTCTTGGAGGTCATCTGGGGACAGAGAAAACCCGAGAGAGGGTATTACAGAGATTCTATTGGCCGGGGGTGATGAAGGACATAGAAAATTATTGTTCCTCCTGCCCTGTGTGTCAGAGGTCGGCCCCGATGCCACATTTCCGTAGCCCGCTGGTCCCTCTGCCCATCATTGAGGTCCCGTTTGAGAGGATCGCCATGGATTTGGTAGGTCCTATAATCAAGTCCGCTAGGGGGCACCAGTACATATTAGTTATAATGGACTATGCCACCCGTTATCCAGAAGCGATCCCTCTCCGAAATACCTCGGCCAAAACCATAGCCAAAGAGCTATCTCTTGTGTTTAGCCGGGTGGGTATTTGTAAAGAACTGCTTACGGACCAAGGTACACCCTTTATGTCCCGGGTTATGAAGGAGCTGTGTAAGTTGTTCAAAGTGACGCAATTACGTACATCTGTGTATCACCCCCAAACTGATGGGCTGGTTGAAAGGTTCAACAAAACCCTAAAACAAATGTTGAAGAAAGTGGTGGATAGAGATGGAAAGGATTGGGACTGTCTACTTCCTTATCTGATGTTTGCTATTAGGGAGGTGCCCCAATCCTCTACGGGATTCTCCCCCTTTGAGTTACTGTATGGGAGACACCCAAGAGGGCTGTTGGATATTGCCAAGGAAACTTGGGAAAGTGAGAGTTCTCCCCACAGGAGTGTGATTGAGCATGTCGCCCTGATGCAAGACCGAATTGCACAGGTAATGCCCATCGTGAAGGAACATTTGGCCCAAGCGCAGTTAGCACAGCAGAGAGTGTACAACCATGGAGCCAAGACCCGTACCTTTTCCCCGGGGGATAGGATACTGGTACTTGTCCCTACGGTTGAAAGTAAATTCCTTGCCAAATGGCAAGGCCCCTACGAGATAATGGAAAAAGTGAGCGAAGTGAATTACAAGGTCAGACAACCAGGAAGGCGAAAGCCCGAACAGATCTATCACGTTAATCTGTTGAAAGCCTGGAGGGATAGAGAGTCCCTAGTCGCAGACACTTGGTCACCAGCTCAAACTGGTTGCGTGATTCCTGAGGTTGGAATAGCAGCCACCTTGTCACAACCCCAACAACAGGAGGTTAAGGAGTTTGTGCTTCGCAACAAGGAGGTATTCTCTGAGCTGCCGGGACAAACATCTGGGGTAGAGCATGACATCATTACCCCGCCCGGTGAAAGGGTGAAGTTAAAACCCTATCGGATCCCAGAGGCCCGACGGGAGGCAATACGGGAGGAAGTACAGAAAATGCTGAACTTAGGGGTGATAGAGGAGTCCCAAAGTGATTGGTCTAGTCCCATTGTGTTGGTGCCTAAACCGGATGGGAGCTGGCGATTTTGTAACGATTTTCGTCAGTTGAACAAAGTTACAAAATTTGACACCTACCCCATGCCACGTATAGATGAGTTGATCGACCGGCTGGGAACAGCCCGATACATGACGACTCTTGACCTCACAAAAGGGTATTGGCAAATCCCCCTGGCCAAGTCGGCCAAAGAGAAAACCGCATTTGTAACCCCAGATGGGGCGTTCCAATATAAAAGAATGCCGTTCGGGTTACAGAATGCGCCGGCCACATTCCAGCGGAAAATGGACCAGATGCTGAGGCCCCATCGGAAGTATGCTGCGGCTTACCTGGATGACATAATTGTCCATAGCACAGATTGGGCCTCACATCTGCCAAAAGTGCAAGCAGTCCTGGACTCTGTTCGGGAAGCGGGGTTTACGGCTAACCCCAAGAAGTGTACCATTGGGCAGGAGGAGGCCAAATATCTTGGGTACACCATTGGGAGGGGAGTAATAAAACCCCAACTCAACAAAGTCGAGGCCATCCAGAGTTGGCCACGTCCCAACAGCAAGAAGCAGGTACGAGCCTTTCTGGGAATCGCTGGGTATTATCGGCGATTCATTCCCCACTTTGCTTCTAAGGCTGTGCCCCTAACCAACCTGACGAAGGGGAAAGGGTCGGTCATGATTAAATGGACCCCCGAGGCTGAGGCAGCATTCCAATTCTTGAAACAAGCCTTATGTAGCCAGCCAGTGTTGTACTCACCCGACTTCTCTAAAGACTTTGTCGTACAAAGTGATGCGTCAGATGTGGGGTTAGGAGCAGTATTGTCCCAGGTCTGGAACGGGGAAGAGCACCCAGTCATTTACCTCAGCAGGAAGTTGAAGTCCCATGAGGTAAATTACGCCACCGTTGAAAAGGAGTGTTTAGCGGTGAAGTGGGCTCTAGATTCCCTTCGGTACTACCTGCTAGGTAGGCACTTTGACATGGTTACGGATCACGCTCCGTTAAAGTGGATGGCTCAAAACAAGGAAACAAATAGAAGAGTGAATAGGTGGTTCCTGGCCCTCCAGGAATTCAACTTCACAGTAAAGCATCGCCCTGGCGTTCAAATGGGGAATGTGGATGCTTTGTCTCGAGTACATGAATGCCTGATTGCTGGTGTTCCAACCCCGAGGTTAAAACAAGAGGGGGGGTATGTGACAGCAGGAAGGTAAAGTCACCTGGTTGCATCCAGGGGGGTAGATATATTTCGCCCAGATTCAGGCTTTACGCCGACTTATACAACTAGGTGGAGAGTTGTATAAGGCTAGTGGGCTCATGGATGACTCATACCTCTAGGGAGAGTGTGGGGCGTCGTGCAGACAGAGATGAGGAGACCAGCTGAACCTTGTCAGCTCGTTTAGGCCTCTATAAGAACTCCCAGCTTCATTAGATGTTAGCTCATGCCTGGAACCAGACCTGTGTGGACTGTCTAGGGAGAGTGAACCCCTGTGCGGTGAGACAAGCCTGTGTGGCTATTTGCTTGGACATTTAAAACCAGGGACTTAGGGACTAGGACAGCACTAGGCTGATCCCAGTTGTTAGTTAGGAAACCTGTATGTTTAGTCAGAGGTCAAGTTGACCAGGATTTATTTTGTTTATGTTTCTTTTGCTTTGCTGTGTTTTGTCACTGTAAATAGAAAATAAACCGCACCTTTTTGATTTTGAAACCCACAACCTCCGTTTGCTGGGCCTGTTTTTGTGTGGGGAGCCCATCTCGGGGGTCACACACACCCGCTGCCGAGCTAACCCCCTCACACTAGTGTAAAACCTTTTTTTTTGTTTTAGGGACTGAACGTGGGGGTGTGTCAGGAAGTCCAAATCCGCCATTCTCGAGTGCCAACGCCAAAATAATCATTCAGGAAATCATGGAATGCAGTAGCGAAATGGACATTATGAGAAAGAGAATGATTGTGATTGAGCAAAAATATAAAAACATGATAGATATTTTGGGGAGAATAGTGTGAACCCCCCCCCCCCTTTTTGTGTTTTTTGTTATGCGTCTGAAATTATCTCAGGGATTTCCAACATCCCAAATGTGAAGATGCACACACTGAAGACTCAACATGTGTTATCTGCCGTCACAGGATATATCTATGTCCCTGTTTTGGGGGTGCAACCTCTTCCTCCCTCCTCCAAGTAGGGGAGAGGAAGGGTTTACATCCCCAAAGCACGACCATTGATCCCCCATGATGGCAGATAGCACATGTTTACCCTAGCCATGGGATCTTGTTGAAGATACCCATTTTGAGCCCCAAAAGAAAGTGTGTTTGTTAACATTTGGGATGGATCAGGGGTACCATCACCCCATCTCCAGTTGGTATTTTTCACAGTGTTATTTTATTACTTTTTCAGACTTAAAAAAAATGGCTTACGACCCATGCATGTTTCTGCAAAAAAAGCCGCACATAAAAAAAAAAAAATTGTATTTCTAAAAACCAAAAAAAAAATGTGGTGCAAACAATAAAAAACATTTGGGAAGTCTAAAAAAGGTGTGCCTTGTTCTTTCTATGCTCAAGAGCAGTTCTGAAGATGCAAAAACCATGTTTTTCGCTCTGAGTTTTGAGGCTATTTACTAAGGACAATTACACTTGGCACTACTAGAACCTGGGAGACACATAAACCCAAAATACAAGAATGACAACACAAGTTTGTATGAATTCCATGTTTTTTTTTATTTTTAAAAGGTTTAATACTTGGTCAGATGTGGTCTGGCATTGCAATGGCCCCCCTACCCGTGAAGTACTCTACGTATTTCTGGCGTACTTCACGGGCACTTTGGGGGGCCAAGCCAGTACGGGCAGTGCTGAGGCCGGTCAGATTAATCAGTTCAGATGGACCGGCCTCAGGCCCAAACGATGAAACATAATTGTTTGCAAATTTGCGTAGAAAATTGTGCAATATGCAGCAGCAGTAGACGATGTGGTTCAGTTTATAATCCGCCAAATGTATCGCTGTCTGGAACAGGTGGAACCGGCTGGCCATTATCCCGAAGGCATTCTCCACAACTCTCCGGGCTCTGGCCAGCCGGTAATTAAAAACCCTCCTCTCCGGGGTGAGGGTGCGTTGGGGAAACGGCCGCATCAGGTGTGGTCCTAGTCCAAAAGCCTCATCCGCAATGAAAACGAACGGGAGCCCTTCAACGTTCTCTGAATCTGGAGGCAGTGCAAGACCCCCAGCCTGCAGACGGTGAGTGAACTCCGTCTCCGCGAATGATCCGCCATCGGACATCCGGCCGTTCTTCCCCACGTCCACGTACAGGAACTCGTACCGTGCCGACACCACCGCCATTAACACTATGCTATTAAAACCTTTATAGTTGAAATAGTATGACCCTGAACGGGGGTGGCGGCACTATGTGGACGTGCTTCCCATCAATTGCTCCTCCACAGTTGGGGAAATCCCACCGCTGGGCAAATTGGGAGGCCACAGTCAGCCATTCCTGTGGTGTGCTAAGGAACTGTGGAGTCAAACAAAAAGAAGACATTAGTACGGTTTATGGTTACAGTGCAAGCAGATTACACACAAAAAAACATTGTTGAGTAACATTATTATTTAAGGGAGTTTTTCCGAAATAATAAACAAAGGCCCACTTAGCAGATGCCTCACCCCGCTGAGTGGACATTCTAAAATAATCTAAGGGGGGGGGGGGCTAAGGTGATTGTGGGGGATCCCAAAAAAGGCTCTACCACTTTGCTGAGCTTGATTGAGAACTACTAATTTTTTTACATCTTTAGGGGGGGGGGGAGAAGGTTGTCAAACTACGAGGGCAATGACCCCCCAAAAATGAAAAGGAAAATAGAAGGCTAGCTGGGTTTGCGCCCACGATAGCATGCTGGAGAGGTTAGTGAAGGGAAATAGGCATGTAGGGCCCAAAAAGGGATTTACAGGTAAAAGGCATGTGGAAAATGGGGACATTACCAGGATATTACAAACAGGCATATTTGTGTTAGGAGGAAAAAAAAAGAGAAGATTTAAAAAGAATAAAAACAGATAATGTGAGGTTAAAGGAGCATAATTACCTTCATATAGTCCTTCTGCAGGACCTGAATGATGGCCGAACACGTCTCGGGGATAATGATCCAGAGAGCCTGGGGGGAGATGCCTGTTGAGAACTTGAGGTCCTGCAAGCTTCTCCCAGTCGCCAGGTATCTCAACGTGGCAATAAGCCTCTGCTCGGCAGTGATGGCCTGGCGCATCACAGTGTCCTGCCTCGTGATATAGGGGGACAGCAAATCCAACAGACGGTGAAATACGGGGTCCGTCATCCTGAGATAATTCCTGAAATCATCAGGGTTATTCTCATGGATTTCCCGCAGCAGAGGCATATGAGAGAATTGGTCCCGCTGGAGCAACCAATTCTTAGTCCATGAACTCCTCCTCACCCTGTTCACAGACTGAACTCGGGTTACAGTGTTAACTGCAACACCAAGCCCAAAGCCAGCACGAGCTCGAGAACGAGAACGCACTTCAAACATGGTTTTAAACCGGTCGGCTGGTCAGAACGCACTCAAACAGAACGCACCGTGGAACAGCAAGGCCTGAAAAGAACGATCTGAAAAACAGTAAACGAACGGCCAAGTCGGCACTGCAAGGCAGTAACGACCTGACTGCACGCACTGAATCACAAATACAAACCCACAAGCACAAACTGAACAACAGGAAACGATCTGAAAAGCACAGAGACTGAAAAGCGCGAATCGGCTCTCACCAAACTTTTACTAACACGCGGTAACACGAAATCAGCAAAAGCAGCCCAAGGGGTGGCGCCATTAGATTTGTTCGGCCCTTTTATAGCGAGTCGTAAGTTTTGTACGTGCCGTCGTTTTGTTGCCGTCAAGACTGATGAAAAACAGTTTCATCGGATTTCCGATGGTCAAATCCATCGGACGAAAATCCATAGGTTATCCGATCGTGTGTACAGGGCTTTAGTCTTTGGGTGTTAGAAAAGGAGAAGAAGAAGCAATTTAAATTATCTTACCCTTTCAAAGTCTCTTCTCTTCTTTTTTGGTTTGTCCTGTGTGTTTTGTTTATGTGAATTGTGGAATTGTGGTACCGACACTTGTATTGATCATATAAAATCTCGGTAATCTAGTGCTCGAAGACAAAGGCATTTGGGTACATGGCCTATGGTAAAATAAATGTCACCCAGCTGTCCGGACAGATAAAAAAAAGATTTGTGGTATACCAAAACATCAGAGGTTGATTGCCTGATGTTTTTCAGCGCTGCTTAGCTAAGTGATCTGGAAAAATTGCAAAGCTAACTCTGTTCTGTGTGAGTTTTTTTTTTTTTTCCTCTCTCTTCAGTTTCTCATGTATAACTTTTCTATTGATGCTGTATCTGTATTGAACAACAGTACTGCAGAGACAAGGTTTAATTACTTTTTGATACTGCCTATACTGTGTGGAGTGTCAATATTTTTAATCTTCTTGTATTCCTATTGTTACCGTGGGCCGAGGGCCACAGTCCCAGTGTTTTATAGGTTAATAACAGACCTGACAAACGCTGGAAATGGGGAATAATCTCTGCAGAAGAATGACTTGTGCTTGTTTATGTTGTTGTTGCATCCCAAATGTGCCATTAGAAGGAGATAAGAAATTCATGCATAGCATAGATTCTAAATCTGTTCAGTATTGTGCTAAATGGGAATTTTTTTTGGGATTTAATGGTAAATTAACTGTAAAAGGGTGTCAGGATTTAGTGGACAAGCTTAAGTTGTTAGGACCCAGAGATCAAAAAAGATATGGGTTAGAGATGGCGCAGCACTGGCTTGAACACGCTAGGATCAGAGCACAGGGGAAAAGAACAAAAGAAAAATGTCAAGCCCAAATGCCCCTAGTGGACAAAGAGGATGATTTCATTTGTTGCACCCAAAGACCGCCTCCTTATAATAACCCCTCCCCTCAGGTACAAGCCACTGCCCAGAGTACCATCCCCCCTGTGACATCTACCCCTGTCAGGGGAACTGCCCATGGTCAAGACCCCAATCCTACTTCCTTAATATCTCCAGATAGTAGCATGGTTTTGGAGATGAACAGATCGATCCTTGAAACCTTAACAGATGCTATAACCTATGCATTAGGTGCTCCAGCAGAAGCCAAGAGATTAAGTAAACCACCTATGAGGTATGGTGTAGATGGTAAGGAATACCCCTTGATAGAAGTCCCAAACCCCAGGGGAGGACAGTCGGATGGGTTTGGAGGACAGCATCCTCTGACAATGACTGTTTTCAGACCATGGACTGAGAATGATATACAAAAAGCTACAGAACACATAAAACATCCAAAATCAGGTCCAGCCGAGTTTACTGAACACATAGAGGGATTACGGAAGAGTTACAAGTTGAACGGGGTGGAGGTAGAGTGAGCCCTGAGGAGGGTACTAGGATCAGATTGGGCTTCGGTAAAGGGGGATTGGGACCCTTGTGGCCAAGCAGACGGATAGGGGTGAAGGGATCCATTACCTCCAGATAACCCAGACTTAAGAGACAGGTTGACTGCCTTACTGAATAGATGCCAGCTTAGATGGTTACAAAGGACTGATTGGCAGAAAATAAATATGATGGTACAGGAAGACAAGGAGAGTGTCGGTGACTACCTGAATAAATTACGAGAGGTTTTAAAAGTGTTCTCTGGGCTCCCCGAGGCTGAGGATGTGAATAGTGCATATCAGCAACAGCTAAAAATAGCTTTTGTTAATGGATTGAACCAGGATCATAAGGATTACATTGTTAAAAACATGGTTACTTACCGAACTGCATCGGTTTTGGATGTTTTACAATATGCTAAGCATTCTGAGAAGTATTTGATAACGAGGGCAAAAAAGAATGTGAAAGTAAAAGTTTTTGTGCAAGGCGATGAGGAGGATGAGGATGTAGGAGAGTACACCGCCAAAGCGGAACCAGAGGAGTCTCAAAAAGGGAGAGGTAGGGGTAGCTTTAGAGGAAGGAAGGGAGAGGTAGGGGTAGCTTTAGAGGAAGGAACAGGTTAAGAGGAAGAGGAAGGGGTAGAGGACAATGGAGGAATAAAGACTGGGTAGAAAAAAGGGAGTGTTGGGATTGTGGGAAACAGGGTCACTTGGCCAGGGACTGCCCTGATGGGCCTGGCCCCCACAAATCAGATTGACTAGACATGGTATGTGTGAGCCACCTAGAAAAGATAGGGTACGTTGAAAACTTACCACAGGTGGAGTTAATGGTGGAAAGAAAATGTGTACAACTGCTCGTGGATTCTGGGGCCTCTCGGACCCTAATTCACCCTGCAGATGTGCCTCATGTTGATCAATCTACAAAATCTATTTTGGTACAAGGTGTAAGTGGAAAATTGGTGAGGGAATCATTGTCTGAGTATGTCACCATCGAGGAGCCAGAGACAGGGGTCAAGACCACAACCAGAGTGATCTTGTCTACTGTCTGCCCTGTAAATCTCTTGGGTAGAGACCTAATGTCAGCCATGCGCATGTCAGTCAGTGCACAAAATAATGGGTTTGTAGTCCAGGTAGGACAAGGACCCATAAACCCAATAGAAGAAACACATTATTATTACTCCTTAGATGTGTATATGAAAGACAACGAGACAGTTGATACTGTTGACAAAATGATTAATTATGCTGAAACCATAATGGAAGGTAGGACAGTGGATCTACAAGCACCAAATAGGGCTCACTGCACAATGTACTTTAAGAAAACACCAGGGCCTGATAGGTATTACGCTTCCAGATTTTTCTCAAAGAAGGAAGTTACCTTGCAATTAACCAATGTTTACTGGAGTGTTGAGGGATTTTGTGCATCTGCATGTTGTATACCCCCTGAGGAACGAGTTCTATTTAGGGAAATTATACCACATCTACCCTTGACTAAACCCAAAAACAAAGATTGGAGGGATGTGGGAGGGTTTGTGAGGGAATGTCAGGACCTAAGAGATTGGGCTCCTGTGGGCCTACCTGACCTATACAAAAGTCAGTCGACAGGATACTTCTGTCACAAACCCTTAGGACACAAAATTATTACAACACCCTCAGCACACATGTGGGCTGCAGGAACTGAATGATACGTGACACAAGAGGGACATCTGTTAGATGGGCTCCCAGAGACACTGTGGTCTAAGGGTCCAGCAGATGTGGGACTCATGAAAGGAGTCCAACCAGTAACCATTATTCCAAAATCACATCACAGGCCCCACCAAAGACAATACCCCCTCAAGAAGGAAGCAGAGGAGGGCATAGCCCCAGTAGTAGATGAACTTTTAAAAACAGGGGTAATCATTCCATGTCCTGACAGCCCTTGCAATACTCCTCTTTTTCCTGTTAGGAAGGCTCCGCCTTCTGCAGGCTGGAGAATGGTACAGGATTTACAAGCTGTCAACCAGGCAGTTATACCAAGAGCTCCTGTAGTACCAGATCCACACACATTACTGAATGATTTAGACACAGGGAATGAATCATTTTCTGTGATTGAGATCAGTAATGTCTTTTTTAGCATTCCAGTGCACCCCGACCATCAATTTTGGTTTGCCTTCACCTACCGGGGAAAAAGATATACCTTTACCAGGTTGCCCCAGGGCTATTGTGAGTCCCCCACCATTTTTTCACAGGCAATGTCCTCGAACTTGGCTCAATTTGTACCCCCAGGGGGAAGCCAGCTCCTCCTCTACGTAGATGACATCCTGGTGGCATCTCCCTCAGAAGAGGTTTGTAGGACTGACACAATGGCTTTGTTATATTTCCTCCATGACCAAGGGCATAAGGTAAATAGAACAAAACTTCAGTTGTGACAACAGCAGGTTAAATACTTGGGGTATATTATCTCAAAAGATGGTCGGCACCTGGATGAGGAGAGAATCCGAGCCCTCCTCCAGGTACCGAGACCAAAGACAAAGAAACATATGATGTCCTTCCTGGGTATGGCAAATTTTTGTAGAGCCTGGATTCCTGGGTATTCCATACTAACGGCCCCTCTGGTTCAGGCAATACATGGGAACCCTATGGCCCCCCAGGATGTTATAAAATGGAGTGAGGAAACAGAGACAGCTTTCACTGACCTAAAACAAGTCCTTTCTAGTTCATCAGTGTTGGCCTTACCTAACTATAACAAACATTTCGAGCAAACAGTGGACTCAAGGGAGGGTCACATGACATCGGTACTCACACAGTCACATGGCGAGCGCCAGAGGCCGATCGCTTACTATGCTACAAAACTTGACAGTGTAACTAGGGCACTTCCACCCTGTGTACAGGCTGTGGTAGCTGCAGCTGAAGCAGTTAAGGCCTCAGCATCTATAGTGCTATATCACCCACTGACACTCAAAGTACCACATGCAGTATCTGTTATACTTTTACAACAAAAGATATCACATTTGAGCCCAGCACGACATCTTTCCTGTATGACAATACTCTTGACACAACCTCACTTAACAATACAGAGGTGTACTACATTAAACCCATCCACACTACTACCACTTCCTACTGATGGTCATAAACATGATTGTACTGCTGCCATCGCTGAAAAGGTACTGCCGCGTAGTGATTTAAAAGATGTACCGTTATCTAACCCTGACATGACGCTTTTTGTCGATGGCTCCAGTAAAAAAAAACAGATGGCACAAATGCAACTGGATACGCAGTAGTGACACAGGATGAAATCTTAGAAGCTAGGCCATTACCAAAACATTATTCAGCACAAGTAGCAGAACTTGTAGCACTGACAAGAGCATGCATACTATCAAAAGGAAAATCTGTGACCATATACACCGATAGTCAATATGCATTTTCTACAGTACATGTCTTTGCACAACAATGGAAAAACAGGGGGATGGTGACCTCTAGTGGTAAACCAATTTCACACACAGACTTCATTTTAGAACTCTTGGATGCAATCCAGTTACGAAAAGAACTTGCAATATGCAAATGTCAAGCACACACAAAACACACAGACCCCATCTCAAAGGGAAATAAAAGGGCCGATGAAGCGGCTAAAATAGCGGCACAAGAAACACATCAAATAATGACAGAACTGGACATCATAGAGATAGATCATACAGTCCTTACTGATATGCAGAAGAATGCCCCTCCCGGGGAGAAACAATATTGGAAAACAAAAGGTTGCACAGTAATAGATAACATTTATACATCACCTGAAGGAAAACCGGTATTGCCAAAATCCCTATTTAGGTATGCAGCAGTGTTGACACATGGAGTAACTCATGTGTCAAACAGGGGGATGACTGAGATGTTGAATAAAGTATGTACAGCCTATGGTTTCACCAACTACTCAAAAACTTTTTGCTCTCAATGCCTTATATGTGCAAGACATAATGCTCAGGGAGGCATAAGACCACGGAAAGGGAAGTTCCCCACACCGCAATATCCATTCCAGCACATTTGTATGGATTTTATTGAATTGGACAAATGTGAAAGGAAAAATATTGTTTGGTTATCATAGACGCCTTGACCAAATGGGTGGAGGTAATCCCGACAGGAAGTGCGGACGCACAGACTGTGGCCAAAGCATTACTAAGAGATATAATTCCTAGGTTTGGAATCCCTGAAAAGATCTACAGTGATAATGGATCCCATTTTGTAAATAAAACTATACAACATTTGACAGAAGTGATGGGCATCCAAGTGAAAAACCATTGCGCCTACCACCCCCAATCAGCTGGATTGGTCGAGAGACACAATGGAATCCTAAAAAATAAACTGAGAAAAGCTATGGAAGAAACAGGTAAAAATTGGATATACTGCCCACCATTAGCTGTGACTAGCATGCATATTACACCTACACAGGAAGGTTTGAGCCCATTTGAAATGATACATGGAAGGCCATATAGAATACCTTTACTACTAAATGAAACACCAGTTGAAGAATCTGAACGTACATTAGCAGAATATATGTCTAACTTGTTGAAACGGAAACAAATTAATGAGGTCTGTTCTATTCCAGAAGGTCCAATCCAAGGAGAAGAGAAAATCCATATCGGAGACTGGGTCCTGATAAAAGTAATAAAAAGGAAACATTGGCACTCACCTAAGTGGGAGGGGCCATATCAGGTTCTTCTCACTACTCCCACGGCAATAAGGATTGCAGAGAGGTCTACCTGGACTCACCAGTCCCATTGTAAAAAGGTTTTACAGGCAGAGCAGGGTCAGTTGGCGACAGAGCCCTGGTAAGTCCGGCTACAAAGGGAGGTCCTTCACAAGGCGGGGCTTATCTCAAACCGGTGAAGACTCCCTTACCTTACCCCCTGGGGCTCTGTAGCTGGTCAGGATGAAAGGGACGGTAATAATCTTGGGTCTACTGGTGATTCTAGGTGAGACGTCCATAAGGGGAGGCAGAAACTGGAAAACAAAGGAACCTCTAGAATGGGCAAGTACGGGAAAGGCCTTGAACGTAACCTTCATAGAAGGGGTAACTAGTACCATTTTAGTTGATTTTTGCCAAATGGTGAACTGTAGGGACATAACTGAAGCAAGAAGGCTCCAATGGGCAGATAAATATGTTTGTTACCTTCCAAGTGGAACTGACTGTTCAGTATGGAACCAGGCCCTGTGGACCACAGCACACCAAGATTGGGGGTACAACATTCCAGGCATAAATGGTTTAAAAGAAAGACTCACCATAACAAAGGCAGCCAATTCCCCCTGTACACATGGCAGAGATTGCAACCAATTGCTGATAACATTAAAAGAACCTAAAAAAACTGATCAACGGTTATATTCTATGGGAGCATGGGTGTCGGGAACAGATCCTTTTGGTAAATTTTTCCTCGAGGTATTACCACCCAATAAAACCAAACAGGAAAAGGTAGACACAAAAGGGAAAGAAGAAGGTCATACTAAAATAGAAGTTCTGAGTAGGGATGAGCTCGGTGTTCGAGTCGAACATACGTTCGACTCGAACATCGGCTGTTCGATCGTTCGACGAAGATCGAACGATTTGGGCCGTTCGCGCCTAATTCGAGTGACGCGAACGGCCCACAATGCACTACGCCATCGCAGTGTCATCCAGGCGCTGTGATTGGCCAAGCATGCACTGTGACCCCGCATGCTTGGCCAATCACAGCGCCGGCAGCGAGGAGAGCAATGATTGGCCACAGGCAGGATGCCTGTGGCCAATTATTGCTGAGGGTGTTTAGTACACGCCCCACGCTATAAAAGGCCGCCAGCACGGCGGCCTAGTGTAGTGTGTTCCGGAGCAGGGAAAGAGAAGCATAGGCAGGGACAGTGACATTTTTTTTTCTTGCTTAACCTGGATTCCTTTAGTTTAGGGAAAGAGAAGGATAGGTAGGGAGAGTGTCAGTGTGTTTTACTGTGCTAATCCTTGTTTGTAGGGACAGGGAAGGACAGTGAGGGAAATTCTCCTTGTGCTATACTGTGCTAAAGCATTGATCATCAACCATCTTTAAAAAAACATTTTTTATAGGGACAGAAAACTATAGGTAGGGAGAGTGTCAGTGTGTTTTACTGTGCTAATCCTTGTTTGTAGGGACAGGGAAGGACAGTGAGGGAAATTCTCCTTGTGCTATACTGTGCTAAAGCATTCCTCATCAACCATCTTTGAAATCCTTGTTTTTTGGACAGTCAGGGAAATTGTCGTTGTGCTATTCTGTGCGAAAGCAATCATCCTCAACCATATTTAGAAATCCTTAAGTAAAGGGACAGAGAAGGACACCTGAAGGTAGCCCTTATTGCTTTTTTCCCATCTCCCTGCAGGCCATCCATTAGAATGTCTGGAAGGCAAACAAGGAGAGGCAGACAGTCAGGAGGCAATAAAAGAGGGCAAGCAGGCTCTGTGTCTGGGGGCAACAGTGCTGGTCGTGGACGCGGTGCATTGTCATCAGCACATGGCCATGGGACACGCTTGTCCTTCTTTTCGGCAGCTGGACATGTTGAGCCACATCATGCCGAAGACTTGGTAGAGTGGATGACCAAGCCCTCCTCCTCCTCCTCATCCTCTCTCACCCAGGCTCAGGGTACTGGCAAAGCAGCTGCCAAAGCGTCCTCTTCCCTGGTATCAATGTCAGACTCATCATCAGTCACTCCTTCCCTAGACCCACCATGTCCTCCTCCTGAGGAGTCCCCCGAACTGTTTGAGCACAGTGTTGGGTACATGCTCCAGGAGGATGCCCAGCGTTTCGAAGGGTCTGATGATGAAACCCAGCTACAGGAAGGCAGTAGCGTGAGAGCAGACAGAGGGGATGCTCAAGAAGGACACCAATCTGGCAGTCATGTTCCAGCAGCTGCAGCATACTGCCAGATTGGCTCCAGTGATGAGGAGGGAGGGGATGATGAGGTCACTGACTCCACGTGGGTGCCTAATAGGAGAGAGGAGGAGGAGGAGGATGAGGAGGAGGCACATCTCCAACGAGGCAGGATGCCCTTTGGTGGCCAGCGTAAGGGCAGTACACCGACGGAATCACACCGCAGAGCTCCGCCTGTGCAGGGCGCTGCCTCTGCCCGTCATTCAAAAAGTTCTTTGGTGTGGGCCTTTTTTGAGGCTAGTGCATCAGATCGCACAGCTGCTGTTTGCAACATATGTCTCAAGCGTATATCGCGTGGCCAAAACATCAGCCGCTTGGGTACCACATGCCTGACCAGACATATGTTGACCTGCCATGCAGCTCGTTGGCAAGCCTACCTCAAAGACCCACACCAAAGAACAAAGCGGACCTCTCCTTGCACCGCATCAGCTGGGATCTCCAACCCCACTATAACTTCAGTCCTCTCTGAAACATGCACTGAGAGGAATGAAGGTGTAGAATTAGGTGTGTCACAGCCAAGTACTTGCGGCCACTCTGCTAGCAGTACACCGACGTCCGATTCTAGCAGGCAAATTTCCCTGCCCCAGCTGCTGGACCGTCGAAAGAAGTTCACTCCCAGCCATCCACATGCCCAGCGGTTGAATGCTAGCTTGGCTAAATTGCTAGCGCTTCAACTGCTGCCTTTTCAGTTGGTAGACTCGGCCCCCTTCCGTGAGTTTGTGCAATGTGCGGTTCCTCAGTGGCAGGTTCCCAAATGCCACTTTTTCTCACGGAAGGCTATTCCGGCTCTCTACCGGCATGTGGAAGGCAATGTCTTGGCCTCGCTGGACAGGGCGGTCAGCGGTAAGGTGCATATTACCGCTGACTCATGGTCCAGCAGGCATGGACAGGGACGTTACCTTTCTTTCACGGCCCATTGGGTCACTCTTTTGGCAGCTGGGAAGGATGCAGGACAAGGTGCAGTAGTGTTGGAGGTTGTTCCACCGCCACGCCTCCAAAATGCTACTACTGTTTGTGACACACCTCTCTCCTCCACCCCCTCCTCTTCTTCTTCCTCCATGGCCTCTTCCTGTGCTTTGTCCTCTGAACCAGCGGTGCTCCGTAGCCGTTCAAGGGGCTACGCAAGTACGCAGGCAAAAAGATGCCATGCCGTGCATGCGCTGGTGTGTTTGGGGGACAGAAGCCACACTGGGGCAGAGGTCCTGTCTGCTCTGCAGGGCCAGGCCGAGAGGTGGTTGACGCCACGCCAGCTTAAGCCAGGAATGGTGGTTTGCGACAATGGCACCAACCTCCTCTCCGCCCTCCGACAGGGACAACTGACCCATGTGCCCTGTGTGGCTCACGTCCTTAACCTGGTGGTGCAGCGGTTCTTGGGCAGGTACCCGGGCTTACAGGATGTCCTGAGGCAGGCCAGGAAAGTCTGTGTGCATTTCCGCAGATCTTATAATGCCAGTGCTCGCCTGGCTGAGCTGCAAAAGGAGTTGAACCTGCCCAAGAACCGCCTTATATGTGACATGCCCACCAGGTGGAACTCAACGTTGGCCATGCTGCAGCGGCTGCACACGCAGCAGAGGGCCATCAATGAGTACCTGTGCGACTACGGCACCAGGACAGGGTCAGGGGAGCTTGGTTTTTTTTCTCCACACCAGTGGGGCATGATCAGGGATGCATGCACTGTCCTGGCACCATTTGAGGAGGCCACGAGGATGGTGAGCAGTGACAGTGCATGCATCAGTGACACTGTACCTCTTGTCCACCTGTTGGAGCACACGCTGCTTGGAATAATGGACAGGGCACTTGAGGCAGAACAGAGGCAGGAAGAGGAGGACTTCCTTGCCTCTCAAGGCCCCCTTTACCCAGACAGTGTTCCTTCTGTCCCACCCATCGCACAGGAAGAGGAGGAGGAGGAGGAGGAGGATTGTGTCAGCATGGAGGTGGAGGCTGGCACTCAGCATCATCAGCAGCAGTCTTTTAGGGATGATTTACAGTCCCAAGAAACCAGTGGACTTGTACGTGGCTGGGAGGAGGTGGCTGCGGATCATGTCGTCCTTAGTGACCCAGAGGACTCCGGACCGAATGCCTCAGCTAACCTACGCTGCATGGCCTCCCTGATCCTGCAAAGTCTGCGGAAGGATCCTCGTATTCTTCGGATCAAGGAGAGGGACCATTACTGGCTGGCCACTCTCCTTGATCCACGGTACAAGGGTAAGGTTGCGGACCTTATGTTACCGTCGCAGAGGATGAGACAACTCCGGGAGGCCTTGCAGAAAGGTCTGTGCAATGCGTTCCCAGAGACTGGGAGGTTACAAACTCCTGGTCCTGGACAACGAGTTGCTGAGGCTTCGGCCAGTCAAAGAAGGAGCGGTGGGGAAGGTGGCCGTCTGACCGATGCGTTCAGACAATTCTTTAGTCCGCAGCCCCAAAGTATGATCGGTTCCAGCAACCATCGCCAGCGTCTGATAAACATGGTGCAGGAATATCTAGGGGCAAGGTCAGACTTGGACACCTTCCCCACCGAAAATCCTCTGGCTTACTGGGTCTTGAGGATGGATCACTGGCCAGAGCTTGCACAGTATGCAATTGAGCTACTGGCCTGTCCTGCATCAAGCGTTCTTTCGGAACGCACATTCAGTGCTGCTGGAGGATTTGTCACGGATCACAGGGTGCGCCTGTCCACCGACTCGGTTGATCGACTGACTTTCATCAAGATGAACCAGTCTTGGATCACCACCAGCTACCACACACCTGATGCTGATATAACAGACTAATTGATTTTAACATGTCACATCCCTTCAAGACTGATGCTGATGCTGAGTGCCTGTGCTGTTATGTTGACTGGCTATCCTCCTCCTCCGAGTCCTCAATGATACGATTGATGATGATAGCTTGGAAGATCATTTTTGTTTATGGGTGCCGCCACCAGTGGCTAAGGCCCAATTTTTCAGCCCCTGTTTAACAGGGGCGTGTAATTACAATTTTTGAAGCAATACTTTGCAACAGGGCTCATTGCTGTGCTCCAAGTACAGTATCTGTGAGGGGTTGGAGTGTTGTGCCACCAGTGCCTAAGGCCCAATTTTTCAGCCCCTGTTTAACAGGGGCGTGTCATTACAATTTTTGAAGCAATACTTTGCAACAGGGCTCATTGCTGTGCTCCAAGTACAGTATCTGTGAGGGGTTGCAGTGTTGTGCCACCAGTGCCTAAGGCCCAATTTTTCAGCCCCTGTTCAACAGGGGCATGTAATTACAATTCTTGATCTAATAATTCACAGCAGGGCCCATTGCTGCACCCACCAAGAGTAACTCTGAGGGCTTACAGTGTTGTGGCAACACCACCACCACCACGAAAGGCCCAATTTTTCAGCCCCTGTTCAACAGGGGCATGCAATTACAATTCCTGATATAATAGTTGACAGCAGGGCGTTCCAGCACCAACCAAGAGTAACTGTGAGTGCTTACAGTGTTGTGCCAACACCAACAACTAAGGGGCCTATTTCTGCAGAGTATATACGGCAGGTCCCTACTTTCAAACATCCAACTTACAAACGACTCCTACTTGCAAACGCAAGAAGACAACAGGAAGTGAGAGGAAATCTACCCCTAGGAAGGAAAATTCTCTCCTGTAAGAATTAATATGGGAGAAAGGTGTCTCCTCTGTACTGATGCTTTATCACCAATCCTTGTTTCAAGAAAAACACCACATTTCAAAAACAGTTGTCATTGGAACGGAAAGTGAGGTGAAATGTTCTGAACAGGGGCACAGACAGCAAAACAAATGTTACAGGGGTGATAACCCTTACCTATGTTTTCCAAAAAGTTTAAAAATAGATTTTTGGGCTGGAGCTACACTTAAACAATGTACCTGTTCAAAATTACAAACACATTCTACATAAGAACAAACCTACAGTCCCTGTCTTGTATGCACCGCCTGTATACGGCTGTTCAGAGTATATAGGGCCTTTTTTATTGTGTGCGGTGTTCCCCTTAATATCCATACAAGACCCAAAGGGGCTGGTAGGGGGGGGGGTCATGGGGTAGCTATGCCATTTTTCTTAAAGATTTTCATCCATATTACCGGGACCAGACATTACATTAAAGCCGCAAGCAGTTTTAAATGTTTTTTTTTTCCTTTAGAAGTGTCATTTTGTGCAGGGACAGTTCTAAACACGGGAAACACGTGGCACTTCACAGGCATACTTACTACGATATTTAAAGGAATATTTGACTTTTTTTTTTTCACTTTATGCATCATTAAAATGACTGCTCCCGAAAAACGACCGTTTTTAAAACTTCTTTTTGCATTGATGCATGTCCCCTGGTGCAGAACCCGGGTTCCCAAACCCTTTTTAGGACAATAACATGCATAATAGTCATTATAATTAGCACTTTAGAATTCGAACGTTCGCATCCATTGTATTTAATAGGGTTCTAATGTTCGTACGAACGTTCGGTCCGTTCGCGGGTTCTGGTGCGAACCGAACCCGGGGGTGTTCGGCTCATCACTAGTTCTGAGTAACACTATAAGATTTACTAACCTAACAGTAGAAGATGTTATAGCTTTGGAGACGGGTTACCAAGAAAAAAATGAGTGGTTAGAATGGTTGAGGTATACGGTTAAAACTCTAAAAAAGGAAAACTGTTTAGTTTGTGCTGGAGCTAGACCACATTTAGCAACGGTCCCTTTTCCTCTAGATTACCATACAGATCCAGAAGGTTTAAAATGTATGCTGCGGTTGTATAATAAGAGCTATAAACCAGAAACAAATTCTACCTGTCACACATTGAGTTTGTTGTTTCCCCCAGTGCAGATACCTCCTGCGGTTGCTACGTATCCGGGCAATTTTACTTGTTTTGCACTCCCAGGGAACAGTGGCGCGGTGGATCTTGGGTCACTACCTGATGACTGCTGTGCGGAGAGGATTAACAAGGAAAATGGTGATTGGGTTGAACATGACATTCAGAGAGCTGATGTCTGGTGGATGTGTGGGGACAAGAAACTGCGAGCTAGGATTCCCGCCAATAGCCAAGGGGATTGTGCGATGGTCCAGCTGGTTATGCCCCTGAGAATCCTGTCAGAACACCCGTGGACTAAGAGTCACCAACAGAATCGAAGGGACACCTCTCCCAAAGGGTCATTTGACTCCCAGCTCTATATAGATGAGATTGGAGTCCCTCGAGGGGTGCCGAATGAGTTTAAGGCCAGGAATCCGGTAACGGCTGGGTTTGAGTCTCTTCTCTGGTGGGTGACTATAAATAAAAATGTTGACTGGATTAATTATATATACTACAACCAACAACGATTTGTAAACTATACCAGGGATGCTGTAAAAGGTTTAGCAGAACAGCTGGGCCCCACTTCTCTAATGGCGTGGCAGAACCGAATGGCCTTAGATATGGTCTTAGCTGAAAGAGGAGGGGTATGCAAAATGTTTGGTAGCATGTGTTGTACCTTTATCCCTAATAATACAGCTCCTGGAGGGACCGTGACCAGAGCCCTGGAAGGATTGACTGCTCTATCTAATGAATTAGCGGAAAACTCAGGTATTAACGATCCATTCACAAACTGGCTTGAAGGATTGTTTGGTAAATGGACTGGACTTATCACATCATGTTTGATCTCAATTGCTGTGGCATTGGCTGTTCTAGTCACTTGGGGATGCTGCTGCATTCCCTGTATTCGAGGACTTTCACAAAAACTGATTGAAACCGCAATCTCAAGAACAATGTATCAAGCACTCCCTACCTCTGAGGAGACCTATGTGGACATTGAAGCTCAACTTAATGACATACAGTCTGAAAGTGTATAACACAGGGACTATCATCGAAATGTGTTGAGATAAAATAGACCCACAAGAGGAGGGAATGTTAGAAAAGTTTAGTATTGAGCGTCTATTAGACAGCTTTATTGATATTTTTAAGATGGCTCCTGAGCACATGTTCTAACCTTGTTGTATTCTTTTGTCTTCACTAACCCCATACGTAATACATGTATAGAAAGCAGATTGTAAGGGGGGGCTCTGCTTGTGAATAAAAGGTACCAGCTTGTACCAGGTGTAGGTGGAGCCTCCTTAGCAAATTAGCCAATGAAGAAGTGTTATTGCGTTTTCAGTGTAAGGATGAGAAGGTGGGGGTCCCCTCCTTCTCACTCACTTTTTGCCTTTGCTCTCACTCTGTAAGCATCACGAAAATGTCTCACTGCATGTTGGATTAAATAATCTTCACTTTCAAACACCTGGATTTCGATTGATTACAAGAAAATACTAACACTAATACAAAACAGAGATTTAACCTCATATTAAACATAAAAAACACTCATAAATACACACTAAATGATAGCATAGTGGTTAGAGTATTAGGCTTATGTTGTTGAACTTCTGGGTTCTAGTCCAGAGCACATTATTTTGTTTTATTAATAGTTTCAATATATTGATTTTATATTAAACATATTTTAAAATATAAGTTAGTGAGGCCTTAAATTGTATTTACTCTTTCGTCCATGGACCGACATAGCTTCTCTATTGACAAAGTGGGTATTATCCGTTAATTAGGAGTGACTAGGCAGAAAAACTTGTAAAAAGGGTTGCATCACACCTTCTACAGTACCCCCCAGGGGGCGGACCCTCTGGGTATAACCTCTCAGTCTGCATCTTCGCAGATCAGTTTTTTTCTGTCTAGCAAGGAGTAGGACATGGCTCCCTTCGGGCCCATTGGTCCGGGGGAAAAAGATATATATTTTTTTGCTACATTTTTGTTTCCTGCGATCTTCGATCAACTGCCGACTGGGTGACAGGCTGGATCCTCGATCCTTGTAGTCTCCCCAGTTTCGGCCATCGAGCGTGTGCCGACCCTAGCTACGCGCTGGGTTTTCCACGACATGCCTGTCGCTCCACGGGTGGCCGGTGAGCCTACGCTCCAGGGCCTGCATCGGACCGCTCAGCTTCGGCTGACCTTACGGCCGAGTCGCAGCAGCCTGGCCGGTGAGCTTACGCTCCAAGGCTTGCATCGGACCGCTCAGCTTCGGCTGACCTTTCGGCCAAGTCGCAGCAGCCTGTCCGGTGAGCGTCACGCTCCAGGGCATACATATGATCGTCCCTTTTGGGTCCAATCACAGCATGCCTGGCCAACAGTCACCTTCCGTGCGCGGACGATGACCTGTTTGGAATGTCTTCCAGCATAATACATGCAGGATAGGTAAGTAAAACTCCCCTGCCTCGGCTGGGTGATTTAGCTGGACATTCCTGGAGAGATCAAGTAAGTGGTTGTGGCCCCTTTCTTCCCTCTCTCCCTGCCTTTCCCTCCTTCCTGGGCTTCTAGCTAAAGGTTGCTGGGGGTCACCTAGGGGGTTCCACTGGAGCGGGGCTGGCTGTAACTAACATTTAAAAGAAATGTCATTTCTGCTTACCTGTGTTTGTGTGCTTCCTTCTCCATGCTGTCGGCGGCCATTTTGAGGTGGTCCATGCCGAGTTCGGCCTCTTGTAACTGCCCGGCGGCCATCTTCCTGTGGTTCGGCCACACCCACTGGCCCCTATCGGCTGATCGGCGGCCATGTTTGTCCACCCTGTATGCATATATTGCCGTTCGGCGGCCATCTTTTTGTGGGCTATGGCTGCTTGACCTCTATCTTTGGTCGGCGGCCATTTTCTTAGGGCCCACATTATCTTCCATACAGACATTTTTGGCAACCATTTTGGGAGAGCCTCCGGCCTCTAGGGTGCATTACACTGGTGCGAAAATTCACACAGGAAATGCTGATAAAAGAAGCAGACTGACACAGCAGCAGTGGGGACAGCATTACAGGTGCAGCGCACGGCAGCATAGCAGTACCTATCCAGGGTGGTGAGTCCTCTGGGTGACCCAGCCTCTCTGCAGCACAGGAGGGTGGCCTATTGATATCTTGCCTGGAGCCCTGTGAGTGTCAGCGTGTGGTCAGCATGGCATCTGAGCCAGATGTCTTCTCCCCTGAAACACCAGATTTAGCAGCTGGTGCCCCTGAGGTGTCTATGAACGCTATGACGGCAATCCTAGAGGCGTTTGCTGCCAGGGTGGAAGCAGCACACGGAAATACAGGGGGTAGTAAACGCCCCGTACCCTGCAAGCTTCTGAGGATAATTCTGATGCAGAACCAGGTCCAGCTAGTCCTCGGGGCCCAGATTCTGACGCATCAGAGACTGCAGACCATGACCGGACAGTGAGAATGACTCCAAGTCCAGGTCAGTACGCAAGACGGCTTTGGTATCTGACCTTATTACTGCAGTGCGGGATATGCTAAAGTTGAAAATACTGCAGAAGCAGAAGAGACTCTGGTCCACTTGGGTTTCATAGACCTGCCCGCACTGCTAAGGTGTTCCCTTGTGTGTCTTTTGATAAACTCTTATACAAGGAATGGGAGAACCCAGTGAGGGTCTTTACAGCCCCAAAGAGGTTTGCGGTATGGTACCCCTTTAAGGAGAGTTTTCTGAAGAAATGGACCTCTCCCCCTATAGTGGACCCTCCGGTGTCCAGACTTAATAGAGCCACCACAATTCCTGTAGAAGGGGCTCCTGTTTTCAAGGACCCTGTGGATAAGAAGGCTGAAGCACTCGCTTGCTACCTATACTCAGTGGTAGGCTCGGCAGAACGCCCGGCATTGGCGGGGGCCCTAGTGTCTTACACACTTACTGAATGGGCAAGATTGCTACTCCAGGGGTTAAGGAGCGAGACGCTCCTCCTGATGAGATAACATTGGCCGAACCAGTTGGTCCAGGGCCTTAGGTTTGTCTGCGAGTCAGACATGAATACTATTCCCCTGCTGTCTAAAACTTCAGTTTATGCAGTAGCAATACGCCGCCTGATCTGGCTAAAAGGCTGGTCTGCGGACCAGACTTCCAAGAAAGCCCTGTTGGATCTGCCTTTTAAGGGCGACAGACTTTTTGGGGCTTCTCTGGATGACATCATCAAGGATGCCACAGGAAGTAAAAGCACTTTGCTTCCCCAAATTAGCAAGGGTAAGGGGCCACGCCAAGGGGCAAGGGCCCTCCTTTACTGCACGCAAGCGTTTTTTTCGTCCCCCTAGGGTGACAGGGAAAAGACCCCAGGCCGATAAAGCGCCTGCCCAAGGACAAAAGCGTCCTTGGTCCCGCATACCCAAGAAGCCTGCGGACAAATTTGCGTCCGCATGAAGGTCCACCCCCACCCAGCTCTCGGGTGGGGGGACGTCTTCAGAAATTTGCGACTCAGTGGACCGCTCTAATCTCCGACAGGTGGGTTTGCGAAGTAATCTCCTCAGGCTACAAGATAGAGTTTCTCTCTTGTCCACCGGACAGATTCAACACCTCTAATCTCCAGCTACTACCGACCCATCGGGAGGCCCTGTATAGGGCGGTCCAGGGTCTACTGGAACGCGGGGTAGTTGTTCCAGTTCCAGAACTGGAACTGGGTTTTTACTCAAATCTGTTCTTTGTGCCGAAGAAGGAGGGGGTTCGTCCAAGCTTGGATCTCAGAGCCCTCAATTGCTTTGTGAAGGTACAAAGATTTCGGATGGAGTCGGTTCGATCTGTAGTCACGGCTCTCCATCCGGGGGACTTTCTGGCCTCCTTGGACATCAAGGACGCATACCTGCATGTCCCCATATACTCCAGACACCAGAGGTTTCTGCGATTTGCTATCGGGAAGGACCACTACCAGTTTGTGGCCCTCCCGTTGGGCCTTGCCTCAGCACCCAGGACGTTTACCAAGGTGCTCGCTCCGATTCTGGCACTTCTAAGACAGCGGGGTATCGCTATCACAGGCTACTTGGACGACCTTCTGCTGAAGGCCCCTTCAAGCTCAGAATTAGAGGTAAGCGTGTCCATTACCTGTCAGACTCTTCGAGACTGTGGTTGGATACTAAACACGCAAAAGTCAGTATTGGTGCCCACTCAACGCCTAGTGTACCTGGGGTTGATTCTGGATTCCTCAGAGGCAAAAGTATTCCTCCCTGTGGAGAAGTTGCAGACCCTCCGGGCTGCAGTACGGCGGCTGACTTCCAGGAATTGGTCGTCACTCCATTTTTGCATGCGAGTGTTGGGCCTCATGGTAGCCTCCTTCGAGGCAGTCCCATATGTTCAATACCACACTCGAGTGTTACAGAAGGAAGTTCTGTCCAGATGGAACAGATGCCCTTCATCTCTGGATTATCAAATCCGAGTGAGCCACCTAGTCAGGAGATCCCTGGTATGGTGGCTGACAGCAACGGCTCTAATGGCCGGGAAGTCATTTCTTCCGGTTTACTGGATAGTGATCACGACGGACGCCAGCCTTACAGGTTGGGGGGGGAGTCTGGGGTGTCCAGTCGGCGCAAGGTCGCTGGACCCCAGAGGAAGCCCTCCTGCCGATCAATGTCCTGGAGAGCCGGGCGATCAAGCTGTGCCTCTTCAAATGGTCTCAGAGGCTGCAAGGGCGTCCAGTCAGGATCCAGTCAGACAACGCCACAGCGGTGGCATATGTCAATCATCAAGGAGGAACAAGAATCTCAGCTGCAGCATCGGAGGTTGCTTGCATCCTGAAGTGGGCAGAGAAGAGCGTACCGGCACTATAGGCCGTGTACATTCCGGGTGTGGAAAACTGGCAGGCGGACTACCTGAGCCGCCAGATGCTGGACCAGGGAGAATGGTCCTTACACCCGGAGGTGTTCCAACTCCTCTGCCAAAGATGGGGCACACCAGACGTAGATCTTCTGGCTTCCTGACTCAATCGGAAGGTATTGAGGTTTGTGGCCCGGTCAAGAGACCCATGGGCAGACGCAACGGACGCGTTGGTAGCATCGTGGGGTTAGTATCGGCTAATCTATGCCTTCCCTCCCTTAAGGCTTCTTCCTCTTCTGCTCCGCAGAGTGGAGGCAGAGGGAATTCCAATGATCCTTATCGCTCCAGATTGGCCTCAACATCCTTGGTACGCCGATCTAGTACGTCTGGTAGCAGATGTCCCCTGGCGCCTACCACTACGGAAGGACCTGCTATTGCAAGGTCCCATATTCCATCCTGCTTTACAGTCATTGGCTTTAACAGCATGGCTGTTGAGAACCAGGTACTGAGAGACCGGGGCCTGTCAGACTCAGTAATCTCTACTATGAGAAGTGCTCGAAAACCGTCCTCTAGGAAGGTTTATCACCGCACTTGGAGGGCCTACATCTCCATGTGTGAGAAAATGAAATGGCATCCGCGTACCTATTTGGTTTCCAGAATCCTGCTGTTTTTACAGCATGGGGTGGACCAAAGGCTTGCCCTAAGTACGATTAAGGGTCAGATATCTGCCCTGGCTGTCTTTTTTCAGCGACCCCTGGCGACTCACTCTCTCGTGAGTACATTTGTGCAGGGGGTTCGACATGTGGCCCCTCCGGTCCGTCCCCCGTTACTTCCGTGGGACTTGAACCTGGTCCTCTCGGTGCTTCAGAAGGCACCGTTTGAGAATATTAGAGATATTCCCCTGTTGACACTTTCTCAGAAAGTGGTCTTTTTGGTGGCTGTTACGTCAGTTAGACGAGTCTCTGAGCTGGCAGCCTTGTCCTGCAAGGCTCCCTATTTGATTTTCCACAAGGATAAGGTGGTGCTGCGGCCGCAGCCTTCCTTTCAAAAGTAGTTTCGGCTTTTTATCTCAATGAAGACATTGTACTTCCATCCTTGTGTCCTCAGCCGTCGAATCCTAAGGAGTCGGCGTTGCATTCCTTGGACGTTGTCCGAGCTTTGAGAGTATACCTATCTGCTACTTCCCGGTTCTGGAAGTCAGACTCACTGTTTGTTTCGGTGGCTGGTCCCAAGAAGGGCCAAGCAGTCTCATCGGCCACCATCTCTAGGTGGATCCGACAGATAGTAATCCAGGCTTACGCCTTAAAGGGTCAAGCGCCCCCCTTCCCGGTCACGGTGCATTCGACCAGGGCAATAGGTGCCTCTTGGGCTTTCCGACATCAAGCGTCTGTTTCCCGATTATGTAAAGCAGCCACTTGGTCGTCCGCTCACACTTTCACAAAATTCTACAAAATTGATGTAGGTGCATCTTCGGATGCCTCTTTCGGCCGCAAGGTTTTACAAGCGGCTGTTTAGAGTTGCAGCTCCTCCGTTGGAGGAGTGCTGTTTTGTGTTTGGGGTGAAGTTTATTTTTATGCTGTTACCACCCCTCCGTTTTTTCTCTGACACTGCTTTGGGACGTCCCACTTTGTCAATAGAGAAGCTGTGTCGGTCCATGGACGAAAGAGTAAATAGGATTTTTTACTCACCGTAAAATCCTTTTCTCTGAGTCCATGGACCGACACAGCACCCACCCCTCCTTTTAAGTTTGTACTGCTTTTTGACGAACTGATCTGCGAAGATGCAGACTGAGAGGTTATACCCAGAGGGTCCGCCCCCTGGGCGGTACTGTAGAAGGTGTGATGCAACACTTTTTACAAGTTTTTCTGCCTAGTCACTCCTAATTAACGGATAATACCCACTTTGTCAATAGAGAAGCTGTGTCGGTCCATGGACTCAGAGAAAAGGATTTTACGGTGAGTAAAAAATCCTATTTTATTGATATATCCAAATTGATTTCAAGGTATATTAACAAAGACATATTGATAAAATTGTTGTATATGCTGACCATAGGCCTGAACAGTCTATTGCATTAGGGTGTGCACCCAAAGCTCAAACACACATGTTTGCGTGTGTGCATATATATATGTAGTGGGGTCCCCAAATTTAACCCCGCTATACCTAAATTTAGGGGTGACCAGAGCAATAGTTGGCTTGGGTCTTTTGATTATTTGGACTCTGCTTTACTGCTGTGGCACCTGGCGTGCAGTTCCCCTTTGGTCGTATAGGTGGTGTTGTCACCTATACCTGGGGTTGAACCACAGGCGATGGAGTGGATATTGGATGTCCTTTCTCGGCTGCCATTGGTGGGCGGTTCTGGCCTGCTGTGCATGCCGGGAGAGGATATATAAGGGGCAGACGCCATTACACTGGGGGCCAATTTTTTGCGAGGAGGGAGCTACCCCCTCAAGGGGGGGTGCACCCCATCATTATCGAGCACCTTTAGCTAGAGACTACAGAGTTCCGGATGGGCTCAGTACCTTTGACTGAGTCTATAGAAGAAGCTGAGGAAACCCAGGGAACCTTGGAGGGGTGACCGCTCTGACTGAAGGGGAACCGGGGGAGGATCTATCTCATAACAAGAGGGTAGTGATAAAGATTGCTAACTTGGGAAAGGCTTGGTGACCTGTCAGAGGGAAGGATTCCTAGCTTCACGGACTGCCTTAGAGGAGCTGTTTGCTGCTTAAAAAGGAGGGATCTCCTTGACTTGGTCCTTGGAGGGGACTGGGTCATTGTTCCAGCATCACGCCGGCTGCTAGTGCTATTGAGTGACTATCCGGGTGAGCTGTACCCACTCAGGATCGAGTGGCGACGAAGCCAAGAGTGGGCCTGAATCCACTTCTATCTGCTAACCTTTTTCTTCTCACTTCAACTCTCTGGTTCCTGGAAGCAAGATAAAATAAACTCACGTTGGAGTTAATATGTTGTGTGGACATTGACCTCATTGGGGAAAGATAAAGACTCGCCTCTATAAACATAGAGGGGAGAACCAGAAGAAGGGGACTTATCAACTGCAGGACCCAAGTATGTGACACCGTCTGACCTCTATAACCTAGAGGACACGGGCATGTGGCATGGTGTGTCTTCTCCCCCTGCTTGAGAAGGTAAGAGGGGGAAAAGGATCCGTGTGCTACATATATATATATATATATATATATATATATATATATATATTAGAGATGAGCTTCGTGTTCGAGTCGAACATACGTTCGACTCGAACATCAGCTGTTCGATCGTTCGCCGAAGATCGAACGTTATGGGCCGTTCGCGCCAAATTCGAGTGACGCGAACGGCCCACAATACACTGCGCCATCGCAGTGCAATCCCAGCGCTGTGATTGGCCAAGCATGCACTGTGACCCCGCATGCTTGGCCAATCACAGCGCCGGCAGCGAGGAGAGCCATAATTGGCCACAGGCAGGATGCCGGTGGCCAATCATAGTTCAGGGGGGTTTAGTACACGCCCCACACTATAAAAGCCCGCCAGCGCGGTGGCCTTGTGCAGTGTGTTCCGGCGTGCAGGGAAAGAGATACATAGGCAGGGACAGTGTGTTCTATTCTTTTTTCAGGCATCTGCAGGAGTTAGTGGGTGTTGTGTGCCTCCAGCACAGTATACACCTGGATCTACACTTTATTGCTGTTCTCTTAGCTAGATAGGCCGGCAGGGAAAGAGATACATAGGCAGGGACAGTGTGTTCTATGTTCTATTCTTTTCTCAGGCATCTGCAGGAGTTTGTGGGTGTTGTGTGCCCCCAGCACAGTATACACCTGTATATACCCATCATTGCTGTTCTCTAATACAGGCATCTGCAGAAGTTAGTGGCACAGTATACACCTGTATATACCCGTCATTGCTGTTCTCTAATACAGGCATCTGCAGGAGTTAGTGGCACAGTATAAACCTGTATATACCCGTTATTGCTGTTCTCTAATACAGGCTGTTCTGTCTCAACTACAAAGCGATAAAGTTCATCTCCAGGTTTAAGTAGGCCTTACTCAAGCTGGTTTGATATTCATCCCTTGCATCGATACAGGCAGTTTAACTCAATGAATAAACTCACAGTTAGGACGACAGACGATGAATCCTTTCGAATGTTCCGTTTAATGATGGATATTCATAGGTAGAAAAACGTTGCAGTTGTAAGCCACATGTAAGATGTTTAGCATGGAAGATATACAGGAGTAATGACCAGAATCAGGAAGTGGAGGAGATATATAAAGAACTACGGTGAGAGAGAGAGTTCAGCTAGAAAGAAGGGGACAGATCTTAAAGACACAGAGCAAGAATAATCACATAGTGTAACACAACAGCATCTGCAGGAGTTAGTGGCACAGTATAAACCTGTATATACCCATCATTGCTGTTCTCTAATACAGGCATCTGCAGGAGTTAGTGGCACAGTATACACCTGTATATACCCGTCATTGCTGTTCTCTAATACAGGCATCTGCAGGAGTTAGTGGCACAGTAAACACCTGTATATACCCGTCATTGCTGTTCTCTTATCCAGGCATCTGCAGGAGTTAGTGGCACAGTGTACACCTGTATATACCCGTCATTGCTGTTCTCTAATACAGGCATCTGCAGGAATTAGTGGCACAGTGTACACCTGTATATACCCGTCATTGCTGTTCTCTAATACAGGCATCTGCAGGAGTTAGTGGCACAGTGTACACCTGTATATACCCATCATTGCTGTTCTCTAATACAGGCATCTGCAGGAGTTAGTGGCACAGTGTACACCTGTATATACCTGTCATTGCTGTTCTCTAATACAGGCATCTGCAGGAGTTAGTGGCACAGTGTACACCTGTATATACCCGTCATTGCTGTTCTCTAATACAGGCATCTGCAGGAGTTAGTGGCACAGTAAACACCTGTATATACCCGTCATTGCTGTTCTCTAATACAGGCATCTGCAGGAGTTAGTGGCACAGTGTACACCTGTATATACCCGTCATTGCTGTTCTCTAATACAGGCATCTGCAGGAGTTAGTGGCACAGTGTACACCTGTATATACCCGTCATTGCTGTTCTCTAATACAGGCATCTGCAGGAGTTAGTGGCACAGTATACACCTGTATATACCCGTCATTGCTGTTCTCTAATACAGGCATCTGCAGGAGTTAATGGCACAGTGTACACCTGTATATACCGGTCATTGCTGTTCTCTAATATAGGCATCTGCAGGAGTTAGTGGCACAGTATACACCTGTATATACCCGTCATTGCTGATCTCTAATAAAGGCATCTGCTGGAGTTAGTGGGTGTTGTGTGCCTCCAGCACAATATACACTACCCAATTGCTGGTTTTACCATCTCCCTGCAGGCCATTACTATGCCTGGAAGGCCAACAAAGAGAGGCAGACAGTCACAAGCCAATAAAAGAGGGCAAGCAGGCTCTGTGTCTGGGGGCAACAGTGCTGGTCGTGGACGCGGTGCATTTATCATCAGCACGTGGCCATGGGACACGCTTGTCCTTATTTTCAGCAGCTGGACGTGTTGAGCCGCATCATGCCGAAGACTTGGTAGAGTGGATGACCAAGCCCTCCTCATCCTCCTCATCCTCTCTCACCCAGGCTCAGGGTACTGGCAAAGCAGCTGCCAAAGCGTCCTCTTCCCTCGTATCAATGTCATCATCAGTCACTCCTTCCCTAGATCCACCATGTCCTCCTGACGAGTCCCCCGAACTGTTTGAGCACAGTGTTTGGTACATGCTCCAGGAGGATGCCCAGCGTTTCGAAGGGTCTGATGATGATACCCAGCTAGAGGAAGGCAGTAGCATGAGCGCAGAGAGAGGGGATGCTCAAGAAGGACAGCATTCTGGCAATCATGTTCCAGCAGCTGCAGCATACTGCCAGATTGGCTCCAGTGATGAGGAGGGAGGGGATGATGAGGTCACTGACTCCACGTGGGTGCCTAATAGGAGAGAGGAGGAGGAGGAGGATGAGGAGGAGGCACATCTCCAACGAGGCAGGATGCCCTCCAGGGGCCAGCGTAAGGGCAGCGTAAGGGCAGCAAACCGACTGAATCACACTGCAGAGCTACGCCTGTGCAGGGCGCTGCCTCTGCCCGTTATTCCAAAAGTTCTTTGGTGTGGGCCTTTTTTGAGTCAAGTGCATCAGATCGCACCAGTGCTATTTGCAACATAGACTCAGTCAAAGGTACTGAGCCCATCCGGAACTCTGTAGTCCCTAGCTAAAGGTGCTCGATCATGATGAGGCGCACCCCTCCTTGAGGGGTAGCTCCCTCCTCGCAAAAAATTGGCCCCCAGTGTAATGGCGTCTGCCTCATATATCCTCTCCCGACATGCACAGCAGGCCAGAACCGCCCACCAACGACAGCCGAGAAAGGACATCCAATATCCACTCCATCGCCTGTGGTTCAACCCCGGGTATAGGTGACAACACCACCTATACGACCAAAGGGAAACTGCACGCCAGGTGACACAGCAGTAAAGCAGAGTCCAAATAGTCAAAAGACCCAAGCCAACTATTGCTCTGGTCACCCCTAAATTTAGGTATAGCGGGGTTAAATTTGGGGACCCCGCTACATATACAGGTCCTTCTCAAAAAATTAGCATATTGTGATAAAGTTCATTATTTTCTGTAATGTACTGATAATCATTAGACTTTCATATATTTTAGATTCATTACACACAACTGAAGTAGTTCAAGCCTTTTCTTGTTTTAATATTGATGATTTTGGCATACAGCTCATGAAAACCCAAAAATCCTATCTCAAAAAATTAGCATATCATGAAAAGGTTCTCTAAACGAGCTATTAACCTAATCATCTGAATCAACTAATTAACTCTAAACACCTGCAAAAGATTCCTGAGGCTTTTAAAAACTCCCAGCCTGGTTCATTACTCAAAACCGCAATCATGGGTAAGACTGCCGACCTGACTGCTGTCCAGAAGGCCATCATTGACACCCTCAAGCAAGAGGGTAAGACACAGAAAGAAATTTCTGAACGAATAGGCTGTTCCCAGAGTGCTGTATCAAGGCACCTCAGTGGGAAGTCTGTGGGAAGGAAAAAGTGTGGCAGAAAACGCTGCACAACGAGAAGAGGTGACCGGACCCTGAAGAAGATTGTGGAGAAGGACCGATTCCAGACCTTGGAGGACCTGCGGAAGCAGTGGACTGAGTCTGGAGTAGAAACATCCAGAGCCACCGTGAACAGGCGTGTGCAGGAAATGGGCTACAGGTGCCGCATTCCCCAGGTCAAGCCACTTTTGAACCAGAAACAGCGGCAGAAGCGCCTGACCTGGGCTACAGAGAAGCAGCACTGGACTGTTGCTCAGTGGTCCAAAGTACATTCGGAAATCAAGGTGCCAGAGTCTGGAGGAAGACTGGGGAGAGGGAAATGCCAAAATGCCTGAAGTCCAGTGTCAAGTACCCACAGTCAGTGATGGTCTGGGGTGCCATGTCAGCTGCTGGTGTTGGTCCACTGTGTTTTATCAAGGGCAGGGTCATTGCAGCTAGCTATCAGGAGATTTTGGAGCACTTAATGCTTCCATCTGCTGAAAAGCTTTATGGAGATGAAGATTTCATTTTTCAGCACGACCTGGCACCTGCTCACAGTGCCAAAACCACTGGTAAATGGTTTACTGACCATGGTATTACTGTGCTCAATTGGCCTGCCAACTCTCCTGACCTGAACCCCATAGAGAATCTGTGGGATACTGGGAAGAGAAAGTTGAGAGACGCAAGACCCAACACTCTGGATGAGCTTAAGGCCGCTATCGAAGCATCCTGGGCCTCCATAACACCTCAGCAGTGCCACAGGCTGGTTGCCTCCATGCCACGCCGCATTGAAGCAGTCATTTCTGCAAAAGGATTCCCGACCAAGTATTGAGTGCATAACTGAACATAATTATTTGAAGGTTGACTTTTTTTGTATTAAAAACACTTTTCTTTTATTGGTCGGATGAAATATGCTAATTTTTTGAGATAGGATTTTTGGGTTTTCATGAGCTGTATGCCAAAATCATCAATATTAAAACAAGAAAAGGCTTGAACTACTTCAGTTGTGTGTAATGAATCTAAAATATATGAAAGTCTAATGTTTATCAGTACATTACAGAAAATAATGAACTTTATCACAATATGCTAATTTTTTGAGAAGGACCTGTATATATGCACACACGCAAACATGTGTGTTTGAGCTTTGGGGGCACACCCTAATGCAATAGACTGTGCAGGCCTATGGTCAGCATATACAACAATTTTATCAATATGAATAAAGGTGTGTTGTATGAAGGCCTGACAGAACACACACTTAGCGCCAGTTCAAACTTGCAAAATACAAGGCAGCCTGAACAGTAAAATTCAAGGTATTTTTATACAAAACACATTAAATGGTAAAGCAACTGTTTAAAAATGATAAATAAATAAAGGGTGGTAAAACGATAAACAGGTAAGACTGTAAAATAAGTTTTACACAAAACAGCGCTAAAATATAAACACAAATAACATAAAAGGACCCGTGGATCATGCCACTGAAAAAAGTCCAGCACGTATGAAGAAATGACCAGTTCAGAGTATTATGGTGAGTAATATCACAAAAAAGTCCAAGTGTGCACTTTCCACCACCAAAGACAATTGTTTGGAATCCACTGTGTGATGAAAAAAACCCCTTAGGGGTTCACACTTACCAGAGGTAAGATATAAATGAGCCTTAAATAGAAGGTATCATCAGCTACTCTGGATAAGCAAATCTTCTCCAATCAGGGTACACCAATAAGGATGGGCTCCAAAGCAGACCATAAAATAATAGGAAGATAACAGCACAATAGTGTAATCCTGTTTATTTCAGGGAAGAGTGTGTGTGTCCTCACGGATCCTCTGTTGAAGTCAGGTGACGAAACGCGTCAGGGCGTAACCACGACTACCTGCGACCCGGAAGTGACGTCTGCGCTCCAAGCGTGCGTTCCACCGCTCACAGCTACCATTCGGAAGTGTCTGCAGGATCCGTGAGGACACACACACTCTTCCCTAGGACGCTGGAAATGGTGATAGCGCCCTCTTGGGCCATTCATTGCTTATTTTACTGCTGTTTGATGTACGTAGTTTGGTTAAAGGGGTCTCCTACTGGTGGGTTAACAGATTTGAAATAAACAGAATTACACTATTGTGCTGTAGAATGGGAAGTTCCCCCAGTAGGGTTTTTAGGCAGCTCGATTCAAAAATGGATGACAATGTATGTACAAAAATGGATTTATTAAAATTCAAAGGAAATGGGTGGTACAGATTTAAGATATGAGTTCTGGTAACATGTCATTGAACACAATTGCAAACACTGAAAGTGGTCATACAGTTTAACACAATTGTATGTGAAACTATGTAACACTTTCTAACGCGTTTCGACCCTTTTCATGGGTCTTCTTCAGAGGTTTCGGTGTTGCTGTAAAAAGGTTGTATAGAGTAAGCATCAAATATTTTCACCAATTTTTACAAAATTTAAAAATATATAAGTAACATAGTCACCAATTTATCGTGTGTAGACACTGAACATTTTTACCAAGGTTTCCAACAGGAGATGCCCCAGGGTCCCAGAACACCCTCCTGGTCGTGTGGATTCCCCACGCACTGGAATAACGCCGGAGGGGACTGCAGTTTACAAGAATTCACCATGTAGGATAAGGATCCCCAAACGGAGGGGGGAAAAAGGAGCCCCAGGAAAGGGGCTGACACCTGCAGCGGAGCATTTAAAGCATGATTACACAATGCTTGGCAATATATCATTTAAATAGTGAGACATATAAAACTTTAAAGTGTTGAGCAGACAAAGTTATACATCCTCTCAATAGGGTATGTCATCTCAGTTATTCAATTATTTATTGTTATCTTTATGTATGTAAGTTTATTGATTGATATATAAATCAATCAATAGTATTTGTGATTTACATTGTCTTTCAGGTGACGCTGTGACAAAAAATAATGTGTGTGATGATCAATGTGATGGAATAATGAAGTAACAGATACAAATTGACGTGAAAAATTGTGTAGTGGAAGTGTCAAATTAAACTAGTGCATGTTATAAAGGCTAATGAGTCCCCCCACCCTGACTATCCTTACCCTTTAATCCAGAAATACCCTAATTAATGTGTGACTTATAAACCCCTAATATGGCTCCCTAAGGGAGTCATATCTAACGTGTATCACACATGGTGGTCCTCCCCGTAAACAGTTTTGTTCCCCCCCCCCCCCCCACAAAAAAAAAAAAAAACACATGACCCCCCCTTCCGCTGCCCCCCCCTTTTCCCCCCCAAAAGGACCCTCCACCCCATAGAAAACGAAACCCACCCTCCACAGTAAAGATGAAACAGGTTATCCATGGGTCAGTGGAAAGTGATAGACTAATAAAATGTTGAAAAAGTTTTAAGAGTGTTACCTTATGGTATAAATGTGTGGCAATCCAAATGGAAACAGAGTCTGCACTGGAATACTCCTTCAAATGGGAGATTCAATTACAATATGTAATAGTGGTTCTATAAGAAATATAGTCAACATTTTAAGTTTTGTTTAAAGAATATAGTTACAAAGGAAAAGAATAAATATTTATAATAGAAGATTTTAAATTGTAATGATGTGCTTACCCAGGAGGATCGTTTGTCTGCTCACACTGAGATGCAAGAGGTCATCTGAATGATTGCTCTGCACTCAGGGTTTATATGGTGAGTATTTGATTGTTAAATTGGTTGCCAGCCCCGCAGCCTGGGGTCCTCCCCCACCTGAAGGTTCCCACCCCACCATCGAGGCCATTCTGCCGCAATTGCGGCACTCCATTGGTGAATTCCTCGGCATCTGTGAGGGACATGTGTCTCCGACCGCCGCCGTTACTTCCGCCGTAATCACGTGGTATGATGACATCACGCGCACGCACGACGTGACCGCGCATGCGCGGAACGTACATCAATACCCGGAAGTGATCGCAGATGCCGCCCAGCAGACGGATTCCTCACTGATGTGGACAGACCTGCTGCCACCTTTTGGTCCAGAGTGAGTACAAAAATGCTCAAAAAAGAGTCGCACTGTCCAGCCCTTGGTACCTTTCCGTGTGGACATTGTTCACACTGCCCACTCATGCGGAAGGAAAAAACATTCCGCCTTCCTAACGGAGAGACATTTAAGCCCTCACACTTTACCAATTGCCAAACGCGTGGCGTGGTATATTTAATGGAGTGTGAGTGCGGAGCGTTTTATGTGGGAAAGACGAAACAAGAATTTTGGCGGCGGGTGTCCAAACACATCCATAGTATGGAGATTGGTAACCGTTACCTTCCCATTGGAAGACACGCCGTACTAAAACATGATTACAAAATTTCCTTTGTTGCACTTGATCGCATGCATATTCCTGAAAGAGGAGGGGATTGGAACAAAACTTTGCTCCAACATGAACAAAGGTGGATCTTTAGACTGCAGGCTACCATATCTCCAGGGCTAAATGATTCCTTATCCTTTGCTCCTTTTTTGAAAGGTTTTGCCTCTGGCAAAACACAATAGGATTGTAATTAATTCTAAAATTAACAATTTACACTCCTCTCTCTTCCCTCTTCCTGCCGCTTCCTTCCTTCTCTCCCTTTTTTCCCCCTTATGGGGACTACATCTCAATGTCTCCATAATCATGCCGTGTAATTGTCAGATTTGAATCACCATTTTCCAGCATACTGTCAAATGTCTTTTTAGAAAATACTAGATGAATAAATATATGTATGTTTATTATTATAACCATGTATGGTAATGTTATTCTTTCCTTTTCCTTTCTTTCTTTCTTTGTTCCATCAGCTGTCCCGGATTGCTCCCTCACACCCCTTGACCGTTTGTGACTTGCATACTGGATTCGCCGATGTGGAGTCTGCGGTTTCCCCAGCAGGGGAGGAGAGACGCAGGGCCCTGTGCCTCTCCAACACTCCCACAGGTGGCAGCAGGTCTGTCCACATCAGTGAGGAATCCGTCTGCTGGGCGGCATCTGCGATCACTTCCGGGTATTGATGTACGTTCTGCGCATGCGTGGTCACGTCGTGCGTGCGCGTGACGTCATCATACCACGTGATTACGGCGGAAGTAACGGCGGCGGTCGGAGACACATGTCCCTCACAGAAGCCGAGGAATTCACCAATGGAATACCGCAATTGCGGCAGAATGGCCTCGATGGTGGGGTGGGAACCTTCAGGTGGGGGAGGACCCCAGGCTGCGGGGCTGGCAACCAATTTAACAATCAAATACTCACCATATAAACCCTGAGTGCAGAGCAATCATTCAGATGACCTCTTGCATCTCAGTGTGAGCAGACAAACGATCCTCCTGGGTAAGCACATCATTACAATTTAAAATCTTCTATTATAAATATTTATTCTTTTCCTTTGTAACTATATTCTTTAAACAAAACTTAAAATGTTGACTATATTTCTTATAGAACCACTATTACATATTGTAATTGAATCTCCCATTTGAAGGAGTATTCCAGTGCAGACTCTGTTTCCATTTGGATTGCCACACATTTATACCATAAGGTAACACTCTTAAAACTTTTTCAACATTTTATTAGTCTATCACTTTCCACTGACCCATGGATAACCTGTTTCATCTTTACTGTGGAGGGTGGGTTTCGTTTTCTATGGGGTGGAGGGTCCTTTTGGGGGGAAAAGGGGGGGGGCAGGGGAAGGGGGGGTCATGTGTTTTTTTTTTCTGTTTTTTTTGTGTGGGGGGGGGGGAACAAAACTGTTTACGGGGAGGACCACCATGTGTGATACACGTTAGATATGACTCCCTTAGGGAGCCATATTAGGGGTTTATAAGTCACACATTAATTAGGGTATTTCTGGATTAAAGGGTAAGGATAGTCAGGGTGGGGGGACTCATTAGCCTTTATAACATGCACTAGTTTAATTTGACACTTCCACTACACAATTTTTCACGTCAATTTGTATCTGTTACTTCATTATTCCATCACATTGATCATCACACACATTATTTTTTGTCACAGCGTCACCTGAAAGACAATGTAAATCACAAATACTATTGATTGATTTATATATCAATCAATAAACTTACATACATAAAGATAACAATAAATAATTGAATAACTGAGATGACATACCCTATTGAGAGGATGTATAACTTTGTCTGCTCAACACTTTAAAGTTTTATATGTCTCACTATTTAAATGATATATTGCCAAGCATTGTGTAATCATGCTTTAAATGCTCCGCTGCAGGTGTCAGCCCCTTTCCTGGGGCTCCTTTTTCCCCCCTCCGTTTGGGGATCCTTATCCTACATGGTGAATTCTTGTAAACTGCAGTCCCCTCCGGCGTTATTCCAGTGCGTGGGGAATCCACACGACCAGGAGGGTGTTCTGGGACCCTGGGGCATCTCCTGTTGGAAACCTTGGTAAAAATGTTCAGTGTCTACACACGATAAATTGGTGACTATGTTACTTATATATTTTTAAATTTTGTAAAAATTGGTGAAAATATTTGATGCTTACTCTATACAACCTTTTTACAGCAACACCGAAACCTCTGAAGAAGACCCATGAAAAGGGTCGAAACGCGTTAGGAAGTGTTACATAGTTTCACATACAATTGTGTTAAACTGTATGACCACTTTCAGTGTTTGCAATTGTGTTCAATGACATGTTACCAGAACTCATATCTTAAATCTGTACCACCCATTTCCTTTGAATTTTAATAAATCCATTTTTGTACATACATTGTCATCCATTTTTGAATCGAGCTGCCTAAAAACCCTACTGGGGGAACTTCCCATTCTTCAGACTATTGGGGTGAGCAGCAATATCCCTCTCATATTGTGTCCTTTCCATTCCACATATATATATACCGGGTGGCTAAACACCCTTTCCCCCTTAAGACACAGCAGAGTTAAGATATGAGTATGTCTGCCTAATTGGTTTTTCATCTTTCTGTTATGGTTTATGATTTGTGACATTTATTAAACATGAGTATGTATCAGGGTGAAGAATGGACAAATTTAATGCATGGATACGAAACTGTTTTCGAACAGGGGGACCAAATTGAGACACAGATCTCATCCCTGATTCGCAAACTTAGTAAAATCTTAGAGAAAAAATCCTCCCTTTATTGGCATGTGAAATCTTTTAATAGATATGTTCGTGAGAAAATTAACCCCTTCGGATTGCGTGTGCAAATTTTTCCCAATATGGAACAAATAAGTAGCACATGCAAAACCGAATGGGAAGCCAATCTTAAACAGTGTTCACAAGAGATGATGGTCATTTTGTCTCGTGAATACAATAGACAGATTACTGTCCTAGACATTGAAATTAACAATTTAGAAACTGCCTTATTACCTCATGCTCAACATGTGCTGTATTTGGAGCTGCAAGCTAATGAGACTTCTGGCAAGAGGTTATAGTAGGTCATGCCTACGCAAAGCCTACAACAAAGCCATAGCTAAATCTAGACCAGAACTCTTGTTTCATAAAAAAACCATGGTGACTACAATTCAGAACAGATTGGAATCATTATGCGTTTCTCACGACAGCACCATGCCATAAGAGACATAATCAATAAACATTGGACGATACTTACCGATGATCCCAAACTTAACAGATTTATTTCAGACCATCCCTCCATCATATACAAACGTGCAACCTCTGTCAAAGACCTTTTGGTCCAGAGTGAGTACAAAAATGCTCAAAAAAGAGAGTCGCACTTGGTACCTTTCCGTGTGGACATTGTTCACACTGCCCACTCATGCGGAAGGAAAAAACATTCCGCCTTCCTAACGGAGAGACATTTAAGCCCTCACACTTTACCAATTGCCAAACGCGTGGCGTGGTATATTTGATGGAGTGTGAGTGCGGAGCGTTTTATGTGGGAAAGACGAAACAAGAATTTTGGCGGAGGGTGTCCAAACACATCCATAGTATGGAGATTGGTAACCGTTACCTTCCCATTGGAAGACACACCGTACTAAAACATGATTACAAAATGCCCAAAGTTTCCTTTGTTGCACTTGATCGCATGCATATTCCTGAAAGAGGAGGGGATTGGAACAAAACTTTGCTCCAACATGAACAAAGGTGGATCTTTAGACTGCAGGCTACCATATCTCCAGGGCTAAATGATTCCTTATCCTTTGCTCCTTTTTTGAAAGGTTTTGCCTCTGGCAAAACACAATAGGATTGTAATTAATCCTAAAATTAACAATTTACACTCCTCTCTCTTCCCTCTTCCTGCCGCTTCCTTCCTTCTCTCCCTTTTTTCCCCCTTATGGGGACTACATCTCAATGTCTCCATAATCATGCCGTGTAATTGTCAGATTTGAATCACCATTTTCCAGCATACTATCAAATGTCTTTTTAGAAAATACTAGATGAATAAATATATGTATGTTTATTATTATAACCATGTATGGTAATGTTATTCTTTCCTTTTCCTTTCTTTCTTTCTTTCTTTGTTCCATCAGCTGTCCCGGATTGCTCCCTCACACCCCTTGACCGTTTGTGACTTGCATACTGGATTCGCCGATGTGGAGTCTGCGGTTTCCCCAGCAGGGGAGGAGAGACGCAGGGCCCTGTGCCTCTCCAACACTCCCACAGGTGGCAGCAGGTCTGTCCACATCAGTGAGGAATCCGTCTGCTGGGCGGCATCTGCGATCACTTCCGGGTATTGATGTACGTTCTGCGCATGCGCGGTCACGTCGTGCGTGCGCGTGACGTCATCATACCACGTGATTACGGCGGAAGTAACGGCGGCGGTCGGAGACACATGTCCCTCACAGACGCCGAGGAATTCACCAATGGAATGCCGCAATTGCGGCAGAATGGCCTCGATGGTGGGGTGGGAACCTTCAGGTGGGGGAGGACCCCAGGCTGCGGGGCTGGCAACCAATTTAACAATCAAATACTCACCATATAAACCCTGAGTGCAGAGCAATCATTCAGATGACCTCTTGCATCTCAGTGTGAGCAGACAAACGATCCTCCTGGGTAAGCACATCATTACAATTTAAAATCTTCTATTATAAATATTTATTCTTTTCCTTTGTAACTATATTCTTTAAACAAAACTTAAAATGTTGACTATATTTCTTATAGAACCACTATTACATATTGTAATTGAATCTCCCATTTGAAGGAGTATTCCAGTGCAGACTCTGTTTCCATTTGGATTGCCACACATTTATACCATAAGGTAACACTCTTAAAACTTTTTCAACATTTTATTAGTCTATCACTTTCCACTGACCCATGGATAACCTGTTTCATCTTTACTGTGGAGGGTGGGTTTCGTTTTCTATGGGGTGGAGGGTCCTTTTGGGGGGGAAAAGGGGGGGGCAGCGGAAGGGGGGGTCATGTGTTTTTTTTTTTTGTGTGGGGGGGGGGGAACAAAACTGTTTACGGGGAGGACCACCATGTGTGATACACGTTAGATATGACTCCCTTAGGGAGCCATATTAGGGGTTTATAAGTCACACATTAATTAGGGTATTTCTGGATTAACCACTTAACGACCGCTCACTGTATATATACGTCGGCAGAATGGCACCGACAGGCACAATCACGTAGAGCATACGTGATTGCCTTTGTACAGTTGGGGGGTCCGATCGGACCCCCCTCCTATACAGTGAGCGGTGGCTAAATGTCCGGGAGCGTTCCGGGATGAGGGGGCAGCCATTCGTTTCTGGCCACCCCCTCGCGATCGCTCCCGGCGAATGGAAATGCCCCCTCTGTCTGTGTCAGACAGAGGGAGCAGGAGGAAG
Organism: Rana muscosa; assembly: GCA_029206835.1. NCBI lineage: Eukaryota > Metazoa > Chordata > Amphibia > Anura > Ranidae > Rana > Rana muscosa. The sequence goes on along the minus strand of CM055118.1, from coordinate 557,190,820 downwards.
TGATGTCATCTCTGGTGCGGCGCTCACATATACCGAGCGCCGTACAAGAGAAGATATCAGGTTAGTGCACACAACACTACACTGACATTAGGACACATAGGGACATAAATCGCCCCCCCAGGCCCCCCAGATCACCCCCCAGATCACCCCCCCAGCCCCCAGTCACAGTGTCACTGATTGCAGTGACCATTTATTTAGTGATCACTGCAATCAGTGACATTTGTGACTGTAAAAGTGTCACCAAAGTTTAGTCTTAGGTCCAGTGTAGCCCCCTAACCCCCCCTAATAAAGGTTTAACCCCCTGATCACCCCCCAGATAACCCTTTCACCGCCTATCACCACTGTCGCTTAGCGATCATTTTTCTGATCGCTGTCTTAGCGTCAGTGATGCCGATCGGCAGCCAGTAATTTTTTTTAGGTTCGCCGCAGGTTTTTATAGCGTCAGGTACCCCAATATATTATCTAATAAAGGTTTAACCCCCTTGATCGCCCCCCAGGTAACCCTTTCACCCCCTATCACCACTGTCGCTAAGCAATTGTTTTTCTAAACGCTGTCTTAGTGTCGGTGATGCAGATCGTAGCCAGTAATTTTTTTTAGGTTCGCCGCAGGTTTTTATAGCGTCAGGTACCCCAATATATTATCTAATAAAGGTTTAACCCCCTTGATCGCCCCCCAGGTAACCCTTTAACCCCCATTCACCACTGTCACTAAGCGATCGTTTTTCTAAACGCTGTCTTAGTGTCTGTGATGCAGATCGGTAGCCGGTAATTTTTTTTAGGTTCGCCGCAGGTTTTTATAGCGTCAGGTACCCCAATATATTATCTAATAAAGGTTTAACCCCCTTGATCACCCCCCAGGTAACCCTTTCACCCCCTATCACCACTGTCGCTAAGCAATTGTTTTTCTAAACGCTGTCTTAGTGTCGGTGATGCAGATCGTAGCCAGTAATTTTTTTTAGGTTCGCCGCATGTTTTTATAGCGTCAGGTACCCCAATATATTATCTAATAAAGGTTTAACCCCCTTGATCGCCCCCCCAGGTAACCCTTTCACCCCCATCACCACTGTCGCTAAGCAATCGTTTTTCTAAACGCTGTCTTAGTGTCGGTGATGCAGATCGGTAGCTGGTAATTTTTTTTAGGTTCGCCGCAGGTTTTTATAGCGTCAGGTACCCCCATATATTATCTAATAAAGGTTTTAACCCCCTGATTGCCTCTAGTTAACCCTTTCACCAGTGATCACCATATAAGTGTTACGGGTAACGCTGGTTAGTTAGTTTGCTTTTTATAGTGTCAGGGCACCCGCCGTGTATATAACCCAATAAAGGTTTAACCCCCTGATCGCCCGGCGGGTGATATCAATTAGGTTTTAGCGTCAGAGAGGGTCTGAGTCACACCCCAGGCAGCGTCAGGTTAGTGCCAGTAACGCTAACACCCACGCGTGAAGCATACACCCCCCTTAGTGGTATAGTATCTGAACAGATCAATATCTGATCTGATCAGATCTATACTAGCGTCCCCAGCAGTTTAGGGTTCCCAAAAACGCAGTGTTAGCGGGATCAGCCCAGATACCTGCTGGCACCTGCGTTTTGCCCCTCCGTCCAGCCCAGGCCACCCAAGTGCAGTATCGATCGATCACTGTCACTTACAAAACAAAAACACACATAACTGCAGCATTCGCAGAGACAGGCCTGATCCCTGCGACTCCAGTGCTGTAGGAGGTGATTTCACCACCACAGTTAAAAAAAAAAAGCAAATATGCCGAAGCATTGGGGCAGCAGGGGCGGAGGAGCGATTTTGCTCCTAATGCCGCGTACATACGGTCGAAATTCCGACGGAGGCTTGCCCGTGGAAAAGTCCGACCATGTGTGTGCGGCATAACTTTTTTGCGGGAGGATGCCCCCATGCTTCGGCATATATAAATGGTGCGTGTATGCCCATCATTGGAAGTGGGTGGATGAAGGGCGGTATTCTAATGGTGGGCATACCCACCGATCAATCTCTTTTTTCGTTCAGCCAACTGGCTGCATGAAATAAAAAGATTACAATACATGTCCAACAAGGACCAGCAACGTACTGGTATGTTGCTGGACTTTGAATGTTTATACCAGAATGATGCCTGCGGGTTTAGGTATCATCTTGGTATCATTCTTTTCAGCCTGCGGCCGGCTTTCATGTAAAAGCAATCCTAGCGGCTAATTAGCCTCTGGACTGCTTTTACAAGCAGTGGGAGGGAATGCCCCCCCCGGATATAAAAAGTGCCATTGGGAAATTGGGAAAGCATTTTATCACACCGATCTTGGTGTGGTCAGATGCTTTGAGGGCAGAGGAAAAATCTAGGGTCTAGAAGACCCCAGTTTTTTCAAAAAAAGAGTACCTGTCACTACCTATTGCTATCATAGGGGATATTTACATTCCCTGAGATAACAATAAAAATGATAAAAAAAAAAAATACTTGGAAGGAACAATTTAAAAATAAAATAAAAAAGCAAAATTAATAAGAAAAAAAAAAGAAAAAAAAAAAAAGCACCCCTGTCCTGCCCTGCTTTAAAATTTCGCACAAACGCGCATTGGCGACAAACTACATACATTTTTAAAAGCCTTTAAAAGCCTTTACAGGTTACCCCAGTAGATTTACAGAGGAGGTCTACTGCTAAAATGATTGCCCTCGATCTGACCTTCGCGGTGATACCTCACATGCATGGTGCAATTGCTGTTTACATATGACGCCAGACCGACGCTTGCGTTCGCCATTGGCGAATGCAAGCGTCGGTCTGGCGTCATATGTAAACAGCAATTGCACCATGCATGTGAGGTATCACCGCGAAGGTCAGATCGAGGGCAATCATTTTAGCAGTAGACCTCCTCTGTAAATCTACTGGGGTAACCTGTAAAGGCTTTTAAAGGCTTTTAAAAATGTATGTAGTTTGTCGCCAATGCGCGTTTGTGCGAAATTTTAAAGCATGTCGTGTTTGGTATCTATGTACTCGACCTAAGATCATCTTTTTTATTTTATCAAACATTTGGGCAATATAGTGTGTTTTAGTGCATTAAAATTAAAAAAAGTGTATTTTTTAACCCAAAAAATGCGTTTGAAAAATCGCTGCGCAAATACTGTGTAGAAAAAAAAAATGCAACACCCACCATTTTAATCCGTAGGGCCTTTGCTTTAAAAATATATATAATGTTTGGGGGTTCAACATAATTTTCTTGCAAAAAAAAAAAATGTTTTCATGTAAACAAAAAGTGTCAAAAAGGGCTTTGTCTTCAAGTGGTTAGAAGAGTGGATGTAAGCTTCCTAATGTTGTGTATAAAATGCCAGAACAGTTCAAAACCCCCCCAAATGACCCCATTTTGGAAAGTAGACACCCCAAGCTATATACTGAGAGGCATGTCGAGTCCATGGAATATTTTATATGTTGACACAAGTTGCGGAAAAACGACATTTTTTTTTTTTTTTTTGCACAAAGTTGTCACTAAATGATATATTGCTCAAACATGCCATGGGCATATGTGGAATTACACCCCAAAATACATTCTGTTGCTTCTCCTGAGTACGGGGATACCACATGTGTGAGACTTTTTGGGAGCCTAGCCACGTACGGGACCCCAAAAACCAAGCACCGCCTTCAGGCTTTCTAAGGGTGTAAATTTTTGATTTCACTTCTCACTGCCTATCACAGTTTCGGAGGCCATGGAATGCCCAGATAGCACAAAACCCCCCACAAATGACCCCATTTTGGAAAGTAGACACCCCAAGCTATTTGCTGAGAGGTATTGTGAGTATTTTGCAGATCTCGCTTTTTGTCACAAAGTTTTGAAAATTGAAAAAAAATAAAAATATATATATATATATTTTCTTTCTTCATTTTCAAAAACAAATGAGAGCTGTAAAATACTCGCCATTCCTCTCAGAAAATAGCTTGGGGTGTCTATATTCCAAAATGGGGTCATTTGGGGGGGTTTTGTGCGATTTTGGCATTTTATGGCCTTCGAAACTGTGATAGGTAGTGAGGAGTGAAATCAAAAATTTGTGCCTAGAAATCCTGAAGGTGGTGCTTGGTTTCCGGGGTCCCGTACGCGGCTAGGCTCCCAAAAAGTCCCACACATGTGGTATCCCCGTACTCAGGAGAAGCAGCAAAATGTATTTTGGGGTGAAATTCCACATATAACCATGGCATGTGTGAGCAATATATCATTTAGTGACAACTTTTTGTAATTTTTTTTTTTAGTCATTATTCAATCACTTGGGACAAAAAATAAAAAATTCAATGGGCTCAACATGCCTCTCAGCAATTTCCTTGGGGTGTCTACTTTCCAAAATGGGGTCATTTGGGGGGGTTTTGTACTGCCCTGTCATTTTAGCAAAGGTGGTGCTTGGTTTCCGGGGTCCCGTACGCGGCTAGGCTCCTAAAAAGTCCCACACATGTGGTATCCCCGTACTCAGGAGAAGCAGAAAAATGTATTTTGGGGTGTAATTCCACATATAACCATGGCATGTGTGAGCAATATATCATTTAGTGACAACTTTTTGTAATTTTTTTTTTGTTTTTTTCTTTTTGTCATTATTCAATCACTTGGGACAAAAAAAATATATTCAATGGGCTCAACAGGCCTCTCAGCAATTTCCTTGGGGTGTCTACTTTCTAAAATGGGGTCATTTGGGGGGGTTTTGTGCTATTTTGGCATTTTATGGCCTTCGAAACTGTGATAGGTAGTGAGGAGTGAAATCAAAAATTTGCGCCCTTAGAAATCCTGAAGGTGGTGCTTGGTTTCCGGGGTCCCGTACGCGGCTAGGCTCCCAAAAAGTCCCACACATGTGGTATCCCCGTACTCAGGAGAAGCAGCAAAATGTATTTTGGGGTGAAATTCCACATATAACCATGGCATGTGTGAGCAATATATCATTTAGTGACAACTTTTTGTAATTTTTTTTTTTTTTTTTTTTTAGTCATTATTCAATCACTAAATAAAAAATTCAATGGGCTCAACATGCCTCTCAGCAATTTCCTTGGGGTGTCTACTTTCCAAAATGGGGTCATTTGGGGGGGTTTTGTACTGCCCTGTCATTTTAGCACCTCAAGAAATGAGATAGGCAGTCATAAATTTAAAGCTGTGTAAATTTCAGAAAATGTACCCTAGTTTGTAAACTCTATAACTTTTGCGCAAACCAATAAATATACGCTTATTGACATTTTTTTTACTAAAAACATGTGGCTGAATACATTTTGGCCTAAATGTATGACTACAATTGAGTTTATTCGATTTTTCTTATAACAAAAAGTAGAAAATATCATTTTTTTTCAAAATTCTCGGTCTTTTTCCGTTTATATCGCAAAAAATAAAAATCGCAGAGGCAATCAAATACCATTAAAAGAAAGCTCTATTTGTGGGAAGAAAAGGACGCAAATTTCGTTTGGGTACAACATTGCATGTCCGCACAATTTACAGTTAAAGCAGCGCAGTGCTAAATTCTGAATTCACCTCTGGTCCTCTAGCTACCAAATGGTCCGGGGCTTAAGTGGTTAAAGGGTAAGAATAGTCAGGGTGGGGGGACTCATTAGCCTTTATAACATGCACTAGTTTAATTTGACACTTCCACTACACAATTTTTCACGTCAATTTGTATCTGTTACTTCATTACTCCATCACATTGATCATCACACACATTATTTTTTGTCACAGCGTCACCTGAAAGACAATGTAAATCACAAATACTATTGATTGATTTATATATCAATCAATAAACTTACATACATAAAGATAACAATAAATAATTGAATAACTGAGATGACATACCCTATTGAGAGGATGTATAACTTTGTCTGCTCAACACTTTAAAGTTTTATATGTCTCACTATTTAAATGATATATTGCCAAGCATTGTGTAATCATGCTTTAAATGCTCCGCTGCAGGTGTCAGCCCCTTTCCTGGGGCTCCTTTTTCCCCCCTCCGTTTGGGGATCCTTATCCTACATGGTGAATTCTTGTAAACTGCAGTCCCCTCCGGCGTTATTCCAGTGCGTGGGGAATCCACACGACCAGGAGGGTGTTCTGGGACCCTGGGGCAACTCCTGTTGGAAACCTTGGTAAAAATGTTCAGTGTCTACACACGATAAATTGGTGACTATGTTACTTATATATTTTTAAATTTTGTAAAAATTGGTGAAAATATTTGATGCTTACTCTATACAACCTTTTTACAGCAACACCGAAACCTCTGAAGAAGACCCATGAAAAGGGTCGAAACGCGTTAGGAAGTGTTACATAGTTTCACATACAATTGTGTTAAACTGTATGACCACTTTCAGTGTTTGCAATTGTGTTCAATGACATGTTACCAGAACTCATATCTTAAATCTGTACCACCCATTTCCTTTGAATTTTAATAAATCCATTTTTGTACATACATTGTCATCCATTTTTGAATCGAGCTGCCTAAAAACCCTACTGGGGGAACTTCCCATTCTTCAGACTATTGGGGTGAGCAGCAATATCCCTCTCATATTGTGTCCTTTCCATTCCACACTATTGTGCTGTTATCTTCCTATTATTTTATGGTCTGCTTTGGAGCCCATCCTTATTGGTGTACCCTGATTGGAGAAGATTTGCTTATACAGAGTAGCTGATGATACCTTCTATTTAAGGCTCATTTATATCTTACCTCTGGTAAGTGTGAACCCCTAAGGGTTTTTTTTCATCACACAGTGGATTCCAAACAATTGTCTTTGGTGGTGGAAAGTGCACACTTGGACTTTTTTGTGATATTACTCACTATAATACTCTGAACTGGTCATTTCTTCATACGTGCTGGACTTTTTTCAGTGGCATGATCCACGTGTCCTTTTATGTTATTTGTGTTTATATTTTAGCGCTGTTTTGTGTAAAACTTATTTTACAGTCTTACCTGTTTATCGTTTTACCACCCTTTATTTAATTTTATCAATATGTCTTTGTTAATATACCTTGAAATCAATTTGGATATATCAATAAAATACAATTTAAGGCCACACTAACTTATATTTTAAAATATGTTTAATATAAAATCAATATATTGAAACTATTAATAAAACAAAATAATGTGCTCTGGACTGGATTAGAACCCAGAAGTTCAACAACATAAGCATAATACTCTAACCACTATGCTATCATTTAGTATATATTTATGAGTGTTTTTTATGTTTAATATGAGGTTAAATCTCTGTTTTGTATTAGTCTAGACAAGTAAATGCTATGATCGATTCCTTATGACCAGTCTCCTGGAATTGGTAACTGCCCCCAGGGAAACTGAAGATGACACCCTAATAATCCCATCTGATTACCCTAATATATATATATATATATATATATTGTGACAGCAGGAAGGTAAAGTCACCTGGTTGCATCCAGGGGGGTAGATATATTTCGCCCAGATTCAGGCTTTACGCCGACTTATACGACTAGGTGGAGAGTTGTATAAGGCTAGTGGGCTCATGGATGACTCATACCTCTAGGGAGAGGGCTGGGCGTCGTACAGACAGGGAGTTGATGAGGCCAGCTGAAGCTTGTCAGCTCATTTAGGCCTCTATAAGAACTCCCAGCTTCATTAGATGTTAACTCATGCCTGGAACCAGACCTGTGTGGACTGTCTAGGGAGAGTGAACCCCTGTGCGGTGAGGCAAAGCCTGTGTGGCTATTTGTTTGGACTTTTACTAAACCAGGGACTTAGGGACTAGGACAGCACTAGGCTGATCCCAGTTGTTAGTTAGGAAACCTGTATGTTTAGTCAGAGGTCAACTTGACCAGGATTTATTTTGGTTATGTTTCTTTTGCTTTGCTGTGTTTTGTCACTGTAAATAGAAAATAAACCGCACCTTTTTTTGATTTTGAAAACCACAACCTCCGTTTGCTGGGCCTGTTTTGTGTGGGGAGCCCATCCCGGGGGTCACACACACCCGCTGCCGAGCTAACCCCCTCACAGTTGGTGGAGAACCAGTGGCAGTTTTTTTTAAGCCAGCATGGAGGAGATACTGAAGCAGCTGGCTCTAGCAAATGCCAATCAACAGCAGACAAATGCAGGTTTGCAAAGGAGCCTTGCAGCCCAGCAGCAGACAAACGCAACTTTGCAACAGAGTCTGGAGGCTCAGCAACGAGCCCAGCAGCAATCTGAGGCCCGCTTCATAGACCTGTTGCAGAAGCAAGAACAGAGACTACAACAACAGATGGAAGCAGTAATGCAGCAACGTCCGCAGACCAGTGAGGAAAGCCGTCCCACTAATACCGCGTCCTTTGGGGTGAGTCGTTTATTGACAAAAATGACTGGAGAGGATGATCCAGAGGTATTTTTGACCACATTTGAAAGGACCGCTGAAAGAGAAAAGTGGCCTGAGGAGCAGTGGGCTGGACTGGTGGCTCCTCTGTTAACTGGTGAATCGCAGAAAGCTTACTATGACCTAGAGCCTAACCAAGCAAAAGACTATGTGATGCTAAAAGCTGAAATATTGGCAAGGCTGGGTGTCACCCAGGCTGTCCGGGCTCAGCGTGTGCATAACTGGACTTTCCAGCTTGGAAAACCCCCCAGGTCTCAAATGTATGATCTCATTCACCTGAGCAGAAAGTGGCTACAGCCAGAGACTTTGTCCGCACCAAAGATTGTGGAACGTGTTGTAATGGATCGGTTTTTGAGAGCTCTTCCTACTGCCATCCAAAAGTGGGTAAGCCATGGAGACCCAGAGACGGCCGATGGTCTTGTGGATCGTGTGGAGAAATACTTGGCTACAGAGAACCTGACGGCCTCTTCCAGAGACACTCGGACTTTCCACCCTAAGACCAGACCATCCCCAGGGGCGGATAAGAGGATTCCAAGGGGTGAGGGTGGAGAGAGTGAGAGGGTGGGAGCTCTACCCCAAGTTTGGCGAGAACAGCCTGGGAAATCAGCGGCTCAAGAGGCGGCAAGAAGGATCGTTTGCTACCGCTGCCGGCAAGCGGGACATATTGCAGCCAATTGCCCGGTTGTGGAGGAACCCATGCAGTGTGACTTTCTGACGGGCAGACGTCAGTCGCTGTGTGCGACAGTCGCATGCACTGCCATTCGAGGAACTGAGAAACATTTATGCAAAATGTGTGTTAATGGTAGAAATGTTGTGGTATTGCTGGATTCAGGTAGCCTTGTGACCCTGATAAAGGCTGAGTTAGTTAAAACAGAGGTCTCTGGGAATAGCAAGGTAGCTGTTATTTGTGTGCATGGGGACACCCGAGAGCATCCAGTGACTACAGTGTGTTTCGAGACCCCCAAAGGTACCCTCTCTCATCCAGTGGGCTTAGTATCTCAGTTACCGCATGACGCCATTGTGGGAAAGGATTTTCCGAAGTTCTGGGAACTGTGGGATGATCCTGAGCCCCTCACTGGTGCCCCTATGTACCAGGAATGTGATAGCCAGAACTCCCCTGAGAGTGGTGAGGACTCTCCGGAATTTCCCTTATCAGTATTGGCAGGGGAGACTCAAGAAACTGGAGAGGAGCCCACCTCCTCAGACGAAAACCTACCGTCTGTGGAGTTTTCTGATCTTGAGGTTCACAGGGAAAACTTTGCCACAGAACAGTTGAAAGACCCCGCCCTAATAAAGGCACGGGAAAACGTAGTGAAAATAGATGGCGAGTTAGTGAACCCAGATAATACCTGCACTTACCCATACTTCAGCGTAGAGAAGGACCTACTGTATCGGGTGGCAAAAAGGGCAGAAGAAACCGTTGAGCAGCTTGTGGTGCCCAAACCTTACAGGAAGTTGGTGTTGGAGTTGGCCCATGGGCACATTCTTGGAGGTCATCTGGGGACAGAGAAAACCCGAGAGAGGGTATTACAGAGATTCTATTGGCCGGGGGTGATGAAGGACGTAGAAAATTATTGTTCCTCCTGCCCTGTGTGTCAGAGGTTGGCCCCGATGCCACATTTCCGTAGCCCGCTGGTCCCTCTACCCATCATTGAGGTCCCGTTTGAGAGGATCGCCATGGATTTGGTAGGTCCTATAATCAAGTCCGCTAGGGGGCACCAGTACATATTAGTTATAATGGACTATGCCACCCGTTATCCAGAAGCGATCCCTCTCCGAAATACCTCGGCCAAAACCATAGCCAAAGAGCTATCTCTTGTTTTTAGCCGGGTGGGTATTTGTAAAGAACTGCTTACGGACCAAGGTACACCCTTTATGTCCCGGGTTATGAAAGAGCTGTGTAAATTGTTCAAAGTGACGCAATTGCGTACGTCTGTGTATCACCCCCAAACCGATGGGCTGGTTGAAAGATTCAACAAAACCCTAAAACAAATGTTGAAGAAAGTGGTGGATAGAGATGGAAAGGATTGGGACTGTTTACTTCCTTATTTGATGTTTGCTATTAGGGAGGTGCCCCAATCCTCTACGGGATTCTCCCCCTTTGAGTTACTGTATGGGAGACACCCAAGAGGGCTGTTGGATATTGCCAAGGAAACTTGGGAAAGTGAGAGTTCTCCCCACAGGAGTGTGATTGAGCATGTCGCCCTGATGCAAGATCGAATTGCACAGGTAATGCCCATCGTGAAGGAACATTTGGCCCAAGCGCAGTTGGCACAGCAGAGAGTGTACAACCGTGGAGCCAAGACCCGTACCTTTTCCCCGGGGGATAGGATATTGGTACTTGTCCCTACGGTTGAAAGTAAATTCCTTGCCAAATGGCAAGGCCCCTACGAGATAATGGAAAAAGTGAGCGAAGTGAATTACAAGGTCAGACAACCAGGAAGGCGAAAGCCCGAACAGATCTATCACGTTAATCTGTTGAAAGCCTGGAGGGATAGAGAGTCCCTAGTCGCAGACACTTGGTCACCAGCTCAAACTGGTTGCGTGATTCCTGAGGTTGGAATAGCAGCCACCTTGTCACAACCCCAACAACAGGAGGTTAAGGAGTTTGTGCTTCGCAACAAGGAGGTATTCTCTGAGCTGCCGGGACAAACATCTGGGGTAGAGCATGACATCATTACCCCGCCCGGTGAAAGGGTGAAGTTAAAACCCTATCGGATCCCAGAGGCTCGACGGGAGGCAATACGGGAGGAAGTACAGAAAATGCTGAACTTAGGGGTGATAGAGGAGTCCCAAAGTGATTGGTCTAGTCCCATCGTGTTGGTGCCTAAACCGGATGGGAGCTGGCAATTTTGTAACGATTTTCGTCAGTTGAACAAAGTTACAAAATTTGACACCTACCCCATGCCACGTATAGATGAGTTGATCGACCGGCTGGGAACAGCCCGATACATGACGACTCTTGACCTCACAAAAGGGTATTGGCAAATCCCCCTGGCCAAGTCGGCCAAAGAGAAAACCGCATTTGTAACCCCAGACGGGGCGTTCCAATATAAAAGAATGCCGTTCGGGTTACAGAATGCGCCGGCCACATTCCAGCGGAAAATGGACCAGATGCTGAGGCCCCATCGGAAGTATGCTGCGGCTTACCTGGATGACGTAATTGTCCATAGCACAGATTGGGCCTCACATCTGCCAAAAGTGCAAGCAGTCCTGGACTCTGTTCGGGAAGCGGGGTTTACGGCTAACCCCAAGAAGTGTACCATTGGGCAGGAGGAGGCCAAATATCTTGGGTACACCATTGGGAGGGGAGTAATAAAACCCCAACTCAACAAAGTCGAGGCCATCCAGAGTTGGCCACGTCCCAACAGCAAGAAGCAGGTACGAGCCTTTCTGGGAATCGCTGGGTATTATCGGCGATTCATTCCCCACTTTGCTTCTAAGGCTGTGCCCCTAACCAACCTGACGAAGGGGAAAGGGTCGGTCATGATTAAATGGACCCCCGAGGCTGAGGCAGCATTCCAGTTCTTGAAACAAGCCTTATGTAGCCAGCCAGTGTTGTACTCACCCGACTTCTCTAAAGACTTTGTCGTACAAAGTGATGCGTCAGATGTGGGGTTAGGAGCAGTATTGTCCCAGGTCTGGAACGGGGAAGAGCACCCAGTCATTTACCTCAGCAGGAAGTTGAAGTCCCATGAGGTAAATTACGCCACCGTTGAAAAGGAGTGCTTAGCGGTGAAGTGGGCTCTAGATTCCCTTCGGTACTACCTGCTAGGTAGGCACTTTGACATGGTTACGGATCACGCTCCGTTAAAGTGGATGGCTCAAAACAAGGAAACAAATAGAAGAGTGAATAGGTGGTTCCTGGCCCTCCAGGAATTCAACTTCACAGTAAAGCATCGCCCTGGCGTTCAAATGGGGAATGTGGATGCTTTGTCTCGAGTACATGAATGCCTGATTGCTGGTGTTCCAACCCCGAGGTTAAAACAAGAGGGGGGGGTATGTGACAGCAGGAAGGTAAAGTCACCTGGTTGCATCCAGGGGGGTAGATATATTTCGCCCAGATTCAGGCTTTACGCCGACTTATACGACTAGGTGGAGAGTTGTATAAGGCTAGTGGGCTCATGGATGACTCATACCTCTAGGGAGAGGGCTGGGCGTCGTACAGACAGGGAGTTGATGAGGCCAGCTGAAGCTTGTCAGCTCATTTAGGCCTCTATAAGAACTCCCAGCTTCATTAGATGTTAGCTCATGCCTGGAACCAGACCTGTGTGGACTGTCTAGGGAGAGTGAACCCCTGTGCGGTGAGGCAAAGCCTGTGTGGCTATTTGTTTGGACTTTTACTAAACCAGGGACTTAGGGACTAGGACAGCACTAGGCTGATCCCAGTTGTTAGTTAGGAAACCTGTATGTTTAGTCAGAGGTCAACTTGACCAGGATTTATTTTGGTTATGTTTCTTTTGCTTTGCTGTGTTTTGTCACTGTAAATAGAAAATAAACCGCACCTTTTTTTGATTTTGAAAACCACAACCTCCGTTTGCTGGGCCTGTTTTGTGTGGGGAGCCCATCCCGGGGGTCACACACACCCGCTGCCGAGCTAACCCCCTCACAATATATATATATACAGCTTTTTTTCTTTTTTTTTTTAAATCTCTACTCTCTACTAGTCAGCATATACTACAACTTTGTGTGCTCAATATATCAGTGTGTCTTTGTTAATATACCTTGAAATCAATTTGGATATATTGATAAAATACAATTTAAGCCGTCACTATCTCATATTTTAAGATATATAATATGTAATATAAAAGCAATATATATAAAAGCAATATATTGAATATATATAACTTAAAAAAGTGTTCTCTCCTGGACTAGAACTCACAGCTTATCCAACATAAGCCTGTAACTGTAACCACTAAGCTATTGCCCAATACATACTTGTAGCTTGGTTTTTATGTTTGATATGAGGTTTAGTATTTGCAACAATTAGTCCAGACAAGTAATTGCTATGATCAATCCGTTATGACCATAGACACACATTGTCCTGCTGCCTTCTAGCCATTCACAATTCCCTCATGTAGGGGCAATAGTGCAATGTTTCCTACAAGTTGGGGTGCAGAGCTGTGCTGGCCATTGTGTTCTGTTATCTATGAAAGCTGTGCCCCCCCCCCCCGCCCCCCTTACACACGTTTTTAGCATGGCTCTTTATGTTGGAGCAGATGACAGAGAAGGAGAATAAGACAGCAAACCGAGGAACTATTAAAACAGTAGAGGAACCAGAGAGCCCAGCACTGCCTGCTTCCCCATACTGTGTGCTGTAACCAAGATAGATTTACATATCCATATACCATGCAGAAGACATCATGTATGTCTGCAGAATGATGGTCTGTGGGTGTTACTACATTATTGCTAATTGCTCCTAAAATCCTCCTAATAGAGACTACTGTATTTATAAACTCAGAATTCTGACATTTAATCTCAGAATTCTGACATTTAATCTCAGAATTCTGACATTTGAATCTCAGAATTCTGACATTTGAATCTCAGAATTCTGACATTTAATCTCAGAATTCTGACATTTAATCTCAGAATTCTGACATTTAATCTCAGAATTCTGACATTTAATCTCCAAATTCTGACATTTAATCTCCAAATTCTGACATTTGAATCTCAGAATTCTGACATTTAATCTCAGAATTCTGACATTGAAGCCTCGTACACACGGCCGAGATTCTCGTTGAAAAAAACATGCCGTTTTTTTCAACGAGATTCTTGGACAAGAAACTTGTCCCGGCCGAGTGTACACACGCTCGATTCAAAGAACCCGCGGTTCTTTGAATGGAGCGTACGCAGTGACGTTATGGACTATGACGAGCATGCGCTCGTCACATTCGATGCCGTCGCCACCATCTTGGTATACCCTACCTATGCCTAGGAAGCTACCGCGCATGTGTCGAATTCATTTCGAACATGCGCGGGCTTCCGGGAGGACAGGTAAGTGTACACACACTCACTTTTCTCGTCAAGAAACATGCCGACGAGAATCTCGACGAGAAAATAGAGAGCAGGTTCTCTATTTTCTCGTCGAGATTACTTGTCGGTTTTCTTGACGAGAAACCATACACACGAACGAGTTTCTCGGGAAGACATCTCTGCCAGCAAGTTTCTTGCTGGTTCTTGCAGAGAAACTCGGTCGTGTGTACGAGGCCTTAATCTCAGAATTCTGACTTTGAATCTCAGAATTCTGACATTTATTCTCAGAATTCTGACTTTGAATCTCAGAATTCTGACATTTAATCTCAGAATTCTGACATTTGAATCTCAGAATTCTGACATTTAATCTCAGAATTCTGACATTTAAAGTGGAGCTCCACCCTAAATAGCAACTTTTGCTATTTGGAACCCTCCCCCCCTCCGGTGTCACAATTGACACCTTTCAGGGGGGAGGGGGGTGAAGATACCTGTCTAAGACAGGTATTTTCACCCACATCCGGGAGTCCTCTCTCCGGGAATCTGCGGGAGTTACGTCACTTCCCGCAGACTTCCCTTGGTGTTCTGGGAGACACTCGGCTCCCAGAACACAGGAGCACCAATCAGAACGGCGCAGCGCGACTCGCGCATGCGCCGTAGGGAACCGGGCATGAAGCCGCAGGGCTTCACTTCCTGGTTCCCTCAGCGAGGATGGCGGAGGGAGCAGCAGAGCGACGAGCGGTCGCTCGTCCTCTGCTGCGGACGTCGCTGGACTCCAGGACAGGTAAGTGTCCAAATATTAAAAGCCAGCAGCTGCTGTAGCTGTAGCTGCTGGCTTTAAATTTTTTTTTTCCGGTGGAGCAACCCCTTTAATCTCAGAATTATGACTTTGAATCTCAGAATTCTGACATTTAATCTCAGAATTCTGACTTTCAAACTCAGAATTTTGTAAAAATTCTGTCATTTTTTTTTTTTATGATGGCCCCAGGGCTCTTCCATACCTCTGAGTATATATATATATAAAAAATTATTGAGAAAAAAATATCCACTCACATGAAGGACAGTAGAGTTGAGTTCAGGTACATCTCTGGGCTGAAGAGAAAGGGGAGGACTACAGGTCACAGCGAGTCCATACAGTGGGTATGGAAAGTATTCAGACCCCCTTAAATTTTTCACTCTTTGTTATATTGCAGCCATTTGCTAAAACCATTTAAGTTATTTGTTTTTCCTCATTAATGTACACACAGCACACCATATTGACAGAAAAACACAGAATTTTGGACATTTTTGCAGATTTATTAAAAAAGAAAAACTGAAATATCACATGGTCCTAAGTATTCAGACCCTTTGCTCAGTATTTAGTAGAAGCACCCTTTTGATCTAATACAGCCATGAGTCTTTTTGGGAAAGATGCAACAAGTTTTTCACACCTGGATTTGGGGATCCTCTGCCATTCCTCCTTGCAGATCCTCTCCAGTTCTGTCAGGTTGGATGGTAAACGTTGGTGGACAGACATTTTTAGGTCTCTCCAGAGATGCTCAATTGGGTTTAAGTCAGGGCTCTGGCTGAGCCATTCAAGAACAGTCACGGAGTTGTTGTGAAGCCACTCTTTTGTTATTTTAGCTGTGTGCTTAGGGTCATTGTCTTGTTGGAAGGTAAACCTTCGGTTCAGTCTGAGGTCCTGAGATCTCTGGAGAAGGTTTTCGTCCAGGATATCCCTGTACTTGGCTGCATTCATCATTCCCTCGATTGCAACCAGTCGTCCTGTCCCTGCAGCTGAAAAACACCCCCACAGCATGATGCTGCCTCCACCATGCTTCACTGTTGGGACTGTATTGGACAGATGATGAGCAGTGCCTGGTTTTCTCCACACATACCGCTTAGAATTAAGGCCAAAAAGTTCTATCTTGGTCTCATCAGACCAGAGAATCTTATTTCTCACCATCTTGGAGTCCTTCAGGTGTTTTTTTTAGCAAACTCCATGCGGGCTTTCGTGTGTCTTGCACTGAGGAGAGGCTTCCGTCGGCCACTCTGCCATAAAGCACCGACTGGTGGAGGGCTGTAGTGATGGTTGACTTTCTACAACTTTCTCCCATCTCCCAACTGCATCTCTGAAACTCAGCAACAGTGATCTTTGGGTTCTTCTTTACCTGTCTCACCAAGGCTCTTCTCCCCGATAGCTCAGTTTGGCCGGAAGGCCAGCTCTAGGAAGGGTTATGGTCTTCCCAAACGTTCTCCATTTAAGGATTATGGAGGCCACTGTGCTCTTAGGAACCTTAAGTTCAGCAGAATTTTTTTGTAACCTTGGCTAGATCTGTGCCTTGCCACAATTCTGTCACTGAGCTCTTCAGGCAGTTCCTTTGACCTCATGATTCTCTGACATGCACTGTGAGCTGTAAGGTCTTATATAGACAGGTGTGTGGCTTTCCTAATCAAGTCCAATCAGTATAATCAAACACAGCTGGACTCAAATGAAGGTTTAGAACCATCTCAAGGATGATCAGAAGAAATGGACAACACCTGAGTTAAATATATGAGTGTCACAGCAAAGGGTCTGGATACTTAGGACCATGTGATATTTCAGTTTTTCTTTTTTAATAAGTCTGCAAAAATGTCAACAATTCTGTGTTTTTCTGTCAATATGGGGTGCTGTGTGTACATTAATGAGGAAAAAAAATTAACTTAAATGATTTTAGCAAATGGCTGCAATATAACAAAGGGTGAAAAATTTAAGGGGGTCTGAATACTTTCCGTACCCACTGTATGTTGCTGGCACCACATCAGATCCAGCGAGGATAGGGTGGGATGGCTGAGCACAGCAGATTCTCCTTCAGCTATCCAGGTAACACATCAAGATCGGATGGGGTCAGTGGAGAGACCGTCAAGCTAGATGTGGGTTCCGAGGGGGGTAGTGTGGGGAAGTCTGATGCCAGAGCCTGCCGCTGGCCGCGCTGTGGTATCCACAAGGTTTGTCCGGCATCCGAAGTATTTTCAAGAGAGTGACACCCAAGACTGGGACCCTGGATCCCTCTGGTAATGACCATACTGTGGATGCAGGACGAGCCTTGTGGATATCACAGCGCGGCCAGCGGCAGGCTCTGGCATCAGACTTCCCCACACTACCACCCCCAGAACCTACATCTAGCTTGACGGTCTCTCCACTGACCCCATCCGATCTTGATGTGTTACCTGGACAGCTGAAGGAGAATCTGCTGTGCTCAACCATCCCACCCTATCCTCGCTGGATCTGATGTGGTGCCAGCAACATATGGACTCGCTGCAACCTGTAGTCCTCCCCTTTCTCTTCAGCCCAGAGATGTACCTGAACTCAACTCTACTGTCCTTCATGTGAGTGGATATTGTTTTCTCAATAAATGTTTTTTTGATATATACTCAGAGGTGCCCCTTTCCTTGTTTTCTCCTAGCTTACTGGAACCCGCTTCTGGTCTTTTCCGTGGCAGCCCTGACAAACTCATCAATATATATATGCTATGATATATATATATATATATATATATATATATCTATATATCTTTTTATATATATATATATATATATATATATATATATATGTGTAGCGGTGTGTTCCCCTTTAATGCAGAGAGACAAGAAGTTCTAGGTGAGAGGTGAGTCAGGAGGAAGTAGAGAAAATACATTGCTGGAGTGGGAGAGAGAGAGAGAGAGAGAGACTACATCACCCATAACCCCATTCTTCATATGTTCCACCGCAGAGACTCATGGGAGGGGTTATAAAAGGAGGAGGCGAGGCCGGGCTCGGCCTCTTTGGGACACGAGACTTCACAGCCTGATCCTCCTGTGCGGAGGTGTCGGAGTGCAAGGCCTGAAGCCTGAGGCCTTGCTCAGCACCAAAGAGCCTTCCACCCCCTCTGCGAGCCTGGTGGCATCTGACTTCGCTCAGCTACAGCCTTGTTGGATCGGGGACCCGATCGCTGGAGAGACTGAGCGTGTGTGTGGACACAGTCGGTGGAAGTTTCCCGGACTGAGACCGTAGTCCGGGCGGGTGAGAGGGCTGATGCCCAACTAAGATACTGTCACTTCATATAGGCCTATAGACTGCCGTGGCCTACGAGTTATTTTGGTACTATTATTGAAGAGCCTTGGCAGAACTGAGGCTGCTGTTTATTTAGCCAAGTTCCTATCCCTATTGGATTACAAAGTTTATACTCTGTTTAAAGTGCACCACCATTACAGACCTGCCGGTGAAGAACAAGAAGGACTAAGTTAAATATTAGAACCAGGCCTGGTGGGGTTTCTAGTGTGTTTAATTACTGCGCCACAGGGCACTTAGTTGACGGTCGCCCGTGTGGCGCACCTGTTGTGTGTGTTAACTTCATAGTGTGCTAGAGTGGCAGGACGCTGCCCTTTTTAGTGATTATTCGGAACTGTGATTTATGTTACCCCTTATTCTTATAAAGAGATTAAGTAAAACCTATACCTATTACAATTCATTACTGTGTTAATGCTCAGTTATTTATACTGCATAAGATAATTACATGATTGTTAGTACTAGCTGTGCCAGTAGGGGGTAGAGCCTATTGCCGGGGGTTGGCGGAGCTGTACTCAGGGCCCAAATCTAATTCTGCGGCCTTCTTAGTAGAAGGTATCGCTACACGTGGGGGTTCTCGTCCGGGATCCTGATACAGCAAGCGAACACGCCAAAAGACCGGCATGGACCCGCTAGAAGTAGGACAGTGGTACACAATGGCTGGCGCAGATCCGGCCGCGGCAGCAGTTATTGAACTCCCGGGGATCTGGCAAAGAGATGCGATAAAGCAGCTAATGACATCCCTATCACCATGCCAGAAATCATGGGTGATGGATGTGAGACCACGTGCTTCGTGTACATACGCATTAATAGAGTGGAAAGACGAAATTCCAGAGCATTTTAAAAGCCAGAGCATACAAGCTATGGATGGGCAGACCTACCATCTGACACATGCGCTGCCACATAAGGGAGATCGGTTCCAAATAAGAAAGTCATCATCTCCACAGATACCTCCCCCGCCATCCCCTAAGGCACAAGAGCAGGAGGATACACAGAGTCCCAGATCATCACCGGCCACCCTTAGCACAGAACTATGCGCTGTGCTGGGAGAGATTGTGGCCCAGTGCAAGAAGAATCCCACAGATTATCCAATGCCGGGGTACAGAAAGCTCCAGATATTCTCAGGGAGAAAACCTGTGCCCTCAGGGGAAGAAGGATTTGAGAAATGGCTAGATGGCACCACTCAGGCCTTAGAGGAATGGGAAGTTCCAGAACGCAGCAAGAAACAGCGAATCGCTGAATGTCTGAAGGGGCCTGCTCTGGATGCCATACGCAACCTGAAGATGAGCAGGAAAGACTGTACTTCACAGGACTACTTGGACATCTTGCAGAATGTGTTCGGTGGGACAGAAAAAGTTACCGAGCTCACCTATCAGCTGGAGCACTGCTACCAGAAAACAGGAGAGAAACTGTCAGAATATATGGGACGTCTAGATAAGATCCTGCATAAAATCATTCTGAAGAAGGGGATCGACCCAGGGAAGGTAGACGAGGCCCGGGCTCAGCAGGTGTTGAGGGGAGCTCAGCCCCTGGATCCTATTGCATTGGCGCTGCGCACCCGACAGGACGGGAAGAACCTGGAATACCCCGACCCCATTCGAATGGTCAGAGAGGAAGAGGCCATGTGGGAGGAGAAAAAGAGGGAACCGCCAGTCGAGCCAACCAAACCTCTGGAGGTGATGGTCAGCCCGGCCATGACCCCCGAAAGAGATGCAGAAGTGGACACCCTGAAATCGCAGATGTCCCAAGTGTTGGAGATACTGACCTCTTTGATGGAGAAAGATCAAAGGAAACCAGAAAAGAAAAGTCCAAGAAAGGAGTTGTTCCCGAATACCTCAGCGCCCGCTTCTCTACAGGATCGTGAAGAAGAGGTGATTTGTTACAACTGCGGAGGGATTGGTCATTTTGCAAACATATGTTCCAGTCCCAGGAAGAAAAAGACAAATAACCGCCAGCCGGCGGAAAACTTCAGAGGGCCCCGGTGAAGGAGTCAACCGGGTGCCCATCATCTTCAGTGAGCTCCAAACTGAATGAAAAGCAGAAGAAGAGAGGAAATAAAACACCTCAGAGGAAACACAACATTCCCCAACAGAGATACACCCCAGAGAAAGGGGGCAAGACCCCTCAGAAGGGGCGCAGCATTCCCCAGAGGGGGTGCACACCTAAGAAAAATAACAGCATCCCTCAGCGGGTTCCTACACCCATAAAAAGGAGGGAAGTCAATGCATACCAGGCTCAAGAAAGGTTCAAGTCCAAAAGGAAAAGGTCTGAAGAAGGCGACCTCTGCCGGGCCATATCCGGAGAGGCTGGTGGGCCCATCCCCTATAGTGCCCGTTCAAGTGGAGGGAGTCTACACCAGGGCCCTCTTGGATACCGGGGCACAAGTGACCCTACTATACCGGGACTTCTACGATAGGCACTTGAGTCATCTGCCCATCCAGAAGATAGAAGGGCTGGAAATATGGGGAATTGGGACCCAGAGTTTCCCTTACGACGGCTACCTTCCCATCAAGATGACCTTTGACCCATCCGTGGCTGGGAAGGCCGAAGTGTTTGACACCCTGGCAGTCGTGTGCCCTAGGCCGCCTGGAGCCAACAAGAATTCCCTTATAATAGGGACGAACACGGACCTGGTCCGAAGACTCCTGACCCCTCTAGTGAAAGAAGAGGGGCGAGCAGCCACCAAGATCCATCCCATGCTGAAGACGGCCTACCAATGGCTGGTCCAAGAGCAGGAGACCCCTGGAGAGGGGATAGGGAAGGTGTGGAGACTTGGAAGAGAAGGGGTAGTGTTGCAGCCCGGCGAAGTAACCTGTCTCAGAGCCACTGTGAAGCTTACTTGGGAGCAGCCTGGTCCCTTTGTCGTGCTGGAGTCAGACCCAAGGGGTGAGTCCTCGGGTCTGGAAGTGATACCGGAAGTGATTCCGCTGAAGGTCCTGAAGAAGGCCCATTGTAGAGTTCCAGTGAGTGTTAGGAACACTACCAGAGACCCCATGGAAATCCCAGCCAGAATGCTGCTAGGCCAGGTGAGCCCTGCGGCCCCTGTTACCCTATCAGAAGTGAAGAGGACAGGTGAAGGAGGAGATGCTTGGGAGAAGTTGTCCATGGAAAACCCGAATCTGCCAGGAGCTTGGAAGGAGAGAGCCAAGGCCCAGTTGAATAGATGGGAGAAGATCTTCTCTAAGGATGAGTTCGATGTGGGGTGTGCAAGGAGTGCCACCCATCGGATCCGCCTCCAGGAAGACAAGCCCTTCCGAGAGAGGGTCAGGCGGGTCCCCCTAGCAGATCTGGAGGATCTAAGGGAAGAACTTGCAGAACTCAAGAGGACTGGTGTGATACGGGAGTCCAGAAGCCCCTATGCCTCTCCCATAGTGGTGGTCAGAAAGAAGAATGGGTCATTGAGGCTCTGTATCGACTACAGGACTCTAAACAGGAGAACCATACCCGACCAATACACCACTCCGAGGATAGAGGATGCCCTACAGAGCTTGTCTGGGGCTAAATGGTTCAGCGTTATGGATCTCAAGAGCGGGTACTATCAGATCCCTATGCACCCAGAAGACAGGGAGAAGACAGCTTTCATAACCCCAGTGGGGTTCTTTGAATTCAACCGGATGCCCCAAGGTCTGTCTGGAGCCCCAGCGACTTTCCAACGTCTCATGGAGAAGACTGTAGGAGACATGAACCTTATTGAAGTCCTTGTATACCTAGACAATGTCATTGTTTTTGGAAGAACCTTGGAAGAACATGAAAAGAGGCTGGAAAAAGTGTTGAGAAGACTCAGTGAGGAAGGACTCAAGCTTTCGCCTGAGAAGTGTCGGTTCTACCAGTCTTCTGTGAACTATCTGGGGCACATAGTGTCGGAAGAAGGGGTAGCCACAGACCCTGAGAAATTGGAGGCAGTTACCTCCTGGCCACGACCCACCACAGTAACAGAACTCAGATCCTTCTTGGGATTCTGCTCCTATTACAGGAGGTTTGTGGAAGTATTCGCCCGAATTGCCAGACCATTGAATGAACTACTCAAGACCGAGGGGGAAGAGGACAACTCAGGGCCCAGGAAGCCGGGAGAGTCAGTCAGAGATCAGTGGAATCAGAAGTGTGAAGAGGCCTTCCAGGCATTAAAGGAGAGCCTAACCACTGCCCCAGTCTTGGCCTATGCAGACCCAACCAAGCCCTATGAACTACATGTAGATGCTAGTCATGACGGTCTGGGAGGAGTACTTTATCAAGAACACGAAGGGCAACAACGGCCTGTTGCCTATGTGAGCAGGAGCTTGACCCCCCCTGAGAAGAACTACCCCACTCACAAGCTGGAATTCCTGGCCCTCAAATAGGCGGTAGTAGACAAGCTAAAAGACTACCTATATGGGGCGGAGTTCACTGTGAAGACCGACAACAACCCCCTTACCTACCTTTTCACCACGGCCAAGCTGGACGCCACTGGACACAGGTGGCTGGCCGCACTTTCTGGATTCAACTTCAGCCTAAAGTATAGGCCAGGGGCTGGGAATCGAGATGCAGACGCTCTGTCCAGGAGATCTCATTCTCTCACCAATGACGTAGAAGATTGGACCCTGGTGGCACCGGACGGGGTGCGGGCCCTTTGTCAAGGAGCTGAATTCCAAGCCCGAGGAGGCTCCAGAGCAGAGGAAATAGGAGTTACCATGGTAGGAGTCCCCAAACACTACTGTGGAGTAGCTCAACTGGGAGAGGACAACCTGCCAAGACTGTCCAAGAAGGAGTTGAGGTGTGACCAATTGGAAGACCCCATGGGGAGATTGGTCCTGGAGGCCCTGGAGAATCAGGATCCAAACAGACTCATGCGTCAACCTTCAAAAGAAGCTCGCCTGCTGAGGAAAGAGTGGGACAGGTTACAGGTACATCAGGGAGTGGTCTACCGAAGGGGCCCCTCTGATGACTCAGAAGATAAATGGCAACTGTTCCTCCCAGAGAAACATCGAGAGACTGTTCTAAATGCCCTGCATGACAATCATGGCCACCTAGGGGCTGAAAGGACCTTCCAACTTGTCAGGAGTCATTTCTATTGGCCCTGCATGAGGGCAGAGGTAGAAGAGTACTGCCACTCATGTGCACGATGCGTCCAGAGGAAGACTTTACCCCATCAAGCTGCCCCAATGGGCCATCTACAGAGTCAAGGCCCAATGGATCTGGTATGCATTGATTTTCTCTGCCTCGAACCCGACCTGAGTGGACTAGGAAATGTTCTGGTGATAACCGACCATTTCACCCGGTATGCCCAGGCTTTCCCCACCAAAGACCAGAAGGCCTCCACCGTAACCAAGGTACTTATGGAGAAGTACTTTGTCCATTATGGGCTGCCACAGCGACTGCATTCAGATCAAGGGAGGGATTTCGAGAGTAAACTGATCCGGAAGCTCCTGGATTCTTTGGGAATCAAGAAGACTCGAACTACACCTTACCATCCACAGGGAGATGCTCAGCCGGAAAGGTTTAACCGAACCTTGCTCAACATGTTGGGGACTCTGGAAAGCGAGAAAAAGCAAAATTGGAGCCAACACATAGCAGCTATAGTACATGCTTACAACTGCACCATCAGTGATGCTACAGGCTACTCCCCATATCGACTCATGTTTGGGAGAGAAGCGAGACTACCGGTGGACTTGGCCTTTGGCACCTCTCTGGACCATTCTTCAGCCACATCCCACAAAGGATATGTGGACAGGCTCAGACACAGCCTGAAAGTAGCCTATGAACAAGCTCAAGCGGCCTCAGACCAAAGGGGAGCTCGAAATAAAAGAAACTTCGACTTGAAGGTCCGGGTACAAGACCTACAGCCCGGGGATCGAGTACTGTTACGCAATCTGGGGGTCCCTGGAAAGCACAAACTTGCAGACAGATGGAGATCTGAACCCTATGTCATCTGCAGGAAGTTGCCGGGCCTACCTGTCTATACGTTGAAGCCAGAGGGAAAGGTAGGCCCACTGAAGACGTGGCATCGAAACCACCTTCTCCCACTTGCTGAGGCAGTTAGAATACCTCCCGTGGGAGACTCCCCTGAACCGGCCTCTATCCTGGATACTCCTAGGCCGAACACTCGGTCGCAGACCTCCCGAGCTGAAGATGGAGAGGCCTCTCAACTTAGTGGAAGTGAGGAGGGAGAACTTGATTGGCTGTGGCCTTCCCCAACTCCAGGAACTTCTACCATAGATCTTCCAACCACTGAAGACACCACAGATGGAACACTGAACCCAGAAGCCACAGAGTTCATCCCATCTAGTCCTTCAACAGATTACTGGGGAGATGCCCATGATAGTTGCTCAGAGAAAGAGGAGCCTGTGGCGCCAGAGCCAGAAATCCCAAGAGAGCAAAGGGCTCGAAGAGTCATCCGGCCTCCTAAGAAGCTGACCTACCCACAAATGGGGAACAGCTCAGAAGACTCTGTAGTTACTGCTAGGAGGAATGCTGAAAATCCAGATCCCTCCACTGTCCATTTGGTGGAGGGCAACCCCAGCTCACTCTCTGGCACAGTTAGGCAGGCCACCCATGATAATGTGACCTATGGACAAGGGAATTCTCCCCCTCAGTTTTGGTGGGAATCCCCTATGCCAACATCGTTTGCAGAATTGTCTAGAGTTGTACATAGTTTTTATTAAAAGTTTATCTTTGGGGACCAAAGAGTTCAAGTGGGGGGAGTGTGTAGCGGGGTGTTCCCCTTTAATGCAGAGAGACAAGAAGTTCTAGGTGAGAGGTGAGTCAGGAGGAAGTAGAGAAAATACATTGCTGGAGTGGGAGAGAGAGAGAGAGAGACTACATCACCCATAACCCCATTCTTCATATGTTCCACCGCAGAGACTCATGGGAGGGGTTATAAAAGGAGGAGGCGAGGCCGGGCTCGGCCTCTTTGGGACACGAGATTTCACAGCCTGATCCTCCTGTGCGGAGGTGTCGGAGTGCAAGGCCTGAAGCCTGAGGCCTTGCTCAGCACCAAAGAGCCTTCCACCCCCTCTGCGAGCCTGGTGGCATCTGACTTCGCTCAGCTACAGCCTTGTTGGATCGGGGACCCGATCGCTTGGGGAGACTGAGCGTGTGTGTGGACACAGTCGGTGGAAGTTTCCCGGACTGAGACCGTAGTCCGGGCGGGTGAGAGGGCTGATGCCCAACTAAGATACTGTCACTTCATATAGGCCTATAGACTGCCGTGGCCTACGAGTTATTTTGGTACTATTATTGAAGAGCCTTGGCAGAACTGAGGCTGCTGTTTATTTAGCCAAGTTCCTATCCCTATTGGATTACAAAGTTTATACTCTGTTTAAAGTGCACCACCATTACAGACCTGCCGGTGAAGAACAAGAAGGACTAAGTTAAATATTAGAACTAGGCCTGGTGGGGTTTCTAGTGTGTTTAATTACTGCGCCACAGGGCACTTAGTTGACGGTCGCCCGTGTGGCGCACCTGTTGTGTGTGTTAACTTCATAGTGTGCTAGAGTGGCAGGACGCTGCCCTTTTTAGTGATTATTCGGAACTGTGATTTATGTTACCCCTTATTCTTATAAAGAGATTAAGTAAAACCTATACCTATTACAATTCATTACTGTGTTAATGCTCAGTTATTTATACTGCATAAGATAATTACATGATTGTTAGTACTAGCTGTGCCAGTAGGGGGTAGAGCCTATTGCCGGGGGTTGGCAGAGCTGTACTCAGGGCCCAAATCTAATTCTGCGGCCTTCTTAGTAGAAGGTATCGCTACATATATATATCTTTATCCCTGCCCTTCGGACTATTAGGAACGTTATGTTGAGGTATCTTAGCATTACGCCTTTTTACTTGTAAAATATAAATAATGTTAGAAGGTGAATTATTATGGCATGGATGGATGAGGGAATAGATAATATGAATTATACATTTGTTGTGGATAAGTGAACGGATAGTAGAATGAATATTTAGATGGATAAATTACATGTATACAAAAATTATGTGAACATTTATAAACAAACCAAATGAAAAGAGGAGGAAGGGGCTAACACATGAATGAAAGGTTAACAGAAAAGGGAAAAAAATAAAATAAAACAGCAGTATATTCCCTCCAATACCTCACATCCAATCACTGTCCAAATCTTGCCGCCTCAACCTCCTCAACATCTCCAAAATACACCCCTTCCTAACCAATGCTTTCTAATGGTTATCTCTTGTCTCGACTACTGCAACTCCCTCCTCACTGGATTACCTTTACATAGGCTATCACTCCTTTAGTCCATAATGAATGCTGCTGCCAGACTCATCCACCTTACCAACCGCTTCATGTCTGCTACTCCTCTGTGCCAATCCCTCCACTGGCTTCCACTCACCCAACTAATAAAATTCAAAGTACTAACAACAACTTACAATAGAGTGACCAGACATCCCGGTTTCCGGGGACAGTCCCTAGGCTGAGGACACTGTCCCCTGAGCCAGTCTGTCTGCAGTTTTGTCCCCGTATTGTAGGGGCAGTGCTAGGTGCAAGGCCGATCCTGGGCAGGTGCTGAGGCAGAGGGGAGGGGGGGGCGCCAAATCCAGTGGCATATCAAAGGGGGGCGGTCCGCCCTGGTGCCACACATTGGCGTCGCCCGCTGTGACAGCTTTAATTTGAATCACCGGGGTGCCTGCCGTCACACAAGTCCCGCCTCCTGGTTTGGCTCATTTAATAGACAGCACACTTGTCCAATGCTGGGACATGTGCTGTCTATCATAGGTAGGAGCCGACCCAGGAGGCGGGACTTGTGTGACGGCGGACGCTTGGTGATTCAAATTAAAACTGTCACAACGGGCGACACCGGCCTGTGTGATGATCCGGCCAGCTCTCCTCTTCTTCTCCTCTCTCTGATCCCCTGCACTGATGAGTGTGCATTGGATGGGCACTGGTCAGGCTGCATAGATGGGCACTGGTCAGGCTGCATCGATGGGCACTGGTTAGGCTGCATTGCTGGGCACTGGTCAGGCTGCATAGATGGGCACTGGTCAGGCTGCATTGCTTGGCACTGGTCAGGCTGCATTGCTTGGCACTGGTCAGGCTGTATTGCTTGGCACTGGTCAGGCTGCATAGATGGGCACTGGTGTGGCTGTGTAGATGGGCAATGGTGTGGCTGCGTAGATGGACACTGGTGTGGCTGCGTAGATGGGCACCGGTGAGGCTGCGTAGATGGGCACCGGTGAGGCAGCCTAGATGGGCACTGGTGAGGCTGCGTAGATGGGCACAGGTGAGGCTGCGTAGATGGGCACAGCTGAGCCCTGCATTCTTTATGTAGTGCACTGCTGAGCCCTGCATTCTTTATGTAGTGCACTCCTGAGCCCTACATTCTTTATGTAGCACGTTCCTGAGCGCTTCTTAGCCCTGCATTCTTTATGTAGCATGCTCCTGAGCGCTACTTAGCCCTGCATTCTTTATGTAGCGCGCTCCTTAGAAGTATCTTTTTCTTATCTCATGGACTAAATGTAAGAAATAACGTATATAGCATACAATCATTCCATAAACACATACACTGCATATATAATTTGAGGAAAATATGCTTATAAAATAGTTTACCATTTGCCAATAAAAAAAAACTGGTCAGGCTGCATAGATGTTCACTGGTGAGGCTGCATAAATGGGCACTGGTCAGGCTGCATAAATGGACACTGGTGAGCCCTGCATTCTTTATGTAGCGCACACCTGAGCCCTGCATTCTTTATGAAGTGCACTCCTGAGCCCTGCATTCTTTATGTAGTGCACTCCAGAGCCCTGTATTCTTTATGTAGCATGCTCCTGAGCGCTACTTAGCCCTGCATTCTTTATGTAGCACGCTCCTGAGCGCTACTTAGCCCTGCATTCTTTATGTAACGCACTCCTGAACTCTGCACTCTGTAAGTAGCTAAACACACAGATCCCCATTCTGATAGGGGAGGAGAGAGAGATCTGCTGTTCCTAGTGATCAGGAACAGCGATCTCTCTCCTTCTCCAGTCAGTACACTGCCCCCCACAGTTGGAAACACCTCCCTAGGGAACACTTAACCCCTTGATCGCCTCCTAATGTTAACCCCTTTTCTGCCAGTGACATTTACACAGTAATCAGTGGCTATTTTTTTTTAGCTCTGATCGCTGTATAAATGTCACTGGTCCCACAAAAGTGTCTGATCTGTCCGCTGCAATGTCGCAGTCCCACTAAAAATCGCAGATCACTGCCATTACTAGTAAAAAATAAATAATTAAAATGCCATAAATATATCCCCTATTTTGTAGACACTATAACTTTTGGACAAACCAATCAATATACGCTTATTGTGATTTTTTTAACCAAAAATATGTAGAAGAAAAATATTGGCCTAAACCGATGAAGAAATTTGTTTTTTTTGGGGGGGATATTTAATATAGCAAAAAGTTAAATATATATATATATATATATATATATATATATTTTTTTTTTTTAATTGTCGCTATTTTTTAGTTTATAGTGCAAAAAATAAAAACCACAGAGGTGATTAAATACCAACAAAAGAAAGCTCTATTTGTGGGAAAAAAAAGGATGTAGATTTTGTTTGGGTACAGCGTCGCACGACCGTGCAATTGTCAGTTAAAACTACGCAGTGCCATATTGCAAAAAATGGCCTGGTCAATAAGGGGGCAAATCCTTCGGGTCCATAAAGAGGAGTTCCGCCTAAAAAAACAAATATTAAAAGTCTTCAGCTACAAATACTGCAGCTGCTGACTTTTAATGATCGGACACTCACCTGTCCCAGGGTCCAGCAATGCGGGGGAATGAAGCCCCGCTCGTCTCCCCCTCCTCTCCGTGGCGCCGGCATTGTCACTGTGGGCGCCCGGCTATGGCTTTACAGCCGAGCACGCACTGCGCATGCGCGAGCCGCGCTGCGCACCGTGACTGGTGGAGCAATCACCTGGGACCTGTGACGTGTCCCAGATGATTGCGGAGAGGGAGGGGGAGAGGTAAGCTTACTTCCGCCGCGGCCCGGGAGGAAGTGGAAGCTGGAACCCTCTAAAAAGGGGGTTTCCGCTCCCCCCCCAAAAAAATAACATGTCAAATGTGGCATGTCAGGGGTTCACCTTTCTTTAAAGTGGAAGTTCCATTTTTGGGTGGAACTCCACTTTAAGTGGTTAAAGGAGTTGTAAAGTCTTGAGGGAAAATCCTTTGTGCTGAAGCAGCCCCCCAGAGCCCCCCTTTTACTTACCCGAAACTGATTGTTCCAGCAATGAGGACAAGCCCAAAAGCCGCTGTCTCGGGTTCTCATTGGATAGACTGATAGCAGCAGGAGCCATTGGCTCCCGCTGCTGTCAATAAAATACAGTAACACAGGAGCCGGGGCGGGGGAGAGTCCTTCTGTCTGTGTCAATGGACTCAGCAACAGGACTCGGGAGCGCGCCCGCACGAGTGCCCCAATGGAAAGCGGCTCTCCGTAGGGGCAGTCAATGAAGAGGAGGGGCCAGGAGCGCCGTCCGGGGGACCCCAGAAAAGGAGGATCGGGGGGCCGCTCTGTGCAAAACCCATGCACAGAGCAGGTTAGTATGACATGTTTGTTATTTAAAAAAAAACAAAAAAACTAACCTTTACAATCACTTTAACTTACAAAGCCATCCACAAATCTGTCCCCAGCTACATCACTAACCTAGTCTTAAAGTACCAACCTAATTGTATTCCCAAGACCGCCTGATCTCTAGCTCCCTCATCACCTCCTCCCATGCTCACCTCCAGGACTTTTCCTGAGCCTCTCCCATCCTATGGAATTCCCTACCCTGATCTGTACAACTATCTCCTACTCTGTTTACTTTTAGACAATCCCTGAAAACCCTTCTCTTCAGAGAAGCCTATCCTGCCCTCACCTAACAAATGCACTTTTATTTTCTCCATCCACTCATCCACCACAGTTATTTACCATTTGTATCACTTAACCCTCGCTTAGATTTTAAGCTTGAATGAGCAGGGCCCTCTGATTCCTCCTTTATTAAAGTGTATTGTGACCGTTATGTCTGCCCTTACGTTGTAAAGCACTGCGCAAAACTGTTGGCGCTATACAAATCCTGTATAATGATAATATATTCACAATATAGTGTGAAGCTCAAAGGTTTCATTATTTCCATGGGGCGATAGTTTCCAAAAATCCAAGAGCTTTTGAAAGTGCCGTGCGAGGGGAAGGCTGCTTGGTATAGCTTCCAGAACCCATTCCTTTAGACCTGTGGTGAAGGATTTATGGGATTACAAAAAATGACTTGTGAGGCTATGATCATCCTTTCCGTTTTCAATAAAGCATCTGTGCTCACCAAACCAGCTACGGAGTGCCCTAATCGATTGCCTCACATAGAGCAAGCTACAAGGGCATTGGAACAGAGTGTCCTAATTGTTTTCCCCACATAGAGCAAGCTACAAGGGCATTGGAACAGAGTGTCCTAATTGTTTGCCCCACATAGAGCAAGCTACAAGGGCATTGGAACAGAGTGCTCTAATTGTTTGCCCCACATAGAGCAAGCTACAAGGGCATTGGAACAGAGTGCTCTAATTGTTTGCCCCACATAGAGCAAGCTACAAGGGCATTGGAACAGAGTGCCCTAATTGTTTGCCCCACATAGAGCAAGCTACAAGGGCATTGGAACAGAGTGCCCTAATTGTTTGCCCCACATAGAGCAAGCTACAAGGGCATTGGAACAGAGTGCCCTAATTGTTTTCCCCACATAGAGCAAGCTACAAGGGCATTGGAACAGAGTGCCCTAATTGTTTGCCCCACATAGAGCAAGCTACAAGGGCATTGGAACAGAGTGCCCTAATTGTTTGCCCCACATAGAGCAAGCTACAAGGGCATTGGAACAGAGTGCCCTTATTGTTTGCCCCACATAGAGCAAGCTACAAGGGCATTGGAACAGAGTGCTCTAATTGTTTTCCCCACATAGAGCAAGCTACAAGGGCATTGGAACAGAGTGCCCTAATTGTTTGCCCCACATAGAGCAAGCTACAAGGGCATTGGAACAGAGTGCCCTAATTGTTTTCCCCACATAGAGCAAGCTACAAGGGCATTGGAACAGAGTGCCCTAATTGTTTGCCCCACATAGAGCAAGCTACAAGGGCATTGGAACAGAGTGCCCTAATTGTTTGCCCCACATAGAGCAAGCTACAAGGGCATTGGAACAGAGTGCCCTAATTGTTTTCCCCACATAGAGCAAGCTACAAGGGCATTGGAACAGAGTGCCCTAATTGTTTGCCCCACATAGAGCAAGCTACAAGGGCATTGGAACAGAGTGCCCTAATTGTTTGCCTCACATAGAGCAAGCTACAAGGGCATTGGAACAGAGTGCTCTAATTGTTTGCCTCACATAGAGCAAGCTACAAGGGCATTGGAACAGAGTGCCCTAATTGTTTGCCTCACATAGAGCAAGCTACAAGGGCATTGGAACAGAGTGCCCTAATTGTTTGCCCCACATAGAGCAAGCTACAAGGGCATTGGAACAGAGTGCCCTAATTGTTTGCCCCACATAGAGCAAGCTACAAGGGCATTGGAACAGAGTGCCCTAATTGTTTGCCCCACATAGAGCAAGCTACAAGGGCATTGGAACAGAGTGCCCTAATTGTTTGCCTCACATAGAGCAAGCTACAAGGGCATTGGAACAGAGTGCTCTAATTGTTTGCCTCACATAGAGCAAGCTACAAGGGCATTGGAACAGAGTGCCCTAATTGTTTGCCTCACATAGAGCAAGCTACAAGGGCATTGGAACAGAGTGCCCTAATTGTTTGCCCCACATAGAGCAAGCTACAAGGGCATTGGAACAGAGTGCCCTAATTGTTTGCCCCACATAGAGCAAGCTACAAGGGCATTGGAACAGAGTGCCCTAATTGTTTGCCTCACATAGAGCAAGCTACAAGGGCATTGGAACAGAGTGCTCTAATTGTTTGCCTCACATAGAGCAAGCTACAAGGGCATTGGAACAGAGTGCCCTAATTGTTTGCCTCACATAGAGCAAGCTACAAGGGCATTGGAGACTGTAAACAACAAACTCCCTAGAGCAGTTGTAAAAGGCCTTTATCTGCTAGGTGGTGCAATTATGAGAAAAGGTTTTTTGCCCTTTGATACGGCACATCCCAACTATGGAAATAAACATGCCACAGCTACTATAGGGGAGATGCTTGAGGTCCTAAAGGAGTTGTAAAGGCAGAAGATATTTTTTATCTTAGACCCCTTTCACATTGGGGCGGTTTGCAGGCGCTAAAAATAGCACCTGAAAACCGACCCAAAACAGCAGCTGCTTTTTCTCCAGTGTGAAAGCCAGAGGGCTTTCACACTTGAGTGGTGCGCTAGCAGGACCGCTCCAAAAGTCCTGCTAGCCGCATCTTTGGAGCGGTGAGAGGAGCGGTGTGTAAACCGCTCCTCCACCGCTCATTCCCATTGAAAGCAATGGGAAACCGTGGCTATACCGCTGGCAATGCGCCTCTGCAGAGGCGCATTGCCGGCGTTATTAACCCTTTTTCGGCCGCTAGCGGGGGGGTAAACTGCCCCGCTAGCGGCCAAATACCGCCGCTCCAGTGTGAATAGGGCCTTAATGCATTAAGATAAAAAAAACTTTCTGTGTGTAGCAGCCTCCCCAGCACCCCCCCAATTACCTACCTGAGCCCCATCTCTCTCCAGCGATGTCCACGAGTGTCTTAGTCATCCGGGTCTCTCCTCCTGATTGGCTGAGACACAGCAGCGTCGCCATTGGCTTCCGCGGCTGTCAATTAAAGTCAGTTAGCCAATCAGGGGAAAGAGGGAGCGGGGCCAGGCTCTGTGTCTTTGCTTTCAAGTGCAAAGGAGGGATTTGGGGTCTTATTGACCCCAGATCCCTCCATAAAGAGTACCTGTCACTGCCTATTGTTGTCACATAGATGTTTACATTCCTTGTGACATCAATAAAAGCGATAAAAAAAAAGTAAAGCAACAGTTTAAAAATAAATAAATTAAGATTTTTTTAAGTGCCCCGTCCCCCTATGCTAGCACGCACACGCATGTGTCGGTCCCACACACAAACAAAGATCGTCCCACATGTAAGGTATCGTCTCGAATGTCGGACAGTAATTCTATCACTAGACCTCCTCTGTAGATATAAAGTGGTAACCTGTAAAGACTTTTAAAGCGTTGCTTATGGATAGTTAAATGTACGTTGTTTGTAGCAATTGCGCGGGCATTAGAGTTGCCACCTCATCCCTTTAAACCCGAACACATATGAATTACACAGGTTCTGAGGCTAATTAAAGGCAGATAAGGCACCAAGTGAGTTTAATTACCACCTTAATCAGCCACATAACCTGTGTAATTAATATGTGTTCGGGTTTAAAGGGATGAGGTGGCAACCCTAGCGGGCATGCGCAATTTTAAAGCGTGACATGTTTGGTATCTATTTACTCAGCGTAACATCATCTTTTATATTTTACAAAACATTAGGTTATGTTTTGTTTTTTTTGCATTAAAAGTAAAAAACGTGTATTTTTCACAAAAAATGCATTTAAAAAAAACCCTGTGCAAATACATGTGACATAAAAAATTTGCAAAACCCACCATTTTATTCTCTAGGGTCTCTGGTTTAAAAAAAAAATATATATATATATATATAATGTTTGGGGGTTCTATGTAATTTTCTAGCAACAAAAAAAACACTGAGTTTCACATGGAAACAAAAAGTCTTAGAAAATGCCTGGTCTTCAAGTGGTTAATATCACTTTAATTGTTACCGTCTCTTCCTCTCCTACCCCTGCTACAAGGATCATGTGATCCATCATGTGACACATTGTTAGATCGACGCATGCGCAGTAGTACAGTGTAAACGCACTGCTACACTGGTAATTCTTTCCTTATTGGAACATAAGCGGGCAGGAAATGTGACTATTGCAGAAGTTCCGTCAGATATGGCGACCCGTCAGAAATGGTAACGGAAGTGACGTTTCTTTGTCGCCATCTTGCTACACCCGGCACTCCACCCTAGTAAGGATACAGTGAGAAGGGGCAAGCGGACATCTTGTTACACCCACCAGAGTCTGGCATTTCACACTTATTTTTAACAATAAACGCAGCTTATAAGGTGAAATACAGGATTTAGAAATTCGACGGACTGTTTAGATGTTGAATTTTAACCACTTGAGACCCGCGCTATAGCCGAAAGACGGCTGCAGCGCGGCTCTCAAGTGCCGAGAGGACGTCCCCAGGACGTCCTTCTCTGTTTACATCCCGCTGCGCGCCGCCGAGGGCGCGCGGCGGGGAACAGCTGTGCGGCGCGCATCACGTGATGCCGAGGAGCGTGCCTGGCGGCCGCGATGTCCGCCAGGTACATTCGATCGGCAGTTACAGAAGCAGGATGTGGATCTCTGTGTGTAAACACAGAGATCCATGTCCTGTCAGGGAGAGAGGAGACCGATGCTGTGTCCCTTGTTCATAGGGACACAGATCGGTCTCCTCCCCCAATTAGTCCCCTCCCCCCACAGTAAGAATCACAAATAGGGAACATAGTTAACCCCTTCCCCGCCCCCTAGTGTTAACCCCTTCCCTGCCAGTCACATTTATACAGTAATCAGTGCATTTTTATAGCACTGTTCGCTGTATAAATGTGAATGGTCCCAAAATGGTGTCAAAAGTGTCCGATGTGTCCGCCATAATGTCACAGTCACGATAAAAATCGCTGATCGCCGCCATTACTAGTAAAAAAAAAAAATTAATAAAAATGCTATAAAACTATCCCCTATTTTGTAGACGCTATAACTTTTGCGCAAACCAATCAATAAACGCTTATTGCGATTTTTTTTTTGACCAAAAATATGTAGAAGAGTACGTATCGGACTAAACTGAGAAAAAAAAACTTTTTTAAAAAAAAATTGGGATATTTATTATAGCAAAAAGTAATAAATATTGTTTTTTTTTCAAAATCGTCGCTCTTTTTTTGTTTATAGCGCAAAAAATAAAAACCGCAGAGGTGATCAAATACCACCAAAAGAAAGCTCTATTTGTGGGAAAAAAAGGACGTCAATTTTGTTTGGGAGCCACGTCGCACGACCGCGCAATTGTCATTCAAAGCGACGCAGTGCCGGAAGCTGAAATTTCGCCTGGGCAGGAAGGGGGTTATGTGCCCAGTAAGCAAGTGGTTAAAAGCAGCGATGCTTTTATAATTCAACATGTAAACAGTCCGATGGATTTACAAATGCTTTATTTCACCATATATGCTCCGTTTCCTGTTAAAAATAACTGAAATGTAAAACTCCAGTGGGTGTAACAAGATGTCCGCTTGCCTCCTTCTCTGTGTATCGTTACTGTGGAGGAGTGTGGCAAGATGGCGATGACTAAACGTCACTTGCGTTAGTGCGTGCTCCGCCCATTTCCGGTTCCTCTGCATCACTTCCGCCTCCTTCCAGTGGATGGGAATTCGCCGCTGCCGAGATACAGAGCTTCCGGTTTCTGCTCCAGCTGTACACGGCGGTTGGGAAAAGCGTGTCTGCCCCGGCAAGCGGCGGGAATTGTGTGCCGTACTCCGCACAGGAGAGCCGGAGAGCGAGCGGGGGGCCTGGTGAGCCGTGTGTGACCTCCGTACATCATGGCTTATCAGCTGTACAGGAACACCACACTGGGCAACAGTCTGCAGGAGAGCCTGGACGAGCTGATACAGGTCAGAGGAGGTACCCCCCTCCCCCCACTTCCTGTGTACACATACACTGACACCTCAGATCTGCCGGTGGGGAGGGAGGGGGGCGTTAAAGTGGTAGGAAACTGTGAAAAGAAGGCAATTGTCCCTGCAAGGCAATGTTATGTGCTGATGTGCATCGCATGCTATAACATTATGAGAGACTTGCCTTAGACTAAGCCCTCCAGCACCGTGCTGTCACCACTGACCGGGCTTCTGTCTTCCATCCGGGTTCCTGCCAGCTGAATGGCGGAGCCACAATGGTGTCACTCCCGCGCATGTATGTGGGAGTCACGGCACAGAGCACTGAAGGGATAGTATGAGTATGTGGTTCCTTCAGATCGGTGATCTCACTGGTATAGCTACTAAACGTGCATTCACTTTACCGAGCTTTATGCTTGCCTGTATGTAAAAGTACCAGAAACAAGTGTACTAATGATATAAGGCCTCATGCAAACGGGGAGCTCACCAGGGTGGATCTGATTTAAATCACTAGTAAAAAGGCTTGATTTAAATCAACTTGATAACCCTAAATAGCAACTTTTGCTATTTGGAACCCTCCCCCCCTCCGGTGTCACAATTGACACCTTTCAGGGGGGAGGGGGGTGAAGATACCTGTCTAAGACAGGTATTTTCACCCACATCCGGGAGTCCTGTCTCCGGGAATCTGCGGGAGTTACGTCACTTCCCGCAGACTTCCCTTGGTGTTCTGGGAGACACTCGGCTCCCAGAACACAGGAGCACCAATCAGAACGGCGCAGCGCGACTCGCGCATGCGCCGTAGGGAACCGGGCATGAAGCCGCAGGGCTTCACTTCCTGGTTCCCTCAGCGAGGATGGCGGAGGGAGCAGCAGAGCGATGAGCGGTCGCTCGTCCTCTGCTGCGGACGTCGCTGGACTCCAGGACAGGTAAGTGTCCAAATATTAAAAGCCAGCAGCTGCTGTAGCTGTAGCTGCTGGCTTTAAATTTTTTTTTTCCGGTGGAGCAACCCCTTTTAAAGAGCAATGATCATCTTTGTCCTGTAGTGGCAGCTCCTCCTCCTGACCTGTTGTTGACTCACCGACAGTCCCATTCACTTTAATGGGACGGCTGGTGAGGGGTCAGTGACACGATGCCCGCTAACAGGCGCTGCCATGATGGATCTGAAATGACAGGTGCTTTTTTAAATGTAAGGACTTATTCTTGCTGGTAGTTAGAATCTTTTTAACCACATAAGGACTGCCGCACGACGATGTACGTCGACAGCATGGCACGGACAGCCACAAGGGCGTACAGGTACGTCCCCCGTTAATAACCCGTCCGTGGATCACGCACGCCGCTGGCAGCGCACTCGCGACCCGGTCCGAAGCTCCATGACCGCACCCGCGAACCCGATCGCCGCTGGTGTCCCGCAATCGGGTCACGGCTAAAGAATGGGGAGAGGTAAGTGGAAACAAACCTTTCCCTGTTCTTCCTAGTGCCATGTCACTGATCGTCTGTTCCCTGTCATAGGGAACGACGACCAGTGATGTCACACGCCAAGCCACACCCCCTACAGTAAGAATCACACTTAACCCCTACAGCTCCACCTAGTGGTAAACCCTTCACTGCCAGTGTCATTTTCACAGTAATCAGTGCATATTTATAGCACTGATCGCTGTAAAAATGACAATGGTCCCAAAAATGTGTCCGCCATAATGTCGCAGTCACGATAAAAATCGCTTATCGCCGCCATTGCTAGTAAAAAAAAAAAAAATTAATAAAAATTCCCCCCTATTTTGTAGACGCTATAACATTTGCGCAAACCAATCAATAAACACTTATTGTGTTTTTTTTTGTTTTTTTTTTATGTAGAAGAATACGTATCGGCCTAAACTGAGGAAAATACTTTTTCTCTTATCGTCCATGGACCGACGCAGCTCTCATACTGATTACATGTGGGTATATGTCCCTGCTCGCAGGAGAAGACCTAGGCAGAATGTTAGAGGTTAAAACATTCTAGAACAAGCCAGAGCTGAACAGCCCCGCCCAGGGGGCGGTCCCTCTGCACATTACCCTCCCACCTGCAGCTAGCAGCCTCAGTTTTTTTTCTGCCTAGCAGAAGAAGACGTGGCTCTCAGGAGCCAGTCTCCTGGAAGATTTTACTTTTGATTTTTATTCCTTTGGGAATTTTATTTTATTTTTGAGACCTTCAATCAACTGTCGGCTGGGCAACAGGTTGGGTACACTGGTATCCTCGTAGTCTTCCCTGTCTGACCATCGAGCGTGCTGATCCTCGCCTTGTGTGCGTGAGACTCAGTTCACGACATACCCCATGACTCCAGGGGTGGCCGGGTTGCTTTCATGCTCCCGCGGTCCTCTCAAGATTGAGCAGTACTTGACTGACTGTATCTCTCGCGGTGGACCGGGCCGACAGCTACACAGTACGACTCTGTGATAGGTCTGTCTGAAACAAGCCAGTGGGTCCCTGAAAGGGACGGGTAAGTAGTCTCTCCTAATGCAGGTGAGTACATGCTGGCTGTGTTTCTGTGTGTGGGGGTTTCTCCCTGTCTCCCCTCTGTTATGCTGCTCTCTGCACCCTGTACTGGTGCTGTGGGGTGCTTGGGGGTCACTCTGGCCTGGCTGGGCGCTCATGTCTGCAGTTTTTTCTGGTGTGTGAGGTGATTATTGCGTGCGCCATTGGCGCGCATTAGAGCTTTGATTTTGCGCTCGGCGGCCATCTTGGCGTTCAGTGGCGCAGTTATAGCTGCGGCCATTTTCTTGTGGCCGCCGCGCATTTATT
Source organism: Rana muscosa (assembly GCA_029206835.1). Lineage (NCBI taxonomy): Eukaryota > Metazoa > Chordata > Amphibia > Anura > Ranidae > Rana > Rana muscosa. The sequence continues at coordinate 557,152,081 of CM055118.1, read as the reverse complement.
TCTGTCGGCGGCGTGAATCCCCTCACAATCTCCTCAGACTGAGCTGTCCTTAAGGGTTGGTGGGTCCTCCCGGGTATCCCCTCCTCAGCCTCAGCGTAGCCAGTGGGTGGACTGTATATTCACTGTATAGTGTATAACAGGGATATGCAATTAGCGGACCTCTCAGCTGTTGCCAAACTACAAGTCCCATCATGCCTCTGCCTCTGGTTTTCATGCTTGATGCTGTCGGAGTCTCGCTATGCCTCATGGGACTTGTAGTTTGGCAACAGCTGGAGGTCCGCTAATTGCATATCCCTGGTGTATAAGGTCTCAGAGGGTGGCGTTATGGAGTCTGATACACCTGCTCTCCACACTTGCCTGGGGCAACTGGCAGTGCTGCACAGTTAAACATGTTCATATGTTTCCTGCACCTGCGGTCCTTATGGACCAGTTGTCAGCAGTCCTGGAATCATTCCTGTCAGAATGGAAGCGGTGTGCGAGCAAAAGGAGCTATAAGCCCCCTCCCCTCACAAAAATCTTTAGTGAAGGAGTGCTCTGAGTCAGATATGGGCCTAGCTACTATGCTCAGGACCCTACCTCTGAATATTTAATGTTTATGAACAGGACATTCCCTTGTGAGGAAGACTCCAGTTCTGTGTCAGTGAATGACAGGGTGCTTGTAAGTGATCTCATTGATGATGTGAGAAACACTCTCAGGCTGGAATTGCTGTGACAAGCTTTTCTTTTACACAGTTTCCTCACTGTTTTCCTCACACGCTGCCTCAAGAGCAGCATGGATGAGGGAGGACTTTATTCATTTATGTCTGTAGTCCCTGTGAGCCTTATGTGTGATACCTGAGGTAACATTTCCCACCATTTCCTGGGGAATGATTTGTGCTCTGACAGACACACGGTCTGAGGATCAGAGGTTACCTGTTACCTGCATGCTGCTTCAGCAGCACAGTCAAGCAGGTTGGAATGATACAGAGAAGATTATGCGCCTCTGCGCCATAATTTAAACTCATCCTAATACCTCTACACTGCATACATTCACAGTGTATGTATGTGTTATTGGTCTCTGTGTCTGCGTGGCTGTCCCCACGTTCCAATGCTGTGTTTCAGTGCCATACATGATATAAACGTACAAAATATGTTTATGCACGACTCCAGATACATTCACAGTATATGTATTTATTATACTCTATGGGTTGGCGGGGGCTCCGGTGTCCTCCCGCACTCTCATGGTATGTGCGCTTCGGCTCTTTGCACAGTATAGACATGTTCAATATGTTTATTGCACATATTATTAGGGATGTCCCGATACCGATACTGGTATCGGTACCGATACCAGGCATTTCCCGAGTACTTGTACTCGGGGAAAATGCTCCGATGCTTCAGCCGATACTTGGGCAGTCAGTGATGATCGGTGCGGCGGGGGGAGTTACAAGCACTGATCACCGCTGTATAGATTTCAATACAGCCCGACATCTATACAGCGGTGATCGGTGCTTGTAACTCCCCCAAAGTCGCACCGATCACCGCTGACTGTCCCTGTATCCTACTCCAGTTCCCCCATCCGTGCGCTCCGTGTCCCCCCCCCTCCATGCTGCTGATGTCTTCCATTATTCCGCTCTCCCCCGTGCGCTCCGTGTCCCCCCCTCCATGCTGCTGATGTCCTTCATCTTTCTGCTCCCCCCCCCCCTCCTCGCTGCTGATGTCCTTCATCTTTCTGCTCTGTCCCCCCCTCCTCGCTGCTGCTGTCCTCAGCTCCGTGTCACCCTCCATATCCTCCTCCGCTTCCCTCTGTCAGGATGGAGAGCGGAGGTAGGAGCCGCTAAACCCGGCTCCTACCTTTTCCGAATGTACAGAGTCAGTGACTGACTCTGTCCATTCATATAACTGAAACATCGTAACCTGTGTGTTTACGATGCTTCAGTTTATGAATGGAGAGGAGCCGTTGTTTCCTCTCCATTCATTTTCAGTGCAGCTGAGAAAGGGACTGGGGAATCTGTTTCCCTAGTCCCTTTCTCTGTCTCAAAGGGGAGATGTCAGAGGTCTGTTAAGACCCCTGATATCTCACCAAAGCCCCCCAACAGGGCTAGAAATAAAAAAAAAAAATTGCAATAAATAATAAAAAATAAATTGTAAAAAATAAAAAAATATACACTGAGATCATCCCCCCCCCACCCACCCCAACAAAGCATTGTAAAAAAACATGGAAAAAAATACTGACACATAAAAAAAAGTATCGGTATTCGGTATCGGCGAGTACTTGGAAAAAAAGTATCGGTACTTGTCCTCGGTCTTAAAGTGGTATCAGGACAACCGTTATACATGTTTACAGTATGGGTATACTGTTTGTGTGGGGTTCCTCCGGGTACTCCGGTTTCGCTCCAATGGAAATGCACAGCATAAACATGTGCAATATGTTGATTCACATGCTATCATTCCTACACTGTATCTGTGTGCTGTCTGCGTGGAGTTCTTCTGAGTGTTCCGGTTTCCTCCCACGCGCTGACGGTATGTGCGCCTTTGGCCTTCTGCACAGTTAAACATGTTCAATGTTTATCACGCATGCTATAATACCTACACGGTATGTGTAGGCAGTCTGTGTGGTTTTCCTCCGGGTACTCCGGTTCCCTCCCACACTCCATTGGTATGGGCGCTATGCACAGTCTAAATTTGTGCGATTGGATATCCACATACTAACATACCTACCCGGTATGTCTTTGCAGTCTGCGTGGGTTTCCGCCCACGCTACATGACATGCATGCCTTTGGTGCAATACACGATATAAACATGCACATTATGTCTATACACAACACTAAATACATTCACAGTAGTTGTAGGTATTGCATTCTGAGTATGCGTGGGGTACTTCGGTTCCTCCCACGCGCCAACGGTGTGCGTGCCTTCGGTGCTATGCACACATGAGCTTGTGCAAAAGGTTTAGCACACACACACACACTATAATACCTACACGGTATGCCTATGCAGTCTGCGTGGGTTTCTGCCCATGCTACATGACATGCATGCCTTTGGTGCAATACACGGTGTAAACATACACATTATGTCTATACTCTACACTAAATACATTTACAGTAGCTGTAGGTATTGCATTTTCTGAGTATGCGTGGGGTACTTCGGTTCCTCCCACGCGCCAACAGTGTGCGCGCCTTCGGTGCTATGCACACATGGGCTTGTGCAAAATGTTTAGCACACATACTAGAATACCATACACGGTATGCGTATGCAGTCTGCATGGGTTTCATCCGGGTGCTCAGGTTTCTCCCCTGCGTTCCAATGGTGTGCGCATTCTCAGCACTATGCACAGTATAAACATGTGCAATTTGTTTATTCGCAGGCTAACATACCTACACGGTTGTATACGCAATCTGCGTGGCTGGTTTACGTCTTGAGTCCTGCGTTCTGTTCTACCCTGTGCCATGTCGGTGTGGGACTGTGCTAGGTTGCTGTTGTCCTCTTCCTCTGAACACAAGTGGGGGACGCGTGGCAATCAGCCGTTGCTAGAGCAGCTTCGGACAATAAGCAGTGATAATACGCAGTCTTATACCAGGCCCCGATGATGTGCGCGCCTTCGTCGCTGGCACAGTATATACGCGTTTAATAGGTTTATCCACAAATACTAAACTACATACGCCGTATGTGGTGGTATTATGCTCTTTGTGGCTGGGTGGGTTTCCTCCCACACTCTCCATTTGTGCGTTTGACGCAATACATAGTATAAACTGTGTTTGCACAATCGGCACCTATCCATGGGTAGCTGCTGGATGGAGCATTGTCACAAGGATCCCTGGTTTCAGGGGTATCACTTTCCACCTGCTTTCAGTGGTGATCAGAAGCGCTGGCTTGGACTGTGTTCGCCAGGCTGGGGTTAGCGTTACGCCCGTTAGTGGCTGCGTCTCTGGCATTTTTTGTAGCTCAATGACTGGGCAAAAGCCTCTGCTTCATCCATCAGTCGTCTAGCAGGTGCACTACAACTGCTTTAGCCTTTAGGGTCTCTGTGCCCGGGGTGGGTTTGCGCCACCTGTGGAGGCTGAGGTACTAGTCCTCTGACCGAGTTTCTAGGGAAGTTCCGTCAAGTTGCCTTTTATTGGCCAACATTTGAGGCACCCTGTACACTGGGGCCTCCCTTCTCCGATACATTGCGGAGTCTCTTTGGGATTTTCATACATCTCGCTGCAAGACGGTCCTGTCGGCCGTGTGCATTGCAGGTGAAGGGTCCTTGCATCCGGAGGCGTTTCCACCTTCTTTACCAGAGGTGGGGCACCGGAAGTGGACCTTATGGCCTCTCGACTCACTCGCAAGGTGGCAAGATCGTGGTCAGGTCCAGGGACCCCTGGGCGGATGCGTCAGACGCGTTGGAAGCCCGTGGGGGCAGTATCGCCTGATATATGCTTACCCTCTGCTACTGTTGTTGCTTCGCCGAGCATACTTCATCCTGCTTTACAGTCCTTGGCTTTAGTGGCATGGCTGTTTAAAGCCTGGTGCTAAAGGACCGAGTTCTCTCGTATTCGGTCATCACTTCTATGTTGTTGACACGGGAATCTTCCTCCAGAAAGATATCTCACCGTACCTGGAAGGCTTACATCGCTATGTGCGAGGAACTTGAGTGGCATCCTCGGATGTATTCCGTTCCCAGGATTTTGCTGTTCTTACAGCGTGGCGTGACCCAAAAGCTGGCCTTGCATACCTTCTTTTTTTTTTTTTTTTTTTTAGGATCGGATTTCGGCCCGGCCCCCCCCCTGTCAAGCCTCCTCTCCCTACTTGGGATCTGATTTTGATGCATCTCGGTTCTCCAAGAACATCCCTTTGAGAATATCAGAGAGATTCCTCTCTTGACCTTGTCCCGGAAGTTGGCCTTAGTGGCCATTGCTTCGGTTAGACGGGTGTCTGAGTTGGCGGCCTTGTCCGGCAAGTCACCTTACTTGGTCCTCCATAAGGATATGTTGGTGTTGCGCCCACGACCATCCTTCCTTCTTTTCTAAGGATGGTCTTGGCCTTTCACCTTAAGAAGGACATTGTTCTTCCGTCCTTGTGTCCTCACCCATCGCATCCCTGAGAGTTTGCGCTTCATACATTAAGATGGGTACAAGCCTTACGAGTGTACCTGTCTGCTACTGTTTCCATTCAGAAATCTGTGTCTGGTCCAAAACGGGGCCGAGCGGTGTCGTCTGCCACCGTCTTTAGGTGGATCAGGCAGACCGTCATACAGGCCTATGCCCTTAAGGGGCGGGCGCCTCGCTTTCCGGTTGCGGCGCATTCCACCAAGGCAATTGGTGCTTCCCGGGCCTTCCGACATCAAGCGTCGGTTGCACAAGCGTGCAAGGCGACGACCTGGTCGTCCGATCATACCTTTTCAAAGTTCTACAAGGTTGATGTGGCTGCATCTTCGGATGCTTCCTTCGGCCGCAAAGTGTTGCAGGCCGCTGTCTAATGTTGCAACTCCTCCGTTGAGGGGCTCTGCTGGTTTGGAGTGAAGTTTTGGTTGTTCCTTACTTTTTTTTTGCTCCCACCCTTTTCTTATACTGCTTTGGGATGTCCCACATGTAATCAGTATGAGAGCTGCGTCGGTCCATGGACGATAAGAGAAAATAGGATTTTTGTACTCACCGTAAAATCCGTTTCTCTGACGTCCATGGACCGACGCAGCACCCACCCTTCCTTTTAAGGTTAAGTTTGTACTGCTTTGTTACGAACTGAGGCTGCTAGCTGCAGGTGGGAGGGTAATGTCCGGAGGGACCGCCCCCTGGGCGGGGCTGTTCAGCTCTGGCTTGTTCTAGAATGTTTTAACCTCTAACATTCTGCCTAGGTCTTCTCCTGCGAGCAGGGACATATACCCACATGTAATCAGTATGAGAGCTGCGTCGGTCCATGGACGTCAAACGGATTTTACGGTGAGTACAAAAATCCTAATTTTTTTTTTTTTTATATATATTTTTTGGGAATATTTATTATAGCAAAAAGTTAAAAATGTGTTTTTTTTTTTTTTTTTTTTTTTTTTTTTCAGAATTGTCGCTCTATTTTTGTTTATAGCGCAAAAAATAAAAACCGCAGAGGTGATCAAATACCATCAAAAGAAAGGTTTATTTGTGGGGGGAAAAAAGGACGTCAACTTTGTTTGGGAGCCACGTCGCATGACCGCGCAATTGTCTGTAAAAGCGGCGCAGTGCCGAATCGCAAAAGGGGGCCTGGTCCTTTTAGCTGCAAAATGGTCCGGGGCTTAAGTGGTTAATATTTGCAAATAAATCAAAGGTTTCCTGTTTAGAATAATAAGCTATCGGGTTAGTAAAACACTGATAGTGTACATTGTAGTGTAGTACATAGATTTGCAAAACAATGAGATAAAGTAATATTCCTGAACTTTGTTTTATCTCATGGTTACTGTGAAATTGTGTGAATGCATCAATGCAGTGCATGATATCTCAGCTCCAGCGCTTGGATTCATTGAGTTTACCAAAAATGTAAATATTGCAGAATATACAGTCTAATGCTCCATTTTATGCTGAATAAGCTAAATTATTAATGTATTTTAAATAGAAACCTATCTCTACTTTTTACTCCAAAAGCATTTTATTAAAATACATTTTAATAATCAAAACAATCGATTTCATAGTAAAACAAATTGGATTTCTATCCACCCAGGAGCTCACCCAGTTCCTATAAACACTTTTTTTTTCTCCTGGCAGGAGGAAATCGTGGTAAAAGATTTCATTTATGCACTATGGCATTAAAGTCTTACTAAACCCACAACAGTAAAATCAGTGTGTGTATATGCAGAGGCGCATTGCCGGCGTTATTACCGCGGTGTCCCATTCATTTCAATGGAAAGGAGCGGTAAACACACCGCTCCAAAGATGCGGCTAGCAGGACTTTTTTTCACGTCCTGTTAGCGCACCGCTCCAGTGTGAAAGCCCTCAGGCTTTCACACTGGAGAAACAGCAGCCGCTGTTTAGGGTCGGTTTGCAAGCGCTATTTTTTGTGCAATATCGCCTGCAAACCGCCCCAGTGTGAAAGGGGCCTTAGAGTTACTTTGTTAGATCCTCAGCTGGGTATAAGTGGATTTCACATTGGAGGCAACAAACTCGTGTGCAATGAATAGAAAGCTGAGCTGGTACAGATCTAGAGAGGCAGTGGACTTCTGCGAATGAAGATTGTGTGCCACCTGGTGATAAAGTGGTATTGGGTTTCAACAGGTGCAGGTAGATAGTTCAGCAAGTCTCAACAGTCCACAATGGCACCAAAAGATCCACCGGTCAGCTCCGGGATCCGTCGCCACAGCACGTCAGTCACCGCGTCCACACTCCTGTCTCACCGGCCAGGGTCCCTGCTTGGTATTTGGAGCAGCAAGGCAAGTCAAATGGTTTTGTCTGGATCAAAACCTCACATCCTCTTTGAGGAGAACGTCACGATGACGCGTTTCACTAGTCAGGCTAGTTTCTTCAGAGCGAGGCTCTCTCCCTCCTTATTGGCTAAAATGGCAGTGCTGTTGTCAATCACAGCTAGTGAGGGAGGGGCTGAGCCGCACTCTGTGTCTAGTGGAAAAATTAAGTCTCCAGATAACTTAGCCGGGAAAAGATGTTTTGAAATTATCTGCATTGCAAAACATTCAATGGAGCCCAAAGGAGACATTTGGTGGTCTTTTAGAGAACCTGTCGCCTAAAAAATCATAGGTGACTTTTTCCCTATGTAAATGGGGGGGGGGGGGGGGGGGAGGGGAGTGGATGTAAACCCTCACATATAGCCAGTAAAGCGAGCAGCCTCAGATGATACACAGATGAAACAAATCTCCCTACACAAGTTTTACGTGTGTGTGTGTGTGTGTGTGTGTGTATATATATATATATGCTGTCTTCAGCTTTATGTATTCTTTAGAATTCTTACATCGTGTAAGAATTTTTATTTCCTCATTCTGCAGTAGGAGTGGTGTCTGGGCATACACTGTGTGACAGCTGATTGGAGGAAAGGCACACACCCCCACTCTACATAAGCAAAAGAAAGATACTTTCAGAGCTGTGCTGTGGCAAGACAAGCTCTCTGCTAATCTATTTATAGCACCTGACACAAATCTCAGGCTGGTTTTATCTCCCGTTTTAGAAGTTATCATGCTGATAAAAGACTAAGAAAACAGCAGAAAGGCACAGGGCTTTAGAGAGATAAGAAAACACTACAGATGCCTAGGTAAAATTTCATGAATTGGGTTTACATCCACTTTAACCACTTCAGCCCCGGACCATTTTGTTGCTAAAGGACCAGGTCGCTTTTTGCGATTCGGCACTGCGATGCTTTAACTGACAATTGCGCGGTCGTGCGACGTGGCTCCCAAACAAAATTGACATCCTTTTTTTTCCCCCCACAAATAGAGCTTTCTTTTGGTGGTATTTGATCACCTCTGCGGTTTTTATATTTTGCGCTATAAACAAAAATAGTGTGACAATTTTTTGAATAAAAAATGCAATATTTTTAACTTTTTGCTATAATGAATATCCCCAAAAATATATAAAAAAACAAAAAAAATTTCCTCAGTCTAGGCCGATGGCTTTTTTTTTTTTTTTATTTCCATAAATATGTAGAAAAATAAGTAAAGTGTTTATTGATTGGTTTGCACAAAAGTTATAGGGGATAGTTTTATGGCATTTTTTGGCGGCGATCAGCGATATATATATATATATATATTTTTTTTTTTAATATCGTGACTGCGACATTATGGCGGACCCTTTTGACACATATTTATAGCGATCAGTGCTATAAAATTGTGCTGATTATTGTGAAAATGACACTGGCAGTGACGGGGTTAACCTCTAGGTGGCGCTGTAGGGGTTAAGTGTGCCCTAGTGAGTAGGGGTGCAACAGATCAAAAAACTCACGGTTCGGATCGTTCCTCGGAACACTGGGCAATCGGGGAAAGCAGGGGAGCTCACCTAGGCATACATGGAGGCATACATACCTTTTTAAGAGTGTATCCTTTCACAATATCCTCTCACCATATGTAACCAGTTATAACAGTGTCCATGTATGTATACAGACTTGATCTGCCATTTCATTGTGCTTTTAGGCAATTTACAGTCCTTTTACACTTCAAGCTAATTCCATTAGTGCCACTAGGGGGAGAAAAAGCAAGTCCTGCACAAGTTGTAGACAGTTCGTACGTATGTCATTTACTGTGACTCACCTCTGAGCCCTCTAATATGTCTGGCACAATCAACTCGGTCCTGGGTTGCTGTATTGTAAGAAAACACTGCGCTGCTCAGGTGAGGGGAGGGGGTGAGGGTACCTTCTCAGTCTGGTAATTTAGCTATTGGAGGTTGGACGATCAGTGTATTGCTCTCACTGCAGGCGGGTCCCTCCGTCATCCACCTGCTCGTTCTCGGGCGAGCTATGCAGGCTGTGACAGTGGTGTGCCGCGGGGGAGATGCGCTTTCATTGGTATTGTGGCTCCTGGCTGTCACTCCTTCCCCCTTCAACGGGGGGGGGGGGGTGCCGGGGAAGTACTGGGCTACGCCGCCGCGCTGTTCCACAGGGACGCCTTGTGGGGGACTAGCTGAAAGCAGGCCGAGGGAGAGGAGGTATCATCTCCTCAGCGTTGCATCTTGTGGGGAAGCGGAGCTCACACTATACTTCCTGGGGATCCGCGGATCACGTGTGTGCCAATCCGAAAATGTTGATCAGTGCGGGTCAATGATGATCCGTTGCACCACTACTAGTGAGTGATTCCTACTGTAGGGGGGCGTGGCTTGGCGTGATGACAGGAAACGGACCATCACTGACATGCCACTAGGAAGAACGGGGAAAGGTTTGTTTATACTTGCCTCTCCCCGTTCTTTACCTCTGTGACCCGATCGCGGGACACCAGCGGGGATTGGGTCACAGAGCTTCGGACCGAGTCGCGAGCGTGCCCCACGGCTGGGATCTTTAAGGAGACGTACCTGTACGCCCTTATGCCCAGCCGTGCCATTCTGTCGACGTATATCGTCGTGCAGCGGTCCTTTAAGTGGTTAAGCAAAAAAAAAAAAAAATTTTTGCACATAAAATCCCCCACCACCCCCACAGTTTATGCATGTACGAAGGTAAGCACATGTGTCGGGGTGGGCGTGTCTACGCATGAAAACATCAATTGCAATATACGTTAGATCGTCGCGCATGCCAGAGCAATAATTCTAACACAAGACCACCTCCGTAACACTACCCTGATACCTATAGGGGGCTTTTGAAGCGCTGTCTATAGAAAATATAGGGTACTGAAGTTTGTTGCCATGTCATGGGCGCACACAACTTTAAGGTTTGACATGTTGGCTATCTATTTACTCGGTGCAACCTCTTTTATAAACTTCAAGTCTTTTCGACTTCAAAGTAGTCCCTGCACTACTTTGGTCCGACTTTGATGCCAGTTACACAGACATTCCCTAAAATCGCACGACTTTGAAGTCGCAGTAGTGTGAAAGGGGCCTGTGTGTGTGTGTGTGTGTGGTCGTCGTCATTTTTTGCATTCCCTAGACTTTTGCGGTAATGATGTGTGACATAATTTTTTTTAACTACCACCATTTTATTCTCTAGGGTGTCTGCTTTCAGAAAATATAGAATTTTTGGGGGTTTTGTGTAACTTTCAGGCCTAAAAGTCGCTGTGACTTGGTCGCACGGATATGAAGGGTACTCATTGGAAATCATGGAGTACAACTTGTCATGCCACTTTGCAGTCCCAAGTCGCATGACAAGTCGCACTAGTGGGTACGTAGCCTTGGTGAAAAAGGTCACAGATTAATAGAGAGGGGAAAAATATAAGATAAGCAAAGAATTATCTTTTAAATGTCAGCCTGACAGTAGTAAACTTTTCTAAAGGTACATTTGTTATAATTTTTAGGATAATGGTGACATTCCTCATTAACCACTTAAGCCCTGGACCATTTGGTAGCTAAAGGACCAGAGGTGAATTCAGAATTTTGCACTGCGCTGCTTTAACTGTAAATTGTGCGGACATGCAATGTTGTACCCAAACGAAATTTGCGTCCTTTTCTTCCCACAAATAGAGCTTTCTTTTAATGGTATTTGATTGCCTCTGCGATTTTTATTTTTTACGATATAAAAACGGAAAAAGACCGAAAATTTTGAAAAAAATGATATTTTCTACTTTTTGTTATAAGAAAAATCAAATACTCAATTATAGTCATACATTTAGGCCAAAATGTATTCAGCCACATGTCTTTAGTAAAACAAATGTCAATAAGCGTATATTTATTGGTTTGCGCAAAAGTTATAGAGTTTACAAACTAGGGTACATTTTCTGGAATTTACACAGCTTTAAATTTATGACTGCCTATCTCATTTCTTGAGGTGCTAAAATGACAGGGCAGTACAAAACCCCCCCCCCCCAAATGACCCCATTTTGGAAAGTAGACACCCCAAGGAAATTGCTGAGAGGCATGTTGAGCCCATTGATTATATATATTTTTTTGTCCCAAGTGATTGAATAATGACAAAAAAAAAAAAAAAATACAAAAAGTTGTCACTAAATGATATATTGCTCACACATGCCATGGTTATATGTGGAATTACACCCCAAAATAAATTTTTCTGCTTCTCCTGAGTACGGGGATACCACGTGTGGGACTTTTTAGGAGCCTAGCCGCGTACGGGCCCCGAAAAGCAAGCACCGGCTTCAGGATTTCTAGGCACAAATTTTTGATTTCACTCCTCACTACCTATCACAGTTTCGAAGGCCATAAAATGCCAAAATAGCACAAAACCCCCCCAAATGACCCCATTTTGGAATATAGACACCCCAAGCTATTTGCTGAGAGGCATGGCGAGTATTTTACAGCTCTCATTTGTTTTTGAAAATGAAGAAAGAAAATTATATATATATATATATATATATATATATATATATTTTTTTTTTTCAAAACTTTGTGACAAAAAGCGAGATCTGCAAAATACTCACAATACCTCTCAGCAAATAGCTTGGGGTGTCTACTTTCCAAAATGGGGTCATTTGGGGGGGTTTTGAACTGTTCTGGCATTTTATACACCACATTAGGAAGCTTACATCCACTCTTCTAACCACTTGAAGACAAAGCCCTTTTTGACACTTTTTGTTTACATGAAAACATTTTTTTTTTTTTGCAAGAAAATTATGTTGAACCCCCAAACATTATATATATTTTTAAAGCAAAGGCCCTACAGATTAAAATGGTGGGTGTTGCATTTTTTTTTTCTACACAGTATTTGCGCAGCGATTTTTCAAATGCATTTTTTGGGTTAAAAAATACACTTTTTTTAATTTTAATGCACTAAAACACACTATATTGCCCAAATGTTTGATGAAATAAAAAAGATGATCTTAGGCCGAGTACATAGATACCAAACACGACATGCTTTAAAATTTCGCACAAACGCGCATTGGCGACAAACTACATACATTTTTAAAAGCATTTACAGAGGAGGTCTACTGCTAAAATGACTGCCCTCGATCTGACCTTCGCGGTGATACCTCACATGCATGGTGCAATTGCTGTTTACATATGACGCCAGACCGACGCTTGCGTTCGCCATTGGGCAAGAGCAGGGCAGGACAGGGGTGCTTTTTTTTTTTTTTTTTTTTTTTTTTTTTTTTTTATTCATTTTGCTTTTTTATTTTATTTTTAAATTGTTCCTTCCATATATATTTTTTTTTTTTTATTGTTATCTCAGGGAATGTAAATATCCCCTATGATAGCAATAGGTAGTGACAGGTACTCTTTTTTTGAAAAAAACTGGGGTCTTCTAGACCCTAGATTTTTCCTCTGCCCTCAAAGCATCTGACCACACCAAGATCGGTGTGATAAAATGCTTTCCCAATGGCGCTTTTTATAACCGGGGGGGGGCATTCCCTCCCACTGCTTGTAAAAGCAGTCCAGAGGCTAATTAGCTGCTAGGATTGCTTTTACATGAAAGCCGGCCGCAGGCTGAAAAGAATGATACCAAGATGATACCTAAACCCGCAGGCATCATTCTGGTATAAACATTCAAAGTCCAGCAACATACCAGTACGTTGCTGGTCCTTGTTGGACATGTATTGTAATCTTTTTTTTTTTTTCATACAGCCAGTTGGCTGAACGAAAAAAGAGATTGATCGGTGGGTATGCCCACCATTAGAATACCGCCCTTCATCCACCCACTTCCAATGATGGGCATACACGCACCATTTATATATGCCGAAGCATGGGGGCATCCTCCCGCAAAAAAGTTATGCCGCGCACACATGGTCGGACTTTTCCACGGGCAAGCCTCCGTCGGAATTTTGACCGTATGTACGCGGCATTAGGAGCAAAATCGCTTCTCTGCTCCTGCTGCCCCAATGCTTCGGCATATTTGCTTTTTTTTATTTAACTGTGGTGGTGAAATCACCTCCTACAGCACTGGAGTCGCAGGGATCAGGCCTGTCTCTGCGAACGCTGCAGTTATGTGTGTTGTGTTTTGCAAGTGACAGCGATCGATCGATACTGCACTTGGGTGGCCTGGGCTGGACGGAGGGGCAAAACGCAGGTGCCAGCAGGTATCTGGGCTGATCCCGCTAACACTGCGTTTTTGGGAACCCTAAACTGCTGGGGACGCTAGTATAGATCTGATCAGATATTGATCTGTTCAGATACTATACCACTAAGGGGGGTGTATGCTTCACGCATGGGTGTTAGCGTTATTGGCACTAACCTGACGCTGCCTGGGGTGTGACGCAGACCCTATCTGACGCTAAAACCTAATTGATATCACCCACCGGGCGATCAGGGGGTTAAACCTTTATTGGGTTATATACGGCGGGTGCCCTGACACTATAAAAAGCAAACTAACTAACCAGCGTCACCCGTAACACTTATATGGTGATCACTGGTGAAAGGGTTAACTAGGGGCAATCAGGGGGTTAAAACCTTTATTAGATAATATATGGGGGTACCTGACGCTATAAAAACCTGCGGCGAACCTAAAAAAATTTACTGGCTACCGATCTGCATCACCGACACTAAGACAGCGTTTAGAAAAACTGTCGCTTAGCGACAGTGGTGATAGGGGGTGAAAGGGTTACCTGGGGGGCGATCAAGGGGGTTAAACCTTTATTAGATAATATATTGGGGTACCTGACGCTATAAAAACATGCGGTGAACCTAAAAAAAATTACTGGCTGCCGATCGGCATCACTGACGCTAAGACAGCGATCAGAAAAATGATCGCTTAGCGACAGTGGTGATAGGGGGTGAAAGGGTTATCTGGGGGGTGATCAGGGGGTTAAACCTTTATTAGGGGGGGTTAGGGGGCTACACTGGACCTAAAACTGAATGTACTGACACTTTTACAGTCACAAATGTCACTGATTGCAGTGATCAGTAAATAAATGGTCACTGCAATCAGTGACACTGTGACTGGGGGCTGGGGGGGGGTGGCGATTTATGTCCCTATGTGTTCTGGTGTCAGTGTAGTGTTGTGTGCACTGACTTGATGTCTTCTCTTGTATGGCGCTCGGTATATGTGAGCGCCGCACCAGAGATGACATCACTTCCTCCTGCTTCCTCTGCCTGACACAGACAGAGGGGGCATTTCCATTCGCCGGGAGCGATCGCGAGGGGGTGGCCGGAAACTAATGGCTGCCCCCTCATCCCGGAACGCTCCCGGACATTTAGCCACCGCTCACTGTATAGGAGGGGGGTCCGATTGGACCCCCCAACTATACAAAGGCAATCACGTATGCTCTACGTGATTGTGCCTGTCGGTGCCATTCTGCCGACATATATATACAGTGAGCGGTCGTTAAGTGGTTAAAATACTTTAAAAATACATACACAATGTTCCCAAGCCTTATTAGTGTAGAGTTAGTTTGTGTCTCGGTGTTGTCCACTTTTTGAGCTGCCAGCTGCACAGATAAGATACCAACTTGGACCACCAAACTACTAACCACCTTATGCTGCACGTTTTAAACTTCGAGGTCTTCCTTAGGCTGGAAGGTACTTTGATTCCTTCAGCTACTTCAATACTGGCCACTTTTACCCCCTTCCTGCCAGGCCACTTTGACTTTTGAATTTACGAAATTTAAATGTGTTTTTTTTATTTTTTTACACGCATTAATTGCTTATAGCAGTGCTTTTCATTGTCATAAGCAAGCAATTGGACTGCACCACAAAAGGTTTTTTGTGCATGCATTAAGGTGAAAAACCTTGAGACTTTACAACCGCTTTCCGTTAATTGCTGTGTCAATGTTTACTGTTTTATGGAAGAATGTCTGCTGTCATGGAGTTTAGATGATGGCGCGCTGAGCTCTTCCTTGTGTCTGTTGGCAGGTGGCTGGATAATGTTGTGCAAATTATTTTATTTCTCTTATCTTCCATGGACTGACACAGCTGGATACTGTAAACGTGTGGGTATATGCCCCTGCTCGCAGGAGAAGATCTAGGCAGAATGTTGAAACATTCTAGAACAAACCAGAGCTGAACAGCCCCGCCCAGGGGGGCGGTCCCTCCGGACGTTACCCTCCTACCTGCAGCTAGCAGACCTCAGTTTTTTTTTCTGCCTAGCAGAAGGAGAAGATGTGGCTCTCTCAGGAGCCAGTCTCCTGGAAGATTTTGCTTTTAAATTTTATTCCTTTTGGAATTTTATTTTATTTTTGAGACCTTCAATCAACTGTCGGCTGGGCAACAGGTTGGGTACACTGGTATCCTCGTAGTCTTCCCTGTCCGACCATCGAGCGTGCTGATCCTCGCCTTGTGTGCGTGAGACTCAGTTCACGACATACCCCATGACTCCAGGGGTGGCCGGGTTGCTTTCATGCTCCCGCGGTCCTCTCAAGATTGAGCAGTACTTGACTGACTGTATCTCTCGCGGTGGACCGGGCCGACAGCTACACAGTACGACTCTGTGATAGGTCTGTCTGAAACAAGCCAGTGGGTCCCTGAAAGGGACAGGTAAGTAGTCTCTCCTACTGCAGGTGAGTACATGCTGGCTGTGTTTCTGTGTGTGGGGGTTTCTCCCTGTCTCCCCCCTGTTATGCTGCTCTCTGCACCCTGTGCTGGTGCTGTGCTGTGGGGTGCTTGGGGGTCACTCTGGCCTGGCTGGGCGCTCATGTCTGCAGTTTTTTCTGGTGTGTGAGGTGATTATTGCGTGCGCCATTGGCGCGCATTAGAGCTTTGAATTTCGCGCTCGGTGGCCATCTTGGCGTTCAGTGGCGCAGTTATAGCTGCGGCCGGCGGCCATTTTCTTGTGGCCGCCGCGCATTTATTTCTGGCGGCGGCGCGAATCCCCTCACAATCTCCTCACAGACTGAGCTGTCCTTAAGGGTTGGTGGGTCCTCCCCGGGTATCCCCTCAGCGTAGCCAGTGGGTGGACTGTATATTCACTGTATAGTGTATAAGCCTCTGCTTCATCCATCAGTCGTCTAGCAGGTGCACTACAACTGCTTTAGCCTTTAGGGTCTCTGTGCCCGGGATGGGTTTGCGCCACCTGTGGAGGCTGAGGTACTAGTCCTCTGACAGAGTTTCTAGGGGAGTTCCGTCAAGTTGCCTTTATTGGCCAACATTTGAGGCACCCTGTACACTGGGGCCTCCCTTCTCCGATACATTGCAGAGTCTCTTTGGGATTTTCATACATCTCGCTGCAAGACGGTCCTGTCGGCCGTGTGCATTGCAGGCAAAGGGTCCTTTCATCCGGAGGGGTTTCCACCTTCTTTACCGGAGGTGGGGCACAGGAAGTGGACCTTGTGGCCTCTCGACTCACTCGCAAGGTGGCAAGATCGTGGTCAGGTCCAGGGACCCCTGGGCGGATGCGTCAGACGCGTTGGAAGCCCGTGGGGGAAGTATCACCTGATATATGCTTACCCTCCGCTACTGTTGTTGCCTCGCCGGCTTCGCAGAGTAGGGGCTGAGGCCATTCCAGTGCTCCGGAACGGCGACATTGGTACGCCGATCTACTTCGGCTAGTCGCAGACATTCCTGGCGACGGCCTATTGGGGTGGAACGTCTGTCTCATGATCCCATACTTCATCCTGCTTTACAGTCCTTGGCTTTAATGGCATGGCTGTTTAAAGCCAGGTGCTGAAGGACCGAGTTCTCTCGTATTCGGTCATCTCTTCTATGTTGTTGACACGGGAATCTTCCTCCAGAAAGATATCTCACCGTACCTGGAAGGCTTACATCGCTATGTGCGAGGAACTTGAGTGGCATCCTCGGATGTATTCCGTTCCCAGGATTTTGCTGTTCTTACAGCGTGGTGTGACCCAAAAGCTGGCCTTGCATACCATTGAGGGTCGGATTTCGGCCCGGGCTGTCTTTTTCAACGACCGCTACCGGGCCATTCCTTGATTAGCACCTTTTGTGCAGGGGGTTCGCCATGTGATCCTCCCTGTCAAGCCTCCTCTCCCTACTTGGGATCTGATTTTGATACATCTCGGTTCTCCAAGAACATCCCTTTTGAGAATATCAGACAGATTCCTCTCTTGACCTTGTCCCGGAAGTTGGCCTTAGTGGCCATTGCTTCGGTTAGACGGGTGTCTGAGTTGGCGGCCTTGTCCGGCAAGTCGCCTTACTTGGTCCTCCATAAGGATATGTTGGTGTTGCGCCCACGACCATCCTTCTTTTCTAAGGATGGTCTTGGCCTTTCACCTTAAGGACATTGTTCTTCCATCCTTGTGTCCTCACCCATCGCATCCCTGAGAGTTTGCGCTTCATACATTAAGATGGGTACAAGCCTTACGAGTGTACCTGTCTGCTACTGTTTCCATTCGGAAATCTGTGTCTGGTCCAAAACAGGGCCGAGCGGTGTCGTCTGCCACCGTCTTTAGGTGGATCAGGCAGACCGTCATACAGGCCTATGCTCTTAAGGGGCGGGCGCCTCCCTTTCCGGTTGCGGCGCATTCCACCAAGGCAATTGGTGCTTCCCGGGCCTTCCGACATAAAGCGTCGGTTGCACAAGTGTTGAAGGCGACGACCTGGTCGTCCGTCCGTTCATACCTTTTTCAAGATTTTATAAGGTTGATGTGGCTGCATCTTCGGATGCTCCCTTCGGCCGCAAAGCATTGCAGGCCGCTGTTTAATGTCGCAACTCCTCCGTTGAGGAGCTCTGCTTGTTTGGAGTGAAGTTTTGGTTGTTCCTTTTGCTACCGCTCCCACCCTTCTGATACTGCTTTGGGACGTCCCACACGTTTACAGTATCCAGCTGTGTCAGTCCATGGACGATAAGAGAAAATAGGATTTTTGTACTCACCGTAAAATCCATTTCTCTGACGTCCATGGACTGACACAGCACCCACCCTTCCTTTTAAGGTTTGTACTGCTTTGTTACGAACTGAGGTCTGCTAGCTGCAGGTGGGAGGGTAATGTCCGGAGGGACCGCCCCCCTGGGCGGGGCTGTTCAGCTCTGGTTTGTTCTAGAATGTTTTAACATCTAACATTCTGCCTAGATCTTCTCCTGCGAGCAGGGACATATACCCACACGTTTACAGTATCCAGCTGTGTCAGTCCATGGACGTCAGAGAAATGGATTTTACGGTGAGTACAAAAATCCTATTTTTATCTGTCCATTAACATTTGCATGTCTTCCTCTTCCTCGAAGCTGCATTTAAAAAAATATATATTTTATATGGTAAATAAACGGTTTGATTTTGTGTTTTAAAGTGTAAGTTCACCTTCAGCCACAATTCCAAAAATCCAGCTATACATTTACATATCCTCCTGATTAGTACATGCCAGCACTTCTGTTTTTCAAATGCTGCTCATCCTCCCATTACACATACAGGCCTCTCGTTGGACCTGCATTCTGCTGGTTAGGCTGGAACTCCATTTGTGTGCCCCCTTGCAGCTGCTCTGGGCTATGCAGAGTGCATGCTTGCACAGTGAGCGCTCTCCTCTGGAGGAGCTCAATAGTGGCTGCTCTGAGCTGTTCAAACTGCATGTATAGTGCACACTCTTCTCTGGATGAGCTCAGCCTCTGCAGCTAGAGAAGTAAAGAGTAGGGGTGCACCGAATGGAAATTTAATTCCGATACCAAAAATGAAGAATACACTTAGGCTGAAAACCGATACCGAAAATGACTTACCGTATTTATCGGCGTATAACACGCACTTTTTTCCCCTTAAAATCAGGGGAAAATCGTGGGTGCGTGTTATACGCCGATACTCCGTCGAATTCCCCTGCTGAAAACGAGCGAGAGGAGCCGAAGTACACTCGGCTTTACTCTGCTCCTCTCGCAGTCCCGCCCATCTCTGACTGCGCCGCTGACATAGAGAAAGCCGAGTGTACTTCGGCTAGTCTCGGCTCCTCTCACAGCCCTGCCCCTGACTGTGAGAAGAGCCGAGTCTAGCCGAAGTACACTCGGCTTTCTCTGTCAGCGGCGCAGTCAGTGGAGATGGGCGGGACTGCGAGAGGAGCCGAGTCTAGCCGAAGTACACTCGGCCCCGCTCGCTCCTCTCCACAGAAATCGGCGCCAAATTTAAAA
The DNA here is from genome assembly GCA_029206835.1 of Rana muscosa. Lineage (NCBI taxonomy): Eukaryota > Metazoa > Chordata > Amphibia > Anura > Ranidae > Rana > Rana muscosa. The sequence continues at coordinate 557,132,638 of CM055118.1, read as the reverse complement.
AAAAAACGCAGAGACTGACGAGATCGCAAAGGCACTGGGCAAGGCTGCAGATGGACAGATGGACACTGGGCAAGGCTGCAGATGGACAGATGGACACTGGGCAAGGCTGCAGATGGACAGATGGACACTGGGCAAGGCTGCAGATGGACAGATGGACACTGGGCAAGGCTGCATGCTGCATTTAAATGTAAGTTTTTTTTTTTTTTTTCCTTAAAATTCCCTCCTAAACTTGGGGTGCGTGTTATACGCCGGTGCGTGTTATATGCCGATAAAGACGGTAATTTTAAATAAAATGTATACATTTTTATATAACACATTGCTAATAGTATTAGCAAAATTTCCATGCCGTGCACCTCTAGCAGACATGGTGGTACAGGAGATCAATGCATCCTCACCAGTGTCCATCAAATGCAGCCTGCCTGTGCCCAGCAGCTTCACCAGTGTCCATTTTGCAGCCTGCCTGTGCCTCACCAGTGCACAGCAGCCTACCAGTGCCCATCATATGCAGCCTGATTGTGCCTCATCAGTGCCCATCATATGCAGCCTACCTGTGCCCGGATGAGCGGCATTCTCCGTGTGTCAGAGTGGATTTGATTTGCCCGGGCTGCAGTAACAATGTCCCGCCTCCTGTGATCACGTCACAGTAATTCAATGTCCCAGCATTGGATCAGTGTGCCGTCTATCACAGGAGGCGGGACATTGTTACTACGGCCCAGGCAATTCAGCTCCGTGACACATGGAGATCGAGGGGAGGAGGAGGGAGTGGAGGACTGGTCACGCCAGTGACACTCCCGCAATGGGCGGCACCCGGGGCAGACCACGCCCCCTTTCGGTATCGGCTGTTTTTTGTCTTTCGACTGAATGACAAACAGTTTTTGGACGATAATTTTGGTGCACCACTAGGAAAGAGCATACTGTGCAGGCATGCACTTTGAATGGCCCAGTGTGTTTGCTAGAGGGTGGACAGTCGTAGTGTCTAGGATCAAGGGGGGGGGGGGTCAGTGGTTTTGTGGAATCCCCCCCCCCAGCTGCATGTGTAATGGGAGTAGATGCAGCTTTTGAAACATGAGTGCTGGAGGTGAGCTTACATTTCAAGCATCTTGCTCACTAGTATTGATGACAATGACCATGTATTACATCATTTGTTGGTTATGCATAAATTGTAACTGTAATAAAAAAACAAAAAGTAGCGGTTTATTTTAGATTGTTGTGTTCCAGCCACTGGGTGAAATTGTAGAGCAGCAACATCCTGTGTGCACCTATGAACAGCCTAGCCATCATTCACAAATTATTAGCTAATGATAAATAATATATATAATCTATTATCTCTATCGGCGCGGATCGCATAGGAACGCTGTGCGTCTCCAGTTCAGGGACGAATCGGGGAAGAATGTTTGCCTGAATTTGGCCCTGAAGCTGAGCTAAAGACGCACAGCATTTCTGTGCAGTGTGCTCCGCAGCTGCCCCGGAGATATGTGAACCGGCTCCCTAGAGAGCCGGTCACATTCTCCTGCTATGCGAATTGCATGCGGATAAATCCCCGCATCCAATTCGTGTGTTTCATATGCAAAGGGTAACTGGAAGCTTTACTTGACATTGCTTCCAACAGAGTTTCTTAATGGGCCAAATTTAAAGTGGATCTCCCACATTAAATGTCCTTTTTAAATAGTTTGCTTGAACAAAGCTGGCCCAACTGAACTATAACTGCACTAACGGGTGTGCTTGCTTGGCATGCAGGACTAACTGTATGTAGCCCCAACTTTATATACAGCGTTGTATTTTGGCAGTGACAGGATTTTCTGTCCCACTCCCAAAACAAAATAGTGTTGGGCTTCACAGGAAGCTTTGTATTTTTATACAAATCTACCACTGACTGAAGTGAAGAGGCGGGCACCATCTCCGACTCAGCCAATCAGAAGATGCTTTGTATGTATAGAAATCATGCCTCCACATAAATGGATGGGTGGCACGCAGCCCGACTCCATTTGCTGTATGTAGCTGAGGCTACATACGGGTAATACAGTGCACCCAGCAAGCACACCAGTTAGTGCAGTAAATAGTTTGATTGGGCCAGCTTGGCCCAAACTAAAGGAAAATCAAAGGATCAAGACCACACTACACTCCATGGGAGTCTCACTAGTAAGTTTGTGTGTATCTGGTTGTAGACTGTCCCTCCCCCTTGAGCCATGCCCCTCTGATATATTTCATCCCTCCTGGGGGTTTATCATAGAGCAGTGGCTTTCCCAAGAGGCTGTTCAGGAGCTTGGAGTGGTGCATTTTTTTTTTTAACTGTTTAAAAGGACATTAAATGGAGATCAGCTTTAAAATTATAGACCTATGATTATTCTGTCATGGCAGTTTTGGTTTATTTTGTCAGAATACTCTCTAACATGCTGTTTACGTCAAGTTCCTCCACCCCAAAGTCTCTTATCCATGTCTTTTTTTTTTATACACCTTGTTTTGTGCACTGGTGCGCTGTCATGTTGGAACGGGCCGTTCCGAAACTGTTCCCACAAAGTTGGGAGCATGAAATTGGCCAAAATGTCTCGGTATGCTGACTCCTTAAGAGTTCCCTTCACTGGAACTAAGGGGCCAAGCCCAACCCCTGAAAAACAACCCCACACCATAATCCCCCTCCACCAAATGATTTGGACCAGTGTACAAAGCAAAGTCCATAAAGCTATAGATTAGAGGTCGACCGATATGGGTTTTTCTCTGGTCGATATTTAGAAATCGCGATGGCCGATATGATGCCGAAATTCCCCCCCCCCCATCTCATAAAATTTAACAGTTGGACGTATTTCACACTGGGTGTTTTTCAGGCACTTTTGGGCTAAAAATAGCACCTGTAAAAGTGGCTGCAAAACAACTCGCCTGCAGTCTGTGTGAAAGCCCGAGTGCTTTCACACTGAGGCAGTGCGCTGGCAGGACGTTAAAGTCCTGCAAGCAGCATCTTTGGAGTGGTGTATACCGTTCCTCCACCACTCCTGCCCATTGAAATGAATGGGCACTGCTGCCGAAGAGCCTGCAAAGAAAGCGCTTCTGCAACGGTGCTACATGGGCGCATTTAACCTCTTCATCGGTCGCTAGCTTGGTTATAAGCGCCCCGCTAGCAGCCGCATAGCGCTGCTAAAATGATGGTAAAGCCCTGCTAAAACGCAGCGTTTTACCGTCAACGCCTGCCCGCTAAAGTGTGAAAGCAGCAGAGTTTCGCCGAAAAAAATATTAAGTCAGCAGCTACAAATACTGCAGCTGCTGACTTTTAATATATGGACACTTACTTGTCCTGGGCGCCTGCAATGTCGGCACCCGAAGCCGATCTCTCCCTCGGCTCTCGGGTGCTGTCGCCGCCATCTTCGGTAAGGGAATCGGGAAGCAGGCACAAAAAACAGGTTATCAAAACTTTTAGACGAAAAAAAAAAACGGGCTAACTTTGTTTTAGTTTTATTTAAAATTAGTTTGAAAGACCACTGCGCAAATACCGTGTGACGTAAAATATTGCAACAACCGCCATTTTATTCCCTAGGGTCTCTGCTAAAAAAAAAATCTATAATGTTTGGGGGTTCCAAGTGATTTTCTATCAGAAAATACAGGATTTTTACTTGTAAGCTACAAGTGTCAGAAAAGATTTAGTCTTTAAATGGTTAAACTGAGAACTTCTACACACAGTTCAGTTCATTGATAAGAAGAAACATTGTATCTTTTCTCACACTTGGCAGGCTGCCCAGAGACAAGTCCTTCCACTATGCCGATTAATTAAAAAGTGCCAAAAATCGGTGTGTGTGTGTGTGTGTGTGTGTGTGTGTGTGTGTGTGTGTGTGTGTCGTATAACACGCACCCTAATTTTTTAAGAGGGAAGTTGCAGGAAAACTTTACACAAACACCCATACGTTGCACAGTCCCCCTGCACTCCCAGGAGACCCCCCAGTCTCCTGGGACAGCACTGCCAGCGTACTAAAGTTAAAAAAAAGAATGAGTGCCAGTCCCTTTTATAGATTCTTTCTACACTGTGTCACTGTCATTTTAAACCAAAGCCTGAAAATACCTCGTTGGCTCCATTCTTTCCGGCTGGTCACATGACCGCTCTCCTCCAATCTAAAGCTACACTCGGAGGAGTGGAAGGAGGAGAGCGGCCAGAAAGAACGGCAAGAATTAGGTATTCGCGGGCTTCGGTTTACTATGACACTTACAGTCTACAAAGGATCTTTGTGAAGGGATTGACAGTGATTTTTTTTTTTTTCCTTTTAGAATATGCCGGTGGGCTGTCCCAGGGCCAGGAGAGGCGGGGCGGCCAGCATAACACCCCCCCATCCCAATGTGTGGTGGACAAATCAGACAGGCCCCACATGTGATGGTAGTTCTAAAGGAGGTTGTACAATCGTATTGTACAGTGTATGTGAACTGACCATACACTTAACAATCAGATTTTATAATCTCCTTTAGATCTACCATCAACTATGAAGTGCAAGGGCCTGCCAGACTGGATACAGATTGGTTGGATAGATGAGGTGTGTTTGTCCTCGTTTTTCTGATCGCTGTCTTAGTGTCGGTGATGCCAATCGGTAGCCAGTTATTTTTTTTTTTTTTAGGTTTGCCGCAGGTTTTTATAGCGTTGGGTACCCCCATATATTATCTAATAAAGGTTTAACCCCCTTGATTGCCCCCCAGGCAACCCTTTCACCCCCTATCACCACTGTCGCTAAGCGATCGTTTTTCTGATCGCTGTCTTAGTGTCGGTGATGCCGATAGGTAGCCAGTAATTTTTTTTTTTTTTAGGTTCGCCGTCGGGTACCCCCATATATTACCTAATGAAGGTTTTAACCCCCTAATTGCCCCTAGTTAACCCTTTCACCAGTGATCACCATATAAGTGTTACGGGTGACGCTGGTTAGTTAGTTTGCTTTTTATAGTGTCAGGGCACCCGCCGTATATAACCCAATAAAGGTTTAACCCCCTGATCGCCCGGCGGGTGATATCAATTAGGTTTTAGCATCAGAGAGGGTCTGCGTCACACCCCAGGCAGCGTCAGGTTAGTGCCAGTAGCGCTAACACCCACGCATGAAGCATACACCTCCCTTAGTGTTATAGTATCTGAACAGATCAATATCTGATCTATACTAGCGTCCCCAGCAGTTTAGGGTTCCCAAAAACGCAGTGTTAGCGGGATCAGTCCAGATACCTGCTAGCACCTGCGTTTTGCCCCTCCGTCCAGCCCAGGCCACCCAAGTGCAGTATCGATCGATCACTGTCACTTACAAAACAAAAACACACATAACTGCAGCATTCGCAGAGACAGGCCTGATCCCTGCGACTCCAGTGCTGTAGGAGGTGATTTCACTACCAGTTAAAAAAAAAAAAAAAAGCATATATGCCGAAGCATTGGGGCGGAGGAGCGATTTTGCTCCTAATGCCGCGTACATACGGTCGAAATTCCGACGGAGGCTTGCCCGTGGAAAAGTCTGACCATGTGTACGCGGCATAACTTTTGTGGGAAGATGCCCCCATGCTAAGGCATATATAAATGGTGCATGTATGCCCATCATTAGAAGTGGGTGGATGAAGGGCGGTATTCTAATGGTGGGCATACCCACCGATCAATGTTTTTTTTTCGTTCAGCCAACAGGCTGCATGAAAAAAAAAGATTACAATACATGTCCAACAAGGACCAGCAACATACTGGTATGTTGCTGGACTTTGAATGTTTATACCAGAATGATGCCTGCGGGTTTAGGTATCATCTTGGTATCATTCTTTTCAGCCGGCTTTCAGGTAAAAGAAATCCTAGTGGCTAATTAGCCTCTGGACTGCTTTTACAAGCAGTGGGAGGGAATGTCGTCGTCCCCCCCCCCCCCCCCCGATATAAAAAGCGCCATTGGGAAAGCATTTTATCACACCGATCTTGGTGTGGTCAGATGCTTTGAGGGCAGAGGAAAGATCTAGGGTCCAAAAGACCCCAGTTTTTTCAAAAAAAGAGTACCTGTCACTACCTATTGCTATCATAGGGGATATTTACATTCCCTGAGATAACAATAAAAATGATTAAAAAAATATATATATATATGGAAGCAACAGTTTAAAAATAAAATAAAAAAGCAAAATTAATAATAAAAAAAAGCACCCCTGTCCTGCCCTGCTCTTGCCCAATGGCGAAAGCAAACTTCGGTCTGGCGTCATATGTAAACAGCAATTGCACCATGCATGTGAGGTATCACCGCGAAGGTCAGATCGAGGGCAGTCATTTTAGCAGTAGACCTCCTCTGTAAATCTAACGGGGTAACCTGTAAAGGCTTTTAAAAATGTATGTAGTTTGTCGCCAATGCGCGTTTGTGCGAAATTTTAAAGCATGTCGTGTTTGGTATCTATGTATTCGGCCTAAGATCATCTTTTTTATTTCATCAAACATTTGGGCAATATAGTGTGTTTTTAGTTCATTAAAATTAAAAAAGTGTATTTTTTCCCCAAAAAATTTGTTTGAAAAATCGCTGCGCAAATACTGTGTAGAAAAAAAATGCAACACCCACCATTTTAATCTGTAGGGCCTTTGCTTTAAAAATATATATAATGTTTGGGGGTTCAACATAATTTTCTTGTGTCAAAAAGGGCTTTGTCTTCAAGTGGTTAGAGTGGATGTAAGTTTCCTAATGTTGTGTATAAAATGCCAGAACAGTTCAAAACCCCCCCAAATGACCCCATTTTGGAAAGTAGACACCCCAAGCTATATACTGAGAGGCGTGTCGAGTCCCTGGAATATTTTATATGTTGACACAAGTTTTTTTTCCACAAAGTTGTTACTAAATGATATATTACTCAAACATGCCATGGAATTACACCCCAAAATACATTCTGTTGCTTCTCCTGAGTACGGGGATACCACATGTGTGAGACTTTTTGGGAGCCTAGCCGCGTACGGGACCCCAAAACCAAGCACTGCCTTCAGACTTTCTAAGGGTGTAAATTTTTGATTTCACTTCTCACTGCCTATCACAGTTTCGGAGGCCATGGAATGCCCAGATGGCACAAAACCCCCCCAAATGACCCCATTTTGGAAAGTAGACACCCCAAGCTATTTGCTGAGAGGTATGGTGAGTATTTTGCAGATCTCGCTTTTTGTCACAAAGTTTTGAAAATTGAAAAAAAATAAATGTCTTCATTTTCAAAAACAAATGAGAGCTGTAAAATACTCACCATGCCTCTCAGCAAATAGCTTGGGATGTCTACTTTCCAAAATGGGGTCATTTGGGGGGGGTTTTGTGCTATTTTGGCATTTTATGGCCTTCGAAACTGTGAATAGGTAGTGAGGAGTGAAATCAAAAATTTGTGCCTAGAAATCCTGAAGGCGGTGCTCGGTTTTCGGGGTCCCGTACGCGGCTAGGCTCCTAAAAAGTCCCACACATGTGGTATCCCCGTACTCAGGAGAAGCAGCAAAATGTATTTTGGGGTGCAATTCCACATATAACCATGGCATGTGTGAGCAATATATCATTTAGTGACAACTTTTTGTAATTTTTTTTTTTGTCAATATTCAATCACTTGAGACAAAAAAAAAATATTCAATGGGCTCAACATGTCTCTCAGCAATTTCCATGGGATGTCTACTTTCCAAAATGGGGTCATTTGGGGGGGGGGGGGGGGTGTTGTACTGCCCTGCCATTTTAGCACCTCAAGAAATGAGGCAGTCATAAATTAAAAGCTGTGTAAATTCCAGAAAATGTACCCTAGTTTGTAGACGCTATAACTTTTGTGCAAACCAATAAATATACGCTTATTGACATTTTTTTTACTAAAAACATGTGGCTGAATACATTTTGGCCTAAATGTATGACTAAAATTGAGTATTCGATTTTTCTTACAACAAAAGTAGAAAATATAATTTTTTTTCAAAATTTTCTGTCTTTTTCCGTTTTTATATCGCAAAAAATAAAAATCGCAGAGGCAATCAAATACCATTAAAAGAAACTCTATTTGTGGGAAGAAAAGGACGCAAATTTCGTTTGGGTACAACATTGCATATCCGCACAATTTACAGTTAAAGCAGCGCAGTGCAAAATTCTGAAATCACCTCTGGTCCTTTAGCTACCAAATGGTCTGGGGCTTAAGTGGTTAAGAGTTGTAAACAGAATTCCACTTTTTAAGTCCTGTAGACAGAAGACTATACTATACAGACATCAACAAGAGTTATAGGCTAAGTTCAGGAAATGCACATCTTTTTCCCCCTGCAAAAAAGTGTTTTTTTTTTTTTTTTTCCCTCAGGAGCCTACATAGCATTGCACTGACGATCAGCGGATCATGGATACAATGTCAGACTCCTGCACGCTCTGTCTCCAGCTCTCTGCCTGTACCTCCTGTATGGCTTTTAGTTAGAAAGCTGGAGGAAGTGTCAGTGGACTAAAAGTGCACTTTTATCCCATGAGAACTACAAGTCCTGTCTGCCACAGTGGTGTGTTTTCATTCGCAGCTCTGTGTAGGGTGTGCATAGACACATGTTGCACCTTTTAAATATGGGTGTAACATGTTCCCAGTGAACTTGGCGTATTAAAATACACCTGTCAGATTTTAAGTAGTGAAAAGCAGGTCTGGAGTCTTACATCCTTGTTTGCTTTAATAAAAAGGCATATGTGCTGTAATCATGTTTGTTTGTTTTTTTTGTCTTCCTCCAGTCTCAACAGATTAACCCTCAGCTGGCGCTACAAGTACTGCTTCAGTTTGACAAGGCGATAAATTCTGCACTGGCACAGCGAGTCCGAAACAGAGTCAATTTTAGGGTAAGAGGGAGACACTTTATACTTGTTCTATATGGTGAGAACGTACATAGTTTAAAACGCAAAGTAAACAAATGATTACGTTTTATGCCAGTATATTATTGTATTAGAGGTTTTAATAATAAAAAAAAAACCTGACCAAATGTAAATATAAAGCTAAAACATGAACCTAAAATGTTAATATGTTTGTATAATTGCTATATTTTAATATCTAAAATAAAATTTATTGATATAAAATATTTTTTCTCATAATATTTATTTTTTATTGAAAGCTTTAATTATTATGTAGAAGTCATAATTAGTACAAACATAATATCAATGTGTTAAAAATCTGGCTAACTTTCACTCCTAAATTTAACCCTATTACTCTGCAAACTCGACATAATGTGCTTACTGGTAATCCAGTGCGAGTCTTAGAGGAATTCCGCCACCGCCTTGCTACATTATATGAAGCCCCACCCCAGACGGGTAGTGGGGACACTGATACCTTTCTGAGTCGCGTTTCGCTTCCCACATTGTCTGAGGCTCATATGTGTCCTTGAGGTCCTCCAATGTGTTAAGGGTTTGAAAGTAGGCAAAAAGCCTGGCCCAGACAGCTTTACTGTACTTTATTATAGAAAGTTAGCTGCCGTTATAGCCCCACATTTGACTGCTATGTACAACTCTGTTAAAAATGGACAAAAATTTACGTCGGACCTCTTAACCGCCAAACATAGTGATGCTCCCTAAACCTGACCGTGACCACTCTTCCTGGGCTAACTTCAGACCAATTTCCCTTATTAACGTGGACATGAAAATCTTGACAAAAATCTTGGCCAATCGCTTGAACTCTTTCCTTTCCCGTTTAGTTAAAGATCAAGTGGGCTTTGTCCTGCTCTGAAATCCGGATTTCAGAGGTATCGATATAGCGGGCTCCCTGCCAAAGCTATTCTCCCTTTTTTAGACTCCTTTTGCCTCCCTCTCAGGACTAAGAGTTAACCCCTTGAAATCTAAGGCTTTATCGGTCAATCTCTCCCCTCCTGTGCTGAGCAACTTGAAGTTAGCATTCCCGTTTCATTGGCCTTCTTCCTTGCCCTACCTGGGTATCCGCCTCACTTCCTCCTATAAGGAACTGTACCAGGCCAATTTTCCACCTTTGCTCAAAAATTTGTCTGACATGTTATCCTCCTGGTCCCATTTACCTTTACCTTGGTTTGAAAGGATAACTGCGGTTCGCATGTCTTACCTCCCGAAACTACTTTTTATTTTTTTCGAGTTTTACCCGTTCAAGTGCCTTCATATATCCTACGGATACATCAACGTAAGCTTTTACACTTTATTTGGGGATCCACCCGACCTCGAATTAATAAACAAATCTTGTATGCTAAGAGGATCAATGGGGGCCTCTCGGTTCCTAATCTACAGGCCTATTATGTCGCCGCGAACATAGCACCACTGTCTCATCTTCATGAAACGCATCAACTACCGTTATGGGCCATTAATTGACCTAATCAACTCCGATCTCATCCCGGTGTCCTGCCTGCTCTGGATCATCGCCCTGTTGTTGGGCCATGTTTAGCTCACTCTTTGAAAATATGGGACTCAGTTAAATATTCAGCAGGCCTGATCACCTCCCCTCTTTTTTAAAATTTCTTCATTGCCCATTGTTTCCCCCGGGTTGTGACAACCCGGCCCAATTTTCTTGGTGGACCGCGAATGGCTTCACTAATGTCCATTCCCTGTTTACTCCTACTAGGATCCTGACTTTTGATGCCCTATGCTCCTCTCACGTCATCCCTTTGCGAGAACAATATAGTTCTCTTCAACTCAGGCATTTTCTTCAGCAGCTTATTAAATCTCGCCCTACTCCATATACACTGTCTCCTTTTGAGAGAATATGCAGGACTAGACCACACTCCCCGGGCATTATATCCCTGGTATATTCTTCTATAATTTCGTCAAAAAAAACCCCGTTGAGGCCATATCAACTTCAATGGGGAAAAAGAGTTGGGGAGGCAGGTGGATCCAGAGGACTGGCAAATAATGACGATAACTTTCTAAGTGTTCCCACAATGTTCTTATCTTGGAGAATGCTTATAAAGTATTATATAGGTGGTACTACAGGCCGGCTAGATTGGCCTGGTTCATCCCATCCTATTCTTGCGAACATCCCCGAAAGCAGAGAGAAGGGACAATGGCACATATTTGGTGGTCTTGCCCAAGGGCATGCAGACTATGGGTCAGAACCTATGCACTTTTACGCAATTTATTTCATGTTGACTTTAAGAGATCCCTTTTGAAGCTCTACTAGGCAAGCCAATTGTTGCGCTACTTCGCCTGGAAAGGCAACTGGCCCAACATCTGTTTGCTGCGACTAAATTGACGATTGCCGGAGCATCAAAGACTCCTACGCTTAGCTTTCAGGTTGTTAAAAACCGCATGAATACAATCATGGTGAATGAGAAACTAACGGCAATCCTCTTGGATACGCATGATAAATTTCTCAGTCTGGCAACCATGGATTACACATTCTCATCCTTCCCGTTTCGACAGTGCGCTCCTTTCAATTTAACACTCCCCTGACGCAATCCCCGTGGACTCTTTTCTTTCCCCTTTCTTTTTTTTCCCTCTTTATTCTTCTTTCTATTCCTTTTCTTCCCTTAATTTTTTCTTTTATCTTTTCCGTTCACTATGCTTTATGCAGTCAGTTGATGTGGATATCGGGCTGACAAATATTGGCCTGGTTCGGATGGTTATTTTGATAGTATTGCTATTTTTGTATCCCCCTTTTTTTTTTTTTTATTAATTTTTTATTAATTTTTTATTTTTTTTTCTTGTTTTTGTCCGAATTTTTTATTTAATAATTTGTTATTTTTTCTTCTGACTTTTATGCATGTTTGTTTGTTTCACGTTTGTAACCATCCTAATGCTGTTGGTATATGTTGGATTGCTTATTAAAACTTTTGTTAAAGAAAAAATCTGGCTAACCTGCTAAATAACTAGCTATAAAATACCATAATATCAAAAAATCTGTATGATTGTGTAATAAATATCATGGTATAAGTACATGTACAGTGGAACCTTGGATTACGAGCGTAATCCGTTCCAGGAGAATGCTCGTAATCCAAAGTACTCGCATATCAAAGCGAGTTTCCCCATTGAAGTCAATGGAAACAAAAATTATTTGTTCCGCATTGACTTCAATGTTATGCAATGCCGCATGCGGCCGGGGGGGAGAGAGCCTCGGAAACGGCCGGAAAGGCCGAGGAAAGTTCGCCTGACCTCGGAAAGACTTTGTTCACGAGCCTTTCCGAGGTCAGCCAAACTGTCCTCGGCCTTTCCGTCCGTTTCCAATCGGCGCCATTCGGCTCCGGCGTGCCCCCCCATCTCAGGCCAAACGCGGTACTGCACCCACTTTGGCCTGAATCCTGCTCGTTTTGCGCGACAACACTCGCAAACCGAGTCAAAATTTTAGCAAATACAGTGCTTGTATTGTGAAACGCTCGTTAACCGCGTTACTCGCAATCCGAGGTTCCACTGTATAGGAAACTATTCCATAAACTTTTCACTTTGTATTGATAAAATGGAGTGAATGGTGGAATAATAGGATTTTTAAAACAGCTTACCTGTAAAATCCTTTTCTTGGAGTACATCACGGGACACAGAGCGGCATAGTCATTACTATGTGGGTTATATAGAATTACCTTCAGGTGCTGGCACTGGCAACTTCCAAAACAGGAAGTACCCTCCCCTATATAAGCCCCTCCCATCCGGGAGTACCTCAGTTTTGTAGCAAAGCAATACGTGTCCCCAAAAGAGGGGTGGGAGCTCTGTGTCCCGTGATGTACTCCAAGAAAAGGATTTTACAGGTAAGCTGTTTTAAAAATCCTATTTTCTTGTTCATACATCACGGGACACAGAGCGGCATAGTCATTACTATGTGGGACGTCCCAAAGCAATGCCAAATGAGGGGGGGGGGATACACCATACATAAGCTGGGCGCCGTCAGGCATGAGGATCTTTTGCGGCCTGCAACACACTGCGCCCAAAGGTGACATCCTCCTGACTTCTAACGTCCACCTGGTAGAACCTAGTAAACGTGTGTACTGAAGACCATGTTGTGGCCTTACAAATTTGAGCCAGGGAGGCCTGGTGATGCACTGCCCATGAAGTTCCAACTGCTCTCGTGGAGTGCGCCCTAACTTTGAACGGAGGCGGTCTACTTCTCAAGCCATAGGCTTGTATTATGACCTGTCAAATCCACTTGGCTAAAGTAGATTTTGATGCTACCTGACCCTTTCTGGGGCCTTCCGGCAGAACAAACAAAGAATCCGTTATACGAATCTGAGCAGTGGCTTTTAGATAAGTTTTAACTGCTCTTACTACATCCAAAGAATGCAATAACTTTTCCTCTACCGAGCTTGGTTTGGGGAAAAAAGAAGGAAGAACCACATCCTGGTTCGAGTGAAACCTCGATACCACCTTAGGAAGAAAGGCTGGGTGAGGACGTAATACTACTCTGTCCTTATGAATAACCAGATATGGCTCTTTACAGGACATGGCGGCTAATTCCGACATTCTTCTAGCCGAGCATATGGCTACTAAAAATATACATTTTCTGGTGAGTAGAACCAAGGAAATGTGCCGCAAAGGTTCAAATGGCTGCTTCTGCAGAACCGACAGAACCAAATTTAGATCCCATGGGCATATGGGAGCTTTAATCGGTGGAATAATACGAGTCACCCCTTACATAAAGGACTTGACAAGTGAATGCATAGCCAGGGGCCTTTCAAATGGTATTGATAAGGCCGAAACCTGACCCCTGATAGTACTTAAGGCAAACTTCCTGTCTACAGCTCACTGTAGGAAGTCCAGAATTCTGCCTATAACGTACTTACGTGGATGCCATTTTCTGGCCTCGCACCAAGTGATGTACGCCTTCCAAACTCTATAGTAGATCTGCCTGGATACAGGCTTCCTGGCATTGATTATCGTTCTAACCACAGAGTTAGAGAGACCTCTCTTCTTTAGGATGTGGGATTCAATAGCCAGGCCGTTAAACTTAGAGTTAGTAAGGAAGGGTGGTATATCGGTCCTTGCGAAAGCAGGTCCGGACGATGTGGAAGGGTCCAAGGACTCCCCACAGACATTTTGATGATCTCCGCGTACCAGGCCCTTCGGGGCTACGCTGGAGCCACCAGGATCACCGGCTTCTCTTCCAACCTGACTCTGCGAAGGAGTCGAGGCAACAATTGTAGCGGAGGGAATACATATATCAGTCTGAACTGATCCCAAGGGAACACCAGAGCATCCGAGCCGCAAGCGAGGGGATCCCTTGTCCGGGAGACAAACCTGTCCACCTTTGCATTGAATCTGGATGCTAGTAGATCTACATCCCGTGTTCCCCATCGCTGACATATTGCTCGGGATGAAGGGACCATTCCCCTGGGCATAACTGTTGGCGACTCAGAAAGTCCGCCTTCCAATTCTCCACCCCTGGAATGAAGACAGCTGATATACATGGGACATGCTTTTCTGCCCATTCCAGGATGTGACTTACTTCCCTCTGGGCTGCACGACTCCTGGTGCCTCCCTGATGATTGATATATGCCACTGCTGTGGCATTGTCTGATTGAATTCTGACAGGGGACCCTTGGAGTTTGGATGTCCAGGCCACTAGGGCATACCGGGCTGCTCGTATCTCTAAGAGATTGATGGGCAGGGTTTTTACTACATTTGACCCTCTGCCCTGGAGAGACCATTGCTCCAGTACTGCCCTCCAGCCTATAAGGCTGGCATCTGTAGTGACCACCTTCCAGGATATCGGACTGAAGGGTTTTCCCTTCTGGAGATTCTGGGGGATTAACCACCAGCAGAGACTCTTCCGAACGGAAGGGGACAAAGCCATCGGGAAGTCTGGAGCCTGAACTTTTCCGTTCCAGGCTGACAATATGGCCCTCTGCAAATTCCTTGCGTGGAATTGGGCGTATGGCACAGCTTCGAATGATGCTACCATCTTTCCTAGCAGCCTCATGCACAGGCGTATGGACGGCTGTCTTTTTGCACAAAGCAGACGGACCAAGCCCCTCAAGGAGGATACATTGTCTAGAGGTAAGAAAATCTTCCTCTGGTCTGAATCCAGCCGTAGCCTTAGATATACCAGGCTTTTTACTGGCTGTAGGGCTGACTTGTCCAGGTTGATGATCCAACCGTGAGATTCTAGATACTTGATTGTATCGACAATTACCACTTCTAGCTTGGCAACTGAGTGGTCCATCAACAGGTCGTCTAGGTATGCCATTATCGTTACACCTCGTGTTCTTAGATCGGCCAACAGTGGGGCCAGAATTTTTGTGAACACTCGTGGTGCTGTGGCCAGACCGAATGGTAAGGCTCTGACCTGAAAATGGCGCCCTTCTACTGCAAAGCGTAGAAATTTTTGATGACCTGGAAAGATGGGAACATGCAAGTAAGCATCTTTGATGTCGATCGAGGCTAACCATTCCTCCCCCTGTAGGGCAGCAGTGACCGATCGGATCGACTCCATCCGGAAGGACCGGATGTTTAGAAATTTGTTTAGACCCAATATGGGTCTTATGTCCCCGTTTGGTTTCGGGACTGTGAAAAGGTTTGAGTAGAAACCCAACCCCCACTCTTCCATAGGAACCTCCATAATTACTCCTTGGAGCAATAGTTGTTCTAACGCCACTAGGAGACACCTTCTATTCAGAGGGTCTTTTGGCATGCCTGACCACATAAAATGGGAAGGAGGAGACTCTTTTAACTCCAACTTGTATCCCCGAGTTACTGCGGAGAGCACCCATCTGTCTTTGATCGTCTCCCGCCAGGTCTCTGCGAACAACTGAAGTCTTCCCCCCACCCGTTTGAGTGGGGGCAGCCCTTCATAGGCTTGACTTGGAGGCTGGTTTAGTACCTCTTCGGATCCAGGGTTTCTTATTACCCTGTGACTGTCCCTGATTTTTACCTCCTGAGTTTAACCGAGGAGGCCGTCGGAACTGCTTAGTAGCAGACGTCCCAGGGATAGGAGAGGTAGTCCTCTTAAAAGATGGACCCCTAGACCTCTTTTTAATCGGTAAGAGAGTACTTTTACCACTGGAAATCTTCTGGATATATTTATCCAGGTCTTCGCCAAAAAGGCGTTCTCCATGAAATGGGAAGCTAACTAAGAGCTTCTTACAGGGAGCCTCAGCAGACCAGTTCTTGAGCCACAGAAGCCTACGCATATGTACCAAAGACAGCGTGAGGCGGGAGGCCTGATGGATAGAATCCTTGATGGCGTCAACCGCAAAGCATAATGCTCTAGGCAGATCAGCCAGAGCCTGGGCCTGCTGGTCTGGCAAATCCCTCAGGACCATTTTCATTTGATCCATTAAAGCTTGGCAGACCCCAATAGCTGCCACTGCTGGCTGTGTAACAGCCCCTGCTGTGGAAAAAGCAGATTTTAATAAAGATTCCAATTTTTTATCTACTGGATCCTTGAACATTTGAACATTATCTACTGGACATGTCAGTGATTTGTTCACAGAAGAGATGGCTGCGTCCACCGTAGGAACATTCCATCTCTGGGTGAATTTTTCCTCCATGGGATAGATCACCTGAACTTTCCTAGGTGGAACAAATAGTTTATCAGGATGTTCCCAGTCCTGGTATATAAGTCCTTCCAATAATGGATGAATTGGAAAGGAGCAATTAATCTGGGGAGCTTTTAGCGACCCCAATGAGGAGACCGCAGTAGTTGATGGTTCAACAAGAGGCATTTTAAATGCGAACCATGTCAGTTAGGGTCTGAACCCACAATCTTTCAGTCTGTGATGCTGAAAATGGTTCATCTACTGTCGATTCCTCAAAAACAGAGTTAACCTCCTCATGATCCCCTTCAGGCAGGTCAATCCCTTCCTGGGACTGTTGCTCTGCAAACAGGCACTCTGATGGAGGTGATGGAGATCTGGCGCGCTTTCTTTCCTGTAGAGAAAGAAGCGATCAATGCTGCCAATCTCTGCTCCAATCCCTCCAGAGTTGAGGCAAAAACCTCCTCTGTTATATATGCAGGAGCAGGTGGACTGAGGACAGCCGCAGTACCTGGCACTCCCGGGGGTTCCTTATGGGCATTAACCTCTGATTTTTCAGGGGAGGAAGGTGTAGATGACTGCTCAAGATCCTCAGAGCCCGATGGAGACCCCCTACACTTCCTGAGAGGTATATCCCGGAGTTTTTTTGGTGGCATATTCCTTAGTTCAAAGCTGAGGTATTCCAGCCGCAATACACCCTTTTACTGAAATAGTCTAATGCAATTTGCTGCTATGTACATCAGTGGGTGTCTACCAATGCGTCTTTCTGGGGATGCCTGTATCAACCGCCCGCTGTAAGCCCCTATACCATGCTACCAGCTCCGTTTTTTTTTTTTTTTTTTTATGCCCTGTGTCCATAGCAAGCAGCGTGGACTGAGTCCTTTTATCTTGCTGGGACGCCCGCACATGCGCAGAAGCGCCTGGCGCACAGAGCGCGTCATCTGCCAGGCTCCGCCCCCTTTTTTTGAAGCTAAATCTATAAAAGAAAGCGTGTGTGTGCGCTCTTGGCGCTATGTAGGGAGAGGAGCCAGGGTCCTTGTCTCACCAGGACCCGGGGATGGAAGAAACTACTTGGCAGCATGACAGAGGAATGCAGCTTCCCTGATAGAGAGCTCACTCATCTGCCTGGACTTTCACCATGGAAGGAATAGTCCCAAGAAAAGACGTTCCACAGCGGCCTCCAGTGGACAAACACAGGTACCGCACTTTTGTCTTTTTTTTTTTTTTTTTTTTTTTTTTTTTTCAAAACCTTTATGAAAAACATTTCCAGGTTTACAAAAAAACTTCCTTTATGAAAAGACATTTCTAGGATTTTTTAGGTAACAGGCAGAAAGACATATTAGGCTTGGGGGTCCCCTCAATAGAACCAAGTTCCTGAGGGGCCCCCACTTACCTTTTCCCCGCCGCAGGACTTTGTTTGGTCCACAGAAGCCCAAACTTCACCTCTCACGGCAGGCATTGTACTAGACCTTCAGGGATCGGGTTCCCAAGGATTCCACTCCCCTGGACCTGTATAGCACCCTGCACAGATAGCCTCTTGGTTTTGGGTATGACCAGAGCTCTGGGTCCCAGGGTCCAGCCCTCCTAAGAGAGGCATTACAGGCAAAACCTTGCTCTTCTCTGCAAGGCCCGGGTACCGACCGTTTAGCTATGAAGCTTTTTTGGTCTGATCCGGAATAGCTTGCTAAGGCCCAGAGAACCTGTACACAAGCCCAGATGAATACATGTTAACCTTGGCCAACACCTTAGACACTGGCAAAAAACTGAGGTACTCCTGGATGGGAGGGGCTTATATAGGGGAGGGTACTTCCTGTTTTGGAAGTTGCCAGTGCCAGCACCTGAAGGTAATTCTATATAACCCACATAGTAATGACTATGCCGCTCTGTGTCCCGTGATGTATGAACAAGAAAGATTTATACTAAGAAAAGTATGCCTATTCTTTAACCACTTAAGCCCAAGACCATGCCACTTTTTGCGATTCAGCACTGCGTCGTTTTAACTGACAATTGCGCAGTCGTGCGACGTGGCTCCCAAACAAAATTGATATTTTTTTTTCCACAAATAGAGCTTTCTTTTGGTGGTATTTGATCACCTCTGCGGTCTTTATATTTTGCGCTATAAACAAAAATAGAGCGTCAATTTTGGAAAAAATTCAATATTTTTTTACTTTTTGCTATAATATCCCCAAAAAATGTTTATAAAAAAAAAAAAAGTTTTTCTTTTTCCCTCAGTTTAGGCCGATACGTATTCTTCTACATATTTTTGTTAAAAAAAAAGCGCAGTAAGCGTATATTGATTGGTTTGCGCAAACGTTATATCGTCTACAAAATGGGGGATAGAATTATGGCATTTTTATTTTATTTTTTTTAACTAGTAATGGCGGCGATCTGCTTTTTTATGTGTGTGTGTGTGTGTGTGTGTGTGTGTGTGTGTGTGTGTGTGTGTGTGTGTGTGTGTGTATATGTGTATATATATATATATATATATATATATAAAAAAAAAGCAGATCGCCGCCATTACTAGTTAAAAAAAATAAATAAATAAATAAAAATGCCATAATTCTATCCCCCATTTTGTAGACGATATAACGTTTGCGCAAACCAATCAATATACGCTTACTGCGCTTTTTTTTTAACAAAAATATGTAGAAGAATACGTATCGGCCTAAACTGAGGAAAAAAGAATCTATATCTATATCTATATCTATCGTGACTGTGACATTATGGTGGACACATCGAACACAATTTTGGGACCATTGTCATTTTTTACAGCGATCAGTGCTATAAAAATGCACTGATTAAGGTGAAAATGGCAGTGAAGGGGTTAACCACTAGGTGGCGCCGAGGGGGTTAAGTGTGCTCTAGGGAGTGCTTCTAACTGTAGGGGGGGGGATGGGCTACATGTGCCACGACAGTGATCACCGCTTCCGATTACAGGAAGCTGTGATCATTGTCCTGTCACTAGGAAGACTGGGGAAATGCTTGTTTACATAAGCATTTCCTCCTTCTTCCTCACCGTGACACGATCGCGGGTATGCCGGCGGACATCGAGTCTGTGGGAACCGCGATCGGAGGGCGGCTCACGTGCGCGCCTTCACAATGCCGCTTCGGTCGGCAAGCAGTTAAATGAGTTTATATAGAAACGCATTTCAGTGCTGTGGCTGTGAGTGAATGAGTGTTTGTGCAGTGGCATTGACTGAATGAAATGAATGGTTGGTAGAAAGGTGAAGCATTGGGGTACAGCGGCAGGGGTACCGGGAGGTTCAGAGTCAGGGGTGCAGTGTTTTTCAAAGTATTGTTTGCCTTCAAATCTATGCATTGCAGTAATATTCATGTTATACCTCCAACACATGGCACCGTCTATTAGTGCATTGTGGTGTACTGCATTTAAAGAGTCTTGTTTTATCTTCTATTGGCATGCATTGGTTGCCTATTCTTAATGAACTGGCTGCCCCAATGCACAATACTGCACATTAATGTGTATGCATAACACACCTAATAGTTTGATTTGCTCTGCTGGCTATGTTATTTGTGGTCTTTGTGGACTTGAGATGACTGATCCATTTCCCAGCTCCATAGATGTCTACAGGATCTGGACTCTGCATTTAAAGTGATAGGTGGGCTGCTGCACACCGTTTTTATCTTCATACATAGAATGCATGAAGATAAAAAAAACCTTCTGCCTTTTTCAACAATTTTATTGACCATGCCACTGATCTGTTCTAACCTGCAGCAATCCCTACATTTACCAGAAATAACTTATTTGCATCTTTTGTTCAGCTAATCATGTGACTTGTCATGCTGTGTGGATAGGTTGCCAGTATCTGTGGCGGTCACTGTAGGTTAGAAGAGATCAGCACTGTCACTAAGGCTGCATTCACACCCGAGCGTTTTGTAGCCTGAAGCCTTAAGCTACAAAACGCTAGAGGGGGGAAAAAATCCATTATTCTCTATGGAGATGGTTCACATATCCACTCCAAAACGCCTGAAGCTCGGGCAGATTTGGGCGTTTTAGGAGTCATAGAATGTAATGGAAACGCACGATTCAGGCGTCTAGCGTGACAACAAGCGTTTCTACGGGCGCAAATTCGCGCGACAAAACGTCGGTAAAAACACTCAGGTGTGAATGCAGTCTAAAGGCCAGGTCCAGCATTTTTACAATACATGGCCAGGTATCGGCAGCGTTTTTGGTTTATACCAAACTTGCCAACTCGTATAGTAGCATCAACATTTAAATCTAGACCAACACGCACAGAGATACAGGAAACCTCAGCTGGTGCTGCCCCAGGTCGCTAATTCTAGTCGCATTTGCGACCTGGCGCCCGGGGATTGTCGAGCCCTGGATTAAAGGTTGTGGAATTAAAAAATAAAGCGTTACAAAACCATTACAAATAGCGTGTGCATGTGTGTGTATGTATGTATATGTGTGTGTATATATATATATATGTGTGTATATATATATATATATATATATATATATATATATATATATATATATATATATATATATATATATATATATATATATATATATATATATATATATATATATATATATATATATATATATATTTTGTACTTCTTTTTGAGTCCCCTGCCAGCTCCAGTCCTGGCTGGCTGGAAGAAAACAGGAATAACCGACAATTTAGGACTTTCACATTGGTGATTCTGTTGCTTGCAGCAACAAAGTACACCTAACCCAAAGGGTATCACTCCCTCACTGCCAGAAAAGCTGGGATGCTGTGTATAATCTGCAATAAAAAACAGAATGCTATGATTTGCAAATCTCATAAACCCATATTTTATTTACAATAGACACCTGAAATGTTAAAACTGAGAAATGGTACCATTTTGAAATTGATGGCGGCAGCAAATCTCTAAAAAGATGGGACATAACAAAAATCTGGAAAAGTACAACTACAATTCCCAAAAAAGTTGGGACAGGGTCATGTTTACCATGGTGTAGCATCCCCTCTATTTTTAACACTCTGTAAATGTCTGGGAACTGAGGAGACCAGTTACTGGAGTTTTGAGGGAGGAATGTGGTCTCATTCTTGCCTGAGCATATGCTGCCCTAAAACCTGGATATAGCTTTCAGCATCGATGAGCCTTTCCAGATGTACAAGCTTCCCATTTCATATGCACTATTGCACCTCTATACCATCAGAGATGCAGGCTTTTGAATTAAGCGCTGATAACAAGTTTTCAGTCCCTTCCCTCAAGGAGCTTACAATTTAACGGTCCCTAACTCACATTGTTAAAAGGTATCAGTCAGGAGAAGGGTACAAAAGAATTTCCAAGGCATTAGATATACTATGGAACACAGTCATCAAGTGGAGAAAAAATGGCACAACAGTGACATTACCAAGAACTGGACGTCCCTCCAAAATTGATGAGAAGTAAACTGGTCAGGAAGGCTGCCAAGAGGCCTACAGCAACATTAATATCTGATAAGTACTGGCTGTGTGGTACATGTGACAACAATCTCCCGTATTCTTCATATGTCTGAGCTATGGGGTAGAGTGGCAAGACAGAAGCATTTTCTTAAGAAGAAAAACATCCAAGCCTGGCTAAATTTTGCAAAAACATATCTGAAGTCTCCCAAAGGCATGTGGGAAACATGTTATGGTCTGATGAAACCAAGGTTGAACTTTTTGGCCATAATGCCTAAAGATATGTTAGATTCAAAAACAACACTGCATGTCACCAAAAGAACACCATACCCACAGTGAAGCATGGTGGTGGCAGCATCAGACTTCGGGACTTTTTTTTTTAGCTGGAACAGGGGCCTTAGTCAAGGTAGAGGGAATTATGAACAGTTCCAAATACCGGTCAATATTGGCACAAAACCTTCAGGCTTCTGCTATGAAGCTGAACATGAAGAGGAATTTCATCTTTCAGCATGACAACAATCCAAAGCATACATACAAAGGAATGGCTTCACCAGAAGAAGATTAAAGTTTTGGAATGGCCCAGCCAGAGCCCAGACCTGAATCCGATTGAAAATCTGTGTGGTGATCTGAAGAGGGCTGTGCACAGGAGATGCCCTCACAATCGGACAGATTTGGAGTGTTTTTGCAAAGAGTGGGAAAATTATTGCCAGGTCAGGATGTGCCATGCTGATAGACTTGTACCCAAATACAGTGCTGTAATAAAATCAAAAGGTGCTTCAACAAAGTATTAGTTTAAGGGTGTGCACACTTATGCAATCATATTTTTTGTTGTACAGTTTAAAGTTCACATTCAAGGTGGAAAAAGTTCTGAAATAATTTATCACAGAACCTGACATTTTAACAGGGGTGTGTAGACTTTATATCCACTGTAGTTGCAGAGATAAGTCACAAGTTGCGTCTTAAAAATATCTTGGGAAGCACATGTGAGTTAAAACTGGGTGAAAGGGCCCAGTTTTGGGCCAAGAGGAGGAGGATGCATTGGTGTTCCCCTAATATGTAGAACACCTTAGAAGCATAGAAAGATTTCTCTTTGCATAACTCTAGGAAGACTGCTTTTTTAAATCCATACAATTTGAGTTGTGTGTGGTGTGTTGGGTTGTTTTTTTTTTTGTTACCTTTTACGTAGTCCCTTATGATGCAATTGTTGTTTTATGCCAGAGCTGTGGATGTGGCATACAATTCACTATTCTGAGAGCACACCTTTTCTGTATGATGCCTACACTTTTTTGTTTCTGTGTTTTCACAGTTAAGTCTTTTCGTTTACTTTTGGCAAGATAAGTCTGACAACTAATTTATTTTTTCTTTTTTTTCTTTTTCCTTTTTGTTAAGGGATCATTAAATACATATCGGTTTTGTGATAACGTCTGGACCTTTGTTCTAAATGATGTCGAGTTCAGAGAAGTGACTGACCTGGTGAAGGTGGATAAAGTAAAAATTGTAGCCTGCGATGGGAAAAGTAAGTTTTTTTCTTTTTTTTTTTTTTTTTTTTTTTTTTTTTTATTTATTATGAGGCTCTTATTTTAAAACCTAAAAGAAAACTTAAAATATACACTATAGACTTCCAAATTAAAATATATATGCAAAATTGAAAGTATTTTCTCCCAACCCCGCCCCCCCCCCCCCCCTTTTTATTTATTTTTTTTCTTTTCTTATTTATCTCATATTTGTCACATTTAAATGATTCAGATCATCAAACACATTTTATTACGCAAAGATAACCAGAGTAAACACAAAGTGCAGTTTTTAAATGATTTCATTAAGGGGAGAAAACTGTAAACCTGGCTCTGTGAAAAAGCAATTGCTGCCCCCCCCTTTGCTGAATCATGAATGAACTGTGATTAACCACATTTTTTGGAAAGCTTGCCAGCCCTATTGAATCAGGAAGTCACTTAAATAGAAGCTGACAAATTGAAGCATGCCGAAAGATCCCAAAAAGCAACACATTCCATGATCCTAAAGAAATTCAAAAATAGATGAGAAACAAATTGACATACATGTATCAGTCTGGAAAGGGTTACAAATCCATTTCTAAGGCTGAGACTCCAGTGAACCACAGTGAGAGCCATTATCCACAAATGGAGAAAAATTGGAACAGTGTAGTGAACCTTCCCAGGAGTTGCGGCCTACCAAAATGACTCCAAGAGCACAACCACTCACCCAGAAGGTCCTAAAAAAAAAATCAGAACATCTAAAGGACTGCAGGACTCGCTTGGCTTGGTTAAGGTCAGTGTTCGTGATTCAACAATAATACTGGGCAAAAATGGCATTCATGGGAGAGTTCCAAGGCGAAAGCCACTGTTGACCAAAAAACACACAGGCTCATATCTTGTGCCAAAAAACACATCTTGACTATCCCCAAATGTTCTGTGGACTGATGAGACAAAAATAGAACTTTTTGGAAGGTGTGCGTTACATCCTGGCATAAAACTAACACCGCATTTCATAAAAAGAACATCATACCAACAGTCAAGCATGGTGGTGGTAGTGTGATGGTCTGGGGCTGCAGCTTCAGGACATGGACGACTTGCCAAAGAGTAGATGAAACCATGAATCCTGCGCTCTACCAGAAAATCCTGAAGGACAATGTCCAGCCATCAGTTCATGAGCGGAAGCACACTTGGGTTATGCAGCGGCACAATGTTTTGGAACACATCAGCAATCCACCCCTGAATGGCTCAAAAAAATAGTTTTGGCCTGGTCAAAGTCTGGACATTGAATTGAGATGCGG
Organism: Rana muscosa; assembly: GCA_029206835.1. NCBI lineage: Eukaryota > Metazoa > Chordata > Amphibia > Anura > Ranidae > Rana > Rana muscosa. The sequence goes on along the minus strand of CM055118.1, from coordinate 557,108,130 downwards.
TGGCATGACCTTTTTTAAATGGGACATTTTTATGATCGAAAATCCTCCAATGTGGCACAAGTAAAACAATTTTGCAAAGAGTGGGCCAAAAATCCTCCACAGCGATGTGAAAGACTCATAGCCGGTTATCGTAAACGCTTGCTTGCAGTTGCCGCCAAGGGTGGTACAACCGGTTATTAGGTTTAGGAGGCAATTACTTTTACACTTGGAGCCCAGCAGTTTTGGACAGCTTTTTTCTTTCCTCAATGAAATCCTCATTTAAAAACTGCATTTTGTATTTACTTGGGTTATCTTTGTGTAATATTTACATTTATTTGATGGTCTGAATCATCATTTAAGTGTGATAAATATGTAAAAAAAAAAATCAGAAAGGGAGCAAATATTTTTTGACAGCACTGTATGCACCGATTAGCCATAATTTTATACCGACTGACAGGCTAAGTGAATAACATTGAGTATCTTGTTACAATCTGACATCTGAAGGTGGCTGGGCTATATTGAGCAGCAAGTTAACATGTAGTTGATGTATTGAAAGCACATGGCAGTTTGGTGAACCCTGCCATTCATGTGGATGATGATTTGACATGTACCACCTACATTAACATCATTGCTGATCAAACGCACCCACTTCATGAAAACAATATTCCTTGATGGCAGTGGCCTCTTTCAGCAGAATGGTTTAAGGAACACGAGTTTGGGTTGTTGACTTGGCCTGAAAATGCTCTGGGTCTCAATCCAGTCAGGCATCTGTGGGATGTGCTGGTAAAACAAGCCCAATCCATTAAGGCCTCCTCATTGCAGCTTACAGGACTTGAAGGATCTGCTACTGATGGCTTGGTCAGATACCAAAGCATACATTCAGAGCTCTAGTGGTGTCCATGCCTCCAAAGGGTCAGGGCTGTTTTGTAATGCACCCACGGTAATTAAAAACCCCAAAACATCCTTGATTTTATTAATTTTTTTTTTCTTTCAAGCCTGGAAAGCATTGCAACCATGATTAATGCACCATGGGTGCAATGTCAGGCTTTTGCCAAGTTTACTACCAAGCTGTGGGACCTTCAGATATGGGAGAGGAGAAAGGACTGCTGGACTATAAAGGTTATAGAACAATGCTACTGGATCCAACTGCTCTCCTCCATCCTAAACTCATAAAACGCAGTCGGGACAATGCGGAAGCCTCCTGAAGTCCGCCTCCCTACCAGACTGCACCCAGCGCATAAGAACAAGCAGTCGGACACAGTGGGGGAGATTCATTAAAACAAGTGCACGCAGAATCTGGTGCATCTATGCATAGTAACCCATTAGTTCAAAAGAAAAATCAACAAAAAGAGAACCATTTTCTGTGATAACATAGTCCGTTATGGTAATAACCAAACAATCTCCTGACCAGAGTTCTAACAAATTTTGTTCCCAACATCTCGTTAGTCAGAATAATTTCTCACCCCCAGTCATATACTTGGGAAACCCTGACCCCAGGATCCCTAGGGTGCATTAATATGTATAGAAGTCCTCATGAAATATAAATTACTCTTTCGTCCATGGACTGACACAGCTTCTCTATTGACAAAGTGGGTATTATCCGTTAATTAGGAGTGACTAGGCAGAAAAACTTGTTAAAAGTGTTGCATCACACCTTCTACAGTACTGCCCGGGGGGGGGGGGGGGGACCCTCTGGTATAACCTCTGTCTGCATCTCGCAGATCAGTTTTTTTTCTGTCTAGCAAGGAGTAGGACATGGCTCCCTTCGGGCCCATTGGTCCGGGGGAAAAAATATATATTTTTTTTGCTACATTTGTTGTTTCCTGCGATCTTCGATCAACTGCCGACTGGGTGACAGGCTGGATCCTCGATCCTTGTAGTCTCACCAGTTTCGGCCATCGAGCGTGTGCCGACCCTAGCTACACGCTGGGTTTTCCACGACATGCCCGTCGCTCCACGGGTGGCCGGTGAGCCTACGCTCCAGGGCCTGCATCGGACCGCTCAGCTTCGGCTCACCTTACGGCCGAGTCGCAGCAGCCTGGCCTGTGAGCTTACGCTCCAAGGCTTGCATCGGACCGCTCAGCTTTGGCTGACCTTACGGCCGAGTCGCAGCAGCCTGTCCGGTGAGCGTCACGCTCCAGGGCATACATATGATCGTCCCTTTTGGGTCCAATCACAGCATGCCTGGCCAACAGTCACCTTCCGTGCGCGGACGATGACCTGTTTGGAATGTCTTCCAGCATAATACATGCAGGATAGGTAAGTAAAACTCCCCTGCCTCGGCTGGGTGATTTAGCTGGACATTCCTGGAGAGATCAAGTAAGTGGTTGTGGCCCCTTTCTTCCCTCTCTCCCTGCCTTTCCCTCCTCCCTGGGCTTCTAGCCAAAGGTTGCTGGGGGTCACCTAAAGGGGTTCCACTGGAGCGGGGCTGGCTGTAACTAACATTTAAAAGAAATGTCATTTCTGCTTACCTGTATGTGCTTCCTCCTCCATGCTGTCGGCGGCCATTTTGTGGTGGTCCATGCCGAGTTCGGCCTCTTGTGACTGCCCGGCGGCCATCTTCCTGTGGTTCGGCCACACCCACTGGCCCCTATCAGCTGATCGGCGGCCATGTTTGTCCACCCTGTATGTATATATTGCCGTTCGGTGGCCATCTTTTTGTGGGCTACAGCTGCTTGACCTCTAACTTCGGCTCGGCGGCCATTTTCTTAGAGCCCACATTATCTTCCATACAGACGTTTTTTGGCAACCATTTTGCGAGAGCCTCCGGCCTCTAGGGTGCATTACACTGGCGCGAAAATTCACACAGGAAGTGCTGATAAAAGAAGCAGACTGACACAGCAGCAGGGGGACAGCATCACAGGTGCAGCATAGCAGTACCGGTCCAGGGTGGTGAGTCCTCTGGGTAACTCGGCATCTCTGCAGCGCAGGAGGGTGGCCTATTGATATCTTGCCTGGAGCCCTGTGGGTGTCAGCGTGTGGTCAGCATGGCATCTGAGCCAGATGTCTTCTCCCCTGAAACACCAGATTTAGCAACTGGTGCCCCCGAGGTGTCTATGAACGCTATGACGGCAATCCTAGAGGCGTTTGCTGCCAGGGTGGAAGCAGCACACGGGAATACAGGGGGTAGTAAACGCCCCGTCCCCTGCAAGCTTCTGGGGATAATTCTGATGCAGAACCAGGTCCAGCTACGGCTCAGGGCCCAGATTCTGACGCATCAGAGCCTGCAGACCGTGACCGGACAGTGAGGATGTCTCCAAGTCCAGGTCAGTACGCGAGACGGCATTGGTATCTGACCTTATTACTGCAGTGCGGGATACGCTAAAGTTGGAAAATACTGCAGAAGCAGCAGAGACTCCGGTCCACTTGGGTTTCATAGACCTGCCCGCACTGCTAAGGTGTTCCCTTGTGTGTCTTTTGATAAACTCTTATACAAGGAATGGGAGAACCCACTGAGGGTCTTTACAGCCCCAAAGAGGTTTGCGGTACGGTACCCCTTTGAGGAGAGTTTTTTTTTCTGAAGAAATGGACCTCTCCCCCCTATAGTGGACCCTCCGGTGTCCAGACTTAATAGAGCCACCACAATTCCTGTAGAAGGGGCTCCTGTTTTCAAGGACCCTGTGGATAAGAAGACTTAAGCACTCGCTTGCTACCTATACTCAGTGGTAGGCTCGGCAGTACGCCCGGCATTTGGCGGGGGCCCTAGTGTCACACACTGAATGGGCAAGATTGCTACTCTAGGGGTTAAGAGCGAGACGCTCCTCCTGATGAGATAACGTTGGCTGACCAGTTGGTCCAGGGCCTTAGGTTTGTCTGCGAGTCAGACATGGATACTATTCCCCTGCTGTCTAAAGCTTCGGTTTATGCAGTAGCAATACGCCGCCTGATCTGGCTAAAAGGCTGGTCTGCGGACCAGACTTCCAAGAAAGCCCTGTTGGATCTGCCTTTTAAGGGCGACAGACTTTTTGGGGCTTCTCTGGATGACATCATCAAGGATGCCACAGGAGGTAAAAGCACTTTGCTTCCTAAAAATTAGCAAGGGTAAGGGGCCACGCCAAGGACAAGGGCCCTCCTTTACTGCACGCAAGCGTTTTTTTTCGTCCCCCCTAGGGCGACAGGGAAAAGACCCCAGGCCGATAAAGCGCCTGCCCAAGGACAAAGGCATCCTTGGTCCCGCATACCCAACAAGCCTGCGGACAAATCTGCGTCCGCATGAAGGTCCGCCCCCACCCAGCTCTCGGGTGGGGGGACGTCTTCGCAAATTCGCGATTTAGTGGACAGCTCGAGTCTCCGACAGGTGGTTTTACGAAGTAATCTCCTCAGGCTACAAGATAGAATTTCTCTCTTGTCCACCGGACAGGTTCATCACCTCCAATCTCCAGCTACTACCGACCCGTCGGGAGGCCCTGTATGGGGCGGGTCCAGGGTCTACTGGAACGCGAGGTAGTTATTCCAGTTCCAGAACAGGAACGGGGTCAGGGTTTTTACTCAAATCTGTTCATTGTGCCGAAGGAGGATGGGGTTCATCCAATCTTGGATCTCCGAGCCCTCAATTGCTTTGTGAAGGTACAAAGATTTCGGATGGAGTCTGTTTGATCTGTAGTCACGGCTCTCCATCCGGGGGACTTTCTGGCCTCCTTGGACATCAAGGACGCATACCTGCATGTCCCCATATACTCCAGACACCAGAAGTCTCTGTGATTTGCTGTCGGGAAGAACCACTACCAGTTTGTGGCCCTCCCGTTTGGCCTTGCCTCAGCACCCAGAACATTCACCAAGGTGCTCGCTCCGATTCCCCCACTTCTAAGACAGCGGGGTATCGCTATCATGGGCTACTTGGACGACCTACTGAAGGCGCCTTCAAGCTCAGAATTTAGAGGTAAGCATGTCCATTACCTGTCAGACTCTTCGACTGTGGTTGGATACTAAACACGCAAAGGTCAGTATGGTGCCCACTCAACGCCTAGTGTACCTGGGGTTGATTCTGGATTCCTCAGAGGCAAAGGTATTCCTCCCTGTGGAGAAGTTGCAGACCCTTCGGGGCTGCAGTACGGCAGCTGACTTCCAGGAATTGGTCGTCACTCCGTTTTGGCATGCGAGTGTTGGGCCTCATGGTAGCCTCCTTCGAGGCGGTCCCATATGCTCAATACCACACTCGTGTTACAGAAGGCAGTTCTGTCCAGATGGAACAGATGCCCTTCATCTCTGGATTATCCAATCCGAGTGAGCCACCTAGTCAGGAGATCCCTGGTATGGTGGTTGACCGCACCGGCTCTAATGGCCGGGGAAGTCATTTCTTCCGGTTTACTGGATAGTGATCACGACGGACGCCAGCCTTACAGGTTGGGGCGAGTCTGGGGTGTTCAGTCGGCGCAAGGTCGCTGGACCCCAGAGGAAGCCCTTCTGCCGATCAATGTCCTGGAAATCCGGGCGATCAGGCTGTGCCTCTTCAAATGGTCTCAGAGGCTGCAAGGGCATCCAGCCAGGATCCAGTCAGACAACGCCACAGCAGTGGCATATGTCAATCATCAAGGAGGAACAAGAAGCTCAGCTGCAGCGTCGGAGGTCGCTTGCATCCTGAAGTGGGCAGAGAGGAGCGTACCGGCACTGTCGGCCGGGTACATTCCGGGTGTGGAAAACTGGCAGGCGGACTACCTGAACCGCCAGATGCTGGACCAGGGAGAATGGTCCTTACACCTGGAGGTGCTCCAACTCCTCTGCCAAAGATGGGGCACACCAGACGTAGATCTTCTGGCTTCCTGACTCAATCAGAAGGTATTGAGGTTTGTGGCCCGGTCAAGAGACCCATGGGCATACGCAACGGACGCATTGGTGGCATCGTGGGGTCAGTATCGGCTAATCTATGCCTTCCCTCCCTTAAGGCTTCTTCCTCTTCTGCTCCGCAGAGTGGAGGCAGAGGGAATTCCAATGATTCTAATCGCTCCAGATTGGCCTCAGCGTCCTTGGTACGCCGATCTAGTATGTCTGGTAGCAGACGTCCCCTGGCGCCTACCACTACGGAAGGACCTGCTATCGCAAGTTCCCATACTCCATCCTGCTTTACTGTCATTGGCTTTAACGGCATGGCTGTTGAGAACCAGGTACTGAGAGACCGGGGCCTGTCAGATTGAGCATTTCTCATAGTAGAGATTACTGAAACTGTCCTCTAGGAAGGTTTATCACCGCACTTGGAAGGCCTGCATCTCCATGTGTGAGGAAATGAGATGGCATCCGCGTATCTATTTGGTTTCCAGAATCCTGCTGTTTTTACAGCATGGGGTGGACCAAAGGACTTGCCCTAAGTACGATTAAGGGACAGATATCTGCCCTGGCTGTCTTTTTTTTTTCAGCAACCCCTGGCGGCTCACTCTCTCGAGTACATTTGTGCAGGGGGTTCGACATGTGGCCCCTCCGGTCCGTCCCCCGTTACCTCCGTGGGACTTGAACCTGGTCCTCTCGGTGCTTCAGAAGGCACCGTTTGAGAATATTAGAGATATTCCCCTGTTGACACTTTCTCAGAAAGTGGTCTTTTTGGTGGCTGTTACGTCAGTTAGTCGAGTCTCTGAGCTGGCAGCCTTGTCCTGCAAGGCTCCCTATTTGGTTTTCCACAAGGATAAGGTGGTGCTGCGGCCGCAGCCTTCCTTTCTTCCGAATGTCGTTTCGGCTTTTCATCTCAACAAAGACATTGTACTTCCATCCTTGTGTCCTCATCCGTCGAATCCTAAGGAGTCGGCGTTGCATTCCTTGGACATTGTCCGAGCTTTGAGAGTATACTTATCTGCTACTTCCCTCTTCTGGACGTCAGACTCACTGTTTGTTTCGGTGGCTGGTCCCAAGAAGGGCCAAGCAGTCTCGTTGGCCACCATCTCTAGGTGGATCCGACAGTAATCCAGGCTTACGCCTTAAAGGGTCAAGCGCCCCCCTTTCCTGTCACGGCGCATTCGACCAGGGCAATAGGTGCCTCTCGGGCTTTCCGACATCAAGCGTCTGTTTCCCAATTTATGTAAAGCGGCGACTTGGTCGTCTGCTCACACTTTCACAAAATTCTACAAAGTTGATGTAGGTGCATCTTCGGATTCCTCTTTCGGCCACAAGGTTTTGCAAGTGGCTTTTTAGAGTTGCAGCTCCTCCATTGGAGTGCTGTTTTGTGTTTTGGGGTGAAGTTTATTTTTATGCTGTTACCACCCCTCGTTTTTTCTCTGACACTGCTTTGGGACGTCCCACTTTGTCAATAGAGAAGCTGTGTCGGTCCATGGACGAAAGAGTAAATAGGATTTTTTACTCACCGTAAAATCCTTTTCTCTGAGTCCATGGACCGACACAGCACCCACCCCTCCTTTTAAGTTTGTACTGCTTTTTGACGAACTGATCTGCGAGATGCAGACTGAAAGGTTATACCAGAGGGTCCGCCCCCTGGGCGGTACTGTAGAAGGTGTGATGCAACACTTTTTACAAGTTTTTCTGCCTAGTCACTCCTAATTAACGGATAATACCCACTTTGTCAATAGAGAAGCTGTGTCGGTCCATGGACTCAGAGAAAAGGATTTTACGGTGAGTAAAAAATCCTATTTTTTTTTTTCTCTCCCCCAAAAAAATTAAATATCCCACACAACAGAATCGTTTTCTTCCTCCTCTCTCCCTCACCTCCAGGGGGTAACAACCAAAGATGCACGTCATACTCAAGCCTGAAATCTGACTAATTAAAGGGTATAATTCCCTTATTCCTTCAACCACATAGGTTCCCATCAATGAGAATCCTTCCCTCCTCTGAGTTGTTAAAGGAATTCCAGAGAGACCATGTTTCCTTATATTTCTCTCGTTTCTGCCTTTCTGTCGAAACCATGTTCTCTAATCGATTCACCTTTCACGTTCCACCTCCCTGAGCCCACATGCCCACTGAGGATGGTTTAATTTTTTTCCATCTAAGCGGGGATACAAGATCTCGCATTCAGAAGGTGGCACAAAATCGAGTTTTTGTATGTCTTGAGTGGTATTTTAAAGTCGTGCAACAGAAAAAAGGTTGGGTCCTCGGGGACCTTATAATCACTTTTTTTTTTTTTTTTTTTTTTTTTTTAATGATCTTTCGGACCTCCCTCCAGTAACTCTTAATTTTGTGTTATGACCAAAAAATATGTAATAACGTTCCTCCTGACATCGCCAACATCTATCAGAGGCATCTGGGAAGTATCTATGAAGAAGGGCCCGGGTTCGATACTATTGAGAACCATTTTTTATGATTTTTTTTAAAGTTTGTTTCCTGTATTTTTGTACAGACTGAGGATTAAAAAATTTAATGTATTTATATTGTTATGCTGCAGTTCCTTAGAAAAAATTCTATCCAACTCCCACTTTCGAAAAAAAACGGCAGCTGGAAATCCTCCTGAGGAACAGTCAACAGTGCATACATCCTCGATTTGTATGAGAGCGGTCCCCCTTCAATACAGTATTATTCGAATGGAAATAGATGACGAAGGCATTTTAAAGTGTGGTGTTTTTTTTTAATTTATTTTTATTATACAATCGGCTTCTAACCTTCTGCTTGTTCAGTTAAGCTTTGGCAAAAAACCCAGAAGCTGATTGGTTACTATGCACACCTACACCAGAGTGTGTGTGTGTGTGTGTGTGTGTGTGTGTGTGTGTGTGTGTGTGTGCGCGCGCCAGTTTTAGTAAATCTCCCCCAGTTTGCCATAGCTGGCTGTTTTATTTGTGGAATTAGTTTGGGGTGGCAGAGTGGACTTGTAGTGCTTACATTGGTCTGGGCATGAGTGACATTGGTGTGCAGGCAGAGCCATTCACAGCCACACAATGAGGTAGAACGAGCATGCTGCAATTCTGGTAAGGGTGCATCTGCAAATAGTTTTTTAGGGTCATTTTTGCTACTGTTTCATCTTGCACCCTAAATGTGGGTATAACCTAGTCCAAAAGGAACTATGCCCTTCGGAACGGCTGGAATTAAAGGCTCCAGGTAGTATTAAAGCTTTCTCACTCTCTCCCACGTTCAAATGCCTATTATAACAGCTGCCTTGTTGGCCAATAGAAGTGTGTGTGTGTGCGCGCTTCAGGACACATCAATATGCAAAAACGAATCCAGTTTCCAGGGTTGGGAAGTTGACGGCGTAGGACACTGGCAAGTACTAAGGTTTAGGAGTTGGGGCAAGGCTCTCGACCCATGAAGCTTATAACGTTCATATCATTTTTTTTTTTTCGAGTGGTTTGGGTCTGAGCTATGGGTAACTGACTTGTCCTAAAGGCACCTTGAGCTTCCTGCTATAATTTGCCAGCTTGGCTAGCTTTCCACACCCTTTTTGCGAAATTTCAGTCTACACACATACATTAGTAATAAGATAGATGGAGAGAGATATATAAATATATAAATAAATAATATTCATATCTATCTTTTTATCTGAGCCTGCTTGGTTTTTTTTTTTTTTTTTTTTTTTTGGTTTTTTTAAATGCACTGTTTGGAAGAAAAGTCAATTATTTTCATCAGATTTTGACCTACTATAACCCTACTGCCTGCTTGGGGTATGTGACCTTGAGAGCCTGTTTTAGGCTGTTGGTAAATTTTTGTTTTTTGCCAAAACACACACTTTCCAAATAAGTGTTTGGTGAGCAGCAACATGTTGTTTTTTTTTTTTTGTTTTTTTTTTCTTGTAACAAAAACTCCAATTCTCCACTTTATCAGTCGGTTGAGGAACCAATCTCTTCTGCTATATCTTGTAATGTATTCATAACATAAGCATATTTCTGCCTTCAGGTTGTTTCTCCACTTCTATTTTTTTTTTATGTATGCTTTAAAGCCCAACTCTAGGCAACTAAAAGAGCATTTATTGCAGTGGGACTGTTCCTGTAGTGTAAGGGTTAATTGCTTGACCAGTCCCTGCAGCTTCTTCTCCCTCGTGCTTCAGCGGCCTGATGTCATCAAGACCAATACAGGATACATAACCCTGCATTGCATGTGTTGACTCCAGGGGACAGTGCACCACCACAGTGTGGGGAAGCTCCATCTGTCTGGGGAGTGGAAGATCAGGTAAGTAATGCTGGGTATTCCAATGTGTAATGTAAATACCGTGCAAATGGTTATGTGAAATACCTACTACAAAACAGCAGCAAATGTGTAGGATAAAATGCACAGCAAAATAATATAGATTATTGCGCAGCATCGCTTTAATATGTATATTTTTTTTATGACTAATTTAATATACAGTACATGAACATATATAGAAAATGTGAGTGAATACACTGTGCAAAGAAATACTGTAAGTCTACAAAACTTAAAAGTAGTCCTTAGACCAACTGTAGTGAATAGTCCCAACACCGATAGATTCCTGTGCCAAGACTGGGATCTCTGTGATCATAAGTCTGCTTCTTGGATTCCACACTCGGTGTGTACTCCAAATTTCGCACATGTATGCTTACCAGAATGTGTGTGTGTGTGTGACTCTTGAGATATCTATCAGTCAAATCGCACTTGTACAGATATGATCCTGCAACAGCAGCTCTGTCACTCCCCCACTCACATGCACCTCGCTGTAGTGTAAAATCCTCAGTGACACACTCTTTATTGTGGTTAAAATGTACAACAATCGGCATCACCAAGACTACAATTTCCACAATGCTTTTTTGTATTTGCAAATGCGTGGTAATGTCACGACCTCCGGCTCCCACTTATGCGTTTCATCATAAATGACGTCATCGGGGGCACAAGTAAAGCCAGGTACACGCTGTAAAAATCCGCTTCTGTCGAACAGTCCTGCTGGAAAACCTTCCTTGATCAGCAGTCTGCAGCCGCTGATCAGTGTACTCTTAGGGCTCTTTCACACGGAGGTCCGTTCAGGTCCGCCTGTCAGTTTTTTAGGCGGACCTGAAACGGATCCTCCATGCACCCCTATGGAAGCACGGATGTCAGCGGAGACATGTCCGCTGACATCCGCTCCGCCAAAGTGTGACGGAGGAAAACCCTATTTCTTTTTCGTACATCACGGGACACAGAGCGACTTAGTCATTACTAATGGGTTATATAGATTACCTTCAGGTGTTGGCACTGGCCAATTCCAAACCGGAAGTACCCTCCCCTATATAAGCCCCTCCCACCCGGGAGCACCTCAGTTTTTTGCCAGTGTCTAAGGTGTTGGCCAAAGAGTAACGTGTTTTCACTGGGCTTGCGTACAGGTTCTTTTGGGCCTTAGTAAGCTGTTCCGGATCCCACCAAAAAAGCTTCATAGCTAAACGGTCGGTACCCGGGCCTTGCAGCAGAAGAGCAAGGTTTTGCCTGTAATGCTTCTCTTAGGAGGGCTGGACCCTGGGATCCAGAGCTCTGGTCATACCCACGACCAAGATGTTGTCTGTGCAGGGTGCTATACAGGTCCAGGGGAGTGGAATCCTTGGGAACCCGGTCCCTGAAGGTTTAATTACAAGGCCTGCCGTGATAGGTGAAGTCTGGACTTCTGTGGACCAAACAAAGTCCTGCGGCGGAGATCAGGTAAGTGGGGGCCCCCAGGAACTTGGTTCTATTGGGGGACCCCCAAGCCTAATTTGTCTTTCTGTCTGTTACCTAACGGTATTCCCGCTAAATATCTGTGTTTGCCTGTAACTACTGAAAATGTAAAATTTTAATAGTAGTCAAGAAAAAAAAAAAAAAAAAAAAAAGGGACCGCGGTACCTGTGTTAAACCACTAGAGGCCGCTGTAGTCCATTTTTCTTGTCATGTGGATCTTTGGTTTTCTCAAGTCAAAAGATCCAGGCAGCTGGTAAGTTTCTCTGTGGGAATCCACTTCCTCTGCCCTGTTGCTGCGCTCATCCACCGCACAGGCCCTCCGGCAAAAAGGGCCCTGGCTCCTAGTCCCCTGTTTGATTTCGAAAAGGGCGCCAATGGCGCACGGGCGCGTGCACGCGCCTCCTATGAAAAAAAGGGGTGGGGCGGGTGGATGACGCTCGATCCGCGGCGCTTCTGCGCATGTGCGGGCGTCCCAGCATAGTTAAAAGACACAGTACAAGTGTCAGCTGGATGCAAACAGAGCTAGCAACAAACAGTGGCACACAGAGGCGGTTGATGCAGGCATCCCCATAGAAAGGCACTTTAGTGGACACCAGCTGGTATATAGCAGCACCTGTGTTAGACTATTACCAGCAAAATTGGTGTATGACGACGGGAATACCTCAGCTTTGTGCTTAAAGGATATGTCGTCCAGACGCTCCGGAAATAGATCTTCCAGGAAGCCAAAGGGGTCTCCATCGGGCTCTGAGGATATTGGGCATGCTTGTACTGCACCAATCTCCCCTGAGAATTCAGAGGTCAGTAGCCGTAGAAACCCCGCAGGAATGCCTGGTGCTGCGGCTGTCCCCAGTCCACCTGCTCCTGTATATATAACAGAGGAGGTTTTATCCTCAACTCTGGGAGGATTGGAAGAGAGATTAACAGCATTGATCGCTGCTTCCCTGTCTCAGGAAAAGCGCGTCCGATCTCCGTCTCCTCCTTCAGAGTGCCTGTTAGTGGCGGAACAGCCCCACACAGAGATCGACCTACCTGAAGGGGATCAGGATGAGGTTGATTCAGTTATGGAGGAATCAACAGTGGAAGAACCTTTCTCAGCATCTCAGGCTGAAAGATTATGGGTTCAGTCTCTGACTAATATGGTCCGATCAGCATTTAAAATGCCTCTGGCGGAACCACCATCCACTACGGTTTCCTCGCTGGGGGTCGCTAAAAGCTCCCCAGGCTGTCTGTTCCTTCCCAATCCACCCTTTATTAGAAGGGCTTATTTACCAGGATTGGGAGCATCCTGATAAAATATTTGCTCCCCCCAAGAGATTTCCGGTGATCTATCCCATGGAGGATAAGTTCATAAAAAAATGGAGGGTCCCTACAGTGGACGCAGCCATCTCTTCTGTTAACAAATCACTGACATGTCCAGTAGATAATGTTCCAATGTTCAAAGACCCAATAGATAAAAAATTGGAGTCTTTACTAAAATCTGCTTTCTCTGCAGCAAGCATGGTGACACAACCTGCGGTAGCAGTGATTGGAGTCTGCCAAGCAGTGAAAGATCAGTTGAAACAAGTCTTAAGGGACTTACCAGATCAGCAGGCTCTTGCCCTAGCTGACCTGCCTAGAGCCTTGTGTTTTGCGGTGGACGCCATAAAGGATACAATCCAACAGGCCTCCCGCTTTACGCTGTCTATAGTACATATGCGTAGGCTTCTGTGGCTCAAAAACTGGTCTGCTGAAGCTCCCTGTAAAAAACTGCTGGTTAGCTTCCCATTTCATGGAGAACGCTTATTTGGAGAAGATCTGGACAAATATATCCAGAAAATTTCTGCCGGTAAAAGTTCACTCTTACCGGTTAAGAACAAGGGTAGAAGTCCTTCTTTTAAGAGGCCTACTTCTCCAGTCCCTGGCACATCGGCTGTGAAACAGTTCCGACGGCCTCCGCGGTCAAATCCAGGGGGCAGAAATCAGGGACAATCACAGGGTATCAAGAAACCCTGGGTCAAGAGAGGTACAAAACCTCCCCCTAAGTCATGAAGGGTTGCCCCCACTCAGTCGGGTGAGGGGAAGACTTCAGTTGTTCACAGAGACCTGGCGGGACACCATCAGAGATGGGTGATCTCCGCAGTAAGTCTGGGATACAGGCTGGAGTTAAAAGACATTCCTCCTGCCCATTTTATAAGGTCAAACGTGCCAAGCGATCCCCAGAAGAGTGGATCCCTCCTTCTGGCACTAGAGCAACTATTGCCCCAAGGGTAATCATGAAGGTTCCCTTGAAAGAAAACGGGTTCGGGTTTTACTCGAACCTTGTCACAGTCCCCAAACCAAATGGGGACATGAGGCCCATATTAAATATAAAAGGGCTAAACAAGTTCCTACATATCAGGACTTTTTCGGATGGAGTCGATCCGATCGGTGGCCACCGCCCTACAAGGGCAGGAATGGTTAGCCTTGATCGACATAAGGGATGCTTATTTGCATATTCCCATCTGTCCGGCCCACCAGAAATTTCTACGCCTTGCAGTAGAAGGGCGCCATTTTCAGTTCAGAGCCTTACCTTTCGGTCTGGCCACGGCACCACGAGTGTTCACAAAAATTCTGGCCCTACGATTGGCCAAACTAGGAACACAAGGTGTAACGATAATGGCATATCTAGACGACTTGTTGCTGATAGACCACTCAGTGAAAAAAACTAGAAGTGGTCGTTCACAAGATAATCAAGTATCTGGAATCTCACGGTTGCATTATCAACCGAGACAAGTCAGCCCTAAAACCAGTCAAAAGCCTGGAATACTTGGGGGCTAAGACTGGATTCAAATCAGAGAAAGATTTTCTTACCTCCAGAGAAGGTGTCGTCTTTGAAAGATTTGACCCACTTAGTGGGTACAAAAAAGAAAAACCGTCCATACGCCTGTGTATAAGGCTGCTGGGAAAAATGGTGGCTTCATTCGAAGCGGTACCCTACGGTCAATTCCATTCAAGGAACTTGCAGAGGGCCATACTGTCAGCCTGGAACAAAAAAGTTCAGGCTTTAGACTTACCAATGTCCCTGTCCCCTTCCGTTCGCAAGAGCCTCCATTGGTGGTTGGTGCCCCAGAATCTGGGAAGGGAAACCCTTCAGTCCGGTTTCTTGGAAGGTGGTCACTACAGTTGCCAGCCTCATAGGCTGGGGGGCAGTACTGGAGCAATGGTCTCTCCAGGGCAAGTGGCCAGAAGCAGAGAAGGCCCTGCCCACCAATCTCTTAGAGATCCGAGCAGCCCGGTATGCCCTAGTAGCATGGACATCCAAACTCCAAGGGTCACCTGTCAGAATTCAATCAGACAATGCCACAGCAGTGGCATATATCAATCTCCAGGGTGGCACCAGGAGTCGTGCAGCCCAGAGGGAAGCGAATTGCATCCTGGAATGGGCAGAAAGGTATGTCACAGCCATATCCGCGGTTTTCATCCCAGGAGTGAAAAATTGGAGAGCGGACTTTTTAAGTCGCCAGCAATTATGCCCGGGGGAATGGTCTCTTCACCCCGAGGTTTTCCAGGCAATATGCCAGCGGTGGGGAACACCGGATGTAGATCTGCTAGCATCCAGATTCAACGCAAAGGTGGACAGATTTGTGTCTCGCACAAAGGATCCCCTAGCTTGCGGTTCGGATGCCCTAGTGTTCCCTTGGGATCAGTTCAAGCTGATATATGCATTCCCACCGCGATTAATCCGCAGAATCGGGGTAGAAAAGAAACCAGTGATTCTGGTGGCTCCAGCGTGGCCCCGAAGGGCATGGTACGCGGAGATTGTAAAAATGTCAGTGGGAAGTCCTTGGACCCTCCCACATCGTCCGGACCTGCTTTCGCAAGGACCGATATACTACCCTTCCTTACCAGCCCTAGGTTTGACGGCCTGGCTATAGAAGCCCACATTCTAAAAAAGAGAGGGCTCTCTAATCCTGTGGTATCTACCATGATCAATGCCAGGAAGCCGGTATCCAGGCAGATCTATTATAGGATCTAGAAGGCGTACATCACGTGGGGTGAGGCCAGGAAATGGCATCCACGTAAGTACGTAATAGGTAGGATTCTGGACTTCCTACAATGGGCTGTACATAGGAAGCTTGCCTTGAGTACTATCAAGGGTCAGACGGCCTTGTCAATATTTTTTTCAAAGGCCCTTGGCTTTGCATTCATTAGTCAAAGCTTTCATACAAGGAGTGATGCGTATTAGCCCTCCGGTTAGTATTCCCATATGTCCATGGGACTTAAACCTGGTTCTGTCGGTTCTACAGAAACAACCATTTGAACCATTGTGGCACATTTTCTTGGTTCTTTTCACCAGGAAATTGATTTTCTTAGTAGCCATTAGTTCGGCTAAAAGAGTATCGGAACTAGCTGCCTTGTCCTGTAAGGAGCCATATCTGGTTGTCCATAAGGACAGAGTAGTATTACGTCCTCATCCAGCCTTTCTTCCTAAGGTGGTATCGAGGTTTCATTTGAACCAAGATGTGGTTCTTCCTTAACTTTTCCTCTACCGAGCTAGGTTTGGGGAAAAAAGATTACATTCTTTGGATGTAGTAAGAGCAGTTAAAGCTTATCTGAAAGCCACTGCTCAGATTCGCAGAACGTATTCTTTGTTTGTTCTGTCGGAAGGCCCCAGAAAGGGTCAGGCAGCATCAAAATCTACTTTAGCCAAGTGGATTCGACAGGTCATAATACAAGCCTATGGCTTGAGAAAGAGACCGCCTCCGTTCAAAGTTAGGGCGCACTCCACAAGAGCAGTTGGAACTTCATGGGCAGTGCATCACCAGGCCTCCCTGGCTCAAGTATGTAAGGCCGCAACATGGTCTTCGGTACACACGTTTACTAGATTCTACCAGGTAGACGTTAGAAGTCAGGAGGATGTCGCCTTTGGGCGCAGTGTGTTGCAGGACGCAAAATATCCTCATGCCTGATGGCGCCCAGCTTATGTATCCCTCCCCTCATTTGGCATTGCTTTGGGACGTCCCATTAGTAATGACTAAGTCGCTCTGTGTCCCGTGATGTACGAAAAAGAAAAAGGGATTTTTATAACAGCTTACCTGTAAAATCCTTTTCTTGGAGTACATCACGGGACACAGAGCTCCCACCCCTCTTTTTGGGACACTTATTGCTTGGCTACAAAACTGAGGTGCTCCCGGGTGGGAGGGGCTTATATAGGGGAGGGTACTTCCGGTTTGGAATTGGCCAGTGCCAACACCTGAAGGTAATCTATATAACCCATTAGTAATGACTAAGTCGCTCTGTGTCCCGTGATGTACTCCAAGAAAAGGATTTTACAGGTAAGCTGTTATAAAAATCCCTTTTTTTCCTTCCGTCGGCGGAGCGGATCGGATGACAACGGACTCTACGGTCCGTCGTCATCCGATTCCCCATAGGGGAGAGCGGCGCTCTGACAGGTCGGTCCCTGCACAGTGTGCGGGGACCGCCCAGTCATCCGTCGGCTCAGCGGGGATCAACGGAGCGATCCCCGCTGAGCAAGCGGATCTGCACGGATCCGCCCCGTGTGAAAGGGGCCTAACAGAGGAATTGTCACCGCTGTTTGAATACAATAGCACAGTGGGGAGGATTTCTGCAGCCACCTGGCTTGTGTGGATGTAGGAATCTTAGTGTTTTTTTTTTTTTTTTCTTTGTTTTTTTTTAGCTTAAGTGTGTTTCTCCTGTCTCTAGACAAAACAAGCAATTAACCCTTGCAGTGCAGGCTCTGCCTCACTGCAAGAGAAGTTTCAATTTTCCTAGAGCTGGGCTTTAAGTGTACAATTAGAGAATATTGCAGTTCTACCTGCTGTGTGTTATGGGTTGAAGAACTAAATGTAACCAGTGAACTTTGATTCTTTTTCAGACACTGGTTCAAACACTGCGGAGTAAGCAGAACCGGACGCAAACTGCATTGGTTTCTGAAGAACTACAGCCTTTCCTTGAGAGTCATGGACAAGACTGTTTATTTATGTCACTGAGATCTCCCAGACAAGCTATCGCATCCAAACAGGATTCCAAATATTTTGGTAGTCTATTTCTCACCTCCATTTACACAAAAGGTTGTTACGAAAGTGTTTTTTTATACAGATGTGAAGTTGCCTTTTTGTTTTGGGGAAATATGTCAAATAAACTTTTATTTAATAAATGTGTGCTGAAAGATGACCGTTTTTTTAATTCCTTTCAAGGGCTTCTTGAGCACAATGGAAAAGCGCTAGGTAAATGTGTGATATAGTTGAACAGATCTTTGAACAATCTATCATGTCAGTCTATTGTAAAATAACACCTTCCAGTTAAATCTCCATCATTAGTATTAACATGAGAAAATTGCACTTTTCAGGTTTTTTTAATGGTATATTTTGAACAACCATAGATCCAGTGGAAATTTTGAGTATGTTTTGATCTACAGTACAAAAGTTGTCATATTTAAATACAAATAACTTATGATGCTCTCGTGATCACTGAAAGCTATTTAGCTGCAACTGAAATGTCACAAATTAAGTGTAAAAATTTGGCTAAAACCTGATTTTATATATGGTCTAGGAAAAGGTACAACCTCTGTTAAGCTTTTATTGCGGTTTCCCCTATTGAAGAGCCTGGCTTTAGCCAAACCCAAGGCCTCATGCACACCGGACGTATTTACAGCTGCTGTTGGGGGCATCTGACAGATTTTTTTTTTTTAAACGACCGCCCGTGCGTCCAGGTGCAGAGGCGGTTGAGCTGTACAAATGCAAAATGCAGCTAAACGCTGTAACAAGCTCTAACGCCCCAAAAATTCCCACAGATGCTATTCAAAAACGCGGCTAAAGGCGCATTTTTAACGCTGCTTTTTTCTGGCAGCAGCTTTGCCGGTTTTTAAAACGCCATGTGTGCATTACACCTTGGTGTCCAGCTGCTTGAAGGTAATCTGTATATAACCCAGTTGTACTATACGAAAACAATTTTACTGGTAAGTCAAAAATCCTATTTTGAACACCGTCCCATTGGACAAGACATATATTAGAAGATATTGTCCTCAACTGCAGACATTTTGAGACCTGGTAGGATTCCAAGACAGTGCATATGGACTGGCATCATCCATCCTGTCATTCCAACCACCTTGGAATGGATAATCCACTTTTTTTTTTTTTATTTATTTATTTTTTTTTTATATTTGGTGTGCGGTTTGAGTTTATTTTCCCTGTTGGAGAGATTTCCCTTCATTTTGAAATGTGCTAAACACACTAGTAGGGATTGTTCAATTTTTTTTTTTTTTTTTAAACCATGCTACTAATATGTAGCATGAAGGGGTTACTGATGCACTAGTGGCCAGTGGCAGTCAACCCCTTATGTTTTGCATTAGTGGCACCAGTGTCAGTGTTAATGAACCCCTTTTATGCTGAATTAAGGGGTTAAACACTGACACAGTTGTCACTAATGCATCAGTGGCAGTACAGTAACCCCTTCATATTACATATTACTAACGGCATAGGTAAATTAAACCAAACCCCCCCCCCAATAAAATAAAAAAAGTTGACCACTCCAGCCAGTTCACAGGAAAAGCCACACATCATTACAACGTCAATCATTACACAGAATGCAGGAGCAGTTAGAAGAGATTTCTCCCCGTCGACCCATTGCTTTTGTGCATGGCATGCATTGGCGACAGATCGCAGCATCAACTGTTAGGTTATTTCCAAATTGCGGGGGCTTTGTTGCATACCAACAGTACAGGAGTGCACTACATGCAGGGTCGAGGAGGGCGCTGTGTACAGAGTGCAGGGTTGTGGAGTGCATCTAGAACAAGCCACTCAGATTCCAGTACAGAGATCAATTCCCCCGGGACTCTCCCCCACTCCTAGTACAGAGTTCTCATCCCTTACCAAATCTGCTCCCACCACCTAGAGTCAGAGGCAGCTGCAACTTACAATATGTGAGTGCAGGCTGCTAGTGTGGGCTTCAGGAGGACCTTCAGTCATGAGACTAGAGGCTATGTCCTCCTCTGCTGTCATATAGCGATTTGCAGTTCAGGGAGGTTATGTGTGCCTGCCAAGAGGTGCCCTGTCAGAAGTGACAGTAGTGGGCAGCGAGCAAGTGACTAGCGCCAGAGGTGGTGGAACAGAGTTCCTTAATTTCCTGGCTGGGCCTATATTACCCATTTAACGACCGCCGCACGACACATATGGGTGTACAGGTACATCCCCTTTAAGATGCGAGGCGTGGCGTGCGCTCGCGACTCGGTTGGGAGCTGCGGGACCCGTGGACCCGATCACCGCCGGTGTCCCGCAATCGGGTCACAGAGCTGAAGAACGGGGAGAGGTAAGTGTAAACAAACGTCTCCCCATTCTTCCTAGTGACAGTCAGTGATCGTCTGTTCCCTGTCATCGGGAACAGCGATCAGTGACGTGTCATGCCAAGCCACACCCCCTAAAAGTAAGAAGCACTCCTTTAGGTCACACTTAACCCCTTCAGCGCCCCTACAGGTTAACCCCTTCACTGCTAGTGTAAATTTTACAGTAATCGGTGCATTTTTATAGCACTAATCGCTGTAAAAATGACAATGGTCCCAAAATGGTGTCAAAAGTGTCCGATGTGTCCGCCATAATGTTGCAGTCACAGTAAAAATTGCTGATCGCCGCCATTACTAGTAAAAAAAATATTAATAAAAATGCCATAACTTCCCCTATTTTGTAGATGCTATAACTTATTTTTGGTAAAAAAAAATGTAGAATATGTATCGGCCTAAAGTGAGGAAAAAAATTTTTTTTTATATATTTCTTTTGGGGATATTTATTATAGCAAAAAGTAAAAAATTTCATTTTTTTCAAAATTGTCGCTCTATTGTTTATAGCGCAAAAAATAAAAACCGCAGGTGATCAAATACCACCAAAAGAAAGCTCTGTGGGGAAAAAAGGACGTAAATTTTGTTTGGGAGCCACGTCGCACGACCGTGCAATTGTCAGTTAAAGCGACGCAGTGCCGAATCGCAAAAAGTGCTCTGGTCTTTTGAGCAGCGAAATGGCCCGGGGCTGAAGTGGTTAAGGTAGGGGCCTGCGGCGTGGCTTGCCTGAGGAGAAGATGGCTGCTTAATTCCTCTGCTCCATCAGACATCGGCCTATTTCAACTTTTATTGGGGACTACAGTTGTTCGTTCGTACATTGACATGGGAACTTCATCCCGTGGTACCTCTGGATCCAGATCTCGTTCTCCGAGAGAACCGGGAGGTCACGTCAATGCAACTATTCCGGGTATGTTCCGGACTCACAGAGCTAATATGGCGGCGCTCT
Organism: Rana muscosa; assembly: GCA_029206835.1. Classification (NCBI taxonomy): domain Eukaryota; kingdom Metazoa; phylum Chordata; class Amphibia; order Anura; family Ranidae; genus Rana; species Rana muscosa. The sequence continues at coordinate 557,087,400 of CM055118.1, read as the reverse complement.
CCTCAGCATCCTCTCAGGGACATGACGACATCGTCTTATCTCCGACTACACCACCTCCTCCTCGAATGGCAATCACCTCACCGGATCATCAACAACCGAGTCTTAATGACCTCAGAACAGTGGCGGCAGATATTAAAGATACATTATCTGCAGCCATCACTGATCTGCGCCATGAATTACAGGCCATTGCGGGGAGAGTTCGTGAGGTAGAAGAAGCGGCTGTACAACAACAGACGGAGTTAACGACGGTTCGCCACACGACTGATAAACATACCATGCAACTCCGAGATTTACAGCGACATGTGGAAGAATTAGATAACCGAGGAAGACGCCATAACCTACGGGTACGTGGTCTTCCCGAAAGTGTCACCTCAGAACAGATTGTCCCCACAGTGACGGCCATATTTAATCAGATTCTTGACAAACCCCGCCAAACACCTATAGACATGGAACATATACATAGAGCTCTAAGACCAAGAGGTAAAGATTCAGATCCACCTCGTGATATAATATGTTGCTTGACTGATTTTAAACTTAGAGGACATTCTCAGAAAAGCTCGGAACAAGTTGGATCTGGATCATGATTTATATATATATCAGGATTTGTCGGCCATCACATTAAAACATTGCAGGGACCTCCGTCCTTTGTTAGAAGTCCTAAAGAGCAAGAACATCCAATATCGTTGGAAATTTCCCTTCGGCCTAACGGCGACTCATTTGGGACGTACCGCTTTATTGAGAGTACCCGAGGAAATGGAGGACTTCTGCCACACTTTGGATATTCCGTTGGTTGCAGTACCGAATTGGTATGCGGATTTTTCTATTGCCGGATCGGTCCGTCGGAGGGATAGAGAGGAACCTATGGAAGCTCTAAATACGCGTTTTCGCTGGAGACGCTCTCCTTCATCTTCTCGATTGATTTCTACTATGATGTCCCAACATCAACCTCGTAGTCCTACTGTAGCGCCTTTGCCTCGTAGAGCTCGTCAGGACCGTTGAGATGTCCCTATGCTATATGCTTTTTACGGTTGGATAAGTTTGAAACTGTACTTTTTTCTTTATACCTGTTATGTTCTACATTACGTGCATCGCTTTACATCGCTCCTTGCTATCCCGGATTGTTGTATCAGAGGTTCTGAACGACCCAGCTCGTTCTTCTACACGCTCTTTGAATACCGTATCGTGAGGATATGTAAACCGCCAAGGGTTCTTTGTGACTCAATTCCTCTGTATGCTTCTCAGACTGAACCCGGGAATCGTAAACAATATACCTGCATTGGTAAGTATTCACCGCATTGACACATCTGCATCGGGACTTCAGGATTACTGAGACTATACAGTGACGTTTACAATTGCTTCTGCATAGACTATTTTACTCTCATCATCCCCAGAATTGGGGATCAGTGACATTATTGACTTTTGGTGTAAGTATCTCACGAGTTGTACTTCTGATCTTTGGATTACACGCCGGAGTTTTGTTGGACTGCACTGTACCTGTAGTTGTAGGGAGACCTCTCTGGCTTGCAGTGATATGTTTTATTTAAAAAAAACAAACAATTTTTTAAATATATTAACGCTGCTATATGTGTTTTATTATTTGTTCCCATAAGTTTTGTTTTTTGTGTCATACAGATTCCTGGAATGAGATGTTGCAGATGTGTTGTTTTGAACTTTTATATTATATTTCACCCTTATCTGTCTCTACACTTTTGCTGATGACAGTTTTTTGAATTTAACATAGTGTGACTGAACTGTGGTCCTGCAGTGCCATCTAGTGACACGAGAAGGTCATTGATGTTCTTGTATCCAGCCTGATGCATTAGTGGCTACTAATCCATCACATATATGATATAGACTCCCATTTCCCTTTCACTTAAATTTGATGGTTGTACCAATTTTGCTATTATACCCTATACTTTTGGAATGCGATATTCTGACAAGATACTAGCGCACTCTCCTTATGTTCCCCTGTCTGTAGCTCATTTTCTTGGGACTAGTTTTCGCTAATTATACTATCGATATTTATTTGCATGATTGTTCGTTCTCTTGACACACCTTCGACTCTCATTCCCTTAAAGTATTGTTGATGATTACAGGTTTTATTGTGCTCTTTTGTTTGTATACTGACTTTTCTCATGGTGCAGTTGTTACTGAATTGTCCTTAATGGGTTTTTCATTATTCAGTTATTATTTTATTGTTTCCTTTTATCAACTTGTATTGCTTTAAGGGATTTTCAAATGGCATGGGTCATATAATTGTTTTCCGTTCTTACTTTCTCAATTCATATGCAGATTCTTACACAAGCCTGGTACCCCATGAGTTCATATTATATGCCCTTTTTCCCCCTCATGTTTCCTAATATGCCATTTTCAGGCCACTTGTCTGATGGTTTTTGTACATTACATCTTCTTTTCTGGCAAGGTCTCATCCCACACAGTGGCTGTGGTGTATATATCATATATCACTAAGTGACAAATTTTTTCAGTTGCCACTGAATACCGTCCGGTTTTTGCTCACCTCCCTATTTGGACAGGTGAGCGGGTTCTCTATTGTCTCCGGAATCCCCCTTTCTTTCCCTTAACCTGTTTTTATACACTCTCACCTTTGCCCCTTATATATTTATCATTTCCTCTCCACTTTCCTGTACACCCTTTCTTCCCCTGTTTACCAGTATCTGCTTCATCGTTCTGACATATATATCAAGGATTCAAGATCCTTCTTAGTTTTTGAAAAGACCCATTCTACTGTAGCAATAATGTCCTCTACACCACCAAAGACTGGCACACACCACCTTAAGCTCCTTTCTCTAAATGCAAAGGGACTTAATGTACCGGAGAAACGTTCCCAATTACTACTTTATATGCATAGACATAAGATAGATATATTGTTTTTACAGGAAACACATTTCCGTACAGATGCAACGCCGAAATTACACAATTACTACTTTCCGACTGCTCACCATTCTACTAACCCGCTCTCCAAATCTAAGGGGGTTTCTATTTTATTAGCTAAGCAATGTCCTTTCCACCTCATTGACACTCTCACAGATGACGAAGGTAGATTTATTTTCTTAAAAGGCACCTACATGGGTAAAACATTTACCCTAGCGAATGTATATGCCCCAAATTCGGGACAAGTTACCTTCTTCCAAAATATTGTGAAGACCCTAGCAACGTTTCAGGAGGGTACTCTTATTTTGGGGGGTGACTTTAACGTCCCTCTAAATCCGCTTCTTGATACCTCTAATGGTAAGTCTATCCTTCCATATGCGGCTCTCCGAGCTATTAAGGCTCAGCTCCAAATACTGTTCTTACATGACACATGGCGTACGTTGAACCCTAACGTTAAAGACTTCACCTTTTTCTCTGCCCCACATAATAAATATTCAAGAATTGACTATTTTTTCATTTCACAGAATGATCTTCCCATTCTACAACGTACCTCTATAGAGTCCATGTTCCTCTCAGATCATCACCCTGTCTCTATAACTATATCATTCCCTGATGTGCCTACCCGTTCAGTCATGGAGATTAGACCCGTCTCTGCTCACGGACCCATCCATTTCTGCTGAAGTTGAACTTCACATCAAACAATATTTTATGGAAAACCATCCCATTGATACTTCCCCGCTTATTAATTGGGAAGCACACAAATGTGTGATACGTGGTGTTCTTATTGCAGCGGCGGTTAAAAGGAAAAAAAAGAGACAAACACTTTAATGGCCTAGCTTGCAAGATCCGTCAACTTGAAAGAGTACATAAACAAACTCAAGCCATAGACACCTTGAACTCTCTGATTCAATACAGAAATGAGATGCTAGATTTATTAGGCAAACAAGTGAGACGCAGATATATTCTCTCTCGAAAGACTTTCTACGAATACGGTAACAAAGCAAGCAAGTAGGTTACTTGCTAAAGCGCTTCAGGTCAGGAAAGCTTCTACAACGGTACATTCGCTGACAGATTCTGCGGGTCATAAACTAACATCGACACCTGACATAGCAAATCAGTTTGTCTTGTATTATTCACAACTATATAATCTACCCCAAATGACTACGAGTACCAATGACATTAGGAGGAAACAACTGATCAAAGACTTCCTGAACTTACATGGTCCCACTCCTATCTCGGAATCCTCTTTTCGTGCTCTAGACAAGCCCCTGACTAAAGAAGAAGCCAATATTGCTCTGAAGCAAATGAAGACAGGTAAAAGCCCGGGACCTGATGGACTGTCTGCAGGTTATTATAAAACATACTCGGATATTCTAACCCCTATTTTTATATCGGCCTTTGATGCCTGTGCGTCGCCAGTCAGGCCCCCACGAGATTTATTGACAGCCCACATTGCCGTGATCCTTAAACCTGGTAAAGATTTATCACTTGTTTCGAACTACAGGCCCATCTCGTTGTTGAATGTAGACCTCAAGTGGTATGCAAAAATTTTGGCGAATCGAATCCTTCCCCTACTTCCTGATCTTATACATCTTGATCAAGTCGGTTTTATCCCGGGTAGGGAAGCTAGGGATAACACCCTTAAGGCGCTCAACATTCACCATTGGCTTACGTCTACCGATCGTCAGGGTTTTCTGCTGTCCCTCGATGCCGAGAAGGCATTCGACAGTGGCTTGGGATTATATGACTGAAACTTTGAATTGCATGGGCTTTCCTCCCCGTTTGATAAATTATATCCTCACACTCTACTCGACTCCCTCTGCGAGGGTCAGGGTCAATGGCCACCTGTCGGATGCCTTCTCTGTCTCAAACGGTACCCGCCAAGGTTGCCCACGATCCCCTTTAATCTTTGTACTTACGTTAGAACCATTACTTAGATGTCTTAGAGCTAATCCTGATATAAGAGGCATAGAAGTTAATCAACGCACTTACAAAGTTGCGGCCTACGCGGACGACATACTCCTTTTTTTTAACGAATCCATTGACGACTATTCCAAACTTACTTAAGGACCTCGGCCAATTTAAATTGCTATCAAACCTCCAAATAAACTTTTCAAAATCAAACGCCCTAAACATTTCACTGCCTCAAGAATTGTGTACACAATGTAAATATAATTTCCCGTTTCATTGGAACAGCAAAGCACTTACATATCTGGGTATACAAATACCTGTTTCCCTATATGATCTGTACTCTACTAATCACTTACCTTTGCTACAAAAAGTAATACTGGACTTGAAGTGGTCCGTAGGACTTTTTTCTTGGTTTGGAAGGGCAGCCATCATCAAAATGAACATTCTGCCTAAATTGTTGTACTTACTACAAACAGTCCCTGTTAAACTTCCTCCATCTTTTTTTTTCAGCTTATAGAAAAGCGTGTACTGATTTTATTTGGGGTGCATTGAGACCTAGACTTAGTTATTCCAGACTCACTGCCCCTAAACTCAAAGGGGGTGTGGGCTTGCCAGATCTAAAAAAAATACCAACAAGCTTGCCATTTGACTAGAATCATTGATTGGAACGTCCACTCTGATACTAAAGATTGGGTCCAATTGGAGTCTTCAATGACTCCTGTCCCTTTGGCACATTCTCCATGGATGGCTCAACATCTTATTCCCTTGACAGTCCGTTCTAATCCTTTAATACAACCTACACTAACCTCCTTCAGAGATGCGTGTACCAAGCACAAGATTTAGTCGATCCTAGGTCCTATGACCCCGCTACGACTGAATCCTGCCTTTACTCTTGGAATGCAAAGGAACTTCTTGGGGGATGTTTGGCCACATTCACATGTAAGAGCTGAGCACTTCTTTGAAGGTGACCAATTTATCTTTTACAATAATTTAGCTGCTAAAATGTTGACGGGTATGTTCCCGTTTTGGTCATATGTACAAGTTCGTCACTTTTTTCAGGCTCTAAAACCTACACCGGATTGGGCAAGACAACATACACCATTTGAAACGCTGTGTTTGAAAACTGAACCACAACGACATCTTATTTCTTGCACATATGCTCTATTATTCTCAGAACATACTTCTGAAGATAATTGGACTTGTCGTAGGTGGGAAGAAGACATTTCTAAAAAACTCACTGAGGGTGATTGGGAAACCATTTATAATCATATTCATAAGGGTACTCTGAACACCTATGCACAAGAAAATGCTTTTAAAATAGCTTCGAGATGGTACAGAACCCCCCCTCAAGCTTCACCATATGTACCCAACTCTTTCTCCGCTATGCTGGAGATGTGGTTTGGAGACTGGTTCGCTCTTACATATTTGGTGGACGTGCCCTAGAATCCAACCCTTTTGGTTGGAGGTCCATAGATACATTAAGAGAATAACCACCTACAATTTAGAATATACACCAGTTCAATTTCTGTTGCATCTCCCCTCGATCCCAAAAAAGGTGTATTTTCGCTCTTTGCCTATGCATATGGTGAACGCTGCTAAAATGTGTATTCCTACTAAATGGCGCTCCCCTAACCCACCGTCCATGGCAGAGTGGTTCCAACGTATTGGTAAAATTGCAGAAATGGAAGATCTCATCCACCAGGCAAGAGATACGCCTTCCAAATTCACCCATATTTGGTCTTGCTGGATACATTTCACTAATACAGACGAATACAAACGGGTTATTGCACGATAGATCATTATGATTGATAAAGAGACATTTATGACTGGTAACTCCCCTCCCTCACCTTTTTAACCCCTCTTGCTTTTACTGATACTCCATTTCCCTTTTCCTTTATGCTGCAATATCTGAACACTTTTATTGTATCTATATGACTCTTCTAGCTATATATACTTAAGTTGTTCTTCTAATCCCAGTTAGAAGGCGATTCCTTCTTTTTCATCTCGACACGTTTGTTTTTTGTTTTTTTTATCTTAATATTCCTATAGTTTTGTTATATATTTGAGATTCTTTTAATTCTTAGGATTAAGTCCTATAGGGTACAATTCTCACTGATATTTTATCACTATCTTATTGATGTACCTGTTTGTGGTTTAGTTTTCTTAGATGTGAAGTTATTTTAATTTTCTACTTCCTCACATTTGAACTTATCTTTGAGGCTGTAAAAAATTACATCTGTATTTTATGTGGCGGCTGCGTCCGCATTTATTATCCTTATGTACTTCTGTGTACGCTTACAATAAAAACTTCTCAAAAAAAATATGTAGGGGCCTGCAGCTCTGTGTCCATCGACACGGAGCTGTGGTCTCTCTCTCTCTCCCCCCCCTAATTGACGGCATCGGAAGCCAATGGCGCAGCTGCTTTGTCTCAGCCAATTAAGAGGGTGGTCGAGACACTCGTGGACACAGATGGGGCTTAGGTAAGTATTAGGGGGGCTGCTGCAAACAGAAGGCTTTTTTTTTTGATGCTTAGAATGCATTAAGATGAAAAAAACTTTCTGCCTTTACAACCACTTTAATTCCACACTGAACTGAAGAGGTGATCTATAGATTAAGTGCAAATGGGGAGAAAACGTGCTGACAGAAATTGAGTAGGTTGAAAAAGCCGCTAGCAAGAACAGTCAGACAAACTGCAAAGTAAATAAAACAAAAAGAATGCAGCACTAGTGAAAAATCCTCCTCCTCCTCCAGGTTCCTCTTTGCTGCTCCTGGTCTCTCCCTCCTGTGGAGTGCCCCCACAGCAAGCAGCTTGCTATAGGGGCACCTGAGCCGAGCTGCAGCTCTGTGTGTCCATGCAGACATAGAGCTGCTGTTCGGCCCCACCCCCTCTCTCCTGATTGGCTAACTGACTTTGACAGCCGCGGTAGCCAATAGGGCTGCTGCTGTGTCTTAACCAATCAGGAGGGAGAGTCCCGGACGGCCAAGGTATTTGTGGACAGAGATGGGGCTCAGGTAAGTATTGGGGGGTGCTCGGGAGGCTGCAACACACAGAAGGCATTTTTATCTTGATGCATAGAATGCTTTAGGATAAAAAAAAAAAACCTTCTGCCTTTTTAATAGTAAGCCCCTTAAGGTACCTGCTTATATCTGCAAGGCTTGGGTCATCATGCCCAATGCATTGGAATTGATGACATTAGGACCTTTACCACTGGAGCAAGACTCTGCAGGGACCACTCGAGCAGAAGACTGGGCAAGTAATCCTTTCAATGCCCCCTAGATTTAAACCGCCAGCTAACTGCAGGGATACCTGAGCCTGGAACTATACATACAACTGCCTTGATGTAATTAACTTGATATCAGAGTCCCCTTATCACATCAGAGTCCCGCATCGCAGAGACTCTTCATAACATCAGAGTCCCGTCTTACTAGATCCTACCTTAAGGACAGAGCAGCATGACAGGGCAGGTGGCAGAGCAGGTCTGGAAAGAGGCATACTTCCATCGTCTTTTGAATGCTGGGAGCAGCCCTGTAATGCTGCCTACCCTGGATTAAAGTTATGCATTGCCATGATGTAGACCAGTAATTCTCAAACTGTGTGCCATGGGTTTTTTGAAAAAAAAATTAAAATAGTTTTGAAACCTTCAACATATTGAAAAACATAATTGTAAATCAATGTTGCAAAAGTTGAAGTAACATATAAAAACACAATCTGTCAGTCTGTCATTCATTGGCTTCTTTCGTAACGCAAGACTTGTGCGAGATCTTGGGAGAACTTGATCGCTCTAATTATATTAAACTGCTAAAAAAAAAAAAAAAATTAAAGTAACACTTTTGAATCAGAACTCCTGGGATATTTATCTGGTCAGTTAAGTAGCAGTGGGGGTTGTTAATCAGTTTCAGTTGCTTTGCTGTTAATTGAAATTAACAGGTGCACTAGATGGGCAACAATGAGACGACCTCCAAAACAGGAATGTTTTTTCAGGTGGAGATGTCGGCCATTTTTTTTTCCCCTACTCATCTTTTCTGACTTTTTCACTAGTTTTGCATTTGGCTAGGGTCAGTGTCGCTACTGGTAGCGCGAGGTGATACTTGGACCCTATAAAGTTTGCACAGGCAGTCTAACGCCTCCAGGATGGCACATCAATACGTGTCATTGCCAGAAGGTTTGCCGTGTCTCAGCACAGTCTCAAGAGCATGGAGGAGATTCCAGGAAACAGGCAGTTACTCTAGGAGAGCTGGACAGCCGTAGAAGGTCCTTAACCCATCAGCAGGACCGGTATCTGCTCCTTTGTGCAAGGAGGAACAGGATGAGCACTGCCAGAGCCCTACAAAATGACCTCCAGCAGGCCACTGGTGTGAATGTCTCTGACCAAACAATCAGAAACAGACTTCCTGGGGGTGGCCTGAGGGCCCGACGCCCTCTAGTGTGCTCACTGCCAGACACTGTGGAGCTTGATTGGCATTTTCCATTGCACACCAGAATTGGCAGGTCTGCCACTGGTGCCCCATGCTTTTCACAGATTAGAGAAGGTTCACCCTGAGCATATGTGAAAGGGTCTGGAGAAGCCGCGGAGAACTTTATGCTGCCTGTAACATCGTTCAGCAACCTGGTTTGGTGGTGGGTCAGTGATGGTCTGGGGAGGCATATCCATGGAGGGACGCACAGACCTCTACAGGCTACACAATGGCACCCTGACTGCCATTAGGTATTGGGATGAAATCCTTGGACCCATTGTCAGACCCTACACTAGTGCAGTGGGTCCTGGGTTCCTTCTGGTGCATGACAATGCCCGGCATTATGTGGCGAAAGCATGCAGCCAGTTCCTGGAGGATGAAGAAATTGATACCATTGAATGGCCCCCACGCTCGCCTGACCTGAATCCAAAAGAACACCTCTAGGACATTATTTCTTTCAATCCGGTGCCGTCAGGTTGCACTTCAGTCTGTTCAGGAGCTCAGTGATGCTCTGGTCCAGATCTGGGAGGAAATACCACAGGATACCATCCGTCGTCTCATTAGGAGCATGCTCTGATGTTGTCAGGCATGCATACAAGCACTTGGGGGCCATACAAACTACTGAGGACCATTTTGAGTTGTTGCAATGAAATTTCAACAAAATGGACTAGCCCGCTGCATAATTTTTTCACTTTGATTTTCGGGGGGGGGAGGCCTTTGAATTCAGCCCTCTGTAGGTGGATAATTTTCATTTCCATCAAAGGATGTGCCTTTTCATTCCTAACACATTACCCAGTCCATATCAGTATAGATATCCAACATGGGATTTTTGCCCAGTGAGATCTGATGTGTTTTCAAAGTGTTCCTTTCATTTTTTTGAGCAGTGTATAATAATAGACCGTTCCATTCCAACTTTGATGCTTATAAAAGTTTGTTCATTGTTTAGCGATGGAGAAATACTTAATCAAGTTTTGAACTCCTGAAAGAGAAACTGTTAAATGAAAAGGAAACAAGCGAAAGTATAAAGAAAATTACAATCACTTCAATCTGATTTGCTCTCGAAAGCAGGCACATCCGTCACATTAAATGTAAAAATAAAAATCTGTGTAAAAATTAAGTTCTTCACCACAAAATTTGTTTAAATCTTTTCGGGTGTGCGTGAAACTTTTTAGATCTTTTTGGTGCGCAAGACAAAGTTTGAGAAACACTAATGTGGATGCACTGGCTGCCAGTACCATAGCAACAGTTTACTACCTGGCCATAGAGCATCATTGGTTATTATAGTGCTGGCGGTCGACTAGCTAACATCAACAACAGCCACAGGCAGTAGTCTCAGCGGGGGCCATTGATAACTATTAGAGAAGCACCTGAATGACCACAACATACAGGGATATACAATGTAATGCTGACATAAAATCACACACATAGGTTGGACTTGTCTTTTTTCAACCTCGCCAACTATAACGAAAGTTGCCACCGGTCCGGGATTCAACCGTACAGTTCGTTTTGAATCGTGTGTCTGGGTTTCAGTTTGCCTAAAACCCAGACACTTTGGGGTTTATTTATAAAGGTAAATCTAACAGTGAAACTGATCAAATCACCTGTGCAAAATAATGGAAAGCCTGAAAACATGGCCGCCTGTTGGGAGTACTTGAGGACTGGAGTTGAGAAATATTGCTGTATAGTGTATGCCAGACCTTAAAATTTCCACTCACCTGCTAGCATTTGGTGAGCAGAAAAAAACTGATGGCGAGTAGAGCACACCTCCCAGGAAGAAAGATGGGGGCGGGCGCTTCCTGTCCCTTCTCCTCCTATTAGCTCGGTTGCCCTGTCTGTCTCTAAGCATTCATTCACAACAGAAGAGTCGGCAGCTGCTGCTCTCCATTATTTTGCTCACATTGGGCAATTTACTGCCACCTGTGGCTGCTTCCTGCATGTGAACTCCTTGTGTAAGTGCTGCTTGTACTGTATTCTGGATCATGATGGCTGCAGCTCCTCTCTGAGTTTTGGGGGCACGTGTCAGCTTTGTGGGACAGGGAAAACTTCCTCTACAAGTAGGGTTTGTGTGTATAAGTAAGGGGAGGAGCGGTTTGTGTACAGGGGGGGGGATGAGTGTGTACAGGTGTGTGGGGGTGGGCTGCCTGCAGGACTGTGGGATGGCTAGTATGTTGGCCCTGGGGAATATTGGGGGTAAGGGGCCCCAACATGTCTGATGTCTGCCCCACTCTTAGTATAATTTGTAATTATTACACTGAATAATAAAAAATAAACAATACCAGCAATCATATTTCATTGATCTGACTGTGATAAATAAAATATGATAATTTAAAAGGGCGTGTGTAGGGGGAAAAATGCCTGAAACCCAGACACTTTGGGGTTTATTTACTAAAGGCAAATCTAGTGCAGTCAATGTAGCTCTAAGCCCTGGTTCACACTGGTGCGATTTGACATGTCAAATCGTCGAAATTTGCCACAAATTGCGGGCAATGGCACCATCCTAATTGGTGCGACGCCGCATCTGTGGCGCTGCACCGATTACAAAAAGTAGTTTCTGTACTGCTCTTTGCGATTTCAGCCGCGATTTACATTGACATCTGTTTCAGATGTCTCTGAAATCGGGACTGCCAGCAGGAGTGAAATCGTGCGAGTTCAGCTTAACTCGCAGGCTTCACCCCCGCAGCCCCAGTGTGAACGTGGGCTAAGAGAGGGGCATGCAAGGAAAATAAAAAACAGCATTTTTATTAGCACATGATTGGATGATAGAAATCGGCTTCCCGTCATTTCAGATCTTCCCCTCAGATCTACAGCGACTGCACTTCCAGGTGCACGTGTAGTAAATCAACCACATTATTCTGAATGGACTGTCCCTACACATTACACCAAGTTTCCTTGTGCATTCTGCAGGTCCTCCCCTCCAGCCTGGCTCTCTCCCTGGACCCAGTGATATCCCCCCAGCTGCATTGTAGAGGGGGCACCAAGCCTTCTTCCTGGAGACATCACATCCCAAAAAGAGGAGGGCAATGCCCAGGCCAGCACAGCTCTGCTGCCGCTCCACTCCTCTTATGGCTGCTACTGACCAGGGAGATCCCATTGGAGGGGGGGGGGGGGGAGACAATTACCCGGACCTGTACCAGGAGCTGGAGGAAGACCAGGACTCTTGAAAGGCTGGTGAGAGGGGAGAGCCAAGGAGTACGGGGGAAGGGAACAACTTCACTCCCAACTTTATTATTACTTGAAACTTAAGTATACACCCCTCCTTGAACGAATGTGTCTACAGGTGGCAGGACATGGGGTGGAGGGGACTCTGCTACATTGTATTTGTGTACACACATAGCAAGACACATTGGGGTTGATTTACTAAGAAATCTGGTGCAGCTCTGCATAGAAACCAATCAACTGCCAGGATTATTTTTTTTTGGTCACAGCCTAGTTGAACAAGTTGATTGTCTACCATGCACAGCTGCACCAGATTTTTCACTCTACACTTTTAGTAAATCGACCCTACTGTACTATCACTCTTGATATGGGTGTACACACAGTAGCACATGCTCTGTGCACACAAATAGTAGGACATGCACTCAACTCTGTCACTCTGGATCTGTCTGTAAATATAGTGGGATACGCACTCTACTCTGTTGCTCTGGATCTTGTGTACACATAGCAGGATATGCACTGTACTCTGTAACTTATGGCTACTGAGCTACTTTATTGTGCCACAGTTACATAATCTAAGCGTATTTTATAGGTACAAAAATTATTTCGTTTTTTTTAATCATGCCCCTTTAGGCCCCTCCCACTGGTAACGCAAATTGGCCACACCCACTGCTTGCTGTGGTGCACTTTGTGCGCTGCATTGCTACGTTCTTTAGGCCAGTGGTTCTCAACCCTGTCCTCAAGTACCCCCCAACAGGCCATGTTTGCAGGTTTTCCTTTATCTTGCACAGGTGCTTTAAATCGGAGTCAATGGCTTGGTATTTTGGACAGCTATTTTATCTAAGAGAAATTCCCAAAACATGGCCTGTTGGGGGTACTTGAGGACAGGGTTGAGAACCACTGCTTTAGGCCAACCAAAGGTGTCCAGGGTCTTTTACAATCCTATAGTGCAATGTTTCTCAACTCCAATCCTCAAGTACCCCCAACAGGTCATGTTTTCAGGATTTCCCTCAGATGAAACAGCTGTGGTAATTACTAGGGGGGAATCTCTTCTTGTTCTTCCCGGTGGGTTTATTTTTGGGTAATTACTAGGGCAGTGAAACTGATCAAATCACCTGTGCAAAATAATGGAAAGCCTGAAAACATGGCCTGTTGGGGGTACTTGAGGACTGGAGTTGAGAAACATTGCTTTATAGTGTATGCCAGACCTCAAAATTTTCACTCACTTGCTAGCATTTGGTGAGCAGAAAAAAAAACTGAGGGTGAGTAGAGCACACCTCCCAGGAAGAAAGATGGTGGCGGGCGCTTCCTGTCCCTTCTCCTCCTCCTATTAGCTTGGTTGCCCAGTCTGTCTCTAAGCATTCATTCACAACAGAAGAGTCGGCAGCTGCTGCTCTCTGTTATTTTGCTCACATTGGGCAATTTACTGCCACCTGTGGCTGCTTCCTGCATGTGCACTCCTCGTGTAAGTGCTGCTTTTACTGTATTCTGTGATAGCTGCAGCTCCTCTCTGAGTCCCGGGGGCATGTGTCAGCTTTGTGGGACAGGCAAAACCTCCTCTACAAGTAGGGTTTGGGTGTATAAGTAAGGGGAGGGGCTGTTTGTGTACAGGGGGGGCCAGAGTTGTGTGTGTGTCAGAGGGGGAGGAGTGTGTACAGGTGTGTGTGTGTGTGTGTGGGGGCGGGGGGGGGGTGTGGGGGGCTGCCTGCAGGACTGTGTGACGGCCAGTATGTTGGCCCTGGGGAATATTGGGGGTAAGGGGCCCCAACATTTCTGATGCCTGACCTGTCTGCCCCACTCTTAGGCCCCTTTCACACTGAGGCGTTGAAAAAACAATGAATTTTTTTACCGCGATTTTACCGCGATCGCGGTAAAAATAGCGCTAACGCCTATGCGGTTTTACCGCGATTTTACCGCGTTCGCGCTAAAATTAGCGCGAACGTGGTAAAAACGCATAGGCGTTAGCGCTATTTTTTAACATAACGCTTATGCCTATGCGTTTTTACCGCGAATCCCATTAATTTCAATGGGGATAGGCGTTTTTACAGCGCTATTTTATGCGCCCTAAAGTTGCTCTAAAAAAGCTGTTTGCAGGATTTTTTTCAACACCCAGCCAGCAAAATGCCTCAATGTGAAAGCCCTCAGAGATTTCACATTGAGAATGCTGGGGCAGGATTATTTCAGGCGTTATTACAGCGCTATTTTTACCGCGAAAACGCGGTAAAAACGCCTCAGTGTGAAAGGGGCCTAAGTATAATTTGTAATTATTACACTGAATAATAAAAAAAAATCAAAATAAACAATGCCAGCAATCGGCAATCATATTTCATTGATCTGACTGTGATAAATAAAATATGATAATTTTACAAGGGCGTGTTTAGGGGCGAAAATAGGGGTAGCTCAGGACTTGAAATTTTGAGCCCTGGTGTATACTACAAAAGAAAAGGCTCCATTCACATCTTGGCATTCCGAATCGTGGGCGGAATTGCCACGTTTCTGCCTGCGATTTGAAATAGCGGCAAATCACAGGACGCCAATGGCACCCCAATCGCAACAGAATCGCGGGGCGTCTGTTGCCCAAATGTACAAGAACTTATTTTGGGTGACGGGCATCCTATGATTCTGTTTGCGCGATTTTACTGCGATTGTCACCTGATGAATCGGGGTGCCATTGGAAGTGATGGGGATCCCACGGGCATCCCGCAATTTGCCGCTATTTTGAATCGCTTTGATTCCGCCCACAATTCAGAACGCCAAGATGTGAGCGGAGCCTAAAGTGTTCGGGTGTGACTTGAAGAAAAGGTCGCAACCCTGCAGTTAATGGTTTGTATACAACCTGCCAGGACTTGAACAGCAACTCTGCTGTACCCTGATGAATGGTTCATTTCTTATTGCCACACGGAACTAATCCGTAGATTACCATTATTTTAAAACCATTATTTTAGAATTATGCTAATCTATGGATTACCTCCTCATTTCAGTGTGGAATTAAAGGAGTTGTAAAGGCAGAATTTTTTTTTATCTTTATGCATTAAGACAGTGGTTCTCAACTCCAGTCCTCAGGGCCCACCAACAGGCCAGGTTTGCAAGATAACTGAAATGCATCACAGGTGATATAATTTGCTGCTCAGGGATTGCAGTATTCTAGTCTGCATCTCACCAAGGTAATACTTAAAATCTGGCCTGTTATGGGTCCTGAGGACAGGAGTTGAGAACCACTGCATTAAGATAAAAGGCCTTCTGTGTGCAGCAGCCACCCTAATACTTACTTGAGCCCCATCTCTGTCCAGCGATGTCCACCAGTGTCTCGACCATCTGGGACTCTCCCTCCTGATTGGCTAAGACAAAGCAGCGGCGCTATTGGCTCCCGCTGCTGTCAATGGGAGGCAGTTAGCCAATCAGAAGAGAGAGAGAGAGAGAGAGAGAGGGGGGTGGGGCCGAACTGCAGCTCCGTGTCTGAATGGACACACAGAGCTGTGACTCGGCTCGGGTGCCTCCCTAGCAAGTTGCTTGCTGTGGGGGCACTCAACAGGAGGGGAGGGGCCAGGAGCAGTGACGAGGGACCCAGGAAGAGGAGGATCTGGGCTGCTCTGTGCAAATCCACTGCAACAGAGCAGGTAAGTATAACATGTTTGTTATTTAAAAAAAAAAAAAAAAACGAGACTTTAAAATCACTTTAAATAGAACATTAACCTTAAAGTGACACTAAACTCTGGTTTAATTTTTATTTTTATTTTCAAGCATATATTCCTAAATCAAAACATACCTATTATTGCTCTTAGGGCTGGTTCAGACTTGAAGGTGGTTTGGGAAACCCGTGTTTCATGCACATTTGCCACACCACATTTGAAACACACTGCAGTTACGGGCAGCAGGTGTCAATATTAGGTTAAGAACACCCCAAACACAGGTCGCAAACTTTTGCTTGCAGTGAGTTTCCAAAAGTAAGGCATGCACTATGTTCTGTCTCAACTACAAAGCGATAAAGTTCATCTCCAGGTTTAAGTAGGCCTTACTCAAGCTGGTTTGATATTCATCCCTTGCATCGATACAGGCAGTTTAACTCAATGAATAAACTCACAGTTAGGACGACAGACGATGAATCCTTTCAAATGTTCCGTTTAATGATGGATATTCATAGGTAGAAAAACGTTGCAGTTGTAAGCCACATGTAAGATGTTTAGCATGGAAGATATACAGGAGTAATGACCAGAATCAGGAAGTGGAGGAGATATATAAAGAACTACGGTGAGAGAGAGAGTTCAGCTAGAAAGAAGGGGACAGATCTTAAAGACACAGAGCAAGAATAATCACATAGTGTAACACAACACTCCCCGTCTGAAATCTTTAGATTTCATAACCTCAAACTAAAATATATATTTTCAAAAAGTCCAATACTGACGAATGTCCTGGAACCTGTAATGAAAAACATGCAACAAGCAAATAATAAATGTAAGTTCAACAGGATGAAGAACATAAAGTCACAGTATGATGTCTTCAAATAATTCCAAAGTTCTGAGTAGAACCTGTAGATGGCAGCAATGTACTCCCCGCCGTGCCGACAGCATGGCTAGTCCTTGCACAAGTCACTCACCTGGCAAAAGGAGTACTAACTCTGTAATTGGTCGACTAAAGGTTCGTGTCGATCCTCCCAGTCTTGTTGGTTGGAGGGTAGACAGTGGAGGAGACCTTGCGTGGAGAGTGAAGAAGTTTCTGCTTTTGACTGCTGGGTTGCATTTTGGATTATTTTTGGCTCTTTTTCCTTGCAGCTTTTTAACACCTTTTTCTGGCACATTTTAAACAGCCTTTTTTTTCTCTTTTTTTCCTTCAGCCTACTAATTAAGGGGAGTGGTTAATTGGTCACAGGTGCTTGAGGCCTATATAAACTTCTGCAGAGCTCATTTAGAGCCTGCTCATTTTGAGTTGCTGGAACTCTGTCCAAGTGGAACTGGACTAAGTGGTGAGTTAAAATCAAGAGTTAGTGGAACTGGACTAAGTGGTGAGTTAAAATCAAGAGTTAGTGGAACTGGACTAAGTGGTGAGTTAAAATCAAGAGTTTAAAACAGGAGGTTAAAACAGGGGTCATAGTAGATGTGTAGTGTGAGTACCTGGGTGTTGTCTGAGTAGTGTGTGTGGATCGTTAGTACTTGTGTATTGTAGGTGCACGCGGGTCTGCGAGTGCACGCTGGTCTGCGAGTGAACGCGGGTCCGTTGGTCTGCGGGTGCACGTGGGTCTGCGGGTGCACGTGGGTCTGCGGGTGCACGTGGGTCTGCGGGTGCACGTGGGTCTGCGAGTGCACGCTGGTCTGCGAGTGCAAGCGGGTCCGTTGGTCTGCGGGTGCACGTAGGTCTGCGAGTGCACGCTGGTCCGTTGGTCTGCGAGTGCACGCTGGTCTGCGAGTGCACGCGGGTCCGTTGGTCTGCGAGTGCACGCGGGTCTGCGAGTGCACGCGGGTCCGTTGGTCTGCGGGTGCACGTGGGTCTGCGGGTGCACGTGGGTCTGCGGGTGCACGTGGGTCTGCGAGTGCATGTGGGTCTGCGAGTGCACGCTGGTCTGCGAGTGCACGCGGGTCCGTTGGTCTGCGGGTGCACGTTGGTCTGCGGGTGCACGTTGGTCTGCGGGTGCACGTGGGTCTGCGGGTGCACGTGGGTCTGCGGGTGCACGTGGGTCTGCGGGTGCACGTGGGTCTGCGGGTGCACGTGGGTCTGCGGGTGCACGTGGGTCTGCGAGTGCACGCGGGTCCGTTGGTCTGCGGGTGCACGTGGGTCTGCGAGTGCACGCGGGTCCGTTGGTCTGCGGGTGCACGTAGGTCTGCGAGTGCATGCGGGTCCGTTGGTCTGCGAGTGCACGCTGGTCTGCGAGTGCACGCGGGTCCGTTGGTCTGCGAGTGCACGTTGGTCTGCGAGTGCACGCGGGTCCGTTGGTCTGCGAGTGCACGCGGGTCCGTTGGTCTGCGAGTGCACGCTGGTCTGTGAGTGCATGCGGGTCCGTTGGTCTGCGAGTGCACGCGGGTCCGTTGGTCTGCGAGTGCACGCGGGTCCGTTGGTCTGCGAGTGCACGTTGGTCTGCGAGTGCACGCGGGTCCGTTGGTCTGCGAGTGCACACGGGTCCGTTGGTCTGCGAGTGCACGCTGGTCTGCGAGTGCACGCGGGTCCGTTGGTCTGCGAGTGCACGCGGGTCCGTTGGTCTGCGAGTGCACGCGGGTCTGCGAGTGCACGCGGGTCCGTTGGTCTGCGAGTGCACGCTGGTCTGCGAGTGCACGCTGGTCTGCGAGTGCACACGGGTCCGTTGGTCTGCGAGTGCACGCTGGTCTGCGAGTGCACGCGGGTCCGTTGGTCTGCGAGTGCACGCTGGTCTGCGAGTGCACGCGGGTCCGTTGGTCTGCGAGTGCACGCGGGTCCGTTGGTCTGCGAGTGCACGCTGGTCTGCGAGTGCACGCGGGTCCGTTGGTCTGCGAGTGCACGCTGGTCTGCGAGTGCACGCGGGTCCGTTGGTCTGCGAGTGCACGCTGGTCTGCGAGTGCACGCGGGTCCGTTGGTCTGCGAGTGCACGCGGGTCCGTTGGTCTGCGAGTGCACGCTGGTCTGCGAGTGCACGCGGGTCCGTTGGTCTGCGAGTGCACGCGGGTCCGTTGGTCTGCGAGTGCACGCGGGTCCGTTGGTCTGCGAGTGCACGCGGGTCCGTTGGTCTGCGAGTG
Organism: Rana muscosa; assembly: GCA_029206835.1. Classification (NCBI taxonomy): domain Eukaryota; kingdom Metazoa; phylum Chordata; class Amphibia; order Anura; family Ranidae; genus Rana; species Rana muscosa. Next base: position 557,068,292 of record CM055118.1, on the reverse strand, counting down.
CACGCTGGTCTGCGAGTGCAAGCGGGTCCGTTGGCCTGCGAGTGCACGCGGGTCCGCGAGTGCACGCGGGTCCGTCGGTCTGCGAGTGCACGCTGGTCCGTTGGTCTGTGGGTCTGCGTGGTACCTGTGTATTGTCTTGTTGAGTACCTGTGTATTGTCTTGTTGAGTACCTGTGTATTGTCTTGTTGAGTACCTGTGTATTGTCTTGTTGAGTACCTGTGTATTGTCTTGTTGAATAGTTGGGTCAGGAAGCTAGTGTTAGGTAATTTGGACAGGGTATAATCTCGAATCCTCATTAAATTAATAGGTACGATGCCCAGCGGGTGTGGCGAGGCGACTCGGTGTACATCTTGCAGCATGTATGCGTTCCTTGATCATCTGATCGAGGGCGATTACTGCTGTGCAAAATGTAAGCACATTGTTTCCCTGGAAGCCCAGGTTCTGAATCTAGGGAAGCAACTGTCAGCACTGGGAAGTCCCTCCACACTAAAGGAGAGCTGGATACGTACCCGGCAGGTGATGGCAGGGGCCAGCACAGAGGTGGGTGGAGTCAAAGAGGTGCAGGCACTAGAAAATAGTAGATGGGTGACAGTCAGGAAGGGTAGAGGGCGAAGTGCCAGGGAGGCCGATCCAGGGCTGGAGCATCCCAATAAGTATGCTCCATTGAGTGACATTGGTGAAACCAGTCCGGGACCAGCACTGCTGGAGCTGAGGGACTCTCCTAGCTGCCAGGGGAAGAACTCCTCCAGTGAGAGTGGGGGGGAAGCGAAGGGAAAGGAAAGACAGATTCTGGTGGTAGGGGACTCAATTCTTAGAAGGACAGAGAGGGCAATCTGTAACAAAGACCTGAAGCGCCGAACTGTATGTTGTCTACCGGGCGCTCGGGTTCGGCACATCACGGATCTGGTGGACAGATTACTGGGAGGGGCTGGGGAAGACCCAGCTGTCATGGTGCACGTTGGCACCAATGACAAAGTCAGAGGCAGATGGAGTGTCCTAAAGAACGATTTTAGGGACTTAGGAGCTAAATTGAGGAAAAGGACCTCCAAGGTAGTATTCTCGGGAATACTACCGGTACATCGAGCCACACCAGAAAGGCAGAGGGAGATTAGGGAAGTGAACAAGTGGCTGAAGAGCTGGTGTAGTAAGGAGGGGTTTGGGTTCCTGGAGGACTGGGCCGACTTCTCAGTCGATAACCAGTACTATAGAAGGGACAGACTGCACCTAAATGAGGGTGCAGATCAGCTGGGAATAAGGATGGCCAAAAAGTTAGAGGGGTTTTTAAACTAGGTGACAGGGGGGAGGGTCCAGAGATAGTGAGAGTCAGCGGGGAACATATTCTAAAGGGTAGTATTAGGGGCATTAGTGGTAGGGTAACCAAAGAACATAAACCCAAGGTAAGTATAGTAGCAAGTCCTAGTTGCAATCTGGGAACACCCAAGAGGATAGTATGTGACCGGTCAAATAATATTAATGCATTAAAGTGTCTGTTCACCAACGCCAGAAGTCTGCCAAGCAAAATAGGTGAGTTGGAAGCTCTGGTGCATGAGGAGAGCTATGATGTAATCGGTATTGCTGAAACTTGGCTTCATTCCTCACATGACTGGGCTATTAATATTCCTGGCTATGCACTCTTTCGGAAAGACAGGGTAAAAAGGAAGGGTGGAGGGGTCTGTCTCTATGTGAGAAGTGATCTCAAAGCGAGTGTGAAAGAGGACCTGGTGGATGGAGAGTGTGATGAGTCTGAAGCATTATGGGTGGAACTGCATACAGATGTGCGTAGTTCAAAGCTAATCATTGGAGTTTGTTATAGACCACCCAATGTTAATGAGGAGTTAGAGACTCAGCTCCTTGCACAGATGGAAAGGGCTGCAAGGGCTGGGACGGTGATAATAATGGGGGATTTTAACTACCCAGAAATTGACTGGAGTAATGGAACTGCTGGGACAGTTAAAGGGCAAAAATTTATAAACCTATTGCAGGACAATTTTATGGTCCAGTTTATTGAGGCCCCAACTAGGAATGATGCTCTGTTGGACCTGGTAATCTCAAACCATGCAGAGCGTATTACTAATGTTCAGATAAAGGAACACCTGGGTAGCAGTGACCATAACATGATTTCATTTGATGTTAGTTGTAAGCAAAAATCACATACAGGAAAGATAAAAACACTTAATTTCAAGAGAGCAAATTTTCCAAGGATGAGTGCTGCTCTCCAGGACTTAGACTGGGAAGGAATATTGGCATCAATGGGCACAGAACAGAAATGGGAATTCTTCAAAAAGACTGTTTGTGAACTCACTGCAAAGTATATTCCCATGGGCAATAAGTTTAAAAGGCTAAAAATAAAACCTATGTGGCTCACTGCCAAAGTTAAAAAAGCTATAAACTATAAGAAAAGAGCTTTTAAAAAATATAAAAATGAGGGAACACTAGTGTCATTTAAATGTTACAAAGAATATAACAGGATATGTAAAAAGGAAATCAAGGATGCAAAAATTCAAAATGAACGACAGATTGCAAAAGATAGTAGGACAAACCCCAAAAAATTCTTCAAATATATTAATAGTAAAAAGGTCAAGTCTGAGCATGTAGGCCCTTTACAAAATAATCTAGAGTGGGTGACTGGGGACAAAGAGAAGGCTAATTTATTAAATACTTTCTTCAGTTCTGTGTATACAAAGGAGCATGGGGGAGCTCATGTCCAAAATGGGGGTGGTAGTGACACAGCCCCAAATCCACAATGGCTCAAAAGTGATATGGTCCAGAAATATTTAGATGGAATAAAGGTGGATAAAGCACCTGGACCAGATGGCATACACCCACGGATCCTAAAAGAATTGAGCTCTGTAATTTCAAAGCCATTGTATTTAATTTTTAGGGACTCATTAATGACAGGAATAGTACCACTGGATTGGCGCAGGGCCAATGTGGTGCCTATATTTAAAAAGGGAATTAAGTGTTTACCAAGTAACTATAGACCTGTTAGTTTAACTTCTATAGTTGGGAAAATACTGGAGAGATTAATAAAAGACCACATAGATGAGTTCTTGCTGGAAAAAAACTATTTAAGCAACAGACAGCATGGATTCATGAAAGACAGAAGTTGTCAAACAAACCTGATTTCTTTTTATGAAGAGGTAAGTAAGACCTTGGACAGAGGGGTGGCAGTGGACGTGGTATACTTGGATTTTGCAAAAGTGTTCGATACAGTTCCCCACACACGGCTCATGTGTAAGGTAAAGTCTACAGGATTGGAAATATCAGTTTGTAAATGGATAGAAAACTGGCTAAAAGACAGAATTCAGAGAGTAGTGGTTAATGATTCTTACTCTGAATGGTCCAAGGTTATCAGTGGTGTACCCCAAGGTTCAGTGCTGGGACCCTTACTTTTTAATATGTTTATAAATGATATTGGGTCTGAGATCAAAAGTAACATTTCTGTCTTTGCAGATGACACCAAGCTATGCAGTGGAATAACGTCCTTACAGGATGTCGCCAATTTACAAGCCGACCTCAATGCTCTGTCTAATTGGGCGACTATGTGGCAGATGAGGTTTAATGTTGATAAATGTAAAGTTATGCACTTGGGGGCTAATAATATGAATGCATCATACATACTAGGGGGAGTACAACTGGGGGGATCCGTAGTGGAGAAGGATCTGGGGGTTTTGGTAGATCATAAGCTCAATAATGGCATGCAATGCCAAGCTGCGGTTTCCAAAGCGAGCAAAGTCCTTTCTTGTGTTAAGAGAGGTATGGTCTCCAGAGAGAGAGATATCATTTTGCCCCTGTTCAAATCATTAGTAAGACCTCATCTGGAATATGCAGTTCAGTTTTGGGCCCCAGTTCTCAAAAAGGATATTGGGGAACTGGAGAAAGTGCAGAGAAGGGCAACCAAACTGATAAGAGGCATGGAGGAGCTCAGCTATGAGGAAAGATTAGAGGAACTGAATTTATTCAAGCTTGAGAAGAGGAGATTAAGGGGGGATATGATCAACATGTACAAATACATAAGGGGTCCATATAGTGAACTTGGTGTTCAGTTATTCACTTTACGGTCAACACAAAGGACAAGGGGGCACTCTTTGCGTCTAGAGGAAAAGAGATTTCACCTCCAAATACGGAAAGGTTTTTTCACAGTAAGAGCTGTGAAAATGTGGAATAGACTCCCTGCAGAGGTGGTTCTGGCCAGCTCAGTAGATTGCTTTAAGAAGGGCCTGGATTCTTTCTTAAATGTACATAATATAACTGGGTACTGACATTTATAGGTAAAGTTGATCCAGGGAATATCCGATTGCCTCTCGGGGGATCAGGAAGGAATTTTTTCCCCTGCTGTAGCAAATTGGATCATGCTCTTCTGGGGGTTTTTTTTGCCTTCCTCTGGATCAACTGTGGGTATAGAATTGGGTATATGGGATTGTACGATATATGTTTATTTTTATTTTTTTTTATTTTATTTTTTTACGGTTTAACTGGATGGACTTGTGTCTTTTTTCAACCTGACTAACTATGTAACTATGTAACTTGACTTCTACCTTCCGGACTTTGTTATCGTCGCTGGGCATAACTTTAGTAATAAGACCCATAGGCCACTCATTCCGACAAACTTCCTTGTCTTTTAGAAGGATGAGGTCTCCAACCTTAAGATTCGGCTTAGATGCTTGCCATTTGTTACGACCTTGAAGGTGGTGAAGATACTCCTTCCTCCAGCGATGCCAGAACACATTGGCTAGGTGCTGAACCTGCTTCCATTGACGCCTGTAGATATCCTTGGGTTCGATTTCACTTGAAGATATTACAGCAGTCCCAATCTTTTGAGTAAGAAGCGAGGCTGGAGTAAGGATCACTGGAGCATCAGGATCTGAAGATACTGGCACTAAGGGTCTTGCGTTCATTATGGCAGACACTTCAGCGAGAAAGGTAGACAAAGTATCATGAGTGAGTGGTAAAGACTTGTGAGTCTGCAACATGGAGTCAAGAATTCTTCGTGCTACTCCTATCATTCGTTCCCAGGATCCTCCCATGTGTGAAGAATGTGGAGGATTAAACAACCAAGTACATCCATTGTTGGCCAGGAAATTGTCCAATTGTAGCTCTTTACATGCTCCAACAAAGTTGGTACCACAGTCGGATCTCAGTTGCTTAACTGGTCCTCTGACAGAGAAGAATCTTCGTAGGGCACAGATGAAGGAAGAAGAATCCATAGACTCGATCACTTCTATGTGTATAGCTCGGATGCTGAGACAGGTAAACAATACAGCCCACCTTTTACTATTGGCAGCTCCACCACGAGTTCTCCGAGTGATGACGGACCATGGGCCGAAAACATCTACCCCAACGTAGGTAAAGGGTGGATCGGTACTTAGGTAATCAGCTGGAAGACTTGCCATTTGTTGCTGTTGATGTTTTCCTCTTAACTTGTGGCACTTAACGCATCTGAAGAGCAAGGAGGAGACACACCTCTTCATACCAATGATCCAAAGGCCGGCTGACCTGATGGCACCTTCTGTAAACTGACGGACTTGATGATGTACCAGTTCATGGTGGTGGCGAACCAGAAGAGTAGTAACATGATGTTGACCTGGTATGATTATAGGATTCTGTTCTTTGCTGCATAAGTCGGATTTTGTTATACGGCCACCAACTCTCAGCAGCTGATTGGCGTCAACTACGGGGTTTAGATTGAAGAGTGGACTGTTTTTAGACAATTCGGTTCCATTTCTGATTCTCCCGAATTCCTCCTGACACACCTCTTGTTGCACACAACGGATAATTACCTCTTCTGCGTGTGAAACATCTGCTGCTGTAAAGTGTCCAGAACAGTTGTGCCAACCATGACACCCTGCGGCGGAATTCTTCCCAAAGCAACGAGCAATATGAATTAGGCGAGCAATAGCTCGTACAGCGGATGACCAGGTGGAAAAACGCTCAAAACGGTGTGACCGCAGCTTCTGTTTTGTACTTACAGAAGTGTGTAGTGAGATGTTCACAGTTCTTATTTCCTTATCTTCAGGGTTTACTAGCCCATAGGTGGTGTCAATAGGGAGTAAGTAAGAGTCCTCACACAGAAACCTTGGAGGTGACAGCCATAAGCTGTCCTGAAGAGCGGCAGGTGACACGGCTCTGGTCCCACAGTCAGCTGGGTTGAGTTCAGTGGGAACGTGATGCCATTGACTTGGTAGAGAGAATCTCTTGATACGTTCAACCCTGTTGCTGACGTACACATAAAATTGTTTTGTTTGGTTGTTTATGTAACCAAGTACTACCTTACTGTCTGTATAGAAGGTGAAAGAATCAATTCTAGTGTCCATTTCACTTCGTATGACCTCTGCAATTTCTACTGCTAGCACGGCTGCACAAAGTTCAAGTCTTGGTATGGTATGTGCAGGCTTGGGTGTGAGTTTTGCCTTGCCTAGGACAAAACTACAGTGTGATTCTCCATTCAGTTCAGAGGTCTTCAAATAGGCTACTGCAGCAATAGCTTCAACTGATGCATCAGAGAAAATATGAATCTCTCTCCGGTTAGCAGTTGAAGTGGATCCTGGAACATAGCAACGGGGAATCTGAAGTTTTTCTAGTGACTTCAAAGAATATCTCCACCTTTCCCACTTGTGTTGATTCTCACTAGGCAAGGGAGTATCCCAGTCTATGTTCTCAGTAGACAACTGCCTTAGTAAAATCTTACCTTGAATGGTAACTGGAGCAAGGAAACCCAGTGGGTCATAGATTCTATTCACCACGGACAGGACTCCTCTCTTAGTGAAGGGTTTGTCACAAGTTGACACTTGGAAGGTGAATTTGTCTTGCTTGATGTTCCACAACAAACCCAGACTTCGCTGTACAGGAGGCACATCTGTACCTAAGTCAAGGTTTTTTAGACTAGTGGCATAGTCCTCAGAGTGAAAGGCATTCATAAGTTCCTGGCTGTTGGATATAATCTTGTGCAGTCTAAGGTTTGCTACAGACAGCATCTCCTTTGTTCTGGTGAGAAGATCAATTGCTTCTTTAGCAGTTGGAAAGGACTTAAGTGCGTCGTCAACGTAGAAGTTTCTTTCAACAAATTGACGGGCATCAGATCCATATTCAACTTCTCCAGTCTGAGCTGTTCTCCTTAGCCCATAAGTTGCCACTGCTGGGGAAGGACTGTTACCGAAGACATGTACCTTCATGCGATAATCTATAACTTCCTTGTTGAGGTCATTGTCCTTGTGCCATAGAAACCTGAGGTAGTTTCTGTTGTCTTCTCTGACGATGAAGCAGTGAAACATCTGTTGAATGTCGGCCATTACTGCTACAGGCTTTTGTCTGAAACGAATCAAGACTCCTATTAGACTGTTGTTCAAGTTGGGTCCCGTAAGGAGCATGTTGTTAAGAGAAACACCTTCGTGCTGAGCACTGGAATCGAAGACAACTCTGATTTGGTCTGGTTTGCGTGGGTGATACACGCCAAAGGATGGAAGGTACCAGCATTCTTCTCCCTCCTTTAGTGGGGGAGCAGGCTCTGCATGATCTCTGTCAAATACATTTTGCATAAAGTCCACAAAGTGCTTTTGCATCTCTGGTTTCCTGCTTAAGTTTCGCTTTAAGGAGGAGAATCTACTGATGGCCTGCTGTAAGTTGTTGGGCAATCTCTCTCTTGGGAAACGAAAGGGTAGGGGTGCTACCCAGTTATTGGAGTCATCTTGAAAGAACTCATTGTCCATTACCTTGATGAATTCTTTGTCTTCCATTGAAGGAGCCAGTATGTCATCTTCACTGGTTGCATTAAACACTGTAGACCCGAAGTCGCCATCATGGCAGGAGAAAGGGCTTGTGTCACCTGAGATACCATGTTGCCATTTGTGGCTGGCTATCTTCTCTTTCACCCAGTAGTGATGTGGGCATGGCTCAAAGTAAGTGTTTCGGCCATTTGGCAGAACATTTGTCTTGAATGACGAAATGTTGGTAGGTCTTTTCATTTTGCCTATGCAGACATTGCCTCTGATGACCCACCCTAGATCTGTGCGCTGGGCAAATGGGGCATCTGGGGGTCCACTGACTTGTCTGTGTACCTTGTGAACTCTTAGAATGTCTCTTCCTAACAGAAGAAGGATCTGAGCATCTTTGTCAAGCGGCGATATCTCATTTGCTATTACCTTGAGGTGAGGGTGATAGAAAGCAGCAGCTGGAGTAGGGATTTCTTCCCTGTTAGCAGGTATCTGATTGCACTCAACAAGTGTAGGTAAGGGTAATTGCAAGTTACCTTTGAGAGAAGATACCATGAGTCCATGAGCCCTTCTTCCAGAAACCTCTATAGTTCCACTACAGGTACCCAAGGTGTAAGGATGAGCTTCGCCTTTTATTTCAAATAGATTGAACAATTCCGATTTTGCAAGTGATCGATTGCTCTGATCGTCTAAGATAGCATATGCCTTTAGAGACTTTTCTGGTTGATCCTTGTGGTATATGTTCACCAAGCATATCTTAGCACAGGACTTACCACAGCGGTCTTCTCCACAAACTTCAGTGCAGGATGAAGAAATGATGGTAGAATTAGGCACTTGGTCTGTATTCTCCCCGCCATGTGTTAACCTGGGAGGAGTGTTGGCAGGTTGTGCAGAGCTGGGCTCAAGAGGATGGAGGGCTTGCACATGTTCTTCAGAGCCACACTCTATGCACTTGATGGACACATTACAGTCCCTTGCAAAATGTTCTGTAGAAGCACAGCACCTGAAACATACCCTAAATGTCTTTAAAAGCTCCTTGCGCTCTTCCAGAGGCTTTTTCCTAAAGCCAATACATTTATTGAGGGGGTGTGGCTTCTTGTGTATGGGACACTCTCTGTTAGGGTTTTCAATCTTCCTACTCTGTTTGTTCGTGGCCAGAACTGTGGTAGGAGTGGGAAGGATGTCAGTCTTTTTCACGGACACTGGGCCTCTATGGTTTCTGTAGTTGCCCTGAAGACTGGTACTCTTAGGAAAGGGTGAGAAGAGACTGTACTCACCGTAGGAAAAATTTGGATCGTTCTTGGTCTCTGCAATTTCCCTGATGAATTCACAGAAGAAAGAGAATGGAGGGAAGGAAACCTTGTTCTCTCTTTTGTATGATGACCCTAGTGCAGTCCATTTCTCTTGCAAACCATACGGGAGCTTGGAGACAATTGGGTTTACCCCTCTTGGAGTGTCAAGGTAACTGAGTCCAGGTAGTTTTGGGTCTGTCTTGGCTAGCTGAAGCTCAAGGAGAAGGTCACTCAGTCTCTGGAACTCCTTGTTGTCCTTACCGGATATCTTTGGGAAAGTTTCCAGACGCATGAACAAAGCATTTTCTATAGCTTCTGGACTGCCATAACTTTGCTCTAGTCACTCCCATGCAGCTGCGAGGCCTGCAGTAGGATTGTCCATGAAAACCGATCTTAATGGCTTAACACGTGCAGCAGATAGAGGACCAAGCCATTTGATCAGCAGATTCAATTCTTGATCAGCTGTAATGCCAATATTGCTGATTGTAGTTCTGAAGGCACATTTCCAACTTCTGTAGTTCTCAGGTTGGTCATCAAAACTTGTAAGGCCAGTCTTTGTGAGCTCCCTGCGAAGCATGTACCTCACAAACTCTTCTGTTTCAGTTGTCTCCGCCTTTATGTGAGATGCTGTTGGCTGTATGGTGCTGATTGCTTTATCTTTGACATTGTTGTTAAAGGACACAGGGAAATATGGTGCAGCAGATGCATCCAGGTGAGTTGCTTGCTTGAAGTCAGTTGTTCCAATGGTACGTTGATTCAAGGCTGTACCGATGACTGGAGATTGATGACTTGCTTGAAGCTTGCGCTGATGCTCTGTGACGTATGAAGGCAGGCAAGGTAGGCAGGTAGGAAATGCAGTGGAGTGATTTTGAGTGCAGGAAGTTGCTGGAACCTCTTTAACTTGAAGCTGTGAAGGAGTCTCTATGTAGCCGGGAGCATTGGAGACAATGGAGTGTGCACTGCAGTGGCTTAGGACATAGTCTTTAGTGCGTTTGAGGGGGTCTTCCATATCTGCTATGTTTAGGTTAATGCTGTCTTTCTCACTTGCACCTTCGTCTGCACTGATAGCTTGCTGTAGGACCCTTAGCTTTGCCATAGCTGCGTCATGTTTACACTGTTCATTTAAGGTTTCCATTGTTGCTCTTTGTCGTGCTGACTGCGCTTCCAACTCTGCTCTTTGAAGTGCTGACTGCGCTTCCAACTCTGCCCTTTGAGCTTCCAACTCTGCTCTTTTTTCTGCATATGCCACCTGCACTTTGCTGGCTTCCACTTCAGCGCGGGCATTAATAAGTCGCTCACTGAGTGTTGAGTATCTTGAACTATGGGATCTTGACGAGTTTTTAGAACGTCTGGTAGAAACAGATCTGTGAGATGCAGTGTCCTGTAACAGCTTTATTTTTGCTTCTGCCTTTAATCTGGTTTGCTGGATAAAACTGTCTCTTTCAATATTGAGAGCATTGACGCGCTTTAATTGTGTCATCGCACTTTCTGTATTCATGTTTTGCAAGACATTAGTGAATTTGCTGCTGGTAAGCTGATAAAGCTCATATGAGGCAGAAAGTTGTTTAATGGCGCCCTCTAGTGTCAGTGGTTCACGTTCAACAGACACTGTATTGGCTTCAGCAAGGATTTTCTCCCAGACTAATTCCAAGCTATTTGACAATTCAGTCCTTGAAGCTTCATAATTCTCCATTACTTTCCAAGTGGGTTTAACTGAGCGTTTGGGTAACTCAGTTTCTTCAGGAACTTGTGGGGAGGTAGATGTGAGTTCACATGCAGAAGCTTGGTCACTCATGATAGCAGACTGACTGTGAAAGCAGGCAGGATCTGTGTGCTGAAATATGACACTGTGCAGATTGTCTCAGGCTATAAGGCTGCCATGTGCTGCTCTGTCCCTTCTGTCTTGCTATGAGGGCAGTAAATCTTGTCTGTTTCAGTACTGACATGCAGAAATCTTGTAATTAGGCTGTGAAACTCAGTTTTTCTACTGTTCTGTCTCAACTACAAAGCGATAAAGTTCATCTCCAGGTTTAAGTAGGCCTTACTCAAGCTGGTTTGATATTCATCCCTTGCATCGATACAGGCAGTTTAACTCAATGAATAAACTCACAGTTAGGACGACAGACGATGAATCCTTTTGAATGTTCCGTTTAATGATGGATATTCATAGGTAGAAAAACGTTGCAGTTGTAAGCCACATGTAAGATGTTTAGCATGGAAGATATACAGGAGTAATGACCAGAATCAGGAAGTGGAGGAGATATATAAAGAACTACGGTGAGAGAGAGAGTTCAGCTAGAAAGAAGGGGACAGATCTTAAAGACACAGAGCAAGAATAATCACATAGTGTAACACAACACACTACTTTTGGTGTGGTGTAGTGCAATTTCATTCAAAATTAATAAGCTGAAATTGCACGGCCCAGAACTGTATATGAATCGTGCAGAAATGCAATGACTGCCCAAAATATTTGTATACAGCCTGTGTTTCGAATGCAGTGTGACAAATGCACGCAGGGCAGGGTTTTTGTCTGCTCAGAGGAAGGTGCATTTTGACGCCTTTTTTTTTATTTATTTTTTTATATGACTTTATTGCTGTCACCTCCTAGAGGACCAATAGTTTTTATGTGATGATATATAGGTAACAGGATCTCTTTATGAGACATCCAGGGTCTATTAGTCATACATGCCATTTTCTGCCCATGAGCCGTTGAGCTCCCACCGCCCTTCTTAGCGACACCCGCCATGAAACCACTGTCACTTCCGCATTGAAAGCCGAGAGTTGCCAAACTGGTGTTGCTCCACTGTCCAATCCCAGGCCTTTTCACCTATCAACAGAAACCGGCCACTTACTTGTTCATTGCAGCCAAACAAACAATTGCTAGGGAATGGAGGAGGCCGGCTGTCTCATTCTTGGAGGTGAAGAGCATTCTAATGACTCTCATGATCAATGAGAAGATGACCAGCATCCTCCACGACTCCCATGCTAAATTTATTAAAGTATGGGGTCCGTGGTGGTCCTACTCTCTTCCGACCTTGCACCTATCTAGCCTAGGCCTCCCAACTTGATCTCTTCTGCCTCCTGGCCTGGGGGAACTCTCTCCTTTACTACCCTGTGCTGCTTTTCTCTGAGGTTTTTTTTTCTCCTATTTCCTACTTCTCCCTCTGTTTCCAATTCTTCCCCCCCCCCCTTATTTTCCCATTCGCCTCCTCTCTTTTTATTTTGTTTTGTTTTTTCTTTTATGTTTTAGATTTTTGTCCATAATTAGAGCCTCCGATGGCTTCATGCCAATTTTACAGACTGTCAGCAATATGTGTACTGAGAATTCGAATGGAGTAATGTAAAATTTGATTCGAACTCCAGTCCAAATTTCCGAAATTCGGATGGATTTCGTTACGTTTATTGGAGCATTCGGTAAAATTTGTTTATGTTGTAATTCAGGTGTATCTGAATCTCCGAATATCTAAAAATTTCTCTGAATATTAATTCGGAACGAAAAAAACCGCACATGTCTAGTCTGTAGCATGTTAAAAATCCAAATCTGCAGCAAGTGGCTGCGGATTCCAATATTACCACCCCCCCTTGCGTTTTGGTGCCCTAAGACGGCTGCCTAAGCCACCCTTATAATTGCATCAGCCCTAAATGCGTGCGGAATGCAGGTTTCCCACACCATGTTCTAGTGTGAACCGGCACTTAGTCTTCTCCAAATTCAGCTGCTGTGATCTGACTTCCTGTTAGAGGGTGGCTTTGTCCATTTTTATTGGCATCGCTATATGTAGGAACATAGGCACCAGTGGCAGTCCGTGCGTTGAGGGCACACGGGCGCCGCCCCCCTATCCCTGACACCGCGCCAGGCCTCTTTCAGGATGCTGGACGCATGAATTCCTATGGCGGGGGTGGGAGGGGGTATTTTTCTTTGAAGCACCTGATTAGAGCCAGAGGCTCTAATAGGATTAAAAAAAGGGTGGGCTCAGGGCGCAGAGAGTGTGCCCCAATCCCACCCAACTGTGTGACCATAGCGAATACATTTTCACAATTTTTCACACTACAGTGCCTCCCTGCCAATCAGAAGGCAGGTCAGTGAGACCTGTTTCCCCGATTGGCCAAAGCGCCAGGCGTTCCTATTGGATGAGGAGCAGAAACCTCCGCTGCCACTGCGGCTGCCTGCACTGTGGAGGAGAGGAGAGTGGAGCCAGAGCAGTATTCCCTCCACAGGCTGGTAAGTGCAGTGCCATTGGCTACTGCTGCTGTCAATCAAATCCGGTGACACAGCAGTGGGGGTGGGGCCGAGCCCCACTGTCTGTGTAAATGGACGCAGCAGCGAGACTCAGGAGCAAGCATGCACGTATGCCCCCATATAAAGTGGCTTTCCGTGGGGGCACTCGATGAAGAAGAGGAGCGCCAGCAGGGGACCCTAGAAGAAGAGGATTGGGGCTGCTCTATGCAAAACGATTGCACAGAGCAGGTAAATATAGACATGTTTGTTAATTTTATGGAAAAAAAATCAACCACTATAAGCAAGCCATAGATGATGCATTTTTTTTTCTTTTACACTTGATGTTGAATTCAAGGATCACTGCTTGCTCGGGCCCTTTAGTTTTAATTTTTCAGAACATTTTTACTGTGGTGGAGAGGAGAGTGGAGCCAGAGCAGTATCCTCTCCACAGGCTGGTAAGTGCAGTTCCACCAGTGCCGCGAGCCACCCGTGTGGGGAGGGGGGTCGCTGCTGCCAGTGCCGCGAGCCAACCGTGCGGGGGGGGTTGTGTTGAATGTGTTCTGCTAGTGCTGGGGGGTTGTTGCTGCCAGTGCCACAAGCCACCTGCGGGGGGGTTTGTGGTACAGTTCCGGTAAGCTTGTTTAAGTCATACCATTTGTTTGAAGGCATGTTTCATGAGATGGTTCACACAGCTTCTATGACACCTTCACCGTGAGATTCTTCATCCATTTGTGACGGACATTATCACCATATTAGTTTCACTTGTGGACTTATTATTGTTGTAATCCGCTGTAAACTGCTTCTAACCTCTAGAGCCTAGGCTGGACCTGGGTGTATGGAGTCTCTCTGATCGATCGGGTAATTTAAGACACACACAGAATATGGTGAATCCCAATTACACTGGTTTATTGCATACAAGCTTATTTTGTACAATCCAAGACGAGAGGAACTGCCCCTGGTTAAACCCACCAAGGAACAGTTCCTTTATTATACAAATTGCATATTAACAGGTTACACAAGCTAAACTGCCCAGAGATGGCAGAAGGCAAGTTTATCTAAATAGAACTCACCGCAAAATCCGGCCGTTGAGCCAGATCCTGAAACATGGGACACTTCTTTAAGGAAGTAGCCTAACCACACGTCATACATATCCTGTCATTCTGACTCAACTGTGTAAGTGACATATAGCAAGAAAAACATTCTATACATTTCTACAATAACAAGTATTAAAGAATAACTCTAAAGGTGAAATAACAAGTCTTAAAGAATAACTCTAAAGGTGAAATAACAAGTCTTAAAGAATAACTCTAAAGGTGAAATACACTAGGGATAACCTTACAATCCCTCCTTTGATCATGCATACAGAATGTATGTATTGATCAATCACTAATATACCATCTTTGCTTTAGGGCAATCATTGACATTCCAAGTGCAGGGTCTCTTCTTTTTGCTCTTAAGCTAGTTATTTTCCCAAGTGCACAAACCACTAATTTAAAAACTAAATACAAAACAAGGATAAAAACCAGTATCATTACGATGGTCATTACGATATCTTTCAACCAGGAAGAAATTCCATTGAGGCCAAAACCTCCTTCTCCAAAAGGGCTCCATGTCTTAGCAATATCCCTTGCTTCTTGTTGTAACTTATTTACCTCTTTCCTATGTTGGGAAATTACATCATAGTAATCGGGCACCTCAATAGATGTGTTGTGGACCCAAGTGCAGCACTCATAGTCCTCTGTAACCTCACATAGGCCTGTGAGTGCAGCACTCATACTTTCAATGGCAAGGTCATGGAGTTCTAATTGTTTCCTGATTGCTCTAGTTTCTATATTTAATTTGGTAATATCATCAGAATTCTTTTCCATTACCTCATCAATAATACCCGTGTAATTATTGAGCCTTTTCATTAAATCTATTCCCTAACCTGTACTGGAAGGGAACCAGGCCCAGACCATATCTTTTTCAAGGAATAACTCTCTTTTGGTACGATGTTTAAGGGGATACCTAGGGTGAAGGCTAGCTTCTAGAATGTGTCCTCCCCCCCTTGTCTCCCAGTATTCCCATAACAGGGACTAGGGCCGCTAGATAACACCATCCCTGGGATCATCAGTTTCTCATTTTGGTCTAATATGACTAAATAACCGTGTTGGATCCCTGATTACTTGGCATGACTCTAACCAATAATATCCTATAATGATTAAGGAAAAAAATCAATATTGACACCAAAAATAAGTATAAGAAAAGTTTGCCTGAGGAAACTCCTTCTTTCAAATTATCAGTCTCTATTGGGGCAGTGGGCCTGAGTCCTGGGGGTTCAATGTTGGCTCCTAGGTCGCCGAAGGGGGTGGATCCGGAGTCTGAGGCTTCGTTGGGGCCTTCTTTATTCTTGATGCATGAATCCATTGATGGCTGTAGGAAGTGAGGATTGCAGTTCTTGAAGACTTCTCTACTTCATATGGTCCTATGTTAACCGGTCCTATGTGCTTCCAGACAGCCAGCTGTTTGATCAGCACCTGATCTCCCAGGATGAATCCGTGTGTCGGATCTGTTGGAAGAGGAGAAAACGTGACAGCCACATTGTCATAGATTTCGCTAAGGCTACTTACCAGATGTTGCACGTACTCTTCCTGTAAAGAATAAATATCAGGTTCACCTGTTCCCCATTTCACCTTAGCCATTGGTCGCCCCATTAATACCTCATAAGGGGAATAACCTGTTCTAGAATGGGGGGTGCTCCTTATTTGGAATAGGACAGCTGGCAAGAAGTCCAGCCAATTAGTTAGAGTACCTTCTGTTGCCTTTTTAAGTTTGTCTTTAATAGTCCTATTCATTCTTTCTACTATTCCTGCACTCTGCGGATGGTTGGGAATGTGGAGTTTCCACTGTATTCCCAGTAATTTTGCAACTTCTTTTGTCAAAGCTGAGGTAAAAGCGGGGCCTTGATCCGATATGGGCTGGACCATGTAGGTATGACAAAAGCAAGGGTGCCGCTGCTGCAGGTATCCCTATAATTCCCTCCTTGGTTGTCCAAAGGCCCGTGTGGTCTTTGGTCAACCCTGCTTGTGCCTATGATGTTATGTCTGTTGGGGTGGCTTGTGCGTGTGCCACCCCAAAAGCATATCTACTATCTGTGTAAATATTAACTGACTTGTCCTTGAAAAGTTGGCACGCACGAATTAAAGCAACTAGGTCAGCTGCCTGTGCAGAGGAACAGGTCGTTCAGGTCGTGAACAGCTGCCATCCACAAAAACATGGTCATAATCCTTGTTACTGAGATCACCGAGATCAGGGCAAGGAAGTGTGGTTTCCAAAAGGAGTTCACCAAAATGATGTGCTGTTTGTATACTGTCATCAGTAAGCCGCAACAGAGAATGTAAGTAGCGGACCTGTGGTGATGTATCAGAGCAACTTTTAATCGTTAAATTCTGTGTATTGAAAAGTATAACCTCATAGCCGCTAGATCTCTGTGCTGACATGTGTTGAGTTGTCATGTTTTGAAGAAGATGTATGACAGAGTGAGTGGTATACAGAGTCATAGGGTGTCCTAACACCAGTTTAGATGCATCTTTTACTGCCATAGCCGAGGCTGCCAGAGACTGCAGGCAGCCCGGCATGCCCTGTACCTGTACTGGAAGGACTTTTGAGAAGTAGGAGACTGGCCTCTGGCTTGTGCCATGTCTCAAATCCTGGACCAGTCTCCAAGTTCCATCGGCCTTCCGTACCGGATTGATGGGGGTGTTCCAAGGACTGATTGTGGGGACTAAAATGCCTCCCTGCAGATATTCATCTATCTGACCCTGTATACCATCCCTTTTGTCTTGTGCAGTAGGCTATTGTTTTTGGAAACGTGGTAAGGTGTCAGGTTTAAGTGAGGGGACATATGGTGTGCAATTTAACAAGCCCACAGAGGACTTGCTTTTTGCCCAGATTGGGTGATTTTCCAAATGTGCAGGTATGAGCAAAAAAAAACCTTGGAGATCCCTCCTTTTGGGGTTAGCTAGATCACATTTTGGGGACTGCGCTGTTAGACTGCCATCTGTATTGAATTTGATACAGTTGTGTAATACTGACATCAGATCCCGTCCCATCAGGGGAAGGGGACAGCTGGTTAAAACAGCAAAACTCATGCGTGCCAAAATCTCATCTACACTCATTCTACGCCCGCTGCAATATCTCCGGAGAAATGAAACAGCTTCGGTTGGGCTTTTCCTTGGTTTTGGACAGTTAGTTTAAATGTCCTGGACTGTGCCTATGGGCAACGGTATCTGTATATCCTCACCCCCTACAGTAATGAGTGGGAATTTTAAAAGCTTGTCTCCAAGTTTGGCCCCCGAGCAGAGCGACCTTACCCCCCCCCCCCCTGAAGCATCAAGGGCTTCTGCTAAATCTTGATCTGCTAAAATATGCTTAGCCTTTTTATCTTGTTGTTTCAGTACGGCAATATCTAAGGTGGATTTGGCTTTTTGTGTCTCCTCTCTCTGTCTTAGCTCTTCTACATACTTTCTAAGGGACTCAAGCTCATCCCAAGTTGTTGGGGTTCCTGAGGGTCTAGTACTCGCCTTCCAGTCTACCTGCTCTGTCCCTTCTGTATCACTATCCTGTTCAGTACCTTGCCCAGCTGTTTTTTTTTTTCTGTCTGTCACTTTCTATTTTCTCCAGCCATGCTATTTCCTGTAGCAACCCGTCTTTCTCTTCCTCCTCTTCCTTTGCCCTTTGCCTTTGTTTCTCATACCATGCTGCATCCCGTTCCCTTCTTATTCTAGCTTCCTTTTCTGCCTGAGCCCTTTGTCTGTGTAGGGTATGGACTAGAACAGCTGTATTAGCGGTGTCTAGGGAGGGGTACAATTTTGCGGGGGTGGTTGGCATAGGGGTTTTATCTTCTTTTAAAAATACATATGGTGGAGGTGCACTGGGTAGAGGAGTAAATGGGAGTAGCGGGAGTGGCTTATCTGCTTCCCTTGGTTTAAATTTCTTTATATTCTTTCATCGCTTTTTCCCATATCTTCATACATTTTTTTCATATAATTTTCATCCCAATCACCCGGCGGATAGTTATACTGATTATTTGTGCCACAGATTTTCTGTATTTCTACCCAGTCTTCTTCTGAACAGGGACCTGCAGGACTTAGACCACTAATCTGTAGCTGTTGGGCTCTGCAGCACACATTTTGCCAAAATGGATCAGTATAACTCGGCCCTCGGGTACCTTTTACAAAATCAACAGGGGAAGGCTGACACTGCTCACCTTCAGGGTCATTCTTCCCTAATTTATTCCCCATTATGCCAAATAGAGGGCTTTATAACCACAAATGGCTACTGATTTAGGGCACACTGTATAACCTTCCCTACCTCTTCTACAGACTGAGGCGAGTCCCCGCAGAGTTAGCCCTTCAAAGAATCTACCGTTTTGGTTGTGGTTATGTATATTAAATCTCAGGACCCAGAACTTAGGGGTGCCTGGAGATTGGATTGTAAAATAAGGACCTTTGCCAATTCTTTCCTTATATCCTCCGGGGACCGTAGCCACCAATGTTGGCACTTGCCCACAAAAAAATAAACAGAAGACCTGTTAAGCAGTCTGGGCAATTTCGAGGCATCTATTTGGCACAAATGGATATATATATATATATATATATATATATATATATATATATATATATATACACAATAATATATAAACAAAAATCTTATCCTAAAATAACAATCAGTTTTTAAATTGTATCAACCACATGAAAATATAAACAAGCAAAGAAAATAAAATAACAATCAAACTTAAAATTGTATGAACCACATAAAAGTATAAACAAGCAAAGAAAATACAAATTATTGCATAAAATTCAATTGTTAATTTAAGCAAGCTTGCAGTTACCAATTTAAATCTTTAGAGGTCCACACACCCGTCCTTTCTAAAATGAGGAGCGCAATTGCGCTACTCCAAAATTTCCTATAAACCTGTCCGGCCAACCTAGCGGGACTTCTTTAACCTATAATCCACTTTAATTTAAACATACACGCTTTACAATTATTCCCAGGGAGGCCAACCTAGCATCCCTCGAGAAAGTTCTTAACTTAACCACTTGACCACTGGGCACTTAAACCCCCTTAATAACCAGACCAATTTTCAGCTTTCGGTGCTCTCACATTTTGAATGACAATTACTCAGTCATACAACACTGTACCCATATGAAATTTTTGTCCTTTTTTTCACACAAATAGAGCTTTCTTTTGGTGGTATTTAATCACTGTTGGTTTTTTTATTTTTTGCGCTATAAGAGAAAAAAGACTGAAAATTTTGTAAAAAAATGATTTTTTTTTCGTTTCTGTTATAAAATTTTGCAAATTACTATTTTTTCTTCATAAATTTTGGCCAAAATTTATACTGCTACATATCTTTGGTAAAAATAAGTACAAATTGGTGGATATTATTTGGTCTTTGTGAAAGTTATAGAGTCCACAAGCTATGGTGCCAATATCTGAAAATTGATCACACCTGAAGTACTGACGGCCTATCTCAATTCTTGAGACCCTAACATGCCAGAAAAGTACAAATACCCCCCAAATGACCCCTTTTTGGAAAGAAGACATTCCAAGGTATTCAGAAAGAGGCATTGTGAGTTTTTTGAAGTTGTCATTTTTTCCCACAATTCTTTGCAAAATCAAGATTTTTTTTTTCTCTTTTTTTTTTTCCACAAAATTGTCATATTAGCAGGTTATTTCTCACACACAGCATATGCATTCCACAAATTACACCCCAAAACACATTCTGCTATTACTCCCGAGTATGGCGATACCACATGTGTGAGACTTTTACACAGCGTGGCCACATACAGAGGCCCAACATGCAGGGAGCACCTTCAGGCGTTCTGGAGCACCAAGGCCAATTCTGACATTTCTCTCCTACATGTAAAAATCATCATTTATTTGCTAGAAAATTACATAGAACCCCAAAACATTATATATGTTTTTTTAGCAAAGACCTTAGAGAATATAATGGTGGTTGTTGCAACTATTTATCTCGCACGATATTTGCGCAGCAATTTTTTTAACGCGTTTTTTACGGAAAAAAAATGTTTTGTGCTTAAAAAAAAACAAAAAACAGTAAAGTAAGCCCAATGTTTTTGCATAATGTGAAAGATGAAGTTACGCCGAGTAAATAGATACCTAACATGTCGCCCTTAAAAATTGCACACACTCGTGGAATGGCGCCAAACTTCGCTACTTAAAAAATCCCCATAGTCGACGCTTTAAATATTTTTACTGGTTACATGTTTTGAGTTACAGAGGAGGTCTAGGGCCAAAATGATTGCTCTCGCTCTAACGTTCGCAGAGATACCTCACATGTGTGGTTTGAAAACCGTTTTCATATGTGGGCGGGACTTACGTATGCGTTCGCTTCTGTATGCGAGCTCACGGGGACAGGGGCGCTTTAAAAAAAATAAAAAATTGTATTCTTCATTTTACTTTATTTATTTTAGTTTGACATGTTTTTCCGCCCTAAACATTTTTTTGATCACTTTTATACCTATTACAAGGAACGTAAACATCCCTTGTAATAGGAATATGGCATGACAGGTCCTCTTTACAGTGAGATATGGGGGGGGGTGTCAATAAGACCCCACATCTCACCTCTAGGCTGGGAAGCCTGAAAAAAAGCCAAAAACAAAAAAACAACAATCCTGGCTTTGATCGTAGCGGTGAGTCGGTAGAAGCACCGGAGGGCGGCGGGGGGGGACATCCCCTCTCGCCTCCCGTAAGAATGATCAAGCGGCGGAACAGCCGCTATGATTGTTCTTATGGTGTAGGGAATCGCCGGCTGAAAAAGCTAATATCTGAATGATGCCTGTAGCTGCTCCCATCATTCAGATATCCCCGCACAAAGTCAAGGACGTCATATGACGGCCGGAGGGCGGGAAGTGGTTATTGCAGAATATTGCCGGGCATTGCGGAGTATTGCCGGGCATTGCGGAGTATTGCCGGGCATTGCGGAGTATTGCCGGGCATTGCGGAGTATTGCCGGGCATTGCGGAGTATTGCCGGGCATTGCGGAGTATTGCAGGGCATTGCGGAGTATTGCGGACTATGGCAGGGTATTGCGGTGTATGGCAGGGTATTGCACGGGTATTGCACAGGGTATTGTGGAGGGTATTGCACAGGGTATTGTGGAGGGTATTGCACAGGGTATTGTGGCGGGTATTGCAGAGTATTGTGGCGGGTATTGCAGAGTATTGTGGCGGGTATTGCAGAGTATTGTGGCGGGTATTGCAGAGTATTGTGCAGGGTATTGCAGAGTATTGTGCAGGGTATTGCAGAGTATTTTGCAGAGTATTGCGCAGGGTATTGCAGAGTATTGCACCAGGGTATTGCAGAGTATTGCACCAGGGTATTGCAGAGTATTGCACCAGGGTATTTCAGAGTATTGCACCAGGGTATTTCAGAGTATTGCACCAGGGTATTGCAGAGTATTGCACCAGGGTATTGCAGAGTATTGCACCAGGGTATTGCAGAGTATTTCGCAGGGTATTGCAGAGTATTGCACCAGGGTATTGCAGAGTATTGCACCAGGGTATTGCAGAGTATTGCACCAGGGTATTGCAGAGTATTGCACCAGGGTATTGCAGAGTATTGCACCAGGGTATTTTGCAGAGTATTGGCAGGGTGTATTGCAGAGTATTGGCAGGGTATAGCACAGGGATGGCTGAGCAGGGATGGATAGATGGCTGGATCTGTGACTGCAATTGTCACAGATCCAGCCCACAGTGCTGCTGCTGCCATCCGCTCCCTCCCCCTCCCCTCTCACACTGTACCGATCGGTACAGAGAGGGGAGGGAGGAACCGGCGTCATCAAATGACGCCGATCTGTTTACAAGTGATTGCTCCGTCATTTGACGGAGCGATCACGTGGTAAACGGCCGCTATCAGCGGCGATTTACCGCGATTCGTGATCCGCCGGGTCCTCTGGACCCGGCGGTCACGGAGTTTCCCGTGTGCGCGCCCCAGGGGGCGCGCGGGAGCGCGATTCTGGGAGGACGTTATATAACGTCCTCCCAGAGTTAAGCAACCACCTTGTCGACGTTATTTGTCGGCAGGTGGTTGTTAAGTGGTTAAGCAACCAGGAGAGAGAAAAAAAAAAAAAAACGGTGGTAGTCAATCGAGACAGGATAAGTGATTTAAACTCTGCAGAAATGTGCTCCACAAAGTTCCACCTACCTGTCAAACGATTGACCCCACTCCTGATACCATCTGTTGTAATCCGCTGTAAACTGCTTCTAACCTCTAGAGCCTAGGCTGGACCTGGGTGTATGGAGTCTCTCTGATCGATCGGGTAATTTAAGACACACACAGAATATGGTGAATCCCAATTACACTGGTTTATTGCATACAAGCTTATTTTGTACAATCCAAGATGAGAGGAACCGCCCCTGGTTAAACCCACCAAGGAACAGTTCCTTTATTATACAAATTGCATATTAACAGGTTACACAAGCTAAACTGCCCAGAGATGGCAGAAGGCAAGTTTATCTAAATAGAACTCACCGCAAAATCCGGCCGTTGAGCCAGATCCTGAAACATGGGACACTTCTTTAAGGAAGTAGCCTAACCACACGTCATACATATCCTGTCATTCTGACTCA
This sequence comes from Rana muscosa, assembly GCA_029206835.1. NCBI lineage: Eukaryota > Metazoa > Chordata > Amphibia > Anura > Ranidae > Rana > Rana muscosa. The sequence continues at coordinate 557,045,440 of CM055118.1, read as the reverse complement.
ACTGTGTAAGTGACATATAGCAAGAAAAACATTCTATACATTTCTACAATAACAAGTATTAACATAGGCGTGCGCACAGGGTGTGCCAGGTGTGCCCAGGCACACCCTAATCACCCTGTTCAGCACAGATTCCCCCTACTGCCCTGTTCCCCCCCACAAGCCCCCGCAGCGCTTCCGGGTTCCCTACTCTCCTCTCCCTCCAGCTGTTGCTGCGGGGATATTTTAGAATGAGTGGGGGAGGGGGCCGGTAAATATGTAACTTACCGGCTCCCTCTCATTCATCGTGAGTGATCGGTACTATGTGTTTGATCTTTGGTGTGCACACCCTAATGCAATAGGCTGCGCACACCTATGAGTATTAACCACTTCTCTACTGTGCACGAAAACCCCCTTCCTGCCCAAGCCATTTTTCAGCTTTCAGCGCTGTCACACTTTGAATGACAATTGCGCGGTCGTGCGACGTGGCTCCCAAACGAAATTTGTGTCCTTCTTTTCCCACAAATAGAGCTTCCTTTTGGTGGTATTTGATCACCTCTGCGGTTTTTATTTTTTGCGCTATAAACAAAAGAAGAGCGTCCAGTTTGGAAAAAAAACACTATTTTTTACTTTTTGCTATAATAAATACCCATTTTTTTTTTAAATAAAATTTTCCTCAGTTTAGGCCGATACGTATTCTTCTACATATTTTTGGTAAAAAAAAAAAATCGCAATAAGCGCGTATTGATTGGTTTGCGCAAAAGTTATAGCGTGTACAAAATAGGGGATAGATTTATAGCATTTTTATTTTTTTATTAGTAATGGCGGCGATCTGCGATTTTTTATTGTGACTGCGATATTGCGGCGGACACATCGGACACTTTTGACACATTTTTGGGACCATTCACGTTTATACAGCGATCCCTGCTATAAAAATGCATTGATTACTGTATAAATGTGATTGGCAGGGAAGGGGTTAACCACTAGGGGGCGGGAAGGGGTTAAATATGTTCCCTCAATGTGTTCTTACTGTGGGGGGAGGGGACTGACTGGGGGAGGTGACCGATGAATGTCCCTATGTACAAGGGACACACCATCGGTCCCCTCTCCCTCACAGGACGTGGATCTCTGTGTTTACACACAGAGATCCACTTTCCTGCTCGTTTCCCGGGCAATCGCGGGTGCCCGGCGGCAATCGCGGCCGCCGGGCACGCGCATCGGGGCCTTGTGAACGCGGCGGCGAGCCTCCTAGCTCGTTTTAAGGGGACGACGTCCTCCCCGAACGAGAGTATCCTCCGCCCGCCGTCAATTGACAGTGGGCGGGGGACAAGTGGTTAAAGAATAACTCTAAAGGTGAAATAACAAGTCTTAAAGAATAACTCTAAAGGTGAAATACACTAGGAATAACCTTACAATTATCATTTTATTTTTCCACCTTTTTCACCCAGCTGGGTGCACTTTTAGTGACTTATATATATTTCACTATTGTAATACTTAGCGCTACATATTCACCTCCACTTACTTTTGAAATGTTGTCACATTCTTGTGTAGCTGCTCCCCCCTTTTCCTTTTTTGGGGATAGCGCAATAATTATTTATATCCACGTTTGTTGTACTGCCAGTTCCGCGTGTCCTGGGGGGGGGGGGGCTTAATGCTGCCCTAAATACCCTATCTGTAATGCTGCCCTATATACCCTGTCCTGTGATGCTGGGGCTGTATACTCTGTCCTGTGATGCTGGGGCTGTATACTCTGTCCTGTGATGCTGGGGCTGTACACTCTGTCCTGTGATGCTGGGGCTGTACACTCTGTCCTGTGATGCTGGGGCTGTACACTCTGTCCTGTGATGCTGGGGCTGTACACTCTGTCCTGTGATGCTGGGGCTGTACACTCTGTCCTGTGATGCTGGGGCTGTACACTCTGTCCTGTGATGCTGGGGCTGTACACTCTGTCCTGTGATGCTGGGGCTGTACACTCTGTCCTGTGATGCTGGGGCTGTACACTCTGTCCTGTGATTCTGGGGCTGTACACTCTGTCCTGTGATGCTGGGGCTGTACACTCTGTCCTGTGATGCTGGGGATGTACACTCTGTCCTGTGATGCTGGGGCTGTACACTCTGTCCTGTGATGCTGGGGCTGTACACTCTTTCCTGTGATGCTGGGGCTGTACACTCTGTCCTGTGATGCTGGGGCTGTACACTCTGTCCTGTGATGCTGGGGCTGTACACTCTGTCCTGTGATGCTGGGGCTGTACACTCTGTCCTGTGATGCTGGGGCTGTACACTCTGTCCTGTGATGCTGGGGCTGTACACTCTGTCCTGTGATGCTGGGGCTGTACACTCTGTCCTGTGATGCTGGGGCTGTACACTCTGTCCTGTGATGCTGGGGCTGTACACTCTGTCCTGTGATTCTGGGGCTGTACACTCTGTCCTGTGATGCTGGGGCTGTACACTCTGTCCTGTGATGCTGGGGATGTACACTCTGTCCTGTGATGCTGGGGCTGTACACTCTGTCCTGTGATGCTGGGGCTGTACACTCTGTCCTGTGATGCTGGGGCTGTACACTCTGTCCTGTGATGCTGGGGCTGTACACTCTGTCCTGTGATGCTGGGGCTGTACACTCTGTCCTGTGATGCTGGGGCTGTACACTCTGTCCTGTGATGCTGGGGCTGTACACTCTGTCCTGTGATGCTGGGGCTGTACACTCTGTCCTGTGATGCTGGGGCTGTATACTCTGTCCTGTGATGCTGAGCTGTATACACCTGACGCTATGGGTGGAATACAGGGGATGGAGTGGGTGGATTATATAAGGGGTGGGGCTTATGAGAAGTGGGAGGGGTCAAAAATGAAGGATGGGGTCTGGCGTCCACCCATCCTAAAACTTCACCAGCCGCCACTGATAGGCATCCTCTCTTGTTCACGCGCAAGATGGACTATGTGATTTGTAGTATGCATGGAACAGTGCACATAACTGAAACTAACGCCACTCGTTCCAAACAGAAGTGAGGTTAAAAAGGAAAGGACATTACAAGGAGGTAGAAAAACACAGTAAGAAACAATTTAATGTAAAATAGATTACATGGTCATTACGTGGTGGATGTGTTTGGATCTGTTCTAGAGAATAATGATATTGTTTAGTGTCACTTTAATTTTCAGAATGCCCTGAAGTAAGCAGATCAACATAACAACCAAGCAATTACCATTTCAGAAGGAGGTCAGCAATGGAAAATTCATATTTTTTATATAAGGATATCGTTAGTATCACTTTAACAGTGGAACTTTGTCCAAGCAGCTTCATTTATAGCCAATACAACTATAGTATAACTAAACCCAAGCACAAAAATGTAATATATTATAGTTTTCCAGTCTTGTGCTGGCTATCTTAAAGTGCATTAAGGTGAAAAACCTTCTGTGCTGCAACCCACCCCAGACCCCCCCCCCTTTTTCTTACCTAAGCTCGATCCGATCCAGCAACGTGTACAAGCGCAGGGGCTCCAGCTGCTGTCTCTCTCCTTATTGGACAGATTGATGCCAGCAGGAGCCATTGGCTCCTGCTGCTGTCAATCAAATCCGGTCACACAGCAGCGGGGGCGGGGCCGAGCCCCACTGTCTGTGTAAATGTACGCAGCAGCGGGACTCAGGAGAAAGCATGCACGTATGCCCCCATAGAAAGTGGCTTTCCGTGGGGGCACCCGATGAAGAAGAGGAGCACCAGCAGGGGACCCTAGAAGAAGAGGATTGGGGCTGCTCTGTGCAAAACTATTGCACAGAGCAGGTAACTATAGACATGTTTGTTAATTTTATGGGAAAAAAATCAAGGGTTTACAACCACTTTAAGCAAGCCATAGATGATGCATTTTTTTTTTACACTCAACGCATTTCACGAGCCACTGCTCGCTTCTTCAGGAGTCGATCAATAGGTGCAGTCTCTCTAAAAAGACAAAGTATGCATTGAAAATACGTATCACAAAAAATATATCTTTTTGCAAATAGAGGCTCAGATGGAGCCCCATACTTACAAAACGGCAAAGCCGAGGTTCCAAAAAGTGATCTCCCAGGAGGCAGCCACGGGATGCATTCGGCCCGGGAGCTAAAGGGATTGAGCCAACAACGAACCGCCGGGGGAACATGCGAGGGACAGACATGGCTCAATAGTGACATTTGTGTCCACTGGTGTGTCTTAGCATTCAGGATAAACCACTGCAATGTAAATATGAATATGTATATCTGAGTATTCTCATAAATCCTATTATGACAGGCTATAAAACAGTAATGGATGACCTCAATGTAATATAGAGCATAAACAACTGTAAATTTAAAGTAAGTTGGTGTATCTAAATGCTGTCACAAGTCCTAGGCTAATGACCAGACAAGAAACAGGAAGTGGGCTGTATAAGGTATTTACTGGCAGAAAAAAAATGTTTTACTACCCAAAGTTAAAACTACAAGGCAGGGTTCGTACAGTCATTAAATTCCTGGAAAAGTCATGGGATTTTGACATGGCACTTTCCAGGCCTGGAAAAGTTTTGGAAAATGACTGAATCCACTAAGTTTTGGAAAAGTCATGGAATATTTTAGTCACTACTAGTCGTGCAACGGATCGTAAGCGATCCGTGATCCGAACAGGTCATCCTGTTCGGATCGGCACACGGCGCGATCCCCGGAGCGCTCCGGGGCCTCGGCCATTAGGAAAGGCCGCGGCTTCGGCCTATCTCCGGAGCCGCGGCCATCTTGGTACACCCGGCGGCAGCCTATTGGCTTAGCGGCACGCTGACGTCAGCAGGAACTGGAGGGACACACACTGCGCCGTGTATTGCTGTTCTGAGGTCTGTAAGGGGTGGGGGGGTGCCTGCATTACTGGGGGGTGTCTGTACTTGGAGGTCTGTACTGAGAGGTCTGCACTGGGAGGTCTGCACTGGGGGTGTCTGTACTGAGGGTGTCTGTACTGAGGGTGTCTGTACTGAGGGTGTCTGCACTGGGGGTGGCTGTACTGGGGGTGGCTGTACTGGGGGTGGCTGTACTGGGGGTGGCTGTACTGGGGGTGGCTGTACTGGGGGTGGCTGTACTGGGGATGTCTGCACTGGGGGTGGCTGTACTACTGGGGGTGTCTGTACTGGGAGGTCTGCACTGGGGGTGTCTGTACTACTGGGGGTGTCTGTACTACTGGGGGTGTCTGTACTACTGGGGGTGTCTGTACTACTGGGGGTGTCTGTACTACTGGGGGTGTCTGTACTACTGGGGGTGTCTGCACTGGGAGGTCTGCACTGGGGGTGGCTGTACTACTGGGGGTGTCTGCACTGGGAGGTCTGTACTGGGGGTGTCTGTACTGGGAGGTCTGTACTGGGGGTGGCTGTACTACTGGGGGTGTCTGTACTGGGAGGTCTGCACTGGGGGTGTCTGTACTGAGAGGTCTGCACTGGGGGTGGCTGTACTACTGGGGGTGTCTGTACTGGGAGGTCTGCACTGGGGGTGTCTGTACTGTACTGACGTCAGTACTACAGTTTGAATTTATTTGTGTGAACTGTGAAGTTAAGTCATGGATTGTGGAAACTAACTAGTGTCGGGTGATTGTATATAGTGTATACCACATTTACCACTGACTAATGCAGAGTTGCAATGCAAGGAGATCAGCTAAAGTAGTTGGATCTGTGCGTGCGTTATAATTAATTAATCAAAATTAGTCGTTTAATCGATTTAAAAGAAAAAACGATTAATCGAACATATAAATTTTAATCAGTAACAGCCCTAATTTATATTAGTAAAAATATGCTGGGTGTGACATGGATTTTCTTCTTATTTAACATGTATACATAGACATTTCATGAAACATAAGGTCATGAATATTTATACGTGAAGTCATGGAAAAGTCATGGAATTTCATTGGTAAAAATGTGTATGAACCCTGCAAGGGCAGAAGATTTAATAGATGGAAAGGTAAAAAAAATGACTGAAGATCCTCTTTTAACTTTCAACGATAATGGTAATCCGGACAAATAGAGAGAGTGAGAAAAGAGAAACACACAATGGGAGAGTCCTCGATGGGGGCTGCGCAACCCAGTAACATACAAAAACAAGGAAGGTTCCCCAGGGGTTTTTCAAAGGCAGCAAGAAGTTATATAAAGAGTAATTGTATAAAAATATATATTTTTATTGATCCAAATAGAAAAATGAATGAAGTGGAGATATACAATAAATAAAAATACATACTCTGGTTGAGAGCACACAAAACATCATACAGCATCACTTAGGGCAAAAGACATCCCAGATAAAAACATGATTTGCCAATTAAAATATACAATATTGATATCCACAGAATACCCCAATGCATTTCGACCATTAATTTTTTCAGTCTTCTTCAGGGGGTTTTACGTTCTAGGGAATATATCAGAACATCAAAAATGAGACATTTAACAGTATACAGAACATCGGTAAAACATTCCGAATTGTGCAAAATTATATTCATGTTCACACGGTGTATTTACCATTAAGTGGATGAAGGAATGAGAGTGTGTTGCAAAAAACAGATAGCTGTGGGTACCTTCACCCTGGTAGATCCACTGTGGCCGAATGTCCCCCTCCGGGGGGGCGGGCGCACAGTCCATCTAGCTTGCAGGGGGCCACATATGTGGGCCCAGAGGGGAGGGGAGGACAGGGGGCAGGGCACCTTTAAAAGGACATACAGAATTATCAGTAAACGATCATCAAGAATTATAGGAGTGTCAAGAAGTGCATTGGAACACTGGCTGATAATGAATCAATTAGTAAATAGATATGGAATTAAAACTATCTTATTCATTGGATTCTATGATGCGTTTCTGATGATGATAATGGGTGTTAAAAGTGAACTTGTGAAAATTATAGAAGTGAGTAGGAATATAAATCTACAATTAATCAAATTAGGGTGAATGGTGTAGTGGGGTATTAGTGGGGGAATAGGTGCATAGGAAATGCAACGAAGTGCTGAGAAAATGGTGTGCTCAACCATGGAGATGTGAGGAGTGTGAGGATTAATGAGGTGAATAGCATGGGGTGATAGATTAAACCAAATATAGGGTAGACTAAAGTGAGTAAAGAAATTTTGAAGGAAAAAAATGCAGTAATTATGTGATAGGGTGTGGTGCCAGACAATTAAATGCATGGCACTCTGTTAAAAGTGTAAAGTGTTACAGACCTGAATCTATTGCAAAAAGCAATCGGATGGGTAAAGTGGTATTGAATTAAATTAGGTTGTATTAAATGAAATCCCAAGGAAAGGTCATAAACAATATAAGCCAGTTTGATGTGTTCCAAGCATGGTACTTACTATGCACTCCATCTATCTTGTAGTAGTATATGGCAGCTCTCCAGAGATCATCAGAGGAGTCCTGGAGGCTGTCGATTTATATAGTGTGTGCAATAATGTCCATGGTTCACAGGTGTGAAGCCCCTCCCCATCCACCCTCACATAGGTCAGCGCCGCCTATTGTTTTTGTTTGTTTGTTTGTTTTGTTTTTATCTGGGATGTCTTTTGCCCTAAGTGATGCTGTATGATGTCTTGTGTGCTCTCAACCAGAGTATGTATTTTTATTTATTGTATATCTCCACTTCATTCATTTTTCTGTTTGGATCAATAAAAATATATATTTTTATACAATTACTCTTTATATATGTAGCGTGGTGTTCCCCTTTAATGCAGAGAGACAAGAAGTTCCAGGTGAGAGGTGAGTCGGGAGGAAGTAGAGAATAGACATTACTGGAAGTGAAATCAGAGGAGAGAGACTACATTACCCAGAACCCCATTCGGCAATGTTTCCACCGCAGAGACTCATGGGAGGGGTTATAAAAGGAGGAGGCGAGGCTGGGCTCGGCCTCTTTGGGACACGAGACTTCTGTGACTGATCCTCCTGTGCGAATGTGCCGGAGTGCAGGGCCTGAAGCCTGAGGCCTTGCGCAGCACCAAAGAGCCTTCCACCCCACTGCGAGCCTGGGTGGCATCTGACGTCGCTTACCTACAGCCTTGGTTGGATCGGGGACCCGATCGCTGGAGACACTGTGTGTGTGTGTGACACAGTCGGTGGAAGTTCCTGGACTGGGACCGCGTCCGGATGGGTGAGAGGGCGTATGCCCAGACCATATACTGTTGTTGCTAATGTGCCTATAGACTGCCGTGGCCCACAAGTTATTTCTGATACTCTCACTGAAGAACCTTATCAGAGCTGAACTCAGAGTTCACATACAATTTATTATCTGTGAACTGTTACCACTGTTAACCTTTCTTACCAAAAGCTTAAGTAAATTTTATACCTTTTTCATTATTGTCTTGGTGTCTGGGTTTACTCATACAGTATAAGAAAATATATATTGCTGCCAATACTAACTGTGCCAGTAGGGGGTCGAGTACATTGCCGGGGGTTGGCGGAGCTGTTTTTAGGGCCCAAACTAAACTTGCGGCCTTCTTAGTTGAAGGTATCGCTACACGTGGGGGTTCTCGTCTGGGATCCTGATACAGCAGGTGAATACACCAGAAGTGCCGGCATGGACCCCATGGACCCGCAAACAGTAGAAGTGTGGTGCAAAGCCTCTAGGGCAGAGCCAAACCACTCGATAGTCATCAGCCTCCCTGGGGAGGAATGGTCAACTGAAACGGTAGAGGAGTTAATGAAGTCAGTGTCCCCAGATCACACACCGTGGGTGACGGAGATAAAGTCAGACCCAGACACCTCATATCAGTATGCACTAGTGGAGTACTGGGACGGGATGCCAGAGGCTTGCAAGCGCACGCCAGACAACAGAACCTATAGGTTAGCGCACGCAGTAACTGTAAAGAAGGAACCATCACCAACGGGATCACCGCAGGCTGCGGCCGTACCCCACCGGAAAAAGGAGACAGGGCGACGCCCCCGGTGGCGCCTGCACCTGTCACTGCTATATCACCAGAACTGAGAAGTGCGATAGGGGATCTGCTAACAAAGTGTCAGAAGGCAAGCACGGTGCATGTAGAGACTAGCTATCGGAGACTAAAGACATTCTCAGGGAAGCTCCCTTTCCCCGCAGGGGAAGAAGATTTTGACACCTGGGTGGAGCAGGCAGTAGAGGCATGGGAGGTGCCTGAAGCGCAGAAGAGGCAACGAGTGATAGAAAACCTTAAAGGCGCAGCAGCAGAAGCAGTAAAAAGTTTTCGGTTTGGAAATGCAGATTGCACGGCTCAAGACTGTCTAGCCATGCTACAGGAAGAGTTTGGTCAATTGGAAAAGGTGACAGAAATGGTCTATCAATTTGAACATACTTTCCAACAACCGAAGGAGAAACTTTCAGAATATGTTAGGAGACTGAACAGGTTGCTGTGTAAGATTGTGTTAAAGAAGGGAATGAAGCCCCAAGATACAGATGCGGCAAGAATGAAACAAGTTTTAAAGGGAGCATTACGCTCGGATCCAGTCTGGCTGCACCTGAAAACCTCGGGAGGAGGAACGCTACTGACTTATGCTGACTTGATAAAAATCATCAGAGATGAGGAGGCACTACAACAGGACCAGCAAATGATTAAGGCAAATGTTTTTACCCGCACAGGTGCTAGTCAATCCAGTGCTGACCCCTGAAAGAGACTCAGAGGTAGACACTCTAAAAGCTCAAATGTCCAAGGTGTTAGAGATGTTGACCTCTCTGATGGCAAAAGACACAGAGGGTCCCAAGAGAGAAGCACCAAGGAAGGAATTATTCCCAATTGCCTCAGCACCCGCATCTTTACAAGAATGGGGAGATATAGTCTGCTTTAACTGTGGAGGAATTGGCCATATTGCAGCTACATGTTCCAGTCCCAAGAAGAAGGAGCTAGACAACCGCAAGCCGGCGGGAAACTCCAGAGGGCCCCAGTGAAGGAGTCAACCGGGTGCCCATCACTTTCAGTGAGCTCCAAGCTGAATGCGAAGCAGAAGAAAAGAGGAGATAAAATACCTCAGAGGAAACGTAACATTCCTCAACAGAGATACAACCCAGAAAAAGGGGGCAAGACCTCTGAGAAGGGACACAGCACTCCCCAAAGGGGGTGCACACCTAAGAAGAATAATAGTATCCCTCAGCGGGCCCGTACACCCATTGAAAGGAGGGAAATCAATGCATACCAGGCTCAAGAAAGATTAAAGTCCAAAGGGAATTGGACGAGAGAGAGTCCAAAAGGAAAAGGTCTGAAGAAGGCGACCCCTGCCGGGCCATATCCGTAGAAGCTGGTAGGCCCATCTCCTATAGTGTCCATTCAAGTGGAGGGAGTCTACACCAGAGCAATCTTGGATACTGGGGCACAAGTGACCCTGCTATACAGAGATTTCTACGATAAGCACTTGAGTCACCTACCTATCCGGAAGATAGAGGGACTAGAGATATGTGGGATTGGAACCCAGAACTTCCCCTACGATGGCTATCTGCCTGTCAGGATGATCTTTGACCCATCTGTGGCTGGAAAAGCCGAAGTGTTTGACACCCTGGCGGTTGTGTGCCCTCGGCCGCTGGGAGCCAACACGAGTTCCCTTATAATAGGGACGAACACGGACCTGGTCCGAAGACTTCTGACCCCTCTAGTGAAAGAGAAGGGGTCAGCGGCCACCAAGATCCACCCCATGCTGAAGATGGCTTACCAACGGCTGGTCTTAGAGCAGAAGACCCCTGGAGAGGAGATAGGGAAGGTGTGGAGACTTGGAAGAGGAGGGATAGTGTTGCAGCCCGGCGAAGTAACCTGTCTCAGAGCCACTGTGAAGCTTACTTGGGAGCAGCCTGGACCCTTTGTCATGTTGGAGTCCGACCCAAGGGAAGAGTCCCACGGTCTGGAAGTGATACCAGAAGTGATTCCACTGAAGGCCCTAAAGAAGGCCCATTGTAGAGTCCCAGTGAGTGTTAGGAACAATACAGATGGCCCCATGGAAATCCCAGCCAGGATGCTGCTGGGTCAGGTGAACCCTGCTGCCCCTGTCAACCTGTCAGAGGTAGGGGAGGCGGGTGAAGGAGGAGATGCTTGGGAGAAGCTATCCATGGAAAACCCGAATCTGCCCAGGGCCTGGAAGGAGAGAGCCAGGGCCCAGTTGACCAGATGGGAGAAGATCTTCTCTAAAGATGAGTTCGATGTGGGGTGTGCAAGGAGTGCCACTCATCGGATCCGCCTCCAGGAAGATAAGCCCTTCAGAGAGAGGGTCAGGCGGGTCCCACTTGCAGATCTGGAGGATCTAAGGGAACAACTTGCAGAACTCAAGAGGACTGGTGTGATACAGGAGTCTAGAAGCCCCTATGCCTCCCCGATAGTGGTGGTCAGGAAGAAGAATGGGTCATTGAGGCTCTGTATCGACTACAGGACTCTTAACAGGAGAACCATACCCGACCAGTACACCACTCCGAGGATAGAGGATACCCTACAGAGCTTGTCTGGAGCCAAGTGGTTCAGCGTTATGGATCTCAAGAGCGGGTAGTATCAGATCCCTATGCACCCAGAAGACAAGGAGAAGACAGCTTTCATAACCCAAGTGGGGTTCTTTGAATTCGACCGGATGCCCCAAGGTCTGTCTGGAGCCCCAGCTACCTTCCAACGTCTCATGGAGAAGACTGTAGGAGACATGAACCTTATTGAAGTCCTTGTATACCTGGACGATGTCATTGTCTTTGGAAGAACCCTGGAGGAACACGAGGAGAGGCTGGAAAAAGTCTTGAGGAGAATCAGTGAGGAGGGACTCAAACTTTCGCCTGAGAAGTGTCGGTTCTACCAGTCTTCTGTGAACTACCTGGGGCACATAGTGTCTGAAGAAGAGGTGGCCACAGACCCTGAGAAATTGGAGGCAGTTACCTCCTGGCCACGACCCACCACAGTAACAGAACTCAGATCCTTCTTAGGGTTCTGCTCCTATTACAGGAGGTTTGTGGAGGGATTCGCCCGAATTGCTAGACCATTGAATGAACTGCTCAAGACTGAGGGAGAAGAGGATGACTCAGGGCCCAGGAAGCCGGGAGAGTCCATCAGAGATCAGTGGAATCAGAAGTGTGAAGAGGCCTTCCAGGCGTTGAAGAAGAGCCTGACCACTGCTCCAGTCTTGGCCTACGCAGACCCAACCAAACCCTATGAACTACACGTAGATGCTAGTCATGACGGTCTGGGAGGAGTACTTTATCAAGAACACGAAGGACAACTGCGGCCTGTTGCCTACGTGAGTAGGAGCCTGACCCCCTCTGAGAAGAACTACCCCACTCACAAGCTGGAGTTCCTGGCCCTTAAGTGGGCGGTAGTAGACAAGCTCAAAGACTACCTGTATGGGGCGGAGTTCACTGTGAAGACTGACAACAACCCCCTTACCTACCTTTTCACCACGGCCAAGCTGGACGCCACTGGACACAGGTGGCTGGCCGCACTGTCTGGGTTCAACTTCAGCCTAAAGTACAGGCCAGGGGCTGGGAATCGAGACGCGGACGCTCTGTCCAGGAGAACTCATGCCCCCACCAGTGACGTAGAAGATTGGACACAAGTGGCACCGGACGGGGTGTGGGCCCTTTGTCAAGGAGCTGAATTCCAAGCCAGAGGGGGCTCCAGAGCAGAGGAAATAGGAGTTACCATGGTAGGAGTCCCCAAACACTACTGTGGAGTAACTCAACTGGAAGAAAACAACCTGCCGAGACTGTCCAAGAAGGAGTTGAGGTGTGACCAATTGGAAGACCCCATGGGGAGATTGGTCCTGGAGGCCCTGGAGAATCAGGAGAATCAGGATCCAAACAGACTCCTGCGTTATCCCGTTATTCCTCAAAGGAAGCTCGCCTGTTGAGGAAAGAGTGGGACAGGTTGCAGGTACATCAGGGAGTGGTCTACCGAAGGGGCCCCTCTGATGACTCAGAAGATAAATGGCAACTGTTCCTCCCAGAGAAACATCGAGAGACTGTTCTGATTGCCATGCATGACAATCATGGCCACCTAGGGGCTGAAAGGACCTTTCAACTTGTCAGAAGTCGGTTCTATTGGCCCTGCATGAGGGCAGAGGTAGAAGAGTACTGCCACTCATGTGCACGATGCATCCAGAGGAAGACTTTACCCCATCAAGCTGCCCCAATGGGCCATCTACAAAGTCAAGGCCCAATGGATCTGGTATGCATTGATTTTCTCTGCCTCGAACCCGACCTGAGTGGACTAGGAAATGTTCTGGTGATAACCGACCATTTCACCCGGTATGCCCAAGCTTTCCCAACCAAAGACCAGAAGGCCTCCACCGTAGCCAAGGTACTTATGGAGAAGTACTTTGTCCATTATGGGCTGCCACAGCGACTTCATTCAGATCAAGGAAGGGACTTTGAGAGTCGACTGATCCGGAAACTCCTGGATTCGTTGGGAATCAAGAAGACTCGAACTACACCTTACCACCCACAGGGAGATGCTCAGCTGGAGAGGTTTAACCGAACCTTGCTCAACATGTTGGGGACTCTGGAAAGTGAGAAGAAGCAACATTGGAGCAAACACATAGCGACCATAGTACATGCTTACAACTGCACCATCAGTGATGCTACAGGCTACTCCCCATATAGACTTATGTTTGGGAGAGAAGCGAGACTACCTGTAGACTTGGCCTTTGGCACCTCTTTAGACCATTCCTCAGCCACATCCCACAAAGGATATGTGGACAGGCTCAGACACAGCCTGAAAGTAGCCTATGAACAAGCTCAAGCGGCCTCAGATCAAAGGGGAGCTCGAAACAAAAGAAACTTCGACTTGAAGGTCCGGGTACAAGACCTACAGCCCGGGGACTGAGTACTGTTACGCAATCTGGGGGTCCCTGGGAAACACAAACTTGCAGACAGATGGAGATCTGAACCCTATGTCATCTGTAGGAAGTTGCCGGGCCTACCTGTCTACAAGTTGAAGCCAGAAGGAAAGGTAGGCCCACTGAAGACGTGGCATCGAAACCACCTGCTCCCACTTGCTGAGGCAGTCAGGATACCTCCCGTGAGAGACTCCCCTGAACCGGTCTCTATTCTGGATACTCCCAGGCCAAACACTCGGTCACAGACCTCCCGAGCTGAAGATGGAGAGGCCTCTCAACTTAGTGAAGATGAAGAAAGGGAACTTGATTGGCTGTGGCCTTCCCCAACTCCAGGAACTTCTACTATAGATCTTCCAACCACTGAAGACACTCCAGATGGAACACTGAACCCAGAAGCCACAGAGTTTATCCCATCTAATCCTTCATCAGATTACTGGGAAGATGCCCATGATAGTTACTCAGAGGAAGAGGAGCCTGTGGTGCCAGAGCCAGAAATCCCAAGAGAGCAAAGGGCTCGAAGAGTCATCCGGCCTCCTAAGAAGCTGACCTACCCACAAATGGGGAATAGCTCAGAAGACTCTGTAGTTACTGCCAGGAGGAGTGCTGAAGATCCCTCCACTGTCCATTTGGTGGAAGGCAACCCCAGCTCACTCTTTGGCACAGTTAGGCAGGCCACCCATGATAATGTGACCTGTGGGCGAGGGAATTCTACCCCTCAGTTTTGGTGGGAATTCCCTATGCCAACATCGTTTGCAGAATTGTCTAGTGTTGTACATAGTCTTTGTTAAGGATTATCTTTGGGGACCAAAGAGTTCAAGTGGGGGGAGTGTGTAGCGGGGTGTTCCCTTTAATGCAGAGAGACAAGAAGTTCCAGGTGAGAGGTGAGTCGGGAGGAAGTAGAGAAGAGACATTACTGGAAGTGAAATCAGAGGAGAGAGACTACATTACCCAGAACCCCATTCGGCAATGTTTCCACCGCAGAGACTCATGGGAGGGGTTATAAAAGGAGGAGGCAAGGCTGGGCTCGGCCTCTTTGGGACACGAGACTTCTGTGACTGATCCTCCTGTGCGGATGTGCCGGAGTGCAGGGCCTGAAGCCTGAGGCCTTGCGCAGCACCAAAGAGCCTTCCACCCCACTGCGAGCCTGGGTGGCATCTGATGTCGCTTACCTACAGCCTTGGTTGGATCGGGGACCCGATCGCTGGAGACACTGTGTGTGTGTGTGACACAGTCGGTGGAAGTTCCCGGACTGGGACCGCGTCCGGATGGGTGAGAGGGCGTATGCCCAGACCATATACTGTTGTTGCTAATGTGCCTATGGACTGCCGTGGCCCACAAGTTATTTCTGATACTCTCACTGAAGAACCTTATCAGAGCTGAACTCAGAGTTCACATAGCAAAGTGTTTATTTCATCTCTACCTTCCCATTGGATTACAAATGGTGTTCTGTTAATGTGCACCACCTTTAAAGACTTGCCGGTGAAGAAAACCATCATCCCCTATAGACTGAGTTGTAGATATCTGAGCCAGGCCTGGCCAGCTAGTTAGTTCATTTGGTTACTGCGTCACAGGACGCCTAGTTAACGGTCGCCCATGCGGCGCACCTTTACTGTTCATTCTAAATGCATAGTGTGTTATTGCTGCAGGGCTCTGCAATTTATTATCTGTGAACTGTTACCACTGTTAACCTTTCTTACCAAAAGCTTAAGTAAATTTTATACCTTTTTCATTATTGTCTTGGTGTCTGGGTTTACTCATACAGTATAAGAAAATATATATTGCTGCCAATACTAACTGTGCCAGTAGGGGGTCGAGTACATTGCCGGGGGTTGGCGGAGCTGTTTTTAGGGCCCAAACTAAACTTGCAGCCTTCTTAGTTGAAGGTATCGCTACATATAACTTCTTGCTGCCTTTGAAAAACCCCTGGGGAACCTTCCTTGTTTTTTTAAATAGAGAGAGTTAATCTCCTTAACCGGGGCACAGACTGCAATAAAAACCGACAAGTGTTCTAATCAATCTCCACTCTATCCAAAACTAAAGAAATAGTTTTGCCTTTAGTTACATTTTAATTCTGGTATTTGCGTGACCCTCTTCTTTAAAGTCTCACTGACCCTCCATGGGCTCCTATGAGCACTTTACATAATGTGCACTACTGCAAACTTGCATAGGTGGCCACTGAAGATGTAACTCCAGGTATGAATATTTTATGGTATTTTATACGTATATATGTATATATTATGGCTAGTAACCATGCTTATACCCAAGGCCGATCCTACGGTCACAGACGCCTGGGTGCAGAAATATTTTTGGCGCCCCACATGGGCGTGGTCATCTTACTAACTCCTCCCCTTTACAAATGTTTCTATGGCAAAGAGTCCCGCTATAAGTCGCTGATTGCCACCACTACTAGTAAAAAAAAAAATGAAAAAAATATCCCATAGTTTGTAGACGTTATAACTTTTGCGCAAAGCAATCAATATACTGTTATTGGGACTTTTTGTTCTCCACTAGTTGGGGATGGGTGACACATCCTCAGCTCAAAGGGGTTCATGCTGGGACTTGCAGTGACAGACCCAGCATGAACCCCTCAGAGCTGAGGACGTGACATCCCCCCCCTCCCCCAGCTAGTGGAGGACAAGTCTCAGCATGAACCCCTGAGATCTAAGGATGTGACCCCTTAGATCTCACGGGTTCATGCTGTGACCTGTAGTCTTTTACTAGTTGAGGGGCCAGGGGGGACACCTCTTCAGCTCTTAGGGGTTTGTACTGGGACAGTGAAACCTGTAGTCCTTCACTAGTTGGAGGGGCGGGGTGTGATACATCCTCAGCTCTCAGTGGTTCATGCTGGGACCTGTAGTCCTTCACTTTTGGGGGGTCACATCCCCAAAAGTGGGGGACTACAAGTCCCTGCATGAATCCCTCAGATCCATCCTTGTGACCTCCTTCTCCCATCCCTCTGCAGGTGTCATCTGCTGCCAGCTCATGCTCCCTAATGACACACACATGTTTTAATTAATTTGCCTCACCTCAGGCAGGTGCAGGTCGACTCTTCAAACTTGCTCTAATCTCCCTTCCCTCGGGCTCTGGGAGGTGCATGCAGCCGTGATGGAGAAGATGGAGGGAGGAGGTGGGTTGAGACAAAATTCACTAGGCGCAGAAGTGGAAAAAGTTAATCCTCCTCTGCTCTGAATACTGGGGCCTCAGCCTCGCTCTCCTCCTCGTGACTTCACTGGTTGCTAGACGCCAGGTGGCAGGCGATCCTAGCAACCAGTGTGGGCAGAAGAGGCCAGTGGTGCAACAAAAGGGTCTCGGCTGGCCGGAATAGATACTGAAGCACTGTGTGAGTAAATCAAAGCCCCTGCTGCTGAATGTAAGTGAGTGCCACTTGAGCTCCAAGGCCCCCTCTGCCTCAGCTCGCGGCACCTGGACGTGGTGCACAGGTTTGGCCCTGCTTATACCATACCCGGCCAATGTCCCTGGAAAATATTGTATTAGACACCGCTACTCCAGTGATGTCCACTTGCTTCCGGGTCCCATGCTGAGCAATTGCCCAACTGCTCCTGGATGATGTCGTATGACAAAACGCGTAGGCCGGGGCAAGGACGCTAATTCCCTAGTGTCGGGCGGGACACTTGAAAAATCTGAGTGTGTTATTTTTACTGTTTTAATAAAGTCTTTTACAATACGTTATCACACTATGGGAGTCTTCCTTCTTCCATTTTATATCTATGTGGGACCTGCATGAGATACTCAGAGAGGACAGGCTGCAGTTAAACATTGTATGAATTTAATCAGGAGATTGTTCAGAGGCGCGGTTGCTGGTTTATAATATGACCAGCCATTAACTCTGGTGAGTTAAAGTGGTTGTAAAGGCTCTTTTTTATTTTTAAATAACAAACATATCATACTTACCTCCACTGTGCAGCTCGTTTTGCACAGAGTGGCCCCGAACATCCTCTTCTAGGGTCCCTTGGCGGCTCTTGTGGCTCCCCCCGCATCAGATAACCCCCTAGGAGAAGCGCTCTCCCAGGGGGGTTACCTTGCGAGCGTGCTCCTGAGTCCAGCATTTGCGTCCATAGACACGAATGCCAGACTTGGCCCCGCCCCCTGGCACCCACGTCTTTGGATTTTATTGACAGCAGTGGGAGCCAATGGCTGCGCTGCTATCAATCTATCCAATCAAGAGCCGGGACCCCATGGAGAGAGGGACAGCACGTCCCAGCCGAGGGAAATACGGGGCTTGGGTAAGTAAAACGGGGGGGCTAGTGGGCTGGTCACTGCCAGGTGTTTTTTCACCTTAATGCATCCTAAACACAAGGGTTTACAACCCCTTTATTTAGTGTGATTGGTGGAGGATTACACTGGGTGGCATGTCCATTAAAGCAGTGGTCATCAACCCTGTCCTCAGGGCCCACTAAGGCCAGATTTTATGTATTACCTTGGGGAGATGCAGACTAGAATACTGCAATCACTGAGCAGCAAATGAATATCACCTGTGATGTATTTCAGTTATCGTGCAAACCTGGCCTGTTAGTGGGCCTTGAGGACAGGGTTGATGACCACTGCATTAAAGCACAGAATCACTTTCAACAAGGAAGTGACTGCAATGCACAGTTGTGACACTTGGATTTCTCTTTTGGTTCGCTTCATGGATTATTTTTCCTTTGAGATTTTTCCATTGATGTTTACTTACAGTCATAGGTGTGCGCAGCCTAGAGACCAAGTAAGTGGTTGTGGCCCCTTTCTTCCCTCTCTCCTTGCCCTTCCCTCCTCCCTGGGCTTCTAGCTAAAGTTACTGGGTGCTGGGGGTCACCTAGGGGGTTCCACTGGAGCGGGGCTGGCTGTAACTAACATTTAAAAAGATGTAATTTCTGCTTACCTGTGTGTGCTTCTTCCCCCTCCATGCTGTCGGCGGCCATTTTGTGGTGGTCCATGCCGGGTTCGGCCTCTAGTGACTGCCAGGCGGCCATCTTCCTGTGGTTTCGGTGCCATTTTCTTGTAGTTCCACACCCTCTGGCCTCTATCGACTGATTGGCGGCCATGTTTGTAATGATCCACGCTGTATGTATATATTGCCGTTCGGCGGCCATCTTTTTGTGGTCTATGGCTGCTTTGGCCTCTATTTTTGGCTCGTCGGCCATTTTCTTAGAGCCTACATTATCTTCCATACAGATGTTTGGCGGCCATTTTGCAAGAGTCTCCGGCCTCTAGGGTGCATTACACTGGCGCGAGAAATTCACACAGGAAGCACTGATAAAAGAAGCAGACTGACACCGCAGCGGTGGGACAGCATCACAGGTGCAGCACATGGCAGCATAGCGATACTGATCCAAGGGTGGTGAGTCCTCTGGGTGACCCAGCATCTCTGCAGCACAGGAGGGTGGCCTATTGATATCTTGCCTGGAGCCCTGTGGGTGTCAGCGCGTGGTCACCATGGCATCTGAGCCAGATGTCTTCTCCCCTGAAACACTAGATTTAGCAGCTGGTGCCCCTCAGGTGTCTATGAACGCTATGACGGCAATCCTAGAGGCGTTTGCTGCCAGGGTGGAAGCAGCACACGGGAATACAGGGGGTAGTAAACGCCCCCGTCCACTGCAAGCTTCTGGGGATAATTCTGATGCAGAACCAGGTCCAGCTACGGCTCAGGGCCCAGATTCTGACGCATCAGAGACTGCAGACCGTGACCGGACAGTGAGGGTGACTCCAGGTCTAGGTCAGTATGCGAGACGGCTTTGGTATCTGACCTTATTACTGCAGTGCGGGATACGCTAAAGTTGGAAAATACTGCAGAAGCAGCAGAGACTCCGGTCCACTTTGGGTTTCATAAACCTGCCCGCACTGCTAAGGTGTTCCCTTATGTATCTTATTTTTATACAAGGAATGGGAGAACCCACTGAGGGTCTTTACAGCCCCAAAGAGGTTTGCGGTATGGTACCCCTTTGAGGAGAGTTTTCTGAAGAAATGGACCTCTCCCCCTATAGTGGACCCTCCGGTGTCCAGACTTAATAGAGCCACCACAATTCCAGTAGAAGGGGCTCCTGTTTTCAAGGACCCTGTGGATAAGAAGGCTGAAGCACTCGCTCGCTACCTATACTCAGTGGTAGGCTCGGCAGTACGCCCGGCATTGGCGGGGGCCCTAGTGTCTCAGACACTTACTGAATGGGCAAGATTGCTACTCCAGGGTTTAAGGAGCGAGATGCTCCTCCTGATGAGATAACATTGGCTGACCAGTTGGTCCAGGGCCTTAGGTTTGTCTGCGAGTCAGACATGGATACTATTCCCCTGCCGTCAAAAGCTTTGGTTTATGCAGTAGCAATACGCCGCCTGATCTGGCTAAAGGGCTGGTCTGCGGACCAGACCTCCAAGAAAGCCCTGTTGGATCTGCCTTTTAGGGGCGACAGACTTTTTGGGGCCTCTATGGATGACATCATCAAGGATGCCACAGGAGGTAAAAGCACTTTGCTTCCTCAAACTAGCAAGGGTAGGGGCCACGCCAAAGGCAAGGGCCCTCCTTTACTGCACGCAAACGTTTTTTTCGTCCCCCTAGGGCGACAGGGAAAAGACCCCAGGCCGACAAGGCGCCTGCCCAAGGACAAAAGCGTCCTTGGTCCCGCAAACCCAACAAGCCTGCGGAACAAATCTGCGTCTGCATGAAGGTCCGCCCCCACCCAGCCCTCGGGTGGGGGGACGTCTTCGCAAATTCGCGACTCAGTGGACAGCTCTAGTCTCGACAGGTGGGTTTGCAAAGTAATCTCCTCAGGCTACAAGATAGATTCATCGCCTCCAATCTCCAGCTACTACCGACCCATCGGGAGGCCCTGTATGGGGCGGTCCAGGGTCTACTGGAACGCGGGGTAGTTATTCCAGTTCCAGAACAGGAACGGGGTCAGGGTTTTTACTCAAATCTGTTCATTGTGCCGAAGAAGGATGGGGTTCATCCAATCTTGGATCTCAGAGCCCTCAATTGCTTTGTGAAGGTACAAAGATTTTGGATGGAGTCGGTTCGATCTGTAGTCACGGCTCTCCATCCGGGGGACTTTCTGGCCTCCTTGGACATCAAGGACGCATACCTGCATGTCCCCATATACTCCAGACACCAGAGGTTTCTGCGATTTGCTATCGGGAAGAACCACTACCAGTTTGTGGCTCTCCCGTTTGGCCTTGCCTCAGCACCCAGGACGTTCACCAAGGTGCTCGCTCCGATTCTGGCACTTCTAAGACAGCGGGGTATCGCTATCATGGGCTACTTGGACGACCTTCTACTGAAGGCCCCTTCAAGCTCAGAATTAGAGGTAAGCGTGTCCATTACCTGTCAGACTCTTCGAGACTGTGGTTGGATACTAAACACGCAAAAGTCAGTATTGGTGCCCACTCAACGCCTAGTGTACCTGGGGTTGATTCTGGATTCCTCAGAGGCAAAGATATTCCTCCCTGTGGAGAAGTTGCAGACCCCCCAGGCTGCAGTATGGCAGCTGACTTCCAGGAATTGGTCGTCATTCCGTTTTTGCATACGAGTGTTAGGCCTCATGGTAGCCTCCTTCGAGGCGGTCCCATATGTTCAATACCACACTCGAGTGTTACAGAAGGAAGTTCTGTCCAGATGGAACAGATGTCCCTCATCTCTGGATTATCAAATCCGAGTGAGCCACCTAGTCAGGAGATCCCTGGTATGGTGGCTGACAGCACCGGCTCTAATGGCCGGGAAGTAATTTCTTCCGGTTTACTGGATAGTGATCACGACGGACGCCAGCCTTACAGGTTGGGGGGGGGGAGTCTGGGGTGTTCAGTCTGCGCAAGGTCGCTGGACCCCAGAGGAAGCCCTCCTGCCGATCAATGTCCTGGAAATCCGGGCGATCAGGCTGTGCCTCTTCAAATGGTCTCAGAGGCTGCAAGGGCGTCCAGCCAGGATCCAGTCAGACAACGCCACAGCAGTGGCATATGTCAATCATCAAGGAGGAACAAGAAGCTCAGCTGCAGCATCGGAGGTTGCTCGCATCCTGAAGTGGGCAGAGAGGAGCGTACCGGCACTGTCGGCCGTGTACATTCCGGGTGTGGAAAACTGGCAGGCGGACTACCTGAGCCGCCAGATGCTGGACCAGGGAGAATGGTCCTTACACCCGGAGGTGTTCCAACTCCTCTGCCAAAGATGGGGCACACCAGACGTAGATCTTCTGGCTTCCCCACTCAATCGGAAGGTATTGAGGTTTGTGGCCCGGTCAAGAGACCCATGGGCAGACGCAACGGGCGCGTTGGTGGCATCGTGGGGTCAGTATCGGCTAATCTATGCCTTCCCTCCCCTAAGACTTCTTCCTCTTCTGCTCAGCAGAGTGGAGGCAGAGGGAATTCCAATGATCCTAATCGCTCCAGATTGGCCTCAGCGTCCTTGGTGACGCCGATCTAGTACGTCTGGTAGCAGACGTCCCCTGGCGCCTACCACTACGGAAGGACCTGCTATCGCAAGGTCCCATACTCCATCCTGCTTTACGGTCACTGGCTTTAACGGCATGGCTGTTGAGAACCAGGTACTGAGAGACCGGGGCCTGTCAGATTCAGTAATCTCTACTATGAGAACTGCTTGGAAACTGTCCTCTAGGAAGGTTTATCACTGCACTTGGAAGGCCTACATCTCCATGTGTGAGGAAATGAAATGGCATCCACATACTTATTTGGTTTCCAAAATCCTGCTGTTTTTACAGCATGGGGTGGACCAAAGGCTTGCCCTAAGTACGATTAAGGGACAGATATCTGCCCTGGCTGTCTTTTTTCAGCGACCCCTGGCAACTCACTCTCTCGTGAGTACATTTGTGCAGGGGGTTCGACATGTGGCCCCTCCGGTCCGTCCCCCGCTACCTCCGTGGGACTGGAACCTGGTCCTCTCGGTGCTTCAGAAGGCACTGTTTGAGAATATTAGAGATATTCCCCTGTTGACACTTTCTCAGAAAGTGTTCTTTTTAGTGGCTGTTACGTCAGTTAGACGAGTCTCTGAGCTGGCAGCCTTGTCCTGCAAGGCTCCCTATTTGATTTTCCACAAGGATAAGGTGGGGCTGCGGCCACAGCCTTCCTTTCTTCCGAAAGTCGTTTCGGCTTTTCATCTCAACGAAGACATTGTACTTCCATCCTTGTGTCCTCATCCGTCGAATCCTAAGGAGTCATCGTTGCATTCCTTGGACGTTGTCTGAGCTTTGAGAGTATACTTATCTGCTACTTCCCTGTTCCGGAAGTCAGACTCACTGTTTGTTTCGGTGGCTGGTCCCAAGAAGGGCCAAGCAGTCTCGTCGGCCACCATCTCTAGGTGGATCCGACAAATAGTAATCCAGGCTTACGTCTTAAAGGGTCAAGCGCCCCCTCTTAAAGGGTCACGGCGCATTCGACCAGGGCAATAGGTGCCTCTTGGGCTTTCCGACATCAAGCGCCTGTTTCACAATTATGTAAAGTGGCGACTTGGTCGTCTGCTCACACTTTCACAAAATTCTACAAGGTTGATGTAGGTGCATCTTCGGATGCCTCTTTCGGCCGCAAAATTTTGCAGGCAGCTGTTTAGATTTGCAACTCCTCCGTTGGAGGAGTGCTGTTTTGTGTTTGGGGTGAAGTTTATTTTTATGCTGTTACCACCCCTCGTTTGTCAATAGAGAAGCTGTGTCGGTCCATGGATGAAAGAGTAAATAGGATTTTTGTACTCACCGTAAAATCCTTTTCTCTGAGTCCATGGACCGACACAGCACCCACCCCTCCTTTTAAGTTTGTACTGCTGTTTGACAAACTGATCTGCGAGATGCAGACTGAGGGGATATACCCAGAGGGTCCGCCCCCTGGGCGGTACTGTAGAAGGTGTGATGCAACACTTTTTACAAGTTTTCTGCCTAGTCACTCCTAATTAACGGATAATACCCACTTTGTCAATAGAGAAGCTGTGTCGGTCCATGGACTCAGAGAAAAGGATTTTATGGTGAGTACAAAAATCCTATTTTTCTTGTTTTGGAAACCGCAGCTTGGCATTGCATGCTATTATTGAGCTTATGATCTACCAAAACCCCCAGATTCTTCTCCACCATTGACTCCCCAAGTTGTACTCCCCCCAGTATATAGGATGCATGCATATTCTTAGCCCCCAAGTGCATTACTTTACATTTATCAACATTAAACCTCATTTGCCAGTTGCCCAATTAGTGCATTGAGGTCAGCTTGTAAATTGGAGACATCCTTAAAACAGACAGCATGGATTCATGAAAGACAGAAGTTGTCAAACAAACCTGATTTCTTTTTACGAAGAGGTAAGTAAAATCTTGGACAGAGGGGTGGCGGTGGACGTGGTATACTTGGATTTTGCAAAAGCATTTGACACAGTTCCCCACACACGGCTAATGTGTACGGTAAAGTCTTCAGGCTTGGAAAGATAAATTTGTTAATGGATAGAAAACTGGCTAAAAGACAGAATTCAGAGAGTAGTGGTTAATGATTCTTACTCTGAATGGTCTAAGGTTATCAGTGGTGTACCCCAAGGTTCAGTGCTGGGACCCTTACTTTTTAATATCTTTATAAATGATATTGAGTCTGGGATTAAAGGTAACATTTCTGTCTTTGCAGATGACACCAAGCTATGCAGTGGAATAACGTCCTTACAGGATGTCTCCAATTTACAAGGTGACCTCAATGCATTCGGAAACTAAGTGACAAATGAGGTTTAATGTTGTTAAATGTAATGTTATGCACTTGGGGGCTAAGAATATGCATGCATTATACATACTAGGGGGAGTACAACTGGGGGAGTCAATGGTGGAGAAGGATCTGGGGGTTTTGGTAGCTCATAAGCTCAATAATAGCATGCAATGCCAAGTAATCTGATACCATCTTCCTAACTATCAGCAAGTAACCACAAATCCTCTAACATTCTGACATAGCGCCCAGTTACCTTCTGGGGATTATTTAACAGCGGCCCCGATTGTCAGGCGACGATCGGGGGCTCAGCAACTCTTGCTGATCCATCCCACACAGATAGATATAACATCTCATTCTCTGAATAGAATCACACGGCCATACCTAATCTTGAAATCTAAGGTAAAACTGTTGAATTTATGCATTCCCCCTAATACCCCTGAGGAAAGGTTGTAGACCTGAAACGCGTTGGGTAGAATGGAGAAAGCATACCTCACACAGTTATCCAATAACGAGATGTTTGTATAAAAAGACGTTTTTATCATGTTTATGTTTTCCTTTTTGTCTATTTTTGTAAATAAAATTTTAACATGTTGAAAATTTTTTTTATATATTTTATTTCCTTGGTGTACTGTCTGCCTTTAACCACTTGAGATCCGCGCTATAGCCGAAAGACGGCTGCAGCGCGGCTCTCAAGTGCCGAGTGGACGTCCCCAGGACGTCCTTCTCTGTTTACATCCCGCCGCGCGCCCTCCGCGACGCACGGCGGGAACAGCTGTGCGCTCCGCATCACGTGATGCCGATGCGCGTGCCTGGCGGCCGCGATGTCCGCCAGGTACATGCGATCGGCTGTGACAGAGGCAGGATGTGGATCTCTGTGTTACACACAGAGATCCACGTCCTGTCAGGGAGAGAGGAGACCGATGCTGTGTCCCTTGTACATAGGGACACAGATCGGTCTCCTCCCCCAGTCAGTACCCTCCCCCCCACAGTAAGAAACACTAATAGGAAACATATTTAACCCTTTGATCGCCCACTAGTGTTAACCCCTCCCCTGCCAGTCACATTTATACAGTAATCCATGCATTTTTATAGCACTGTTTTGGTCCCAAAATAGTGTCAAAAGTGTCCGATATGTCCGTCGCAATATCGCAGGCCTGACAAAAATCGCAGATCGCCGCCATTACTAGTAAAAAAAAAAAAAATATAATAAAAATGTCATAATTCCATCCCCTATTTTGTAGGCGCTATAACTTTTGCGCAAACCAATCACTATACGCTTATTGCAAATTTTTTTACCAAAAATAAATAGAAGAATACGTATCGGCCTAAACTGAGAAAAAGAAAAAAATTTTTTTTAAAAAATTGGGATATTATTATAACAAAAAGTAAAAAAATATTGTGTTTTTTTTCAAAATTTTCTGTCTTTTTTTGTTTATAGCGCAAAAAATAAAAACAGCAGAGGTGATCAAATACCACCAAAAGAAAGCTCTATTTGTGGGAAAAAAATTGTAAAAATATCATTAGGGTACAGCGTTGTATGACCGTGCAATTGTCATTCAAAGTGCGTCAGGGCTGAAAATTGGTCTGGGTACGAAGGGGGTTTAAGTGCCCAGTAAGGAAGTGGTTAAAGTCCCAATTCCCAGAGGGGTTTAAAAACATTTTTGATAAATATTTTTTTTGGGCAAAACAAACAAATGTCATATGAAAAGCAATAAAGTGCTAGTGGAAAAAAAAGAGCCTTTAAATCAATTAACATACTCCTACAATTGATCTGAGAAAAAGGATTGAGAAAGTAGAATATACTATCTCAAAAAAAAAATTGGTGGTTCCTAGGGATTCACGTCTTTCAATTGATGTTGTGGGGGCATTTTCTCAGTTAACCTATGGTGGAGCTCTTCCTTTCCCAGGAGAATTATTTAAAGTGCAGCCGTGAGCGTGTGGGCGTACCCCTGATGACGTTACATATAACTAAACGATCGTAGGGACGATGCACACATGCTGCTGCACAGATACTTTTTTGAATTAATGACTGTTTGAAGGATAGCACTTGCTATAGTGGAGAGATTTACAGCCAGCAGCATCTTTGTTTTATATGTAAGTTCACTGATTTTAAAATAAAACCGTTCAGACCATACTACACCATGAGGAGTCTCCCTGTTTTTCACCCTTCGTGTTTTTTCACCTTAATGCATCCTATGCATTAAGATGAAAAAACACCTCGCAGTGTTCGGCCCCCCAGCCCCCCCGTTTTACTTACATGAGCACCGAATTTCCGTGGGCGCGATCCCGTGCCGCTCTCTCCATGGCTTCCCGTCTCTTCATTGGATAGATTGATAGCAGTGCAGCCATTGGCTCCCGTTGCTGTCAATCAAATCCAATGACGCAGGGGCGGGGCTGAGTCATACACTCGGCGGCTATGGACGCCGAATGTATGACACGGAGCACACCCGCAAGGTAACCCCCTCGGGAGAGAGCTTCCCAGAGTTGGTTATCTATTGCGGGGAGGAACCCGAGAAAGCCGCCGAGGGACCCCAGAACAGGAGGATCAGGGGAAACTCTGTGCAAAACAAACTGCAAAGTGGAGGTAAGTATGACATGTTTGTTTTTTGTTTTTTTTCTAAATGGGAACCTTTAAAACCACTTTAAATCTTGAGGATTTATCCATCCATTCCATCTTAGACGGTGAGCTGGATCATCTTGTCACCATAAGGGGAACACAGTGAGGTTGGTGGGGAAACATATCCGGATTTCCATCTGAGGACCAGAGATCACAATAAGCCCTGAATGATCTTCCTGAGTAAGGAAGGTCGCTGGTGGTCTGGTAAGCCCCCATCTGATTTATGGTGAAGGTGTGACAACGGTGAATGTCTGAGCACTGTGCCACAAGGATCGATCTATCCAGTGTGGGACACTGGCATGCATGAACTGTTTGCACAGGAGCACTTTAGTGATCAATTTATTAACCTTACACTTTATGAATGTAATATATTTTGCACTTATGCATGGGAAAATTTTTGGATTGAATAATATTTTGATTGGATTTTTTTGTTCACTTCAAAGGTTTTGCACTATGTCATATATGGTGTTTTGCACATGGTAATTTTATTTAGTGGTGCACTTTTAGGATATACATATTCATTAATTATATGTTCATATGTGGATTTTCAATATCTGTACTTTGTGCTATGAGCACTTGCACTTTATTGGTTTTTGCGTATGACATTGTGTTATTTGTTGACTTATTACAGGTGCATGCCATATATATTTGGATTTAAAGGATTTTCAGATCAATTGTAGACAAACATACATGGAGGAGTTATGGACTTGACTTGTGATATCTACTTATATTGTCTACATTGATGGACCTTCATACATGTTATACGATTGGATCCATGCCCCCATGTCTGTAATTGGGTACCCATTGACCTACTGTTAAGTAGAGGGTGTTGTAATGATTTTACGTATGTGTGTTTTAGTATGTGTGTGGTTTTAACAATAATTGTAATAAAGATTATTTTGTTTTACATGTACTGCCTCATGCTGTGCCCATAAAGTCAGTTTTTTTTATTTTTTTTAGATAGTGCACACACGCTGCTGCACAGATGCAGGGCTCCTTTCCCTGCGAGCATCATGACGCACGGGTGTGGAGCCCGGCTGCAAATTCAAAAAGTGAAAAATACATAACACACATAACACACCGTAATCTGTAAGATTACATTACTGTATCAAATCATTTATCACCCTAGTGCTTTGTCCAGTGCCCTGCCGGCAGTGTTATATTATATATACCGTTCTTTCTGCCTGGAAACTGGAGAATGTCCATGGCATCCAAAAAGCGTTCCTTTACATCAAAAGCATTTTTTGACCATCTAGAAAACAGCGATAGTAAATTAGAATCACTTGCAGAATTGAGCAATAATGATTCGTCTAGAAATTCGTCAGACACTGAAAGTGACGACATCAACATTTCTGCGACGAGCAAATTTCAGTGTTATTGATTTGATTACATTATTGAATAACATTTATTATTATTATATTCTTATTTGTTATAATTATTTATAGTTATTTATTATATTATAATTTATGATTTTGTGTTTCAAACTTTATCATACCCGGGATGTCTACTAGACTCTGGTTGGACAGATTTAAGTGAGTTATTCCTAAGAATTACAGGCCTACAATATAAAATGGCAAATTTTCATGCAAAACAATGTACCGCTTTGAGCATCAAAAATCTGACATAATCATACCGCCAGGGAGATTAAAGAGGAAGTTAGACCAGAAGCATACATCGGAACTACCCAGTGCCCCAGTGGAGACATTATGTGTACAAACAAACTGCTTACTGCTTGCAAGCATCCGTAGATAATTTTTTTTATAAATATATGATAAATTGCAATGAATGAATACCAAATATTGAAAAATAAACAATAAAATATATTGAACGAATGTTATACAAATCATATACAGAAAAAAAAGAAAAAAGGAAACATTACACACAATGTCACAACCTAGCGTTTGTATAAAACAATTACATATGAGATGTAGAAAAAACTAATTGTATTATAATATTGATACCACCTATATAATATGACTGACTGGTGCTGCCACCATTGCATATCATTGCAGTCATCATGTTGTGTATAGATAAATAAAAATAGAAAGGCAGTATGCAACACTGTACCCACATGAAGTGTTTACCATTTTTTTGAGACAGAGCTTTCTTTTGGTGGTATTTATTCACTAGTGGGGTTTTTTTTTTTTTTTTATGTAAATGAAAAAATATCAAAAAGGTTGATGAAAAAAGTTTTTCTTCATAAATTTAGGCCAACATGTATTGTGCTATATTTCTTTGTTAAAAAATAACCCAAAATAAGTGTATATTATTTAGTCCTTGTGAAAGTTATAGCGTCCACAAACTATGGTGTATATTTTTGGAAATTGATCAGTCCTGATTTACTGACAGACTTGTAATTTCTTGAGGCCCTAAAATTCCAGAACAGTACAGATAACCCCCCATATTACCCCTTTTTGGAAAGTAGACAGTCAAAGGTATTTAGTAAGAGGCATGGTGAGTTTTTTGAATTTGTAAATTTTTGTAAAATTTTCTGGAAAATGAATACAATAAATACAATTTATAATAGTGATCTCCCACGCTCCAAATAACAAAGAAAAATTACAACCAATGCTGCTACTTTCAAACATAAATATCAAAACCAGTGAAAATTAAATTATTATACCAAAGTGCATATATAGCAAAGATAGCAAAATTCACAGTAGCGCAACAATAACACCTAATTATTTCAGTGTTCAATACATACATTGGCTGTCTTCTTCCAATGACCCTTGGCGGCTCATTCACTGGTGAGTACGTTTGTGCAAGGGGTATGACATGTGGCCCCTCCGGTTCGACCACCACTGCCTCCGTGGGATTTGAATCTGGTGCTTTCGGTACTTCAGAAACCTCAGTTTGAGAACATCAGAGAGATCCCCCTTTTGACACTCTCTCAGAAAGTTGCCTTTCTGCTGGCTATTACATCAGTCAGGAGGGTTTCTGAGATGGCGGCCTTGTCTTGCAAGTCCCCCTACTTGATCCTCCACAAGGATAAAGCGGTGCTACGCCCGCAGCTTTAGTTTCTTCCGAAGGTTGTTTAGACTTTTCATCTAAATGGGGACATTGTGCTTCCATTCTTGTGTCCTTGGCCGTCGCATCCCAAAGAGATTGCTTTGCATTCCTTGGACGTGGTCCGAGCTCTGCGGGTGTATCTGTCTGCTACGGCTCAGTTTCGGAGGTCAGACTCACTGTTTGTGTCGGTGACAGGTCCAAAGAAAGGCCTGGCGGTCTCGTCGGTCACCATTTCTCGGTGGATCAGACAGATCGTGATTCAGGCTTATGCCCTAAAAGGGCGGGCGCCTCCCTTTCCTGTCACGGCGCATTAGACCAGGGCAATAGGTGCCTCCTGGGCCTTCCGACATCAAGCATCTGTCTCCCTGGTGTGTAAGGCGGCGACCTGGTCGTCCGTTCACACTTTCACTAAGTTTTACAAGGTTGAAGTGCATGCATCTGCGGATGCTTGCTTCGGCCGCAAGGTTTTTCAGGCGGCTGATTAAGTTTGCAACTCCTCCGTTGAGAAGTTCTGGTTGTTTTGGGGTGAAGTTTGTTTTGATTGCTGTTCCCACCCCTCGTTTTTTGACACTGCTTGGGGACGTCCCTACTGTCAAAAATAAAGGAGCTGTGTCCATCCATGGACGAAAGAGAAAATAGGATTTTTGTACTCACAGTAAAATCCTTTTCTCTGAAGTCCATGGACGGACACAGCACCCATCCCTCCTTTTTATGTTTGTACTGCTTTTTGACGAACTGAGCTGCTGAGTGCAGAGTGAGGGGTTATAACCAGAGGGACCGCCCCCTGGGTGGTACTGATCAGCTTTGCTGTAGTTACATGTTTTTAACTGTTTAACATGTCTGCCTAGTCCTCTCCTAATAGACGGCATATAACCCTACTATTAAGAATAAAGGAGCTGTGTCCGTCCATGGACTTCAGAGAAAAGGATTTTACGGTGAGTACAAAAATCCTATTTTTTCTTTTCACAATATCACCAGAGCATTACAGCGTCATCAAATGACTGGCGTGGCAGTGATCGGGGACACTGATTGGCGACAGTGTGTAAAAAAACAATAATATACTGATGACAGATCGCGCCCCTTTGCACATGAGGCGCATACCAGGAGGACATCATAAACCTGGATAAACCTTTCACACTGTCCACACCACCAGAATATTGCTCTATTCAGTAGAAAGTAAGGTTGTAGGGAAACCAACTCAGTCAAATCCTTGGACCCGCTACAGTTCTCATTAGTTCTTCCTGCTGATAGCTCCGCCGTAGGGTGAGTGCGGACCTGGAGGGGCCCGTCAGCGCCCCCCAAAAGCCTCCAGCACCAGCCGCCACTGCTTCCGTATTACAACTGTCTGCAAACCAGTGAGAGCTGTGTGGGCCTAGGACAGTGTTTCTCAACTCCAGTCCTCAAGGCGCACCAACAGGTCATGTTTTCAGGCTTTCCATCATTTTGCACAGGTGACTTGATCAGTTTCACTGCCTTAGAAATTATCACAGCCGTTTCATCTGAGGGAAATCCTGAAAACATGACCTGTTGGGGCGCCTTGAGGACTGGAGTTGAGAAACACTGGCCTAGGAGACTGACACTCCAAAAGTCAATTTCCCTGTGAACTTTTGAGGAGAATTTCTCCTGAACAGAGTGGTGTTCTGGCAGCACAGAAAGAGAAGGTGGGCATTCCCATTTTAATTCGGTAGATTGGCCTGATTTGAAAATGCCAAGAGCTGATTGGGCTGCTTTAAATACATTTTTAAGTGATTGTAAATGATCACCCATAAAACAACCCATTCCTTTTAAAATTGAAATGAAAGGCAAAACATTTGTGTCTAGATATAAAAAAATATAATTACTTTTTTTTCTCTTTTTTATAAGTGATCACATTCCCTATGTTCTCAGCTGCATAAGAGCTGGGGGAGGAGAAACAGCAGTACACTGAGCTTCCAAGTGATAGGCTGTGCAGAGGGGGTGTGTCAGGACAAGTCTGATCATCATAGGAGAAGAGGCTGAGTTCCCAGCATAGCTAGAGATCCGACCACAGTGTGTTCTCCTGCTTAGTGTGGTCAGTTTTTAATAGGAAAGCAGAGGAAATGGCAGGGACACCAAGGATTTAATGTGAAGGAAGCAATACAAAGTGAACAGGATAATTTTTCATATAAGTACATAGTACAGTAGGCACATGAAATGCTGGGGTAACAAATACTTTAACCACTTCAGCCCCAGAAGGATCTACCCCCTTCCTGACCAGGCCATTTTTTGCTATTTGGCACTGCGTTGCTTTAACTGACAATTGCGTGGTTGTTCGACACTGTACCCAAACAAAATTTATGGTTTTTTTCCTCCACAAATAGAGCTTTCTTTTGGTGGTATTTGATCACCTCTGCGGTTGAATTTTTTTGCGCTAAAAACAAAAAAAGACCGACAATTTTGAAAAAAAACCCCAATATTTTTTACATTTTGCTATAATATGTAAAAAAAAATAAAAACGATTCTTCATCAGTTTAGGCCAATGCGTATTCTTCTACATATTTTTGGTAAAAAAATTGCAATAAGCGTATATTGATTGGTTGTGCAAAAGTTATAGCGTCTACAAAATAGGGTATGGATTTATGGCATTTGTATTAATGTTGTTGTTTTTTTTTATTTTTTACTAGTAATGGCGGTGATCTGCGATTTTTTTTTAGCAGGACTGCGACATTGCGGCGGACAGATCGGACACTTTTTTGGGACCAGTGACATTTATACAGCGATTAGAGCTAAAAATAGACACTGATTATTGTATAAATGTCATTGGCAGAGAAGGGGTTAACACTAGGGGCGATCAAGAGGTTAAGTGTTCCCTTGGAGGTGTTGCTAACTGTGGGGGCAATGCAGTGACAGGGAGCAGAGAGAGATCGCTGTTCCTAATCACTAGCAACAGACAATCACTCTCTACTCCCCTGTCAGAATGGGGATCTGTTTCTTTACATTGACAGATCCCTGTTCTGGCTCTCTGTGGAGCGATCGTGGGTGGCCAGCAGGCATCACGGCCGCTGGCCACTCGCATCGGCTCCGGCGATGTACCGTGGGTGCGCGCGCCTGCTATTGCTCTTAAATATATTAATTTGCGCAGCCAAGCCAACCTACCGCAGTAAAGTAATGATGGTGGCTGGTCGGTGTATTTTTGTATATTTAGCTGTTTAGCCGGAGGTTGACTTTAATGCCATTTCATGCTCTTGTTAGCATTGCATATCAGCAGTCCATTGATGGTGTTTCCCTCTGAGCTGATGCCAGCTGACTGTAAAATTTCCTTTCAACAGCCAAGTTCAACACCAGACAATGAATAACTCATTTTAGGGTTGTGTAATGTGCCTGGTAATACTTTAAATCCTGGAACTATAACCACCTCTAACAGGTTTTGCATGGTATAATGACGTGCAGATGTTATCTGAGCAAATGATGACTACACGCTATATAATTGCTTGTTCTAGCCTAATGACACCTGTATTGATAATATCCACTTTCCTTTTTTACATGGAAAATTAGCTCCTAGATGTGTACATACATATAAATACATTTTCTTTCTCGTACATCACGGGACACAGAGCGACATAGTCATTACTAATGGGTTATATAGATACCGTCAGGTGCTGGCACTGGCAACTTCCAAAACCGGAAGTACCCTCCCCTATATAAGCCCCTCCCATCCGGGAGCACCTCAGTTTTTTGCCAGTGTCTAAGGTGTTGGCCAAGAAGAAACATGTGTTTTTCACTGAGCTTGCGTACAGGTTCTTTTGGGCCTCAGTAAGCTATTCCGGATCCGACCAAAAAAGCTTCATAGCTAAACGGTCGGTACCCGGGCCTTGCAGAGAAGAGCAAGGTTTTGCCTGTAATGCTTCTCTTAGGAGAGCTGGACCCTGGGATCCAGAGCTCTGGTCATACCCACGACCAAGATGTTTTCTGTGCAGGGTGCTATACAGGTCCAGGGGAGTGGAATCCTTGGGAACCCGGTCCCTGAAGGTTTGATTACAATGCCTGCCGTGATAGGTGAAGTTTGGGCTTCTGTGGACCAAACAAAGTCCTGCGGCGAGGAAAAGGTAAGTGGGGGCCCTCAGGAACTTGGTTCTATTGAGGGACCCCCAAGCCTATTTTGTCTTTCTGCCTGTTACCTAAGGTATTCCCGCTAATATTCTGTGTATGCCTGTTACTACTGAGAAAATGTAAAAATTTTAATAGTAGGCAAGAAAAAAAAAATAAAAAAAATGTAAGACCGCGGTACCTGTGTTAGACACTAGAGGCCGCTATGGTTCTTTTTCTTGTAATGTGGATTTTTTTCTTCCAGAATCAAATCCAGGCAGTTGGTATGTTATCTGCTGGGAAGCTGTCTCCTCTGCCCTGTTGCTGCGCTCATCCATCCCCGGGCCCTGCGGCAAAGGGGGCCCTGGCTCCCGTCTAGCTCCTTATTGTTTTTAAAAAAGGGCGCCGAAGGCGCACGTGCCCGCGCGCGTGCGCGTGCACGCGCCTCTATTCATAGAGGTGATCTGAAAAAAGGGGCGGAGCGGGTGGATGACGCTCAGGTGTGCGCCGCGGCGCTGCTGCGCATGTGCGGGCGTCCAGCGTGTTTTAAAGCACATTATAGCTGGCTATTGAATGCACAGACAGAGCTAGCAACAGATAAAGGCACACAGAGGCGGTTGATGCAGGCATCCCCTAGAAAGGCACTTTAGTAGACACCAACTGTGATATAGCAGCAATTGTGCTAGACTATTCTCAGTAAAAGTGGTGTATTACGGCTGGAATACCTCAGCTTTAGGCTTAAGAATATGCCGTCCAGAAGCTCCGGAACTGAATCTTCCAGGAAGCGAAGGGGGTCTCATCGGGCTCTGAGGTGGGCATGCTTCTGCTGCACCAGTCTCCCCTGAAGTTCAGAGGTAAGTGACCATAGAGACCCCGCAGGGGTACTTGGTACTGTGGCTGTCCTCAGTCACCTGCTCCTGTGTATGTAACAGAGGAGGTTTTTTCCTCAGCTCTGGGAGGATTAGAGAGAGATTGTCAACATTGATCGCTGCCTCCCTGTCAGGAAAAGCACGCCGATCTCCGTCTCCTCCTTCAGAGTGCCTGTTAGCAGAGCAACAGTCCCATACAGGGATCGACCTGCCTGAAGGGGATCAGGATGAGGTTGATTCTGTTATAGAGGAATCAACAGTGGAGGAACCTTTCTCAGCAGCTCAAGCTGAAAGATTATGGGTTCAGTCTCTGACTAACATGGTCCGATCGGCATTAAAAATGCACCTTGCGGAACCATCAACCACTACTGTATCCTCGTTGGGGTCGCTAGAAGCCCCCAGACTGTCTGTTCTTTTCCACTTCACCCTTTTACTGAAAGGGCTTATTTACCAGGATTGGGAACGTCCTGAGAAAATATTATTCCCCCAAGAGATTTCCGGTGGTCTATCCCATGGAGGATAAGTTCATCAAAAAAAAAAAAAAAAAAAATGGAAGGTCCCTACAGTGGACGCAGCCATCTCTTGTATGTATAAATCACTGACATGTCCAGTGGATAATGTCCAAATGTTCAAGAACCCAATAGATAAAAGATTGGAGTCCTTATGAAAGTCTGCTTCTTTCTACAGCAAGCTTGGTGACACAACCAGCAGTAGCAGCTATTGGGGTCTGCTAAGCAGTGAAGGATCAGTTAAAACAGGTCTTGAGGGACTTGACAGATCAGCAGGCCTTGCCCTAGCTGATCTACCTAGAGCCTTAGGCTTTGCGGTTGACGCCATAAAGGATTCAGTCCATCAGGCCTCCCGCCTTACGCTGTCTAGAGTACATATGCGTAGGCTTCTATGGCTCAAAAACTGGTCTGCTGAAGCTCCCTGTAAGGAATGGCTGGTTAGCGTCCCATTTCATGGTGAACGCTTATTCAGGGAAAACCTGGACAAATATATCCAGAAAATTTCCAGCGGTAAAAATACGCTCTTGCCGGTTAAAAACAGAGTTAGAGGTCCCTCTTTAAGAGGCCTGCTTCTCCAGTCCCTGGGGCATCGGCTGTGTAACAGTTCCGACGGCCTCCTCGGTCAATTCCCGGGGGTAAAAAACAGGGACAATAGCAGGGTAATGAGAAACCCTGGGTCAGGGGAGGTACAAAACCTCCCCCAAAGTTAAATTCATTGAAGGGTTGCCCCCACTCAGTCGGGTGGGGGGAGGACTCCAGTTGTTCACAAGAGACCTGGCGGGACGCGATCAAGACAGATAGGTGCTCTCCGCAGTATGTTGGGGATACAGATTGGAGTTAAGAGACTCTCCTCCTTCCCATTTTTGAGGTCAAACGTGCCAAGGGATCCCCGGAAGAGAGGATCCCTCCTGTTGGCACTAGAACAACTATTGCTCCAAGGAGTAATTATGGAGGTTCCCCTGGAAGAATGAGGGTTCGGGTTTTACTCAAACCTCTCTACAGTCCCGAAGCAAACGCGGACGGGAGGCCCATATTAATTCTAAAAGGGCTATACAAATTCCTGTATATCAGGACTTTCCGATGAAGTCGATCCGATCGGTGGCCACTGCCCTACAAGGGGAGGATTGGTTAGCCGCGATCGACATCAAAGATGCTTATCTGCACATTCCCATCTTTCCAGTCTACCAAAAGTTTCTACGCTTTGCAGTAGAAGGGCGCCATTTTCAGTTCAGAGCCTTACCCTTCGGTTTGGCCACAGCACCACGAGTGTTTACAAAAATTCTGGCCCTTTATTGGCCAATCTAAGAACACAAGGTGTAATGATAATGGCATATCTAGATGACTTGTTGCTGATAGACCACTCAGTGAAAAAACTAGAAGTGGTCGTTCACAAGACAATCAAGTATCTGGAATCTCACGGTTGGATTATCAACCGAGAAAAGTCAGCCCTAAAAACCAGTCAAAAGTCTGGAATACTTGGGGCTAAGGTTGGATTCAGGCCAGAGAAAAATATTCTTGCCTCGAGGAAAGGTGTTGTCTTTGAAAGATTTGATACACTTAGTGGGTACAAAAAAGACAGCCGTCCATACGCCTGTGCATAAGGCTGCTGGGAAAAATGGTGGCATCATTCGAAGCAGTACCCTACGGTCAATTCCATTCAAGGAATTTGCAGGGGGCCATACTGTCAGCCTGGAACAAAAAAGTTCAGGCCCTAGACTTACAATGTCCTTGTCCCCTTCCGTTCGCAAGAGCCTCCGTTAGTGGTTGGTTCCCCAGAATCTGGAAAAAGGGAAATCCTTCAGTCTGATTTCTTGGAAGGTGGTCACTACAGATGCCAGCCTTATAGGCTGGGGAGCAGTACTGGAGCAATAGTCTCTCCAGGGCAGATGGTCGGATGCAGAAAAGGCCCTGCCCATCAATCTCTTAGAGATACGAGCAGCCCGGTATGCCCTAGTAGCATGGACATCCAAACTCCAAGGGTCCCCTGTCAGAATTCAATCAGACAATGCCACAGCAGTGGCATATATCAATCATCAGGGGGGCACCAGGAGTCGTGCAGCCCAGAGGGAAGTAAATTACATCCTGAAATGGGCAGAAAAATATGTCCCAGCCATATCTGCGGTATTCATTCCAGGAGTGGAGAATTGGAAGGCGGACTTTCTAAGTCGCCAGCAATTAGGCCCAGAGGAAGGGTCCCTTCACCCCGAGGTTTTCTGGACAATATGTCAGCGGTGGGGAACATCGGATGTAGATCTTCTAGCATCCAGATTCAACGCAAAGGGGGACAGGTTTGTCTCTCGGACAAGGGATCCCCTAGCTTGCGGCTCGGATGCCCTAGTGTTCCCTTGGGATCAGTTCAAGCTGATATATGCATTCACACCGCCACAATGGTTACCTCGATTACTCCACAGAATCAGGGTAGAAAAGAAACCAGTGATTCCGGTGGCTCCAGCGTGGCCCCGAAGAGCGTGGTACGCGGAGATTGTAAAATTTCAGTGGGGAGTCCTTGGACTCTCCCACGTCGTCCGGACCTGCTTTCGCAAGGACCGATATACCACCCTTCCTTACCAGCCCTAGGTTTGACGACCTGGCTATGGAAGCCCACATTCTAAAAAAGAGAGGGCTCTCTAATCCTGTGGTATCTACCATGATCAATGCCAGGAAGCCGGTATCCAGGCAGATCTAATATAGAATCTGGAAGGCGTACATCGCGTGGTGTGAGGCCAAGAAATGGCATCCACATAAGTACGTAATAGGTAGGATTCTGGACTTCCTACAATGGGCTGTAGATAGGAAGCTTGCCTTGAGTACTATCAAGGGTCAGATTTCGGCCTTGTCAATATTTTTTCAAAGGCCCTTGGCTTCGCATTCACTAGTCAAAGCCTTTATACAAGGAGTGATGCGTATTAGTCCTCCGGTTAATATTCCCATATGTCCATGGGATCTAAACTTGGTTCTGTCGGTTCTACAGAAACAACCATTTGAACCATTACAGCATATTTCTTTGGTGCTTCTCACCAGGAAATTGATTTTTCTAGTAGCCATTTGTTCGGCTAAAAGAGTGTCGGAATTAGCAGCTATGTCCTGTAAGGAGCCATATCTGGTTATCCATAAGGATAGAGTAGTGTTACGTCCTCATCCAGCCTTTCTTCCTAGGGTGGTATCGAGGTTTCATTTGAACCAAGATGTGGTTCTTCCTTCTTTTTTCCCCAAACCTACTTCGGTAGAGGAAAAGTTATTGCATTCTTTGGATGTAGTAAGAGCAGTTAAAGCTTATCTAAAGGCCACTGCTCAGATTCGCAGAACGGATACTTTGGTTATTCTGCCGGAAGGCCCCAGAAAGGGTCAGGCAGCGTCAAAATCTACTTTAGCCAACTGGATTCGACAGGTCATAATACAAGCCTATGGCTTGAGAAGGAGACCGCCTCCGTTCAAAGTTAGAGCGCACTCCACGAGAGCAGTTGGAACTTCATGGGCAGTGCATCACCAGGCCTCCCTGGCTCAAATCTGTAAGGCCGCAACATGGTCTTCAGTACACACGTTTACTAGGTTCTACCAGGTGGACGTTAGAAGTCAGGAGGATGTCGCCTTTGGGCGCAGTGTGTTGCAGGCCGCAAAAGATCCTCATGTCTGATAGCGCTCAGCTTATATATGGTGTATCCCCCCCCTCATTGGGCATTGCTTTAGGACATCCCATTAGTAATGACTATGTCGCTCTGTGTCCCGTGATGTACGAGAAAGAAAATAGGATTTTTATAACAGCTTACCTGTAAAATCCTTTTCTTGGAGTACATCACGGGACACAGAGCTCCCGCCCCTCTTTGGGGACACTTATTGCTTTGCTACAAAACTGAGGTGCTCCCGGATGGGAGGGGCTTATATAGGGGAGGGTACTTCCGGTTTTGGAAGTTGCCAGTGCCAGCACCTGACGGTATCTATATAACCCATTAGTAATGACTATGTCGCTCTGTGTCCCGTGATGTACTCCAAGAAAAGGATTTTACAGGTAAGCTGTTATAAAAATCCTATTTTCTTTGTATCACACTTTCCTTTTCCTTCAATGACAAAATCCCATCTTTTAATTGTAGTTATCCCTTCTTGTTTAATAGAAACGAGAGACTAACTGGAGATTTTTATGCAGCAATTTTTATATCCAGGTTATATAAGGTAAGCACTGTATGGTCTTTTACATCTATGTAGCGGACCCCAAAACTGGGGTCACTATGCTTAAATTTAGGGGTCAGCCTGAGCAAGTAGTTAGACTCAGGCTGCTGGAATTCATTCATTAGGCCTCTGCTCTGTTGTGGTGTTGCCTGGCAGTACAGTTCCCTGAGGCCTGTGGGTGGCGCTGTCGCCCAGGTCCCGGGTTGAACCACGTGTAGCATTGCAGCGCTATTGGGTGTCCTCTCTTGGCAGCCGTGCAGTGGGCGTGGTCTCCATGCCGGGAGAGGGTACATAAGGGGCAGACGCCATTATTCAGGGAGCAGTTTGCGCCCTTTGACACTCCAGGCCAGGGGTGTGTGTGTGTGTGTGTGTGTGTGTTTGGTCCTGGGCACCTTTAGCCCGAGGCCGCATTGCTCCAGGTAGGCCCAGCACCTTTAGCTGAGGCCTACGCCAACAGAGGAGTCCCAGGGTGCCCGTGGGAGGGTGTCCTGCTCTGAAGGAGAGGAAACCAGGGGAGGATCTTTCCGCAAAGGATCGGTGAAGGATGTCGCCGTCTCGGGAGAGGCCTGGTTACCTGTCAGAGGGAAGGATTCCATGATCCGCCAAAAGCCTTGTGACATGCCCCATAGTCACCTAAAGTTCTTAAAGTGTTACAAGTGCTGGGAAGAAAGGGACTTAGAGGTTCATGTCCTGATCGTATCCCAAGGAAAAGCTTAAATTGAATGTTCCGTGCTCCACACCGGCTGCTAGGACCGTGAGAGGGGACTATCCGGGTGAGCAAAGCCCACTCAGGCTTGAGTGGCGATTAAGTACTGTGTGCCTGAACCAACCTCCCTGTTCATCCTCTCTATCTCTAACCTTTCCTGTCAAGTTGCAAGCAAGTAAAATAAACTCCTTTTATTGAGTGTAATATTGTCTGGACATTGGCCTTCCTAGAGAGAGGATAGACTTTTCCCTACACTCTAGGGACGAGAACCAACGGAAGGAGGTAACTCGCTGCAGGACCCAAATTAATTAACAACGCTCACCCTCTACAAGATGGAGGATACTGGGCATGTGGCATGGTGTGTCCCACTCTGCAAGTGGAGCTAAGCAGGGTAGAGGATCTGTGTGCTACATCTAAAACATTACAGTATGACATATGATTAATATTAGTTTTAAAGTCTGAGAATGCACACCATGCCATATCAGTTTAAAGTAGTAATTTATTTATTTTGATTACCTTTATATATGTGAGCCCTTTGAATTAAGCTCACCCAATCTGATGCATGTTAAGAAGGTGGCTTGTGTTATCAGATAATGACAAACATACCCACCGTGTTAGACAAACCCACCAATAAAAGGCTAGACCAGTCCAGTGCTACATTAAAGTGGTTGTAACCCTAAAAAAAAAAAAAAAAAGATCCTGTTTCCTTATAGCAGATTAAACAGCAGAGTGCTTGTGCTGTCTAATATGTCCCTCTCTAAGCTGTAAAAAACCTGGTTGATCCTGCCTGTTCCTGTGTGCTGACCACGGTAATCATGGCTGCTGATCCATGATTACCATGGTCCAGAGCTTTTTTTCTCAGAGAATAGGTGGAGGAACTCCCCCCCTTCTGAGTCACCCTTTGTTTCTGCTCCCTACCAACCTCTGAGCACTGTTCCTTGGTTAAACCTCCTACCCACCTCCGAGTACCCCCTCTTTTAGATAATACCGAACCAAGTATCATTTTGTGCTACTAAGTGATTTACACGGAATTTGTTCATGATAACAAGAAAGACAGTAAAATATATTCCCTGCAGTGAGCAACAATAGACCCAACCCCAGCAACAGTGCACCCCCCCCAGCAATGATAGGCCTCACCCCAGCAACAATAGATCCCCCACACAACAATAGACTTCCCCCCAGCAACAATAGACCCCCAGCAGTAACAGCAGATCTCCCAGCAGCCAGCATCAATAGACCCTTCAAGAGCTGGCAACAATAGACCTCTCCCTCAACAGTAGATCCCTCCCACAAACATAAGACCCTTACTAGCAACAGACCTACCCAGCAACAATAGACCTCCATGCAAACATAGATCCCCCAGCAGCAATCATCAATAGACCCTCCAGCACACCCCAGCACTCCTTGCCATTACATACATTCATTGCTGGAGGTGCAAGAACTAAGTTTCCCCGCGTTCCCACTGAAGAAAAAGCCCTACCGTGGTCAGTTTACCTGCCTCCGTCATCCCGCTGCTTTCCTCTCTCCCTCTCCCCCTCCCTCCCTGCCTGTCAGCTCCTGTGTGTGTGAGCCGTCTCCGCCCCCTCCATCCTACTGCTATTAGTAGCTGGCAGTAAAGGTAAAGACATATTACTGCTAGCCCCTTTGTTCCATCAATCCATCCTACACTGTGTAAAACGATGCCTGTAAATACCTTATCTCATCTCTTTTATGGCCGGTCATGTGACCACCGGCCGCTCTCCTCCCCATCTAAGGGCTACATGTGACCACCTCGGCTGACGTCAGAGGGGGATCTCGGCCCCTCCCACTCTAGCCCTTAGATTGGTAGAGGAGAGCAGCCAGAGGTTATGTGACTGGCCACAAAAGATATGAGATAAGGGATTTACAGGCATCATTTTATAAAAACATTTACACAGTGTGGGATAGACTGATAGAACAGAGGGGCTGGCCGATATTTTTCTTTACTTTTACAACCACTGTGAAGCCTGACTTCAGATTTCTGTAACTTTAAAATAGTTTGCTTGGACTAAGATGGTCCAAATGAACTATCACCAATACTAACAGAGGCGCCCGCTGTGAGCACTGTATAAACTGTATGTAGCATTAGCTACTAGCAGTATACAGTGATGTGTTCTGGCAGTATGGCTTCCTCTGATTGGATGAGGTGGAGAGGTTGCCAGATGGCGTCACAATCTGTACCTCAGCCAGAGAAAGCCTTGGACTCAATCAAAAAATAGAAGGCTTACTGTGAATGGCTAAGCAGCACTCAGCCCGACTCGACTTTGTTCCAAGAGCAGGACGAGAAGTCTCTGAACAGCTGGCAGAACACAGCGCTGTATACTGTATATGTTACAGATGCTACATACAGTTTATACAGCACTTACATCGGGTGCATCTGTGAAGGAATTAGCTTGATCCAAACTATTTTAAAGTGACAGAAAGCTGGAAGGCTTAGATCTGCATTCACATTTAGTGTTTTGTGTGCATGCGCAAAATCTTTTTTTTTTTTTTTTTGCTACATGCATAGGGCAGCATGTTGATTTCAATGATGTAGAGCCCCCACAAGTAAACCCAGCAAAAGTTAAAACTAAGTCTGATATTACTTTAACCAGGCTAACACTATATATGTTTCTGGTTTCCAGTAGGGATGAGCCGAACAACCCCCGGTTCGGTTCGCACCAGAACATGCGAACAGGCAAAAAATTAGTTTTACCACCCGAACACCGTTAAAGTCTATGGGACACGAACATGAAAAATCAAAAGTGCTAATTTTAAAGGTTAATATGCAAGTTATTGTCATAAAAAGTGATTGAGGACTCGGGTCCTGCCCCAGGGGACATGTATCAATGCAAAAAAAAGTTTTAAAAACTAAAGTTTTTTCGGGAGCAGTGATTTTAATAATGCTTAAAGTGAAACAACAAAAGTGAAATATTCCTTTAACCACTTAACAACCACCTGCCGACAAATAACGTCGACAAGGTGGTTGCTTAACTCTGGGAGGACGTTAAATAACGTCCTCCCAGAATCGCGCTCCCGCGCGCCCCCTGGGGCGCGCACACGGGAAACTCCGTGACCGCCGGGTCCAGAGGACCCGGCGGATCACGAATCGCGGTAAATCGCCGCTGATAGCGGCCGTTTACCACGTGATCGCTCCGTCAAATGACGGAGCAATCACTTGTAAACAGACCGGCGTCATTTGATGACGCCGGTTCCTCCCTCCCCTCTCTGTACCGATCAGTACAGTGTGAGAGGAGAGGGGAGGGAGCAGATCAAGGCAGCAGCGCTGTGGGCTGGATCTGTGACAATTGCAGTCACAGATCCAGCCATCCATCCATCCCTGCTCAGCCATCCCTGTGCTATACCCTGCCAATACTCTGCAAAATACCCTGCCAATACTCTGCAAAATACCCTGCCAATACTCTGCAAAATACCCTGCCAATACCCTGGTGCAATACTCTGCAATACCCTGGTGCAATACTCTGCAATACCCT
The DNA here is from genome assembly GCA_029206835.1 of Rana muscosa. Taxonomy (NCBI): domain Eukaryota; kingdom Metazoa; phylum Chordata; class Amphibia; order Anura; family Ranidae; genus Rana; species Rana muscosa. The sequence goes on along the minus strand of CM055118.1, from coordinate 557,001,646 downwards.
GGTGCAATACTCTGCAATACCCTGCAAAATACTCTGCAATACCCTGCAAAATACTCTGCAATACCCTGCGCAATACTCTGCAATACCCTGCGCAATACTCTGCAATACCCTGCGCAATACTCTGCAATACCCTGCGCAATACCCTGCAAAATACTCTGCAATACCCTGCGCAATACCCTGCAAAATACTCTGCAATACCCTGGTGCAATACTCTGCAATACTCTGGTGCAATACCCTGCGCAATACTCTGCAATACCCTGTGCAATACTCTGCAATACCCTGCGCAATACTCTGCAATACCCTGCGCAATACTCTGCAATACCCTGCACAATACTCTGCAATACCCTGCACAATACTCTGCAATACCCTGCACAATACTCTGCAATACCCTCCACAATACTCTGCAATACCCTCCACAATACCCTGTGCAATACCCCGTGCAATACCCTGCCATACACCGCAATACCCTGCCATAGTCCGCAATACTCCGCAATGCCCTGCCATAGTCCACAATGCCCGGCAATACTCCGCAATGCCTGGCAATACTCCGCAATGCCCGGCAATACTCTGCAATAACCACTTCCCGCCCTCCGGCCGTCATATGACGTCCTTGACTTTGTGCGGAGATATCTGAATGATGGGAGCAGCTACAGGCATCATTCAGATATTAGCTTTTTCAGCCGGCGATTCCCTACACCATAAGAACAATCATAGCGGCTGTTCCACCACTTGATCATTCTTACGGGAGGCGAGAGGGGATGTCCCCTTACCCCCCGCCGCCCTCCGGTGCTTCTACCGACTCACCGCTACGATCAAAGCCAGGATTGTTGTTTTTTTTTTTTTTTTTTTTTCAGGCTTCCCAGCCTAGAGGTGAGATGTGGGGTCTTATTGACACCCCCCCCCCCATATCTCACTGTAAAGAGGACCTGTCATGCCATATTCCTATTACAAGGGATGTTTACGTTCCTTGTAATAGGTATAAAAGTGATCAAAAAAATGTTTGGGGCGGAAAAACATGTCAAACTAAAATAAATAAAGTAAAATGAAGAATAAATTTTTTTTTTTTTTTAAAGCGCCCCTGTCCCCGTGAGCTCGCATACAGAAGCGAACGCATACGTAAGTCCCGCCCACATATGAAAACGGTTTTCAAACCACACATGTGAGGTATCTCTGCGAACGTTAGAGCGAGAGCAATCATTTTGGCCCTAGACCTCCTCTGTAACTCAAAACATGTAACCAAATATTTAAAGCGTCGCCTATGGGGATTTTTTAAGTAGCGAAGTTTGGCGCCATTCCACGAGTGTGTGCAATTTTTAAGGGCGACATGTTAGGTATCTATTTACTCGGCGTAACTTCATCTTTCACATTATGCAAAAACATTGGGCTAACTTTACTGTTTTTTTTTTTTTTTTAAGCACAAAACATTTTTTTTCCGTAAAAAACACGTTAAAAAAATTGCTGCGCAAATATCGTGCGAGATAAAAAGTTGCAACAACCACCATTATATTCTCTAAGGTCTTTGCTAAAAAAACATATATAATGTTTTGGGGTTCTATGTAATTTTCTAGCAAACAAATGATGATTTTTACATGTAGGAGAGAAATGTTAGAATTGGCCTGGGTGCTCCAGAACGCCTGAAGGTGCTCCCTGCATGTTGGGCCTCTGTATGTGGCCACGCTGTGTAAAAGTCTCACACATGTGGTATCGCCATACTCGGGAGTAATAGCAGAATGTGTTTTGGGGTGTAATTTGTGGAATGCATATGCTGTGTGTGAGAAATAACCTGCTAATATGACAATTTTGTGAAAAAAAAAAAAAAGAGAAAAAAAATCTTGATTTTGCAAAGAATTGTGGGAAAAAATGACAACTTCAAAAAACTCACAATGCCTCTTTCTGAATACCTTGGAATGTCTTCTTTCCAAAAAGGGGTCATTTGGGGGGCATTTGTACTTTTCTGGCATGCTAGGGTCTCAAGAATTGAGATAGGCCGTCAGTACTTCAGGTGTGATCAATTTTCAGATATTGGCACCATAGCTTGTGGACTCTATAACTTTCACAAAGACCAAATAATATGCACCAATTTGTACTTATTTTTACCAAAGATATGTAGCAGTATAAATTTTGGCCAAAATTTATGAAGAAAAAATAGTAATTTGCAAAATTTTATAACAGAAACGAAAAAAAAATCATTTTTTTAAAAAAATGTCAGTCTTTTTTCTCTTATAGCGCAAAAAATAAAAAACCCAACAGTGATTAAATACCACCAAAAGAAAGCTCTATTTGTGTGAAAAAAAGGACAAAAAATTCATATGGGTACAGTGTTGTATGACTGAGTAATTGTCATTCAAAATGTGAGAGCACCGAAAGCTGAAAATTGGTCTGGTTATTAAGGGGGTTTAAGTGCCCAGTGGTCAAGTGGTTAAATTTCGTACCTGGGGGGTGTCTAAAGTATGCCTGTAAAGTAGCCCATGTTTCCCGTGTTTAGAATTGTCCCTGCACAAAATGTAATTTCTGAAGGAAAAAAATAAATTTAAAACCACTCGTGGCTATAATGAATTGTCGGGTCCCCGGCAATACAGAGAAAAGTCATTGAAAAAACATCAGGGGTCCCCCCGCATCCATTACCAGGCCCTTTGGGTTTGGTGTGAATATTAAGGGGACGTTTTTTTAAATTACTTTTATCTGTATTGCCGGACCCGACAATTCATTAATAGATGCGAGTAGTTTTAAATTACTTTTTTTTCCTTAAAAAATTACATTTTGCGCAGGGAAACAAAATTAATAAAAATAATGCGTGGGGGTCCCCCCAAAATTCCATTACCAGGCCCTTCAGGTCTGGTATGGATTTTAAGGGGAACCCCACACCAAAAATGGCGTGGGGTCCCCCAAAAATCCATACCAGACCCTTATCCGAGCATGCAACCTGGCAGGCCGCAGAAAAAGAGGGGGGACGAGAGAGCGCCCTCCCCTCCTGAACCGTACCAGGCCACATGCCCTCAACATGGGGTGAGAATGTCCCCATGTTGATGGGGACAAGGGCCTCATCCCCACAACCCTTGCCCGGTGGTCGTGGGGGTCTGCGGGCAGGGGGCTTATCGGAATCTAGAATCCCCCTTTAACAATGGGGACCCCCTGATTTCGGTCCCCCCCTATGTGAATTGGTAACGGGTAAATTGTACCCCTACCATTTCACAAACAAAGTGTAAACATTTTTAAAAAACCACACAGACACAGTTGGGATAAGTCCTTTTATTAAAAAAAAAAAAAAAAAAAAAAAAACATTCCAGCGATGTAATCCAGTCTGTCCAGCGTTGTTCTCTATGTCCCGCGGTGATCCGATGTCCAGCGATGCTGCAGTCTCCTCCAGTCTCCACTCCACACGAAACCCCCATGACGTAAGAGGGGGCAGGGTCACCCGTCACATCATAGGGTAGCCCCGGCTTTCCCTGCTTGCCGGGGAATACTCTATGATGTAGGCGGGTGACCCCGCCCCGTGACGTTACATCATTGGGTATTCCCCGCTTGCCGGGGAAAGCCTTGGCTTACCCTATGACGGGTGACCCCGCCCCCTCTTTTACGTCATGGGGGTTTCGTGTGCAGTGGAGACTGAGACTGCAGCATCACTGGACATCGGATCCCGAAAAAACTGCAGTTTTTAAAACTTTTTTTTGCATTAATACATGTCCCCTGGGGCAGGACACAGGTCCCCAAACACTTTTTATGACAATAACTTGCATATTAACCTCTAAAATTAGCACTTTAGATTTCTCCCATAGACTTTTAAAGGGTGTTCCGTGGCTTTTGGAATTTGCCACGAACACCCCAAATTGTTCGACTCGAACATAAAGCTCATCTCTAGTTTTCAGCAGTTACAAAGATTTGATGAACAAGGTAAAGTGGTTCTAATGCCTAAAGGTTTTTACCTTAATGTATTCTATGCATTAAAGTGGTTGTGAAATGTGAACAAAGCATATCCCTCTATAGTGTGACTGTGTACTTGTCTCAAATAAGAGCTCTTAAGCCTCGTACACACGGCCGAGATTCTCGTCGAAAAAAACATGTTGTTTTTTTCGACGAGATTCTTGGACAAGAAACTTGTCCCGGCCGAGTGTACACACGCTCGATTCAAAGAACCCGCGGTTCTGTGAATGGAGCGTACGCGGTGACGTCATCGACTACGACGAGCATGCGCTCGTCACATTCGATGCCGTCGCCGCCATCTTGGTATACCCTACCTATGCCTAGGAAGCTACCGCGCATGCGTCGAATTCATTTCGAACATGCGCGGGCTTCCGGGAGGACAGGTAAGTGTACACACACTCACTTTTCTCGTCGAGAAACATGCCGACGAGAATCTCGACGAGAAAATAGAGAGCAGGTTCTCTATTTTCTCGTTGAGATTACTTGTCGGTTTTCTTGACGAGAAACCATACACACGAACGAGTTTCTCGGCAAGACATCTCTGCCAGCAAGTTTCTTGCTGGTTCTTGCCGAGAAACTCGGTCGTGTGTACGAGGCCTAAGTGTCATTTCTGTCTGTTGCTGCATTCTTCTGCTATCCGTATGAGTCACTTCTGATTAGTTTTCCTGACACCAAGAGACAAAAGGTGACAGGGGAGGGAGCTCCAGCTTATTGACACTCTCAACTCTGTTCTTGTATGCTGTGTAAAGGGGAGTGTGTATTTTCCTCCAATGAACTCTCAGAGCTCTGAGCTCTGCAGTGTGTAATTTCAGCCCTCATTTTACGCATGTTAATTGAAACGTTGTATGATTTATGGACACATTAGCACTATTTTCTCAATAATTTCAATATTTTTGTGTTATTTATTCACTTATATTTGAACACTAATTATTTTATTATCCAGCGCTACACTCTTATTTTATGTAGTTTTGTTGTGCCCCATATCAGTGTTATAGTGTTTAGCCGCAGGATATCTATCACGGATTTGTTTTCACTAATTTATTCATAATTTTTCACTATACACCTAGCGCAAATTTATTTTTATAACTATATAAATGATATAGGGTCTGGGATTAACAGTACCATTTCAGTGTTTGCAGATGAAACCAAGCTGTACAGTGGAATAACATCCTTACAGGATGTCTCCAACTTTCCAGCTGACCTCAATGCACTGTTTAATTTGGCAACTATGTGACAGATGGTGATAAATGTAAAGTTATGCACTTGGGAGCTAAGAATATGAATGCATCATACATACTAGGGGGAGTATAACTGGGGGATCCGTAGTGGAGAAGGATCTGGGGGTTTTGGTAGATCATAAGCTCAATAATGGCATGCAATGCCAAGCTGTGGTTTCCAAAGCAAGCAAAGTCCTTTCTTGTATTAAGAGAGGTGTGGACTCCAGAGAGAGAGATGTCATTTTGCCCCTGTACAAATCATTAGTAAGACCTCATCTGGAATATGCAGTTCAGTTTTGGGCACCAATTCTTAAAAAAGGATGTCGGAGAACTGGAGAAAGTGCAGCGAAGGGCAACCAAACAGATAAGAGGCATGGAGGAGCTCAGCTACGAGGAAAGATTAGAGGAACTGAATTTATTCTCTTTTGAGAAGAGAAGATTAAGGGGGGGATGATCAACATGTACAAATACATAAGTAGTCTGCGCGAGAATGAAAGGTGCCGTTTTGGAAAAAATGTTTAGCCAAAATATGTACATGTGGCAATGAATTGACTAGGAAATGCATGGGCATCCCAGGGGAGAAATCCAGATTAGAGCAAATCAGGGTCATGGGACTAGGCATGGGTGAGATACAGTGTTTGTTGTTTGTGTCATGGAAGCAGCATAGGGTAGGGCCTATGAGTAGGTGATCCTTGATGGCTGTTGGAACATGTTTGGGAAGTAGCCAAGGAGCTGTGGCAAGAGGCCTCGACATTCCAGTCTACTATTCTAGTTAATAGGCAAGCCCTATGGTACTTCTGCAGATCTGGAAGACCAATGCCTCTTTTGGATTTGGGGAGTGTCAAGTGTTCATATTTGATGTGTGGACATTTGTTGTGCCATAGGTATTTTGTGCAAGCGGTTTTGTAAGTAGAAAAAATGCATGCAGTTTTCATGCATTTTGCATTTTAAGTTTTTTTTCTCTTTAAACGCATTGTAAACACACTGTATATAGCTGGTTGCTAAGGAGGGAAGCCAGCCGCCATGTCCTTAACATCCGATGAGTCATCAGCTGTCAGCAGGCTTCCCTGCTCAATGTAACAAAGGGCAGGCTCTCCGGGTAACGTCATTAGATGGCCACGCCCCATGGCTATATAAGAGGTGCTGGACAGAGGGGGACATCACAATGGAGGAAGACAGCTTTTTTTTATCAGCGGGAAACCGGCGGCGATGAAGACGACAGAGGCGGTGATGAGAAGACAGCACAAGAAGAAACTGACACCGGGATATAACGGTGCCCGGAGAAGATGGCTCTGGGCTTCCTTATTTAATAAAGGACTTGTCAAAAAAAAAGGCTTTTGCATTTTGTTAACATTTCACGTTTTTTGGGGAGAATGGGTACCCCATACTCATTCACATAGAGGGGGCGGGATCTGGGGGCCCCCTTTTAAATGGGGGCTTCCAGGTTTTGATAAGCCCCCCGCCTGCAGACCCTGACAACCACCAGCCAGGGTTGTCGGGAAGAGGCGCTTGTCCTCATCAACATGGGGGCAAGGTGCTTTGGGGGCATGCGGACTGGAATGGTTCAGAAGGGGGGGCGCTTGCTCGTCCCCTCCCTTTTCTGACCTACCGGGTTGCATGCACGGATAAGGGTCTTGTATGGATTTTCAGGGGGCCCCATGCAATTTAAAAAAAAAAATGGTGTGGGGGGAGGGGGTTCACTTTGAATCCATACTAGACCACGAAGGGCCCGCTATAGACCTGGGAGGGAAACCCACGCCGTGTCTTTTGCAAATTTTTATACCAGATTTTTTTTTTTTACATTCAGCTTTCAGCGGGGACGCTCATCGGTTGTTAAGGACCTGGTGGCCAGCTTCCTGGTCCCTTCCTTAGCAACCAGATATATACAGTGTTTTAAACTGAAAGATAAAAACTGCAAAATGCAAAACATCAAAAATCGCATCACAAACACAGCACATGCGTTTCTGGTGTGATTCCATTGAAGTCTATTACACGCAAAATGCAGAAAAAAAGTCCATGGCCCTTTCCAAAAATGCACCAGCCGCAAAACGCATAGATGTGAACCTGCACCATAGGAAACCATGTTAAATGGACTGTAGTGCGTTTCTTACATAGTTACAGTACATAGCTAGTCAGGTTGAAAAAAGACACACGTCCATCTAGTTCAACCATAAAAAAATTAATAAAATAAAAAATATCGTACAATCCCATATACCCAATTCTATACCCACAGTTGATCCAGAGGAAGGCAAAAAACCCCAGCAGAGCATGCTTCAATTTGCCACAGCAGGGAAAAAAATTCCTTCCTGATCCCCCGAGAGGCAATCGGATTTTCCCTGGATCAACTTTACCTATAAATGTTAGTATCCAGTTATATTATGTACATTTAGGAAAGTATCCAGACCTTTCTTTAAAGCAATCTACTGAGCTGGCCAGAACCACCTCTGGAGGGAGTCTATTCCACATTTTCACAGCTCTTAAGCCTCGTACACACGGATGGGAATCTCGCTGGGAAAAAAAAAACATCGGTTTTCCCGACGAGATTCCTGGCAAGCTTGTCTTGCCCAGCCCTGTGAACACACGCACATTCAAAAGAACCACCGTTCTTTTGAATGGCAAGAACGCGGTGACGTCATCGACTACGACGAGCATGCGCTCGTCACATCCAATGCCATCGCCGCCATCTTGCTAAACCCTACACTACCCTTGTATGCTACAGCCAGGGCCGATCCGCCCTATACGCTTGCTACGCAAGCTGCGTAGGGCCCCAAGTAATTACTACGGGCCCCCGAATCTTCGCCACCGCTAGAGGTCCGCGGGCCGGGCGGAGACAATGTCTCCGCCGGCCGCCATTTTCTTGTAGACCAAGAGGAGGGTCAGGGTGGCTGCCAATAGGAATTGAGCTGCGGCACCGCCCACCTCCCGCCCAGCTGATGTCTGTCTGTGTGTGAGTGAAATGTGGGAAGGGGCGGGGGGTGGGCGGCGGCGCCGCAGCTTAATTCCTATTGCCAGCCACCCGGCCGGCTCCTCCACTGTCCCCTCTGCGTAATGGCGGCGGAGAGAGTCTCTGCTGCAGGGGCATCACACCTGGTGTAAGGGGGGCCTCCACTGGGAATGCCTGGTGTAAGGGGGGCCTCCACTGGGAAAGCCTGGTGTAAGGGGGGCCTCCACTGGGAATGCCTGGTGTAAGGGGGGCCTCCACTGGGAATGCCTGATGTAAGGGGGCCTCCGCTGGGAATGCCTGGTGTAAGGGGAGCCTCCGCTGAGGAGGCCTGGTGTAAGGGGGGCCTCCGCTGGGAATGCCTGGTGTAAGGGGGGCCTCCGCTGGGGAGGCCTGGTGTAAGGGGGGCCTCCGCTGGGGAGGCCTGGTGTTAGGGGGCCTCCGCTGGGGAGGCCTGGTGTAAGGGGGGCCTCCGCTGGGGAGGCCTGGTGTAAGGGGGGCCTCCGCTGGGAATGCCTGATGTAAGGGGGGCCTCCGCTGGGAATGCCTGGTGTAAGGGGGGCCTCCGCTGGGGAGGCCTAGTGTAAGGGGGGCCTCCGCTGGGAATGCCTGGTGTAAGGAGGGACTCCGCTGGGAAGGCCTGGTGTAAGGGGGGCCTCCGCTGGGAAGGCCTGGTGTAAGGGGGGCCTCCGCTGGGAAGGCCTGGTGTAAGGGAGGCCTGGTGTAAGGGGGGCCTCCGCTGGGGAGGCCTGGTGTAAGGGGGGCCTCCGTTGGGGAGGCCTGGTGTAAGGGGGGCCTCCGCTGGGGAGGCCTGGTGTAAGGGGGGCCTCCGCTGGGAATGCCTGGTGTAAAGGGGGCCTCCGCTGGGAATGCCTGGTGTAAGGGGGGCCTCCGCTGGGAATGCCTGGTGTAAGGGGGGACTCTGCTGGGAAGGCCTGGTGTAAGGAGGGACTCCGCTGGGAAGGCCTGGTGTAAGGGGGGCCTCCGCTGGGAAGGCCTGGTGTAAGGGGGGCCTCCGCTGGGAAGGCCCGGTGTAAGGGGGGCCTCCGCTGGGAATGCCCGGTGTAAGGGGGGACTCTACTGGGAATGCCTGTGTAAGGAGGGACTCTACTGGGAATGCCTCGTGTAAGGAGGGACTCTACTGGGAATGCCTGGTGTAAGGGGGACTCCGCTGGGAATGCCTGGTGTAAGGAGGGACTCGGGGCTTCCACTGATTCTGCATTATGGTGAGTTGAATAATTTCATTCTATATTACAATGTAATAATAGAAATAATGCGCTTCAGTCATCCTGACACCATAACAACCATGGTGCCGGGATGATTGAAGCGCCGACACCAGGTGTTTGGAGTATCTTTATCTGCTGATTTGTTAAACTTTCTGGAATACACATATTTCTATTGTGGTGTAGGATCTGGGCCTGCTGTCCCTCCACCCCTCTTTCTTTCTTTCTCTCCCTCTCTCTTTCTTTCTCTCTTTCTCCCTCCATCCCTCATTAATCTCCGACTCTAACCACACCCCTCAGAGCCACGCCCACGTAAGCCACGCCCACTATTCCACGTAAACCACACCCATTTTTTGCCACCGTAAAGGGCCCCTTAGCAGAATTTTGCTTAGGGCCCCAGGGAGGTCAGGATCGGCACTGGCTACCGTGCATGCGTCAAAGTCTTTTCGAGCATGCGTGGGTTTACCTGGAGACAGGTAAGCATACACACGCACGGTTTTCTCATCAGGAAACAGGCACACGGGAATCCCAACGAGAAAATATGGAGCAGGTTCTCTATTTTTCTCGTCGAGATTCCCGGCAGTTTTCCCGACGAGAAACCATACACACGACTGGTTTTCTCTGCAAAAAGCTCTCCCAGCAGTTTTCTTGCCAAGAAACAGTAGATCCCTCCCACAAACATAAGACCCTTACTAGCAACAGACCTACCCAGCAACAATAGACCTCCATGCAAACATAGATCCCCCAGCAGCAATCATCAATAGACCCTGCAGCACACCCCAGCACTCCTTGCCATTACATACATTCATTGCTGGAGGTGCAAGAACTAAGTTTCCCCGCGTTCCCACTGAAGAAAAAGCCCTACCGTGGTCAGTTTACCTGCCTCCGTCATCCCGCTGCTTTCCTCTCTCCCTCTCCCCCTCCCTCCCTGCCTGTCAGCTCCTGTGTGTGTGAGCCGTCTCCGCCCCCTCCATCCTACTGCTATTAGTAGCTGGCAGTAAAGGTAAAGAAATATTACTGCTAGCCCCTTTGTTCCATCAATCCATCCTACACTGTGTAAAACGATGCCTGTAAATACCTTATCTCATCTCTTTTATGGCCGGTCATGTGACCACCGGCCGCTCTCCTCCCCATCTAAGGGCTACATGTGACCACCTCGGCTGACGTCAGAGGGGGATCTCGGCCCCTCCCACTCTAGCCCTTAGATTGGTAGAGGAGAGCAGCCAGAGGTTATGTGACTGGCCACAAAAGATATGAGATAAGGGATTTACAGGCATCATTTTATAAAAACATTTACACAGTGTGGGATAGACTGATAGAACAGAGGGGCTGGCCGATATTTTTCTTTACTTTTACAACCACTGTTAAGCCTGACTTCAGATTTCTGTAACTTTAAAATAGTTTGCTTGGACTAAGATGGTCCAAATGAACTATCACCAATACTAACAGAGGCGCCCGCTGTGAGCACTGTATAAACTGTATGTAGCATTAGCTACTAGCAGTATACAGTGATGTGTTCTGGCAGTATGGCTTCCTCTGATTGGATGAGGTGGAGAGGTTGCCAGATGGCGTCACAATCTGTACCTCAGCCAGAGAAAGCCTTGGACTCAATCAAAAAATACAAGGCTTACTGTGAATGGCTAAGCAGCACTCAGCCCGACTCGACTTTGTTCCAAGAGCAGGACGAGAAGTCTCTGAACAGCTGGCAGAACACAGCGCTGTATACTGTATATGTTACAGATGCTACATACAGTTTATACAGCACTTACATCGGGTGCATCTGTGAAGGAATTAGCTTGATCCAAACTATTTTAAAGTGACAGAAAGCTGGAAGGCTTAGATCTGCATTCACATTTAGTGTTTTGTGTGCATGCGCAAAATCTTTTTTTTTTTTTTTTGCTACATGCATAGGGCAGCATGTTGATTTCAATGATGTAGAGCCCCCACAAGTAAACCCAGCAAAAGTTAAAACTAAGTCTGATATTACTTTAACCAGGCTAACACTATATATGTTTCCGGTTTCCAGTAGGGATGAGCCGAACAACCCCCGGTTCGGTTTGCACCAGAACATGCGAACAGGCAAAAAATGAGTTTTACCACCCGAACACCGTTAAAGTCTATGGGACACGAACATGAAAAATCAAAAGTGCTAATTTTAAAGGTTAATATGCAAGTTATTGTCATAAAAAGTGTTTGAGGACTCGGGTCCTGCCCCAGGGGACATGTATCAATGCAAAAAAAAGTTTTAAAAACTAAAGTTTTTTCGGGAGCAGTGATTTCAATAATGCTTAAAGTGAAACAATAAAAGTGAAATATTCCTTTAAATTTCGTACCAGGGGGGTGTCTAAAGTATGCCTGTAAAGTAGCGCATGTTTCCCGTGTTTAGAATTATCCCTGCACAAAATGTAATTTCTGAAGGAAAAAAATAAATTTAAAACCACTCGTGGCTATAATGAATTGTCGGGTCCCCGGCAATACAGAGAAAAGTCATTGAAAAAAACATCAGGGGTCCCCCCGCATCCATTACCAGGCCCTTTGGGTTTGGTGTGAATATTAAGGGGACGTTTTTTTAAATTACTTTTATCTGTATTGCCGGACCCGACAATTCATTAATAGATGCGAGTAGTTTTAAATTACTTTTTTTTCCTTAAAAAATTACATTTTGCGCAGGGAAACAAAATTAAAAAAAATAATGCGTGGGGGTCCCCCCAAAATTCCATTACCAGGCCCTTCAGGTCTGGTATGGATTTTAAGGGGAACCCCACACCAAAAATGGCGTGGGGTCCCCCAAAAATCCATACCAGACCCTTATCCGAGCATGCAACCTGGCAGGCCGCAGAAAAAGAGGGGGGACGAGAGAGCGCCCTCCCCTCCTGAACCGTACCAGGCCACATGCCCTCAACATGGGGTGAGAATGTCCCCATGTTGATGGGGACAAGGGCCTCATCCCCACAACCCTTGCCCGGTGGTTGTGGGGGTCTGCGGGCAGGGGGCTTATCGGAATCTAGAATCCCCCTTTAACAATGGGGACCCCCTGATTCCGGTCCCCCCCTATGTGAATTGGTAACGGGTAAATTGTACCCCTACCATTTCACAAACAAAGTGTAAACATTTTTAAAAAACCACACAGACACAGTTGGGATAAGTCCTTTTATTAAAAATTAAAAAAAATTAAAAATAAAAAAACCATTCCAGCGATGTAATCCAGTCTGTCCAGCGTTGTTCTCTATGTCCCGCGGTGATCCGATGTCCAGCGATGCTGCAGTCTCCTCCAGTCTCCACTCCACACGAAACCCCCATGACGTAAGAGGGGGCAGGGTCACCCGCCACATCATAGGGTAGCCCCGGCTTTCCCTGCTTGCCGGGGAATACTCTATGATGTAGGCGGGTGACCCCGCCCCGTGACGTTACATCATTGGGTATTCCCCGCTTGCCGGGGAAAGCCTTGGCTTACCCTATGACGGGTGACCCCGCCCCCTCTTTTACGTCATGGGGGTTTCGTGTGCAGTGGAGACTGAGACTGCAGCATCACTGGACATCGGATCCCGAAAAAACTGCAGTTTTTAAAACTTTTTTTTGCATTAATACATGTCCCCTGGGGCAGGACACAGGTCCCCAAACACTTTTTATGACAATAACTTGCATATTAACCTTTAAAATTAGCACTTTAGATTTCTCCCATAGACTTTTAAAGGGTGTTCCGCGGCTTTTGGAATTTGCCACGAACACCCCAAATTGTTCGACTCGAACATAAAGCTCATCCCTAGTTTTCAGCAGTTACAAAGATTTGATGAACAAGGTAAAGTGGTTCTAATGCCTAAAGGTTTTTACCTTAATGTATTCTATGCATTAAAGTGGTTGTGAAATGTGAACAAAGCATATCCCTCTATAGTGTGACTGTGTACTTGTCTCAAATAAGAGCTCTTAAGCCTCGTACACACGGCCGAGATTCTCGTCGAAAAAAAACGTTGTTTTTTTCGACGAGATTCTTGGACAAGAAAATTGTCCCGCCGAGTGTACACACGCTCGATTCAAAGAACCCGCGGTTCTGTGAATGGAGCGTACGCGGTGACGTCATCGACTACGACGAGCATGTGCTCGTCACATTCGATGCCGTCGCCGCCATCTTGGTATACCCTACCTATGCCTAGGAAGCTACCGCGCATGCGTCAAATTCATTTCGAACATGCGCGGGCTTCCGGGAGGACAGGTAAGTGTACACACACTCACTTTTCTCGTCGAGAATCTCGACGAGAAAATAGAGAGCAGGTTCTCTATTTTCTCGTCGAGATTACTTGTCGGTTTTCTTGACGAGAAACCATACACACGAACGAGTTTCTCGGCAAGACATCTCTGCCAGCAAGTTTCTTGCTGGTTCTTGCCGAGAAACTCGGTCGTGTGTACGAGGCCTAAGTGTCATTTCTGTCTGTTGCTGCATTCTTCTGCTATCCGTATGAGTCACTTCTGATTAGTTTTCCTGACACCAAGAGACAAAAGGTGACAGGGGAGGGAGCTCCAGCTTATTGACACTCTCAACTCTGTTCTTGTATGCTGTGTAAAGGGGAGTGTGTATTTTCCTCCAATGAACTCTCAGAGCTCTGAGCTCTGCAGTGTGTAATTTCAGCCCTCATTTTACACATGTTAATTGAAACGTTGTATGATTTATGGACACATTAGCACTATTTTCTCAATAATTTCAATATTTTTGTGTTATTTATTCACTTATATTTGAACACTAATTATTTTATTATCCAGCGCTACACTCTTATTTTATGTATTTTTGTTGTGCCCCATATCAGTGTTATAGTGTTTAGCTGCAGGATATCTATCACGGATTTGTTTTCACAAATTTATTCATAATTTTTCACTATACACCTAGCGCAAATTTATTTTTATAACTATATAAATGATATAGGGTCTGGGATTAACAGTACCATTTCAGTGTTTGCAGATGAAACCAAGCTGTACAGTGGAATAACATCCTTACAGGATGTCTCCAACTTTCCAGCTGACCTCAATGCACTGTTTAATTTGGCAACTATGTGACAGATGGTGATAAATGTAAAGTTATGCACTTGGGAGCTAAGAATATGAATGCATCATACATACTAGGGGGAGTATAACTGGGGGATCCGTAGTGGAGAAGGATCTGGGGGTTTTGGTAGATCATAAGCTCAATAATGGCATGCAATGCCAAGCTGTGGTTTCCAAAGCAAGCAAAGTCCTTTCTTGTATTAAGAGAGGTGTGGACTCCAAAGAGAGAGATGTCATTTTGCCCCTGTACAAATCATTAGTAAGACCTCATCTGGAATATGCAGTTCAGTTTTGGGCACCAATTCTTAAAAAAGGATGTCGGAGAACTGGAGAAAGTGCAGAGAAGGGCAACCAAACAGATAAGAGGCATGGAGGAGCTCAGCTACGAGGAAAGATTAGAGGAACTGAATTTATTCTCTTTTGAGAAGAGAAGATTAAGGGGGGGATGATCAACATGTACAAATACATAAGTAGTCTGCGCGAGAATGAAAGGTGCCGTTTTGGAAAAAATGTTTAGCCAAAATATGTACATGTGGCAATGAATTGACTAGGAAATGCATGGGCATCCCAGGGGAGAAATCCGGATTAGAGCAAATCAGGGTCATGGGACTAGGCATGGGTGAGATACAGTGTTTGTTGTTTGTGTCATGGAAGCAGCATAGGGTAGGGCCTATGAGTAGGTGATCCTTGTTGGAACATGTTTGGGAAGTAGCCAAGGAGCTGTGGCAAGAGGACTCGACATTCCAGTCTACTATTCTAGTTAATAGGCAAGCCCTATGGTACTTCTGCAGATCTGGAAGACCAATGCCTCTTTTGGATTTGGGGAGTGTCAAGTGTTCATA
The DNA here is from genome assembly GCA_029206835.1 of Rana muscosa. Lineage (NCBI taxonomy): Eukaryota > Metazoa > Chordata > Amphibia > Anura > Ranidae > Rana > Rana muscosa. Next base: position 556,986,468 of record CM055118.1, on the reverse strand, counting down.
TTTGATGTGTGGACATTTGTTGTGCCATAGGTATTTGTGCAAGCGGTTTTGTAAGTAGAAAAAATGCATGCAGTTTTCATGCATTTTGCATTTTAAGTTTTTTTACTCTTTAAACGCATTGTAAACACACTGTATATAGCTGGTTGCTAAGGAGGGAAGCCAGCCGCCATGTCCTTAACATCCGATGAGTCATCAGCTGTCAGAAGGCTTTCCTGCTCAATGTAACAAAGGGCAGGCTCTCCGGGTAACGTCATTAGATGGCCACGCCCCATGGCTATATAAGAGGTGCTGGACAGAGGGGGACATCACAATGGAGGAAGACAGCTTTTTTTTTTCAGCGGGAAACCGGCGGCGATGAAGACGACAGAGGCGGTGATAAGAAGACAGCACAAGAAGAAACTGACACCGGGATATAACGGTGCCCGGAGAAGATGGCTCTGGGCTTCCTTATTTAATAAAGGACTTGTCAAAAAAAAGGCTTTTGCATTTTGTTAACATTTCACGTTTTTTGGGGAGAATGGGTACCCCATACTCATTCACATAGAGGGGGCGGGATCTGGGGGCCCCCTTTTAAATGGGGGCTTCCAGGTTTTGATAAGCCCCCCGCCTGCAGACCCTGACAACCACCAGCCAGGGTTGTCGGGAAGAGGCGCTTGTCCTCATCAACATGGGGGCAAGGTGCTTTGGGGGCATGCGGACTGGAATGGTTCAGAAGGGGGGGCGCTTGCTCGTCCCCTCCCTTTTCTGACCTACCGGGTTGCATGCACGGATAAGGGTCTTGTATGGATTTTCAGGGGGCCCCATGCAATTTAAAAAAAAAATGGTGTGGGGGGAGGGGGTTCACTTTGAATCCATACTAGACCACGAAGGGCCCGCTATAGACCTGGGAGGGAAACCCACGCCGTGTCTTTTGCAAATTTTTATACCAGATTTTTTTTTTTTACATTCAGCTTTCAGCGGGGACGCTCATCGGTTGTTAAGGACCTGGTGGCCAGCTTCCTGGTCCCTTCCTTAGCAACCAGATATATACAGTGTTTTAAACTGAAAGATAAAAACTGCAAAATGCAAAACATCAAAAATCGCATCACAAACACAGCACATGCGTTTCTGGTGTGATTCCATTGAAGTCTATTACACGCAAAATGCAGAAAAAAAGTCCATGGCCCTTTCCAAAAATGCACCAGCCGCAAAACGCATAGATGTGAACCTGCACCATAGGAAACCATGTTAAATGGACTGTAGTGCGTTTCTTACATAGTTACAGTACATAGCTAGTCAGGTTGAAAAAAGACACACGTCCATCTAGTTCAACCATAAAAAAATTAATAAAATAAAAAATATCGTACAATCCCATATACCCAATTCTATACCCACAGTTGATCCAGAGGAAGGCAAAAAACCCCAGCAGAGCATGCTTCAATTTGCCACAGCAGGGAAAAAATTTCCTTGCTGATCCCCCGAGAGGCAATCGGATTTTCCCTGGATCAACTTTACCTATAAATGTTAGTATCCAGTTATATTATGTACATTTAGGAAAGTATCCAGACCTTTTTTTAAAGCAATCTACTGAGCTGGCCAGAACCACCTCTGGAGGGAGTCTATTCCACATTTTCACAGCTCTTAAGCCTCGTACACACGGATGGGAATCTCGCTGGGAAAAAAAACATCGGTTTTCCCGACGAGATTCCTGGCAAGCTTGTCTTGCCCAGCCCTGTGAACACACGCACATTCAAAAGAACCACCGTTCTTTTGAATGGCAAGAACGCGGTGACGTCATCGACTACGACGAGCATGCGCTCGTCACATCCAATGCCATCGCCGCCATCTTGCTAAACCCTACACTACCCTTGTATGCTACCGCCAGGGCCGATCCGCCCTATACGCTTGCTACGCAAGCTGCGTAGGGCCCCAAGTAATTACTACGGGCCCCCGAATCTTCGCCACCGCTAGAGGTCCGCGGGCCGGGCGGAGACAATGTCTCCGCCGGCCGCCATTTTCTTGTAGACCAAGAGGAGGGTCAGGGTGGCTGCCAATAGGAATTGAGCTGCGGCACCGCCCACCTCCCGCCCCGCTGATGTCTGTCTGTGTGTGAGTGAAATGTGGGAAGGGGCGGGGGTGGGCGGCGGCGGCGCCGCAGCTTAATTCCTATTGCCAGCCACCCGGCCGGCTCCTCCACTGTCCCCTCTGCGTAATGGCAGCGGAGAGAGTCTCTGCTGCAGGGGCATCACACCTGGTGTAAGGGGGGCCTCCACTGGGAATGCCTGGTGTAAGGGGGGCCTCCACTGGGAATGCCTGGTGTAAGGGGGGCCTCCACTGGGAATGCCTGGTGTAAGGGGGCCTCCACTGGGAATGCCTGGTGTAAGGGGGGCCTCCACTGGGAATGCCTGATGTAAGGGGGCCTCCGCTGGGAATGCCTGGTGTAAGGGGAGCCTCCGCTGAGGAGGCCTGGTGTAAGGGGGGCCTCCGCTGGGAATGCCTGGTGTAAGGGGGGCCTCCACTGGGAATGCCTGATATAAGGGGGGCCTCCGCTGGGGAGGCCTGGTGTAAGGGGGGCCTCCGCTGGGGAGGCCTGGTGTAAGGGGGTCTCCGCTGGGAATGCCTGATGTAAGGGGGGCCTCCGCTGGGAATGCCTGGTGTAAGGGGGGCCTCCGCTGGGGAGGCCTGGTGTAAAGGGGGCCTCCACTGGGAATGCCTGGTGTAAGGGGGGCCTCCGCTGGGAATGCCTGGTGTAAGGAGGGACTCCGCTGGGAAGGCCTGGTGTAAGGGGGGCCTCCGCTGGGAAGGTCTGGTGTAAGGGGGGCCTCCGCTGGGGAGGCCTGGTGTAAGGGGGCCTCCGCTGGGGAGGCCTGGTGTAAGGGGGGCCTCCGCTGGGGAGGCCTGGTGTAAGGGGGGCCTCCGCTGGGGAGGCCTGGTGTAAGGGGGGCCTCCGCTGGGAATGCCTGGTGTAAAGGGGGCCTCCACTGGGAATGCCTGGTGTAAGGGGGGCCTCCGCTGGGAATGCCTGGTGTAAGGGGGGCCTCCGCTGGGAATGCCTGGTGTAAGGGGGACTCCGCTGGGAATGCCTGGTGTAAGGAGGGACTCGGGGCTTCCACTGATTCTGCCGGGATGATTGAAGCGCCGACACCAGGTGTTTGGAGTATCTTTATCTGCTGATTTGTTAAACTTTCTGGAATACACATATTTCTATTGTGGTGTAGGATCTGGGCCTGCTGTCCCTCCACCCCTCTTTCTTTCTTTCTCTCCCTCTCTCTTTCTTTCTCTCTTTCTCCCTCCATCCCTCATTAATCTCTGACTCTAACCACACCCCTCAGAGCCACGCCCACGTAAGCCACGCCCACTATTCCACGTAAACCACACCCATTTTTTGCCACCGTAAAGGGCCCCTTAGCAGAATTTTGCTTAGGGCCCCAGGGAGGTCAGGATCGGCACTGGCTACCGCGCATGCGTCAAAGTCTTTTCGAGCATGCGTGGGTTTACTTGGAGACAGGTAAGCATACACACGCACGGTTTTCTCATCGGGAAACAGGCGCACGGGAATCCCAACGAGAAAATATGGAGCAGGTTCTCTATTTTTCTCGTCGAGATTCCCGGCAGTTTTCCCGACGAGAAACCATACACACGACTGGTTTTCTCTGCAAAAAGCTCTCCCAGCAGTTTTCTTGCCAAGAAAACCGGCCGTGTGTATGAGGCTTTACTGTGAAGAAACCTTTCATATATGGAGGTGAAATCTCTTTTCCTCTAGACTTAAAGAGTGCCCCCTTGTCCTTTGTGTTGACCGTAAAGTGAATAACTCAACACCAAGTTCACTATATGGACCCCTTATATATTTGTACATGTTGATCATATACCCCCTTGAGTTCCTCTAATCTTTTCACATAGCTGAGTTCCTCTATGCCTCTTATCAGTTTGGTTGCCCTTCTCTGCACTTTCTCCAGTTCCCCAATATCCTTTTTGAGAACTGGTGCCCAAAACTGAACTGAATATTCCAGATGAGGTCTTACTAATAAATTGAACAGGGGCAAAATTATATCTCTCTCTCTGGAGACCATACCTCTCTTAATACAAGAAAGGACTTTGCTCGCTTTGGAAACCGCAGCTTGGTATTGCATGCTATTATTGAGCTTATGATCTACCAAAACCCCCAGATCCTTCTCCACTACGGATTCCCCCAGTTGTACTCCCCCTAGCATGTATCATGCATGCATATTCTTAGCCCCCAAGTGCATAACTTTACATTTATCAACATTAAACCTCATCTGCCACATAGTCGCCCAATTAGACAGAGCATTGAGGTCTGCTTGTAATTTGGAGACATCCTGTAAGGACATTATTCCACTGCATAGCTTAGTGTCATCTGCAAAGACAAAAGTGTTACTTTTGATCCCAGACCCAATATCATTTATAAAGATATTAAAAAGTAAGGGTCCCAGCATTGAACCTTGGGGTACACCACTGATAACCTTAGACCATTCAGAGTAAGAATCATTAACCACTACTCTCTGAATTCTGTCTTTTAGACAGTTTTCTATCCATTTACAAACTGATATTTCCAAGCCTGTAGACTTTATCTTACACATTAGCCGTGTGTGGGGAACTGTATCGAACGCTTTTGCAAAATCCAAGTATACCACGTCCACCGCCACCCCTCTGTCCAAGGTTTTACTTACCTCTTCATAAAAAGAAATCAGGTTAGTCTGACAACTTCTGTCTTTCATGAATCCATGCTGTCTGTTGCTTAAATTGTTTTTTTCCAGCAAGCTCTCGTCTTTGTGGTCTTTTATTAATCTCTCCAGTATCTTCCCAACTATAGAAGTTAAACTAACAGGTCTATAGTTACTTGGTAAAGACTTTGTTACCTTTTTAAATATAGGCACCACATTGGCCCTGCGCCTATCCAGTGGTACTATTCCTGTCATTAATGAGTCCCTAAAAATTAAATACAATGGCTTTGAAATTACAGAGCCCAATTCTTTTAGGATCCGTGGGTGTATGCCATCTGGTCCAGGTGCTTTATCCACCTTTATTCTGTCTAAATATTTCTGGACCATATCACCTTTGAGCCATTGTGGATCATTCGGGGCTGTGTCAATACCACCCCCATTATGGACATGAACTCCCCCATGCACCTTTGTATACACAGAGCTGAATAAAGTATTTAATAAATTAGCCTTCTCTTTGTCCCCAGTCACCCACTCTAGATTATTTTGTAAAGGGCCTACATGCTCAGACCTGACCTTTTTACTATTAATATATTTGAAGATTTTTTGGGGGTTTGTCCTACTATCTTTTGCAATCTGTCGTTCGTTTTGAATTTTTGCATCCTTGATTTCCTTTTTACATATTCTGTTAAATTCTTTGTAACATCTAAACGACACTAGTGTTCCTTCATTTTTATATTTTTAAAAAGCTCTTTTCTTATAGTTTATAGCTTTTTTAACTTTGACCGTGAGCCACATAGGTTTTATTTTTAGCCTTTTAAACTTATTGCCCATGGGAATATACTTTGCAGTGAGGTCCCAAACAGTCTTTTTGAAGAATTCCCATTTCTGTTTTGTGTTTATCGATGCCAATATTCTCTCCCAGTCTAAGTCCTGGAGAGCAGCCCTCATCCTTGGAAAATTTGCTCTCTTGAAGTTAAGTGTTTTTATCTTTCCCGTATGTATTTCTTGCTTACAGCTAACATCAAATGAAATCATGTTATGATCACTGCTACCCAGGTGTTCCTTTATCTGAAAATTAGTAATAGCTCTGCATTGTTTGAGATTACTAGGTCCAACAGAGCATCATTCCTAGTTGGGGCCTCAATAAACTGGACCATAAAATTTTCCTGTAATAGGTTTGTAAATTTTTGCCCTTTAACTGTCCCAGCAGTGCCATTACTCCAGTCAATCCCCTATTATTATCACCATCCCAGCCCTTGCAGCCCTTTCCATCTGTGCAAGGAGCTGAGTCTCCACCTCCTCGTTAACATTGGGTGGTCTATAACAAACTCCAATGATTAACTTTGAACTACGCACATCTACAGTGGGGCAAAAAAGTATTTAGTCAGCCACCAATTGTGCAAGTTCTCTCACTTAAAAAGATGAGAGAGGCCTGTAATTGTCATCATAGGTATACATCAACTATGAGAGACAAAATGTGGAAACAAATCCAGACAATCACATTGTCTGATTTGTAGAGATTTTTTTTGCAAATTATGGTGGAAAATAAGTATTTGGTCACCTACAAACAAGCAAGATTGTGGTTCTGGGATTTTTGCTCACCGTTCTTGTTATCATTTTTATCCCACGGGGTGAGATCTTGCGTGGAGCCCCAGATCAAGGGAGATTATCAGTGGTCTTAGATGTCTTCCATTTTCTAATTATTGCTCCCACAGTTGATTTCTTCACACCAAGCTGCTTGCCTATTGTAGATTCAGTCTTCCCAGCCTGGTGCAGGTCTACATTTTTTTTTCTGGCGTCCTTCAACAGCTCTTTGGTTTTCACCATAGTGGAGTTTGGAGTGTGACTGTTTGAGGTTGTGGACAGGTGTCTTTTATACTGATAACAAGTTCAAACAGGTGCCATTAATACAGGTAATGAGTGGAGGACAGGGGAGCCTCTTAAAGAAGAAGATACAGGTCTGTGAGAGCCAGAAATCTTGCTTGTTTGTAGGTGACCAAATACTTATTTCCCACCATAATTTGCAAAAAAAAATCTTTCCAAATCAGACAATGTGATTGTCTGGATTTGTTTCCACATTTTGTCTCTCATAGTTGAGGTATACCTATGATGACAATTACAGGCCTCTCTCATCTTTTTAAGTGGGAGAACTTGCACAATTGGTGGCTGACTAAATACTTTTTTGCCCCACTGTATATGCAGTTCCACCCATAATGCTTCAGACTCATCACACTCTCCATCAACCAGGTCCTCTTTCACGCTCGCTTTGAGATCAGTTCTCACATAGAGACAGACCCCGCCACCTTTCCTTTTTACCCTGTCTCTCCGAAAGAGTGCATAGCCAGGAATATTAATAGCCCAGTCATGTGAGGATTGAAGCCAAGTTTCAGCAATACCAATTACATCATAGCTCTCCTCATGCACCAGAGCTTCCAACTCACCTATTTTGCTTGGCAGACTTCTGGCATTGGTGAACAAACACTTCAATGCATTATTACATTTTTCTCTGGTGTTTTTCATATCATTTTTAGTAGTAAAAATGGCACCATAGTTTCCAATGGCTGTTTGCAACATGAGAACTTTCTTGTCACCTGCCATAACCCTCCCCCATCTATACCTATTCCACCCTCCATTAATGTCTGACCCCTAACTGACCTGTCTGCCTGATGTAATTCTAGTTCACCCTCCCCTCTCAATCCTAGTTTAAATACTCCTCCAGCCTTCCCATAAACCTCTCCCCCAGCACAGCAGACCCCCTTCCATTCAAGTGCAAACCGTCTTTAGCATATAGGTTGCACCCCAATGAAAAGTCAGCCCAGTGCTCTAGAAACCCAAATCCCTCCTCCCTACACCAGGTCTTTAGCCATGCATTCAGATCTCTTTTCTCCCCCTGCCTTTCCTGTGTTGCACATGGCACAGGCAATATTTCAGAGAATATCACCTTGGAGGTCCTTCCCTTCAACTTGCAGCCTAGTTCTTTAAATTGATTCTTAAGGAGCCTCCACCTTCCATGTATACTGTCATTGGTTCCAACGTGGACCAAGACAGCTGGGTCATGCCCAGCCCCTCCCAGTAATTTATCCACCCGGTCCACAACATGCCGAACCCTGGCACCAGGGAGACAGCAAACCATTTGGTTGAGGCGATCCTGGCGACAAATTATTCTATCAGTCCTTCTGATTATAGAATCCCCTATTACCACTAACTGTCTAGGCTTACCTGCACTCCCCTCACCACCTCTACTAGATGGGCTGCTCTACCGGCTGTTAGGGGTACGAGTGACATCTATCACCGCCACCTCTGTGTTTGCCACCTCTACATCTTCACCCAACTTGGCAAATTTGTTTTGATGCACAAATACAGGACCGGCCTTCCTTTTCTGGGAGCTCCTTCCACTCCCTCTAACTACATTAACCCATCTTCCTATCTGATAATCCTGACTTGCCCCTCCACCCTCCACATCAACCCTACTGACCACCTGCTCAGCGAGCAGAGGACCCCTTTCAAGGTTGTCCTTTCTGCCCAGTGTTGCAACTTGCTCCTCCAGATATCTAATTCAAGCTCCCAGAAGGGCAACCCGCTCACATCTGTCACAGCGGTATCCATCCTGGAGCTGTTGCACCAATTTTGCATACATGTGGCACGCTGTGCACTGAGCAAAACCTTCAACCCTGCTAGCACTCATTTCCCAGTTACAATATAATTACTTGTAGGAAGTTTAAGATGTTACTGACAGGTTAGAAGACTCCCTGTCTTAACTCCTGTTTTCAACTCCTTGTTATTAACTCTCCCCTTTAGTTCAAAATTCCACTTATGTTCACAAAATTCACATGCAAGCCACCATCAGCAGGGAGCCAGCTCCTAGGGGAGTTTGTATAGACGCAACGTCCGACTTGCGAACGACTCCTACTTACGAACGGGAGGCTGCGTGGCCACTTTTTGACGGCGGGCACATTCAACGTAATCTTTTCGATGGCGGGCACATTCAACGGGACCTTTTAGACGGCGGGCACATTCGACGGAACCTTTTCGACGGCGGGCACATTAGACGGAACACCGGAAAACAACGTATCTGCCGTTCTGCGCACGCTGTTCCGACATACGAACATATTCGACTTAAGAACAAACCTACAGTCCCTAACCCGTTCGTAACTCGGGAACTGCCTGTACTGATATGTGATAAAAATATGTTTTCTGATCTCAATCCATAGGCAAGGTTTTTAATGATTAAGATCTAATCAGACAAATATAAAATAGCAACTTTAGTGATTGATAAATACATAATACACTCTTTTGTCTTATAAGTGTGCATGTGTCATTGTATCTTACAGTAGCGACCATAAAAAAACACAAGGAATTTTATTAAACTGAATTCAGGAAATATACTGGTATATAGCATACATGTTTATAGACTAACCTAAATTCTTGTTTAAATTTTGCGCTGTTTAGGAAGCGTGGGTAAAAATCTACCTAAGGTATTTCATTTCGGGAAGGACCGTCAACATGACTGTTCAGCACTATTTTTCATGTCAAAAGAGAAAAAAAAGCTTGTTTCCTGCTAGATTTCTGGGGAACAAAAACTTTATTTGTGTGCTCTTATTTTGTTATTAATTAGGAAGCGGATAAAAACAATGGGCTCCTAGCACAGACCCAGATCACATGAGGTATTTACAGTGCCTTAAAAAAGTAATCATACCCCTTGAAATGTTCGACATTTTGTCATGTTACAATCAAAATGTAAATGTATTTTATTGGGATTTTATGTGATAGATCAACACAAAGTGGCAGTGGAAGGAAACTAACAGTAAGAATCACTCCCTAGTACTGACTTAACCCCTTCAGCGCCACCTAGTGGTTAACCCCTTTACTGCCAGTGTAATTTTTACAATAATCAGTGCATTTTTATAGCACTGATCGCTGTAAAAATAACAATGGTCCCAAAAATGTGTCAAAAGTGTCCGATGTGTCCGCCATAAAGTCGCAGTCACAATAAAAATCGCAGATCGCCGCCATTACTAGTAAAAAAAAATTAATGCCATAAAACGACCCCCTATTTTGTAGATGCTACAACTTTTGCGCAAACCAATCAATAAACGCTTTTTGCGATTTGTTTTACCAAAAATATGTAGAAGAATACGTATCGGCCTAAACTGAGGAAAAAAAATAATTTTTTATATATTTTTTGGGGATATTTATTATAGCAAAAAGTTAAAAATATTGCTTTTTTTTCAAAATTGTCACTCTTATTTTGTTTATAACGCAAAAAATAAAAACCGCAGAGGTGATCAAATACCACCAAAAGAAAGCTCTATTTGTGGGGAAAAAAGGACGTTAATTTTGTTTGGGAGCCACGTTGCACGACCGCGCAATTGTCAGTTAAAACGACGCAGTGCCGAATCGCAAAGTGCTCTGGTCTTTGGCCAGCCAAATGATCCAGGGCTGACGTGATTAATTCGGAACTTCTGATAAATTTGTATTCCTTACATTCATCAACAGCCAAATTTAAAAGGAAATTCCAATACTTTTAATTTCTGAATTTTCTAATTTACAAATTTTAAAATTTAAGAATACCGCATCTAAACCAATGACACATAACAAATTCACATTTTTACGAATTTATTTGAAATAACTAATGTCGATCATAATGAATGACCCAAAAAAAACAAACAAAAAAAACAAACAAAAAAATGAAACGAAAACATTTTTTTTTTTTTAGCAGTGCACATGTCTAGTGGGGATAGTGTGTTCAGAGTCATGTGTAATGTTAGTTTTCAGCCACACGTAGCGTTTTGTTTTGAGGCCAAAATTTGGTCTCATCTGACCAGAGCACCTTCTTCCACATGTTTGCTGTGTCCTCCACATGGCTTCTCACAAACTGCAAAAGGGACTTCTTATGACTTTCTTTCAACAATGGCTTTCTTCTTGCCACTCTTCCATAAAGAACAGATTTAAGGAGTGCATGACTAATAGTTGTTCTGTGGACAGATTCTCCCACCTGAGCTGTGGATCTCTGTAGCTCCACCAGAGTTACCATGGGCCTCTTGGCTGTTTCTCTGATTAATGCTCTCCTTGCCCGGCCTGTCTAGGTTTAGGTGGTTGGCCATGTCTTGATAGGTTTGCAGTTGTGCCATACTCTTTCCATTTTCGGATAATGGATTGAACAGTGCTCTGTGAGATGTTCAAAGCTTGGGATGAATCCTGGACGATTTCCCTGAAGCAGAAGTGCTCTAGAAATGTTGTTTATCTAAAGACCTCATTATGCTTCTCTTTGGGAAATTGAGACTTTTTCTGCAGTCCACCAGACTGCGTCATGTCACACCACCCATGACCAAGTTGCTGGCTGTCCTCCACTTTCTGGACAAGGCCTCCTATCAGATTGTAGCTGGACAGGTGGTGGGGGTATCACAGCCATCTTTATCACGTTTGCATGCTAAGGCCTTGCAGGGTTTCCTGGCAAATTGCCCCCAAATATATCTATCTACCTGCCTAACACACGTCAGGGGTGGGATCAGATTAAAAACTATTTCTATGCGGTAGCTGGGACTCCCAATGTCATGGGTGTCATAGACTGTACCCATGTGCCTTTTTTTGCCCCCTCTGATAAAGAACACATCTACTGTAACAGGAAGAGCTACCACTCTCTAAACATACAGGATGTGTGCGATGCAAATATGTTCATCAGAAATGTGCTCACCGGCTTCCCAGGATCTGTCCACAATGTCCACATATTAAGGCAATCACAGCTCTACCACCATTTTGACACTAACAGGAAAACCGGAGGCTGGATTCCTGGTAAGACACTTTTTATTGGCAAATATTTCTCAACCCATGTCACATACATCATACATGGAAGTCTATGTTCATATGTTACACTCCTGTGTTCCCTCCTCACACCTTGCACACCAAATATGCATAGCACAGCCTTGGCTGCTAAAGAAATGGCTAAACCAGATCCTCAACCTGGTGTAACCAGTTCAACTAAAGCCTCTTTACATATGGCCTAAGGCCTCCACATTACAATCATGTTTAGCAATTAAGAACAAGATGTAGGGAGGAAATGGTCCTGGTATTACCCATTTATCATGATATACCATTCCTGCCAAAAACATTGCAATTTCAAACTGTATTGTAGGTAATTCTGGCTATCCTTGTCTGACTGGCTGCTTGAGGTGCTCAACATCTGCAGCAATCTCGCTAAAATGAAGCAATTACTAAGACAAGACAGGTCATTGAGCAGATCTTTGGCATTCTTAAAAGCAGGTTCCACTGTATCTCACTATCTGGTGGTTTTCTGCGCTATAGCTCCAGAAAAATTTCTGTTTTTGGCCTGCTGCATCCTTCATGACTTAGCCCATTGTGCATGATTGCTCCTGGAAATTGAGGTTCAAGACACTGATGAGGGCCCTATTCCACCAATCCCTGAATCCTGTCACAATGAGCATGGCCATCAAGTTCATCAGCGCTTCATACAAAGCTATTTTTCAAGGCATGCATCAACTCTTATGCCGTGTACAGACGATCGGAAATTCCGACAACAAAACCGTGGATTTTTTTCCGATCGATGTTGGCTCAAACTTGTCTTGCATACACACGGTCAGACAAATTCCAAACGCCAAGAACGCGGTGACGTACAAGACGTACAACGGCACTATTAAAGGGAAGTTCAATACCAGTCGTGTTAGTAGAAGTTTGGTGAGAGACGATTTGCGCTTTTCAGCCTTGTGCTATTCAGTCCGTTACAGCGTGACGAATGTGCTATTTCCATTACGAACGCTAGTTTTACCAGACCGAGCGCTTCCGTCTCGTACTTGATTCAGAGCATGAATGGAATTTTGTGCGTCGGAATTGTCCACACACAATCAGAATTTCCGAGAACGGATTTTGTTGTCGGAAAATTTAAGAACCAGCTCTCAAATTTTTGTTGTCGGAAATTCCGACAGCAAATGTCCGATGGAGCCTACACACGGTCGGAATTTCCGACACAAAGCTCCCATCGAACATTTGTTGTCGGAAATTCCGACCGTGTGTACGCGGCATTACTCTGTAAATCTTACCAGGTAGTTTACTCTGTTTTTGGTGAAACGGCTGTGGTTGTTACAAAGGAACACAGGAAGTGGCCCCATAACAGACATTCTGCAACCGTCTCACTTCAACGCAAGCTGCTTGTTTCACTTCTGTGGAGGCTCTAAGCCCTTGCTTGAATATAAGTGACATGTACTGGCAATACTATATTTTTAGGCCGGGTTCACACTATTGCGAATTGGATAATTTGCAATAGCAGGAGACTGTGACTGGCTCTCTATGGAGTCGTTCACATATCTTCAATGCGGCTCCGATGCGAATTTGCACAGGAGCCCTGTGCGTCTTTTGGTCCAAAATTCAGGCTGAAATCGGACCTGAAACGGTGAACCAGGACCCCTGCTGTTAGCCACATTGGCATGCAATGTGAACCCAGCCTTACACCAAGATCTTTGGAGATTTCTTAGGCAAATTTTTACACAAAACAATTCTTGTATGTTTGCTTACAAAAACCTTTGTCAAAACAAATAAATAAAAACATACACATTCACACAGGGGCAACACGACTTCCAGCGCGATTTTATGAGGCAACTCAGACACGACCTGAGTATGAATCACAGCGTGACCTGGAGCTATTTACAAGGCAACTCCAAGTTGCCTGCAGGACAGGAGACATTCCAGTGGCCAATCAAACAAGAATCAGCTCTGTGGGAGGGAGGGGGGAGGGAGAGTTTTGCAAGAGAAATGTATGTTTTCTTCCTAGAGAGTTGCTCCTATTAAGACAGTGAGAGGCGACTCCCATTGAAATGAATGGTTACAGGTCGCCTAGGAGTCGGATTGAAGTAGTACAGGGACCTTTTTTGAAGTCGGAGCGACTGCAGTAGTGTGCATAAGGATGGCTCCATTTACTTACATTGATTTCTTCAGCCAGCGCGACCTGAGGCGACTAGGGGCGATTTGGAGTCAGATCCAAAGACGCCCCTGTGTGAATGGGCTCATGTTGGCCAGCGATATTTTTATTAGGCCAAACAACCAGTGTTAGATCAGAATGGTACAAATCCACTGTATATCAAAGGAACGTAGGTGTCCCATCCCACTTTGATATACACTGCTTAACATCTCCTCATCTTAATGATAAGGAGATGTTTAGGTTCAAAGAACTAGGATCAACATTGTCTAGAACAGTGTTTATCAACCTTTTTTCAGTGAAGACTGTACAATCCTGGGGCACACCAGTCTGAGGGCTCATTCACACAAGGAGGTGTATTTTATTAGGCTCCTCTATGCTTGTGAAACACGCATAAAAGTGCTGGCATGATTTTTAAATTGAGCCCCACAAAAATGAATGGCTGCATAGCGGTGCTATAAAAAATATATGGCACCCACACACAACTGCAAAAGGCAACACATTTTTGTGTGGTGTGGGAAAATGCATAATTTCACACGTTACTGCACTGCACCTGGTGTGAAAAAGCCCTAAAATGTAGTTTGCATGGAAGATTTAAGTAGTCAGTAGGATGTAAATCCCCCCAATCCCCCCTTCTAGTACAAATTCTCCTTCCTAGCACAAATCTCCCCCAATCCCATATCCCCCCAGCACAAATCTCCCCTCCTAGCACAGATCCTCCTCCAAAATTCCCCCTCCTAGCACAAATCCCACCATCCCCCCTCCTAGCACAACCTCCACAATTCCATATCTCCCCAGCACAAATCAGCCCTCCTAGCAAAACCCCCCCATACCCCCTCCTAGCTCAACCCCCCCCATTCCATATCTCCCCAGCACAAATCAGCCCTCCTAGCACAAACCCCTCTCCAAAATCCCCCCTCCTAGCACAAAATCTCCCCTAATCCCATATCCCCCCAGCACAAATCTCCCCTCCTAGCACAAATCCCCCTCTGAAATTCCCTCTCCTAGCACAAATCCCCCCCTCCATACCCCCTCCTAGCACAACCCCCCAATTCCATATCTCCCCATCACAAATCAGCCCTCCTAGCACAAATCCCCCTCCGAAATTCCCTCTCCTAGCACAAATCCCCCCCATACCCCCTCCTAGCACAACCCCCCCAATTCCATATCTCCCCAGCACAAATCAGCCCTCCTAGCACAAACCCCTCTCCAAAATCCCCCTCCTAGCACAAATCTCCCCTAATCCCATATCCCCCCCAGCACAAATCTCCCCTCCTAGCACAAATCCCCCTCTGAAATTCCCTCTCCTAGCACAAATCCCCCCCTCCATACCCCCTCCTAGCACAACCCCCCAATTCCATATCTCCCCATCACAAATCAGCCCTCCTAGCACAAATCCCCCTCCGAAATTCCCTCTCCTAGCACAAATCCCCCCCCATACCCCCTCCTAGCACAACCCCCCCAATTCCATATCTCCCGAGCACAAATCAGCCCTCCTAGCACAAATCCCCCCCAAAATTTCCCCTCCTAGCACAAATTCCCCCCCTTACATACAGTCCTGTACTGTCTGATTATTATAAATTTCCACTGTTAACTTCTGTGTACAGAGAGGCCGAGGAGATCACTTCCGGCATCCGCTCGACTCTCTCCTCGTCTATGTTGTTCTCTAGGAAATAGGATGGCAGATGATGGACTTTATAGGCATAACACAGATATGTATTAAAAATACGTTTATTACAGAAAGCATACAAAACAAATTGCATTAAAATTCATTGGCTATTCATAAATGTGACTTGAAACAAGAATAACACACCACCTTGCATGTCATATAATAGTATACTTAGATTGAGGGACCCATAGGTCACTTTCCAATAGTTGATGCAATAGCATAAAAATGAGGCGGTGTGTCATATAATACAGCTCAGCTCGACATGTTGCGCGTATTCAAAAGACGATTCTTTAGGAGCTTATGGCTTATTGGTTTTAAAATCAAAAAGTAGAAAAAAAAACAGTCACCTCTACTACAATCAGAGGCTGTCATCTCAAGCGGAGATTTGCAGAGATTTTTATCTGGGACGATGCTCTTTGGGAACTTCAATATATGGACAATAGAGATATATAATTAGTGGGGGATCCCCCGATTAATCCATAAATTCCATAACAGTTGCCCACCAGCATTTCTCACTGGTCTTATAAGCTACTATCAATCTTCTCAAGGTTCTTGTGTGAGTTTGTTTTACAGATTGGCCTAGAAGCTACGTGAGGATTTATCCCTGTATTTCCAGCTGTGATGTCGACCCTGTTTTCTGTTTATTTTCTACTTTTTTTAAATTTTTTATTCAGTATTTTTTATTATTCATTTCATAGCAGTACATCTTATACATTTACACATACATTTTGTCCAGATACATGGTCTTCCAATTACCATTCACCCTCCAAAAAAATAAAAAATAAATTAAAAAAAGGACTCCCCCCCTCCATCCTCTCCCAGTATTAACCATCTTTTATTTTTAACTTTTTGATTTTAAAACCAATACGCCATAAGCTCCTGAAGAAGCGTCTTTTGAATATGCGCAACATGTCGAGCTGAGCTGTATTATGAAACACTGCCTCTTTCATTTTTATGCTATTGCATCAACTATTGGAAAGCGACCTATGTATCCCTCAATCTAAGTATACTATTAGATGACATGCAGGTGGTGTGTTATTCTTGTTTCAAGGCACATTTATGAATAGCCAATTTATTTTAATGTAATTTGTTTTGTATGCTTTCTGTAATAAACTTATTTTTAATACATATCTGTGTTATGCCTATAAAGTCCATCATCTGCCAACCTATTTCCTAAAATCTAATTTATCGGGACGTGGAATTTTTTTGTTTTTCTCGTATCCACAGCACCACTCTGTGGTGATACGATTTTCAATTATTTATATGCTGTTCTCTAGACATTTGCTGTCAAAAGTGAAAGCTATGCAAGCTGTCCGACCTGCCCTTAGCAACCGATAATGTCATTGGTTGGCAGGAAGCAGACGGCCGTCTTACTTAGCCTTCAGTTTTGCAGGCAAAAGCACAGAGAACACCATAGAGGAGGAGAGAGCTGAGAGGATTCCGGATGTGATCTCTCCTGCTCCTCGGTACACAGAAGTTAACAGTGGAAATGTTTAATAATCAGACAGTACAGGGGGCTGTATGTTATTTTGCAGCGGAAACCCCTGGAGACTCTTTGCGGCACCCCAAGCAGGGTTGCCAACTTTCAGTAAATTTACAAACAGTTTGTAAAATCCATAATTGTTGCATCTGTCCATGAATGTCAGTTACGGACATGCAACCTACATGTCCGTAATGGACATTCAAGGACAGATGCAAAAAGTACAGATTTTACAAACTGTTCGTAAATTTACTGAAAGTTGGCAACCCTGACCCCAAGGTGCCACGGTAGTCTGGTGGAAAAACCCTGGTCTAGAATGACAATGGTGGAGATGTTCTAAAACGGCAACACATACAATATTGCACTGCTGGGCCTAGTAACCAGTCAGCTACTAGGTGTTATTGTCCAAGCGTTATAGAACAAGCTGAATGTAGAAGTTGATTGGTTAGTATGACCAGCTGCATCTGATTCTCTGTGTGCCAGTTTTAGTAAATAGCACACAATGGCTATTCTCCATATTCAAAAAGCACACAAGTGCCAAAAATAATGTCTAAAAGAACTTGATAGTGTAATAGGGTCAGTCTGTTGTTCCCATCTGGTTCCTGTTGGTGATATTCACCCTCTCTTGTTTGGATGACAAAACAAATGTTATGTTTTTCAAGTCCTTTTACTCTCACTGATAAGGACAAACAGTAGGAATAGAGAGAGGGTGTTACCTATTCTATTTCCCTTACCTCTGTTTACTAGTTAACAGCGTATTTACTGTTTAATTACATTACCTAATGTGACAGCATTTCTTCGGTCCACCACACCCAGATGCTGTGCAGGGAACAACGTATATATAATGACCCAACAGAGATCAAAATTCCTACACTGCTCAGTTTATTTTTCTGGGTACAGCAAATTTTATACTATATAATAAAGATATATCCGGACCTGCCCACTTATGGTTTACCTCCAATCCAGGCCGGGCTAAACACCTCCCCAATGTATATACATTTATTCATAGAATATCTCGCCTGACAATGTACAGACAGTTTTTATAACAGTACACAGGCTATCACATCACTTTGACTCAGACACTAGCTTGTGGCTAAGACAAGACTAAAACAAGACTTCTCTCTACAGAGGACAAAAGCAATAATATCTAAAAAGGAATATTCTAGCCCTAGGTTTTAATAATATAGCACAAAGCAGTTTAAATATTAGGGGGGCTTATTACAAGATTCTTTTAGAGGGAATATCCCTAAGGCTGCTTTCACACTGGGGCGCGGGCAGCGGCGGTAAAGGTAAGCTATTTTTTTGTGGAGATATTCGGCCGCTAGCGGCCAAAAAAGGGTTAAAAGCACAAGCCGCGCTGCTCATTTATTTCAATGGGCAGGAGCGGTGGAGGAGCGGTGTACAACTGCTCCAAAGATGCTGCTTGCAGGAGTTTTTTTAACGTCCTGCCAGCGCATCGCCTCAGTGTGAAAGCCCTCGGGCTTTCACACTGAGACTGCAGGGGGGGGGGGCGTTTTTCAGGCGCTTTACAGGCGCTATTTTTAGACCAAAAGCACCTGAAAAACGCCCCAGTGTGAAAGTGGTCTAACAGGGCACAGACAGCAAGAAAAAAAACCCTCTCTGTTGTATCCAAAACAAGAAAACATGTCACCTTCAGTTACACTTTCTTGCAGTGCAATCCAAAAGTCACGTATAAAAAAGACACATTAGGCAAAAAACTGTTGCTTGAGCTTAACTTTATAAAAAGACAACAACAGAGGGAGAGGCAAAATCAGGTGGTGGATTAAGATTAGTGTTAAGCGAACCCGAACTGTAAAGTTCGGGTCCGTACCGAACTTTAGCTTTTTCCCGAACCCGAACCCGGACTTTGCGCAAAAGTCCGGGTTCGGGTTCGGGTTCGGCAATCTAATTACGCAGTTAGAAATGCTTCAGGGGCCAGCCAATCACCTTTTGATTAGCTGATGTGCCCTTAGAAGCCATCATAGCCATGCCTACTAATGGCATGGCTGTGATTGGTCAGTGCAACATGTGACCCAGCTTCTATATAAGCTAGAGGCACACAGCACACACGTCACTCTGCTTCAGAATAGATAGGGAGAGGATCTTGGCTGCTGCTGTTGCTAATAGGGAGAGATTGTAAAATACATGAGGTAGTCCTGATTCTGCAATCTGAGGGAAAAGATAGAGAGATAGTGTAGTGTAGGGCCAGGTTCCTGTTGGTGCTTTCAGGGAGAGAGATTTATTATATAGGAGTCCAGATTCAGAGATTAAAATCAGCGATCTGCATAGGTTTACCTGTTTGTGTTGCAGTGCACAGTCTTTTTTCACTGCCATGAGCCCAGTGTCAGAGAAAATCTAACTTTTATCTGCAAGCTCAGTGCACCAGCACTGCATATATTACGTTGAGAGATACACCGTTTCCATACTGTGAGTGTATTCTGCTCTTGGAAAAAGATCCATTTAGGACAAAAAAAAAAGGCACTTTATTGTGCTCTTTTCCGAAAGACCCATAGGGCAAAAAAAAAATAAAAAATTTGCATTTTATTTTGCTCGTGCAAAAAAAGACCCGTTTAGGGCAAAAAAAAATGAAAAAAAAAATTCACTTTAATGTACGCTTGCAAAAAGAGCCATTCAGGGCCACCAAAAATATTTTGAAGTGTGTTATACATATGTGGAGGTGTGTGAAATAAACAATTTCTATATAGTTTTCTCCTACTGTGCTATACTAAAAAAAAAAAAATAATTTTTTTTGAATAGCATTTTCTGCAGTTCTGTAGCTGTGCGATTCAGCGGTTACGTACTGTGGGTGTGTTCTGCTCTTCCAAAAAACGCCATTTAGGGGCACAAAAAATAGTTTGCAGTGTGTTATACATATGTGGAGGTGTGTGAAATAAACAATTTCTATATAGTTTTCTCCTACTGTGCTATACTAAAAAAACAAAATTTTTTTTGAATAGCATTTTCTGCAGTTCTGTAGCTGTGCGATTCAGCGGTTACGTACTGTGGGTGTGTTCTGCTCTTCCAAAAAACGCCATTTAGGGGCACAAAAAATAGTTTGCAGTGTGTTATACATATGTGGAGGTGTGTGAAATAAACAATTTCTATATAGTTTTCTCCTACTGTGCTATACTAAAAAAAAAAAATTTTTTTGAATAGCATTTTCTGCAGTTCTGTAGCTGTGCGATTCAGCGGTTACGTACTGTGGGTGTGTTCTGCTCTTCCAAAAAACGCCATTTAGGGGCACAAAAAATAGTTTGCAGTGTGTTATACATATGTGGAGGTGTGTGAAATAAACAATTTCTATATAGTTTTCTCCTACTGTGCTATACTAAAAAAACAAATTTTTTTTTGAATAGCATTTTCTGCAGTTCTGTAGCTGTGTGATTCAGCGGTTACATACTGTGGGTGTGTTGTGGTCTTCCAAAAAACGCCATTTAGGGGCACAAAAAATAGTTTGCAGTGTGTTATACATATGTGGAGGTGTGTGAAATAAACAATTTCTATATAGTTTTCTCCTACTGTGCTATACTAAAAAAACAAAATTTTTTTTGAATAGCATTTTCTGCAGTTCTGTAGCTGTGCGATTCAGCGGTTACGTACTGTGGGTGTGTTCTGCTCTTCCAAAAACACCCATTTAGGGCAAGATCCTAAATTTGGAAAATATGAGGAGAAGGTCAAAGGGACGCGGTGGCCCCGGTCGTGGTGCTGCTGGTGGAGCTCCTGTTGCAGGGAGAGGACGTGGTGGATCTGTGCCAGATACACGCACAAGTGAAACACCTTCCTCAGGTGCGAGTAGGCGACCGAGCCTGCGGCGGTATTTTGTCACGCCTAATGAGGCTGTACGAATGTTTAGGCCAGGACAAGTACAGGCGATAGTAGATTGGGTTGCTGACAGTGCCTCGGGTTCCTTCACATTGACTCCCACCCACTCTTCTGATGAAAGATCAGAGTTGGCACCTGAAACCCATGTCCATCAGTCTTTCACCTCACCCCCTTGCAAATCAGCCAAGCAGTCTGAGCCCCAAATCATGCAGCAGTCTCTTCTGCTTTTCGATTACTCTGTTAGCAGGGTTTCCCAGGGCCATCCACCTAGCCCTGCCCCAGAAGTGGAAGAGATTGGGTGCACCGATGCCCAACCACTTATGTTTCATGATGAGTACATGGGAGGACCATCGCAGTACGTCTCGGATGATGACGAAACACAGGTGCCAACTGCTGCTGCTTTCGCAATTGTGCAGACAGACAAGGAGGACAGGGGTGAAGACTGGGTGGAAGATGATGTGGAGGACGATGAGGTCCTCGACCCCATATGGAATCAACGTTATGCAGGTGACCAGTGTAGTTTGGAGGAAGAGGCGGTGGTCGCACAGAGCCACCAGCACAGCAGAAGAGGGAGCAGGGTGCAAAAGCGGAGCGTCCATCCCCTAGACAGTATGTCTGCTACTGCCCAACGCAGCAAGAGACGGAGCACACCAAAGCCAGGTCCAAGGAGTTCCCTAGCGTGGCAGTTCTTCACACAATGTGCTGATGACAAGACACGAGTGGTTTGCACGCTGTGCAATCAGAGCCTGAAGCGAGGCATAAACGTTCTCAACCTTAGCACAACCTGCATGACCAGGCATCTAAGTGCAATGCACGAGCTGCAGTGGAGTAGACACCTCAAAAACCAAGAAAGGTCTCTGGCTCCTCCTGCTTCCTCTTCTGCTGCAGTCTCGGCCTCTTCATCCACCTCTGTAGTGACAGTGGCACCTGCCACCCCGCAAACAGAGGATCTGCCAGCAACACTACCACCTGGGTCACCAACCATCTCCACAATGTCCCATGGAAGCGTTCAGCTCTCTATCTCCCAAACATTGGAGTGGAAGAGGAAGTACCCCCCTAGCCACCCGCGATCCCTGGCCCTGAATGCCAGTTTTTCAAAACTCCTGGCCTTTGAAATGCTGTCATTCCGTCTGGTGGAGACGCAGAGTTTTAAAAGCCTGATGGCATTGGCTGTCCCACAGTACGTCGTGCCCAGCCGCCACTACTTTTCCAGGCGAGCAATCCCTTCCCTGCACAACCAAGTGGGGGACAAAATCAGGTGTGCACTGCGCAACGCCATCTGTGGCAAGGTCCACCTAACTACGAATGCGTGGACCAGTAAGCACGGTCAGGGACGTTATATCTCCCTAACAGCACACTGGGTAAATGCAGTGGCGGCTGGGCCTGAGGCAGATAGCAGTTTGGCGCATGTCCTTCCACCACCGAGGATTGCAGGGCTCTTCAGTTTGCCTCCTGTTGCTAACTCCTCCTACTCCGCTTCCTCATCCTCTACCGCCTCCTCATCCGGTCAGCATAACACCTTCACCACCAACTTCAGCACAGCCAGGGGTAAACGACAGCAGGCAGTTTTAAAACTTTCCTGTTTGGGGGAAAAACCGCACACCGCGCAGGGGTTGTGGAGGGACATGGAACCACAGACCAATGAGTGGTTGCTGTCAGTGAGCCTCAAGCCCGGCCTGGTGGTGTGCGATAATGGGCGAAATCTATTAGCAGCTCTGGGCCTAGCCGGTTTGACGCACATCCCTTGCCTGGCGCATGTGCTGAACTTGGTGGTCCAGAGGTTCCTTAAAAATTACCCCAATATGCCAGAGCTGCTGCAGAAAGTGCGGGCTGTGTGTGCGCACTTTCGGCGTTCTCACCCTGCTGCTGCTCGCCTGTCAGCGCTGCAGCATAACTTTGGCCTTCCCGCTCACCGCCTCATATGTGACGTGCCCACAAGGTGGAACTCCACCTTGCACATGCTGGCCAGACTGTGCGAGCAGCAGCAGGCGATAGTGGAGTTTTAGCTGCAGCAATCACGCGTGAGTCGCTCTGCGGAAAAGCACCACTTCACCACCAATAACTGGGCCTCCATGCGAGACCTGTGTGCCTTGTTGCGCTGTTTCGAGTACTCCACCAACATGTCCAGTGCCAATGACGCCGTTCTCAGCGTTACTATCCCAGTTCTATGCCTCCTTGAAAAAACGCTTTGGGCGATGATGGAAGAGGATGTGGCACAGGAGGATGAGGAGGAGGAGGAGGAAGTGGGATCATTTCAAAGGCTTTCAGGGCAGTCTTTCACAAGTGGCTACGAGGGTGGGTTCCTGCACCAACAAACGCCAGGTACACAATTGTCCGGCAGAAAGGGCACAGTTCTGGGGGATGACGAGGTGGAGGAGGAGATGGAGGAGGAGGAGGAGGAGGAGGAGGAGCCATTTTCACAGCAGGGTGGCACCCAGACCAGCTCGTGCCCATCACTGGTGTGTGGCTGGGGGGATACAGAGGACACAGACGATACACCTCCCACAGAGGACAGCTTTTCTTTGCCTCTGGGCAGCCTGGCACACATGAGCGATTACATGCTGCAGTGTTTCCGCAATGACCGCCGAGTTGCCCACATTTTAACTGGTGCTGATTACTGGGTGGCCACCCTGCTGGATCCCCGTTACAAGGACAACGTACCGTCCTTAATTCCCTCACTGTTGCGGGATCGTAAGATGCTCGAGTACAAGTGCACGCTGGTAGACGCGCTGCTGGTGGCATTCCCACATGACAGCGGGCGTACGGTGGAAGCACAAGGCGAAGGCAGAGGAGGAGGAAGAGGTCGCCAACGCAGCCGGGGCACCGGCAGCACTTCAGAAGGCAGGGTTAGCATGGCTAAAATGTGGAAAAGCTTTGTCAGCACGCCACAACAACCAGCACCACCAGCTGAGATGGAACGTCTTAGCAGGAGGCAGCATTTCACCAACATGGTTGAGCAGTATGTGTCCACAGGCCTACACGTACTGGATAACGGGTCTGCCCCCTTTAACCTCTGGGTCTCCAAATTGGGCACATGGCCTGAGCTTGCCCTTTATGCCTTGGAGGTGCTGGCCTGCCCTGCAGCCAGTGTATTATCTGAACGTGTATTTAGCACGGCAGGGGGCGTTATCACAGACAAGCGCAGCCGCCTGTCCAGAGCCAATGTGGACAAGCTCACGTTCATTAAAATGAACCAGGCATGGATCCCACAGGACTTGTCCGTACCTTCTGCAGAATAGACATGTATACCGGTGTTGTGACAAAAACTGTCCGGCCATCGGATTGTGCCCGGCCCATACTGCGAAGGCGCAGCGCTTGCGCAGTACAGAGGACAAGGAGATTCACAAAATCTCCGAAGATGAACGGCGCCTGCGCAGTGAGTGCAGGTTCAAGCCCCACCATCCAAGTGGACATACGGTAGCACATAGTAACAGGGCCCCTCACGGGCTCGGTTCGATCGCCACGCTTCGGGCACGGCCTCACTTGGCTCGGCTTGAACCACGGATGGTGTGGCCTTCACCTGAACTCACCACGCAGGCGCCGTTCGTCTTGGGAGATTTTTGAAATCCCCTTGTCATACATACTGAGCAAGCGCAGTACAGGGTGGACACTATTTGACGGGGGACAGAATTCGACACATCACCGGCCTTACCCAGCCATTGTTGTATTTTTGAACCAGTGTTGGCTACCTCGTCCTCCTCCACCGTCGCTTCCACCTACACAGCCACATCCACCGCCACCTCAACCTCCTACTCCATATGGACCTCGTCCTCCTAGGTCAAGATTATAATTTTTGTTTTATTTTTTTGTAGCGCACAGATCCTTTCCCCCTTACTTGCCTTTATGTTGTTGGCTCCTCGCAGGAGGGAGAAAGGCACACCGCACTACCAGCCCATACCCTCCTATATAAAGAGGTTGAGCGGTGTACTTGACGGGCCGTGTCCACAGCCGGAGTCAAAACTCCTCCAGAGGATGATTCTCACCTCTACTGTAGGTAGAGGCAAGTCCTTTAATTCACAGTAAAGTCAATGTCCACACCAGCTGAAATTACAACTCTTATTCTCTCATGGCAAAATGAACTCTACTCGGATAGAAAAGGTTAGAGCAAAGAAACAGGACAGCTTAAGGTGTGGAGGAGGTCCAGGCACAAACATAGCACATTCACTTCACTGCTTAGGTTTCTCAAACAGTTTTAGGTGCACGGTCTCTGCCACAGACCTTGAGGTTGGTCTCTGCCACAGACCGGGTGTACAAGGCCCCTGCCACGGACCTGGAGAACTTTGGTCTCTGCCACAGACCAGGGTGTATAAGGCCCCTGCCACGGGCCGGGTGAATAAGGCCTCTGATACAGTCAAGATGACCTTGAGCTTCTCCTTCTACGAACCTAGCCCATATCAAGGGGAAGACATCTCTCCAGGGAGTCAACAGACCCTTCCTTCACCGTGACTCCCGCATCGGTCCATCAGAATGATCCTCCCTTCCCTGGAACATGGTCCCCTACACGAGGCGGCACCCTAAGACTCCTCGACCCTTAGCGGACTCCAGACGAAGGCTCTGGACTCCAGGCTTTACTCCCGCACCTAGGCTTCCATACCCAGGGCAGCAGGAACTCCAGGATAGTACCTCACCCCGGGCTAAAGGTACCCGAGATGGAACAGGAACACATGCACCCAGGCCGAAGGCACCTGGGCGTGGACCCCACTGGACATCAGCCCCCAGGCCAAAGGTCTGCCCCTTTTATATGCTCTCCCGGCATGCACAGCAGGTTCCCCGCCCCGCTGTACTACTGCCAAGAGGGGACACAAAAGGCACAGCACTGTATCAGCGATTCAACCCTAGCCTACCATGGCAGCGCCACCTGTAGGCCACAGGGAACTGCACACCAATACTGTCCCCCGAGGACAAAATGGTCCATGAATCCTACAGAATTAGGGTGTTTGAGCCTATTTACCACTCAAACACTTCCCTTAAATTTAGCACCCCGCTACATTTTTATTTCAAAGTATTTTATTTTCCCACTAGCTTATCCATTAAATTGAATAATTTATTCCAGAAAGGGCGTATTCTGGGGCATTCCCACCATATGTGTGGCATCGTGCCGTTGAGTTTCTGAGGTTCTTTATGACTTCCCGTACCTCTTCTGCTGAAAAGGGGGCCTCCAGCATATTTTTATATATTTTTTTTTTTTTATGTTATTTTAAGTTATTTCCCTATCCACATTTGTTTGCAGAGCACTTGCCATGCTCTTAACAACATTTTGCTGCCATTTGCAGCCCTCTAGCCCTTTCCATTACTTTTTTAGAGCCTTTTTAGTCCTTAGAAGTCCGGGTCCCCATTGACTTCAATGGGGTTCGGGTTCGGGGTCGGGTAAAAGTTCGGTCCCGAACCCGAACTTTTTTTCCGAAGTTCGGCCGAACCCGTCGAACCCGAACATCCAGGTGTCCGCTCAACTCTAATTAAGATATGTTAATCCACTGTCTGATTAAGTCAAGTTTCTTTTGTCGATACTCTGTAGTACTTGTAAAGAATTTCTGCATACATGCCTCCATGTCCTAATTTTGTCTTCAATGACCTTTAAGATTTCACAATGTTCTAGCTGTGCCTGGTTGAACCTCTCACTCTGCTGTTGCTCATAAACAAATTGCTCTTGGTCCAAATTATGTGTGCGACATATAGTATGCGCATGTAGTATGTCAATGGCGCGTGACAATGGCGTTACCATCTGCTTAAATTGGTCTCTTTGCTTTGGGAACTTGAAGAGGGTGGCAAAAGGTTGACTACCTCAACACTACACTGACATCGGGCTGCTGTCATAATTCTTGTCAGATGCAGAGAAGCCTAGATCTTGAACATCTGTTTCCACAGAAAATAGTAGGATGTTTGCTTCCTCTATGGAGTCACCTGCAAGTGAACAGAGACTGATTAAGGTCAGCCATACATGATTCGAATCTCGGCCAGTTCAGCAGGAACCAGCCGAGATTCAAATTGTTAATGGGCAGGCTGAATGTACCAAGTTGATCCAACTGCGCAGTTCCAAGCCGACCCAGTCACGGCTATTTTTTATTGTCATTTTTGTCCTATTATGGGCATTTATGGGCAGGGAGAAAAGTGCCTTGTTTTTACGGGCTACCTGTAAAAATATGGGCAGTTAGCAACACTGAGACCCCTTTCACACTGAAGCACTTTTCAGGCGCTTTTGTGCTACAAATAGCTTCTGAAGAACGCCTGAAAACTGCTTCCCATTCATTTCAATTGATGCTTTCACACTGGGGCTTGCGGGGCGATGCAAAAAGTCCTGCAAGCAGCATCTTTGGGGTATGTTTGCAGCGCTTGAAAAAGTGCCTCAAAAATGCCCCTGTCCATTGAAATCAATTGGAAGCGCCGCAAAATGGCTCTTTTTTTCATTTTTTTAGGCAACTTTCACACTGAGGCGCTTTGCAGACACTATAGCACTAAAAATAGGGTCTGCAAAGCGCCCTGAAAGAGCCGCTCCTTTCACTCAAGTGTGAAAGCCCGAGGGCTTTCACACTGAGCGATGCGCTGGCAGGACGGTAAAAAAAGTCCTGCCAGCCACATCTTTGAGGCGCTGTAGGAGAGGTGAATACACCGCTCCTAAAGCGCCCCTGCCCATTGAAATCAATGGGCAGCGCCGCCGAACCGCCGGCAAAGCGCCGCCGCAATGGCGATTTTAAACCTGTTTCGGCCGCTAGCGGGGGTTAAAACCACCCCACTAGCGGCCGAATAGTGACACAAAAACTACTGTAAAGCGCCGCTAAAAATAGAGGCGCTTTACCGCTGACACCCCCACCGCCCCAGTGTGAAAGTAGCCTTAAGATCTTAAGGTCACGTTCTCACGTGACTTTAAAAAAAGCACACCGATAATGCTGTAAAACTGCCACGAAAACGACGCTAAAGCGCAGCAAAAGCACCGCAAACACGCCCAACGTTCTATGGGCAGTTTTTGAGTGCCTCAGAGTGAAAGCGGTCTCAATGCTAGGAGTGCCGACTAGGACATAGCCGTATCAGTTTAAAACATCCTGTAGGAAAAGGAAAACCTAAAAGTCCCACTTCACAGCAAAACCCTTTGAGGAGGTGTATGACAGCAATCATGGTGAATATAATTAAAGTGGATGTAAACCCACTCTCATCCTTTCTAAACTACTGCCATAGTGCTGATCTATAAGGATATACATGCCTTCTGCATGTATCCTTATCTGTCAAATGTCTCCCCTCTGTCTGTTATAAGAACTGAAAAACTGCAGATTCTGTGGGTGGATCTGTTGTCTGGAGCTCGGTGGGTGAAGTCGTGATGTCAGTAGACTCCCCGCCCACCTCTACACTCCCCTTGTCAACATGCATTTTCTCATGTGTGATCCTTACACTGAACTTCTGCTATGATCACTAACATCCAGTCAAAATGTAGAAAAGTAACCACATGACTTCAGAAAAGTGGAGATGGGGTGGGAATTAAAAAATATTTAAAAAATAATGCCTGTCTCAGGCTTAGTGCATGAGATATGTAAATAACCTGTCATTCACAGCAAGGGGGCGGAACGGACAAAAGTTCTCCTGTTTGTCCGTTTATCCTACTGAAAAAAGAAAAGAGGATTGCTCAGAGCTGGATTAACTCTTTGTGGCAAGACTGGGCACAGACAGAGGCGGCTCTTTAATTAGGCAAGTTAGGCGGTAGCCTAAGGCCTCGCACTCACAGGGGCCTCGCGGCCGCCTAATTTGCCTCTGCTCAATCACTGTGTGATAGACCCGTTCAACTTTATGCAGCCATTTTTATTTGCTTGAAATTTTTTACCCATGTAGCGGGTGTCAAATTTAGTGGGGTGTATCTGGGCCATAGATGGCCCAGATACATTGATTTTTAGGGATTTATGGACACTTTGGAGTGTGGGAGGTATGAATGGTGTCATGTTCCCTGCGGTCCCTAGGTGGCGCTGTCACCTGGGACCGGGGTTGAACTACCATTCTAGAGCTGTGCCCTTTTTGTCCTCTCGCAGCAGTAGTACGGCGGGGCGGGGAGCCCGCTGTGCCTGCTGGGAGAGGATATAAAAGGGGGTGGACATCTTGCACACGAGGTCCATTCCCCAGGCACCTTCGGCCTGGGGGCTGCTGCGGTTCGTCTGTGCCCAGGTGCCCTCGGCCTGAGCGCGTGGAGTCGAGTTCCATCCCAGGCACCTTCAGCCTGGGGTGAGGTACTTTACAGGGAGGCCTGGGGCCCAGTACCTTCGACTGGGTCCCGCGAGGGCGAAGCATTCCTAAGGTGCCCCCGGTATTGGGTGCCTGAATCCTGGGCATAAGGGACCAGAGCCAGCGCAGCATTTGCTGGTGCCGGTGGAGGCCTCTGGTGACCGTCTGGATGGATGTCTTCCTCTGACAGGGGTCGTTTGTTCTAAAGAAGGTACTTCATGTTTTCATGGTCTGTGGCAGAGACCCATCTTCATCAGGTCAGTGGCAGGCCTCATCCAAGGCCTGTGGCAGGGGCCTCAACGTTCACCCAGGTCTGTGGCAGGGACCAAATTCACAGTCGGTGGCAGCGACTGAGCGCCAAGCCTGTTTGCACTAAACGGAACAGGAGAAACTTTATTCATTAGTTGTGCCTGGACCTACTCTTCCCTACACCTTGTCTGTTCTTTTAAAGTTCAACCAGCCTACTTATTGATCAACGCAAATAGAGTTGGACTTTTCATGGTGTGGAACTCGTGTTACTCGTGTTACTGGAAGCTAAGTGTCCCTGCCAGTGACAGTGACAATCCTCCTCCACAGGAGAATCTGAGGCTCCGGCCTAAAACGCAGACCTGAAGGTAAGCGGTTTAGCTCATATCTCCGCATACTACATCAGAGAGCCGAGCTGGTGGTGTGCATCTTCCTCCCTTCTCCCAGATACCCCTAGACGAGTAAAACCAGCCACAGAGAGAGGGGACAAGGTGGGGGAAGACCGCTACACCCATTATGGGCATGGTGGGGCCCCCGTGTCTAAGTTTTGCTTAAGGCCTCACAAAGCCTAGAGCCGCCTCTGGGCACAGATGATAGGAAATCTTATACACTACATTGTGACAGCAAAAAAATAATAATTCGGGTTTACATCCACTTTTAGGTCTGAGGCTGAGCAAAACTAGAAAATGAGCTCATTCACACTCCTGCAGCGACTGGCGTTTTTCCACAATAGAAATATGTTGCTCTCCACAAGGGTACACAGAAAACAGTAGTTTTCTATGTGCTCTGTTCACACTCAAACACAGCTTTTGGGTGAGTTGTGGTACTGTGCTGAAATCTGCAACAGGTTTACATTTTTCTGTCCTGCACTGCAGCTCATCTGCAGCTCTGCTTCTGTCTGTGCTTCTACACATTACAGCTGCAGTGTATAGATATAGCTACCAACTGTCCCTGATTTTGAGGGACTGTCCCTGATTTGGAATTAAGTCCTTCTGTCCCTCTTTCCTCCTCATTTGTCTCCCATTTTGGTCTGATCTAAATAGTTGTATATAAAATTTTCTTTTTATCTTTCAAAAAGTGTTTCCCAGTGCTAATGCCCCGTACACACAATCCGAATATCGTACGACAGATCGTACGACTTTTTTCGCTTAATAGTCGCAAGTAAAATTAAATAGGTTATTAAAGTCACGAAAATTCTCGTACGACAGAAAAAAAATCTCAAGTGATGTCATGTGTTGTAATGTATTTGTATTGTATTTTCGGACGACAACTGTACTGACTAAACGAAAATCGTACAATTTGTTATCGTACGAGGAAAATTTTCTATTCCTAAATTGCTACATTTGTAAATTTCAAAAGCCTGTATAAAGGGATAGTAAAGGTAAAAAAAGCCCTTGTGGGTTTAACCAATTATTTTTGTATAATTTTACTTTAAGGGGGTGTGGCAGAGGGTGTGTCCTATGCCTAAATACTCTTGCTAATAGGTGTCCCTCGTTCCCAATTCAGAAAGTTGTATGAAATAAATATCACACAGATTTTTCAATAAAGTAAAAAAAAAGCAAACAGTGCTCTGCTCTGGGTAATGCCATCCAGAAATGACACTTCCTGCATGGTAGAACATTGCTTTTTACTGTGTGGGAAGTGTGAACCAGCCATAAATGATAAACATGAAAGAGGACTGTCAAAACATTCAACTCACAGTGTATTTCCATGTAGCACCCTCTACTTAGGTAGGTACAAGTGTTGAGATTTTTGTCAGTGCAGGTAAATTTAGGCAGGCCTAGCTGAAAACTAGATAATAAAAGCAGGGTGTACGAATATCTGCGCTAACTTTAAAAAAACAAGAAATAAGCAGCTAGCACAGTTTGTTGATTTAGCAAACACAAATATAATAGTCCAAAATGCACATTCACAAAAAAAGGAAATGAACACAGCAACGCGCGTCCGCGCTTGCGCATTACGGCCGTGACAACCAGATAGAAGAAAGCAGAATCAGTGTAATTCCACATTACTTCCGGGAGGCGGAACGACACCAGCATCAACCGGAAGTGATGTAAACACCTGGCAAACAGCAAAAACACTGCCCAAAAGCAATGACGACATCCGGTAGGCGGAGATGAACCGCCCAAACTCAGAAATTACGTCACTGAGACGCACTTCAGCAGTGTTTGTGCTCCAATAGAGAAAAACCAGGAAGGGAATACCAATAAGTTACATAACTAGACACAGGGACATCCAGATGTAGTCCCTGCAATGTATCCCACACATTACATATGGGATAGAACATAATATAGATCCATTAAAAAATAAAATAAAAAAAAACAGGAACAAGATATCATCATAAGCACAGCTTGATGCAGGGCTGACAAGGCACTCACATCAAGCGATATACCCCACATGTTACATATGGAATAAGACATAATAAAAAGCAGATATATAAAAACCAAATCATAACAGCATCATGTATAAGAGAGGAAATAAGGAGGCTCTCCAATAAAGTGCAGTGAAAGGTTAATACTATGTAGCACCCCTTTACTTTCAGGGGAGCTAGGTACCTAAATTTAGGGGTTAATCTGGGTTGGTAGCCAAACCCAGATCGCTTCAATTGTTAGGTTTTGTTCTTCTGCTTTTACCAAGTTGTGTTGCTGGTGTACAGTTCCCTGTGGCCTGTGGGTGGCGCTGCCATAACAGGTCAGGGTTGAACCGCTGGTGACATTACTGTACCTTTGGGTGTCCTCTCCAGGCAGCTGTATGGGGGGCGTGGTCGGCCCGCTGTGCATGCTGGGAGGGGATACATAAGGGACAGACACCATCTTAGAAGGGAGAAGGAGGGGTACTGAGGAGCAGTACCGCCTGCGTCTCGTGGCCCTCCAGGCCATGAGAGTGTGCAGGGCAAGATCAGTCTCAGGCACCTTTAGCCTGGGGCTGCAACTGTTCATGTAGGCCCAGCACCTTTAGCTGGCCTACCATCTAAAGAGGAATTCCAGGGCACTCGAGGGTGACCCGTTCTGGAGAGGGAGCCAAGGTTACCGGTGGAGGAAGTCACCGCCTCGGATGAGGCCTGGTCACCTACAGAGGGATTCCACAAGTCCGCCACAGGCATTGTAACGTGTTTCAACTTGCACCTAGATCCTTATGCTACAAGTGCTGGGAAGTTTGGAACTAGGCAAATGGGTTCCGATCGTATCCCTAGGACAGTAAAGTAAAGTTTGTGCGTCACTCTGGCTGCTAGGACCATGAGAGGGAACTATACGGGTGAGCAGAGTCCACTTGGGATTGAGTGGTGATATTGAGTCCCTGAACCCACCTCCTGTTATTCGATTCTTCACCTTCAACTTTCCTGTCCGGTTTCAAGAATAAAGAAAATAAACCTTCAGCCATTGAGGTTTAACCTTGTCTGGACATTGGCCTTATTGATACACAAGCAACAGACTTTTCCCTACACTTTAGGGAAAGGAACCGGCCTAGAGGATGTAACTCGCTGCGGAACCCAACAATTGTGAACACCGCTTAACCTCTTCAAATAGGACGGTATGGGAATATAGCACGGTGTGCCTTGTCTTACAAGTGAGCCAGGTGAGAAAAAGGTCTGTGTGCTACAACTATATGTAGTGCACCCCCAACTAAGAGAGCCGCTGAATTTGGTCTCAGGCCCTGCACACAGCACCGTCAACCCCCGGCAATTCAATCGACCCACTCAGGCACAGTTAGTCTAGGGTAATATCTCTTATACTCTATAATAGAATTCAGACACCAATGCAAAGCAATTAAAGAATAACGAGTTTACTCTCTCTTGGTATAATAGATCAACAGTTATAACAGATCACACGTGCTTCTTGCAGAGCCCTGCAGCGAATAACATACTACACATTAGTGGAATACAGTAATGGCATACCACGTGTAACGGGCGTTAACTAAGCGCTCTGTGGCGCAGCAACTAGACTCTAACACTTGGTCAGGCCTGACCCAGACTCTAAAACTCAGTCTCTAGGAGATGATTTCTTCGCACGCAAGTCTTTAATGGTGGTGCACATTCAGGAACACATTTGTAATCCACAGGTCAAAGTAACAACATGGAACACTTCACTGGAGACCCTTTGACTCAGTTCTGCTATAGATCTCCAGTGGGGTCTCAAATATAAGTGGGTGGGCCACGGCAGTCTGTAGGCAGTCTGTAGGCCTAACAACAGTACAAAGTATGTGGATTGAGCAGGTGCTCGCTCACCCCTCCGGACACAATCCCAGTCCAGGACTTCCACCTGCTGTGTCTCCACACACAGCGTTTGCAGCGGTCGGGTCTCCGATCCAACAAAGGTTGAGGAATAACAAAGTCAGATGCCACCCAGGCTCGCAGTAGGGTGGAAGGCTCTTTGGTAGCTGCGCAAGGCCCCAGGCTTCAGGCCCTGCACACCAGCAGATCCGCACAGGAGGACTTGTTCACCGAAGTCTCGTGTCCCAAAGAGAGCGAGCCTAGCCTCTCCCATTCCTTATATAGCTCCACCCATGAGTCTCTGCGGTGGCAACATTGCACCCTGGGTGCCGAATGGGGTTCTGGGTAAGGTAGTCCTGAGAGTCTAAAAGGAGACCTTTACATACATATAAAAAAATTATATTAAAAGAAATCTGTTACATATAAATGATCAGGTAAAATATGTAAATGGAGAAAAATTAAAAGCAAGAAGAGAATACATATAAACACTGCCCACTAGTGTCTAAACGTATAAATGCTAAAAATTAACTATTATTAATAAATTAATTTACATTCCAATCGACGTTCATGCCGAAAGGGGTGTAGCACTTTAAATCATATATCCAGCAGGTTTCAAGTTTAGAAATTTCCCGCTTGGACATACTACCCCGCCAGTGTGGATTAAACCGGTCAATGGCCACAAAACTGGTGCCCTTGGGATTTTTATTGTGGCATTCTAAATAGTGCCGGGAAACTGTGTGCTTCGGTAATCCCTTCCTAATGTTCGTGATGTGTTCATTCACCCGAACATGCATAGCGCGTATCGTGCGGCCCACATATTGAAGGCCGCAGGGGCAAATCAGAAGGTATACAACATTTAAAGAGGTACAGGTAATAAAGGTATTGATGTCAAAAACCCTACCAGTAGTGTGAGATTTAAACTGCCATATTTTCCTGCTCCTATCCTTATTGATAGTATACACGTTGCAATTATGGCAAGGATAATAGCCTTTTGATTTCTGAAAGAACGACACTCTGTTAGGAGCATCCAAAATGTTGGGTGCTATTTGAAGTCTTAGAACTCTTCTAAAAATAATCTGTGGCCGATCTGGAAGAACTAGATCCAAAAACGTATCATTCTTCAGAACCCCCCAATGCTTAGTAATAATTTTCTTGATGTCAAAATGTTGTTGAGAAAAAGTAGTAATCATCGAGAAGTTATAATCAATCTCATTGGATGAAGATTTTTTCTTACTTTGAAGGACAGAGGCTCGATCCATGCTGCCCACTTCATTAATTATTACATTCAGATCGTTAACTGCATAGCCCTTTTCAATAAATCTTTCTTTCAAGGTAGTAGCCTGTATAAGGAAGTCTTCTTTAAGAGTACAATTCCACCTTAAAAGGAGGAATTGGCTTTTGGGGACTCACTTAAGCCACGAGGGATGGTGGAAACTACCCTGTCCGATATAGCCGAAGAGCAGGTCGGTGCTCTTAAAGAAAGTGGACATGTTGAATGCACCATCCTTGATCTGTATACTTAGGTCCAAGAAATTGATCTTATCGTTGCTGCTCTCGAACTGTAATATGCAATCCCTAATGGATTATCATTGAGTTGTCGCATGAATGTGGTCAATGACGTCATGACGCCATCCAACAGGAGGAGGATGTCGTCTATATATCTACCCCAGAAGACCAATTCTGATCTCCTGTTAGTATAGACGACATCCTCCTCCCATTTGGCCATAAACAGATTAGCCATACTGGGCGTGAATTTCGCGCCCATAGTGACACCTCTGTTCTGGAGGTAATGAGTCCCATCGAACCAAAAGTAATTATGGGTCATAGAGTACCTCAACAGATCTAAAATAAATTCCTGCTGGGACGGATCAGCTCAGAGTCTCTTTTCAAGAACATCTCTACAGCCTCTAGTCCACCCATATGAGAAATAATAGTATAGAGAGAGGCCACATCGGTGGTAGCCATAATGTAGCTCTCCCTCCACTCCAAACTCTCCAAACTCTGAATTACTTGTGCAGAGTCTTTAATATAAGATTGAGTACTAGACACCAGAGGCTGCAGCAAACCATCAATGTACTTACCAATTCTAGAGGTGATAGAGTCCAACCCACTAATGATGGGTCTCCCCGTGGGGGTTGGTTAAACTCTTATGCACCTTTGGTAAAAAATACATGATTGGTTTTCTTGGAGCCAATGGGATTAAAAAAACCCTCTCTTTCTTATTAAGCAGATTACTACTGTAACCAGTATCAACAAGTGCAGTCAGTTCCCTTTTGTACTTGAATATAGGGTCATGATTCAACGGTATATAAGTCTCAGTATTGGACAAGATCCTATTCATTTCAGAAATGTATGAGCTCTTATCCATCACCACTATCCCACCCCCCTTATCAGCGGGGCGGATAATAATGTAATTTCTATGTTTCAAAGACTCTAGTCTCTCACGGTATCGAGAGTCCTGATAATTCTTTCTAATGTTTAACTTATCTATGTCTTTCAAGACCAGTTCTTTAAAAACTGACAAAGATGGTGGTATAAACCCTGGCGGGTTAAAAAGAGAGGCGTTGCTAAGGCCCGAATGTCTTACTCCCTTTGTCTCTTTTAAAGTAGTTGTAGCGGTCTGAGACAAAAAATCGATTTTAATGTTAACCTTTCTGATGTACTTTTGGACATCTATGAATGCCCCAAACTTGCTCAGGTGTTTATCCGGATTAAACTTGAGTCCATGATCAAGTACAAATTTTTCGTTGTCTGTAAGCGTATTTTTGCTGAGATTAAAAATCCCAGCATCTCTTACACTCTTCGCCTTTTTCGATCGGTTCCTCCTCCCCCTCGGGTCCCTCTCTTGGTTCTCCCCCTCTCTTGTTTTTCTGTGGGACCTTGGGGAAAAAGAGGAAGAGGAGGTTGATGGACCAGAATGGTGTGAGGGACCTTGCTTGTATTGTTGAGGTCTCCTAGGGGGATAGTATCCAGGACTATCCCAACCTGATCGTCTGTATTCTGAACGTATGTTCCCTGGAGTGGTGGCAGATGGATGCTGAACAATATACCGGGCGGTCATCATAACCTTGTTCATCATAATCATCATATCCACTATGATGCTCTCCTAGGGGCCTGTAATGATTATACACTGGAATATCCTCAGGGTATTCATTTGATGAATGGTCATATTGTGCATAATCATAGTTACCCTGATTTTTCAGACATGCTACCTTATTTTGAGGGTGTCTGTAAGGTAATGTTTTTTTATTATTTGCAACCCTCCTCCAACCCCCTTTAGGTGTGTTGGTGCTATTAGTCACTCTATTATTAACCTGGGATACAGGAAGAACAGAGGGTTTAGAGTGTATGGTTGAACCGGAGGAAAGCCCCGCTCCTCCTTCAGCAAAAGTCACCCTCCTGACCTGCCATTTAAACACCTGATTGGACTTATAATCTTCCAGGTCTCTCATAAACTTTTTATTCTTTTTAAATTTTTGATCAAGGTCCTCCTTCTCAAGAACCTTTTTAAGGTTGTCAGATTTGTTTTTATACTCCTCTGACTCCTTATATGATGACAATTTATCTTTAACTTCCGATATATCCTCATCAAGTTTATTTAATTTGCATCTATTTCTGGCAATTAAAAATCGCAACAGATCCAGACCCACATCATTCAAATATTTATAACCACCCTAAGAGGTTAGCCTCGTCCTCCTGCGGGGTGATCTCAAACCTCAGGCTCCTGGGTACCATGTTGTCATCCGGATATTTCTCCCGAAAGGCAATATCCCAATACCCATGAACCTCCGATGTCATCAGATTTTTCAATCGAACAAAAAGACCTCCTATATCTAAATTCTGTTGAACCTCCACATTATTGAAAACATCCTTCAGATTCAGAGAACATGAATTACGAAAATCAAATATATCCATATTAGTGAAAAAGTAAGCAGCTGATATCAAAAAATCAAAAAACAGATAATAAAAGCAGGGTGTACGAATATCTGCGCTAACTTTTAAAAAACGATTTCTAGCTGAAAACTAGGCCTGTTTGTTTTGATCTGTGGCTGGGAGTGGTTTAGAGTAGGCTGGTGAGTCACAGCTAGTTTCCTATTTCGGTTACCTCCCTACTGCTTCTAGAGACTTCTAAAAGGAAGGTGTGGAAGAAAGTTAGAGCTGCTCTCTAGGGTGTTCTGAGGAGCTCTGACCGATCCCCAATCTGGATTGGCAGGTGGCAGGCCTCCTTAAATACTCAGGGTCAACCAGTATGGGGGGGGGGGGGTGACCATGGGCCAGGGGCTTGGAGCTGTGAAGGAACCCCACACAACCCAAGGGGTGTCCTGAACAGGAGCAGGAGAAGACAGCGGGGAATACTGCCGGGCAAGTCTCCAGGAGGGATCCATCATGTGTCTGCGAGTGAAAGGCACAGTCGGGATAGCTGAGAGAGGCATACCGGAGGGGACTGGGAGGCAGTCAGAGATGGATGTAGAGCCAGCAGGAGAGACTGTGAAGGGCTGACTGGGATCAGTAGTCCACCAAAGAGGTCAGCTAGCACTAAAGACTTTCCTATTCTTGTTGCTACACTAAAGGGGCCCGCGGTCCTAACCATGTGCTAGCTGTACCTGAAGAATTGTGCTGGAGGGAGAAGGAGAGGTAGTCTGCAGCAAGTGTTGTGCAGGAGGAGAATATCTGAATTGTCCCATACCATGCAAGAATCATTTTCTGGGCATCCCATGAATTCCTTTACCCCATCCAAGTTCTAATCCCTCAATAAAATACAAAAACAAAGCTGATGAACTTGTTCATTGTCTTGGAGTGACTGGAAGTGAATGCCGGGCTGGGCAGAGTACCGCTACAATCGCTTAACCGCTTCAATACTGGGCACTTTTACCCCTTTCTTGCCCAGGTTAATTTTAAATTTTGTTACACTTTGAATGACAATTGTGCGGTTATCATTTTTCACACAAATAGAGCTTTCTTTGGTGTTATTTAATCACTGCTGTTTTATTTTATTTTTTGCAAAAAAAAAATGTTTTTCTTAGTTTCTGTGTGAAAAGTTTGTAAATAAATATGTTTTCTCCTTCACTGATGTGCGCTGATGAGGCGGCACTGATGGGCACTGATAGGCTGCCCTGATGAGGCAGCACCGATGGGCACTGATAGGCTACCCTGATGAGGCACTGATGAGCACTGATAGGTGGCACTGATGGGTACTGATAGGTGGCGCTTATGAGCAATGATAGGCGGCACATATAGGTAGCATTGATGGGCGGCATTGATGGGCACCGATGGGCAGCACTGATGAGTAGGAACTGAAGGGTACTAAAATGCAGCACTGACTGGTATCACTGATGGGCACTGATTGGTGTCACTGATTGGTGTCACTGATGGGCACACGTTGTCATTACTGCTGGGCACTGCTGAGACTGAACTGATTACCTGTACAAGTCTCCCCTGCGAGGAGATGCCACTGATCGGCTCTCCTCTCCTCACTCTCTGTCAGTTTGAGACAAGGAGTGCCAATAAACGCCACTTCCGTGTTTACACGTGATCGACTGTGATTGGACACAGACGATCACATGGGTAAAGAGCTACGTCATACTGAGATCGGGGGTCGCGCCATGTCCTAGGGACATGACATGCCCACGATCGCTGTGCTGCGTGCCGACACTGGGGTGACCTCATATGAGGTCGTCCCAGAACGAGAGGGGATACTGTCCGCCGTCATTTTACTATACGGTGAGACACTGCAGTTTTTGCTAGAATTGATTATTACTATTATCATCACTACTGTATCTTATCCCCGCTTGTGCTGAGAGAAGCACAAGACTGCCATTGCTGACCTCCTAAAAATTTTAGTGACCTGACCAGAAAAAGCATGCAGCTACTGGCATTAGCCCAAAGTCACAACTCCTGATGTACGTACTTGTTCTGGGTCAGTGGTTCCAAAAATGTTGAAGAACATGGGACATCTTACCAGTCTTTTCATTCCAAGTAAGTAACAGAAGGCTGCTGGATTCCATCAGTCTTCAGCATTTGTGTAGGGCTGTGTTTTGAGCATTTGTACAGGTGTGTTTGTGCATGTTTTGAAGGGCGTCTACGGCTTAAGCGTTTGTTTTTTTTTGGTCAATTGAAAGCTAGGTACTATAAAAACAAATCTGCGTGTTTGTGCATTCCTAAGATGCTCCCATTGAAGTATATTGGGGCTGAAAACACTTAAAGCTTGTAGCACACAAGGAACTAGTGTAATTTTTTAAGCTACAAGCAACACTACACTCAGGCGTGAACAAGCACAATTAAAAGCCATGGGATTTTAAATGTTGAGCGCTTTGGAGCTATGAGCTACAAAACACTCATATGTGAATGGGGCCTAAAGGGCTTTCTAATCAGCACTGCATTCCATAATTCCCCTCTGACTCATACTATCACAATGTGCTCCACATGTAATCTAAACTGGTCAAAGCGTGTCTCAATCCAAGATCCAGAATTTTACATTGCAATTTACAAGCCATGGCCAAAAGTTTTGAGAATGACACAAATATGAATTTTCACAATGTCTGCTGCCTCAATTTTTATGATGCCAATTTTCATTACTCCAGAAAGTTATAAGGAGTGATCAGGTGATTTGCAATTAATTGCCAATTCCCTCTTTGCCATGATTCACTTAATCCCCCCCCCCAAAAAAAAAACATCCACTGCATTTCAGCCCTGCCACAAAAGGGCCAGCTGACATCATGTCAGTGATTCTCTTGTTAACACGGGTGTCAGTTTTGACAAGGAC
This sequence comes from Rana muscosa, assembly GCA_029206835.1. Classification (NCBI taxonomy): domain Eukaryota; kingdom Metazoa; phylum Chordata; class Amphibia; order Anura; family Ranidae; genus Rana; species Rana muscosa. The sequence goes on along the minus strand of CM055118.1, from coordinate 556,946,492 downwards.
AAGGCTGGAAATCACTCTGTAATGCTGATTGAGTTAGAATAACAGACTGTAATCTTTTAAAGGAGCGTGGTGCTTGGTATCATTGTTATTCCTCTGTTAACCACGGTTACTTGCAAGGTGTAGTCCTCATTGCTTTGCACAAAAAGGGATTCATAGGCAAGGATATTGCTGCTACTAAGATTACACCTAAATCAACCAATTATTGGATCAACAAGAACTTCAAGGAGAGAGGTTCAATTGTTGTGAAGAAGGCTTCAGGGTGTCAAAGAAAGTCCAGCAAACGCCAGGGCTGTCGCCTACAGTTGATTCAGCTGTGGGATCGGGGCACCACCAGTACAGAGCTTGCTCAGGAAATGCAGAAGGCAGGTGTGAGTGCATCTGCATGCACAGTGAGGCAAAGGCTTTTGGAGGATGGCCTAGTGTCAAGAAGGCCAGCAAAAAAAAGCATTTTCTCTTCAGGAAAACATCAGTGACAGATTGATATTCTGAAAAAGGTACAGGGATTGGACTGCTGAGGAGTGGGGTAAAGTAATTTTCTCTGATGAATCTACTTTGCGATTGTTTGGTGCATCGGGAAGAAAAGCTTGTCCGGAGATGAAAAGGTGAGCGCTACCATCAGTCCTGTGTCATACCAACAGTAAAGCATCCGGAGAACATTCATGTGTGGGGTTGCTTCTCAGCCAAGGGAGTGGGCTCACTCACAATTTTGCCTAAGAACACAGCCGTGAATTAAGAATGGTACCAAAACATCCTCCCAACCATCCAAGAACAGTTTGGTGATGAACAATGCCTTTTCCAGCATGATGGAGCACCTTGCTATAAGGCAAAAGTGATAAAAAATTGGCTTGGGGAAAAAAACATCGAAAATTTGGGGTCCATGGCCAGAAAACTCCCCAGACCTTAATCCTGTTGAGAACTTGTGGTCAATCCTCAAAAGGCGGGTGAACAAAATAATTGCAGAGGTCCTGAAAAAGAATGGTCAACACTACAAATATTGACTCTTTGCATAAAATTCATGTAATTGTCAATAAAAGCCTTTGACACTTATGTAGCGGGTATTTGAATTATGTGAGGACTCTGGTGGTGTGAGGTTCCTTGGGGCCCCTGGGTGGCGCTGTTGCCTTGGGCCGGAGTTGAACTCACACCGCAAACTGTGCCTTTTTGTCCTCCCCTGGAGCTGGTACAGCGGGGCGGGGAACCCGCTGTGATGCAAAGGGAGAGGTCATAAAAGGGGCGGAGGCCCTGATTTTGGGGAGAGAGTCAGAGGACGTGGCCGCACCCAGGCACCTTCAGCTTGGGTGCTGGCGTTCCGGTGCTCCAGGCCTAGGCACTCTTGGCCTAGCTGGAGCGGAGATGGAGTCCATCTCAGGCACCTTTAGCCTGGGGTGAGGTACTATGGCGGATGCCTGGGGCTCAGTACCTTCAACTGAGTTCCGCGAGGGTGGAGGAATCCGAGGGGGCCCTAATGCGTTGGGTGCCCGTGTCTGAGTTTGTGAGGACTGGTGTGCAGTAACTTCTCCGAAGAGTCCGGCGCAGCATCGCTGGTGACGGAGAGGCCTCCAATTCTCCCTTGGATGGATTTCTTCCTCTGACAGGGGCAAAGTGAGCGAAGGTAAATTCACGCTCTATATTACCTAGTCAGTGGCAAGAAGAATAAAACTGAGTTGTACCTACTCACTGTGTGGAACTTGGGTTACTAAGCAAAGGAGTCAGGGACGAAGGACTGGACTTGGCTCTAGGACACCTACACAAAAGCCCAATCTCTGGCCTTCACCTCCTAGTTACGGGAGGACATGGGCCGTGGTGTGTATCATCTCTCTTCCAGGTACCCCTAGACAACAGCCATGTAACCGATAAAACAAGGGAGAGGGGTGAGGCCGCTACACGTGGGGGCATTGTATCCGGGATATGTGTATGGTGTCTGAATTTCAACTTTGCTGCCCGGAGGAGTTCCGAGTAGGTAGGCCATATTGGCCAACGCACCACGAGGCAACCCACAACTGCGTAGTTCGTGGGCGGGGCAAGGGAAAAGCCCGTGAACAAGTGCAGAACGTGGGAGGAGTCCGGCCACGTGGACGTACGCACGTGGAGATTCTGGCGCGGGTGGGTCAGTGCGCAATGGAGCAGCAAAGAGAGAGGATGGCTTCAAGTGCTCCGTGGATTTCCGTTCCTTCCTTCGCAGATATGTCTTCTCTAGCTGCTCCGATCATGGATACGGGGATAAGACTAAGGCCCCGGGGGCGATTGGCTCTCTTCACCTGTAGAGACATGGAAGCCCTCGGTGTGATCTGTCCCGGCTGTTCGGGACTGGTGGTCCAGCTGAAGCCGTTTGGTCACTGTGAGGTCTGCAAAGAATTCCTCTTCGAGGTGGAACCATCCACAGAAAAGCCTCGGGCTTTCCACCTCAACTACCTCACAGGGACTGCCACTCCGGAGGGAGAGATCGATGCTGGTGTGTTCCCCGTGCGCACTGATCCGGGCAAAGGGACTGCCCAAACAGAGGTAAAAAGAGAAAAATCAGAGGATGCTGCCTCGGTCACTAGCAGCTCCCTGCTCTGGCCACCGAAGAGGAAAGTCGGCCTAGTGATGGCCTCGTGTGGTCGTGGAAGAGCTTCGCCCCACTGCTTGCCTGGCCTGGATGGCTCCGGTAGGAAAAGTCCTGGACATCCCTGTTCTTCAAAAGGCCCAGGTGAGCCAGGGGTTGGGACTGTCTGTGTGGTTGAAAGTGGCGGTAGTCCACAGTCGGTAGAGGCCATCAAGGGGGATAGTTCCGTGGCTGGGAATTATCTGCCCGCGGAGTGCTATGACACCTCTGACCTGGATTCATTGTCTGACAATGGCGATGATGGGGAGATAGACGAAATCTTCCACCAGAAGGGATGGGACAGAATGAAGTTACCCTCAGTCCGTGTTACAAGGGACCCACCTATGTCTACTGGGGATAGTACACCCCGGGTGGAGGCCTCGGCGCCAAGGGAAGAAGCTGGTCCCCTGTCTGAAGTTCCCTTTCTTGATTCAACATCCATTTCACCTGTTCCTGTTGCGGGAGTGCAATGTCAATCACTGCGGGCTCCTAGGCCCAGGTCTACTGAGGTGGTGAATGCACCTCGTCATCCAGAAGCGATTGTTCCACCCGGAGAAGGAAACCGAGCTACTATGCCACCTTTGTCAAGTCTGCAACGTCTCTTTGGCCAGAAGGTTGCTCAGGAATATGGGTGGGAATACCCGTATCTGCCTCGGGAACTGCTCTATGAGGTGGAGGTCTTCCGGCAAAGATGGTATGATGCCTTTGTGTGGGACAAACTGAAAGTACAGCAAGCACGGCGGTACCTTTCCTGTTCACCAACGGTCACCAAGAAGTTTCAGGACTGTAAAGCTAAATGGATGCTGGGAAGACACATTCATGTGGACAAAGTGGTGATCTGTCGCAAAGAAGGAAAGAGTATTGAGTACCATGTGGAGGCTTTTGATGATCGTTTGAAGCCTATATCATTGCCTCATCCAAGGTTTTACCTGTAAGAGAAGAGAGGGAAAAAGACTCTCGTTTGCTTTCTTTTCATTCCTGGCTGAACTTTCCAGAGTGCCTTTTCCAGAACACAGAGACTGTGCCCTAGTTTTTTTGTATTTGGGCAGTTCTACTTGTTGGAGATATGGGAGCTATTTTGTTTGTTCTCCCTCCTTCTCCTTGCGCTCAAAAGAAATCAGTGACTTTGGGTTTTAGGTAGTGCAGGGCCACAGAGAAAATGTTCAAGAGGAAAATTCATCTGGAAGTGATGAGTGTCTTGACCGCGGCACTGTCACCAGGTGGCAGTGTTGCGCAACGATTGTTTGTTTTTTTGACATTATGCAGCACTTATTGGAGTGAATGGGTTTCTCCTAGGATAGACTCATTCATTCCAAGCAAACACACATGTTGGTAGGATGTGTGTTTCTTTTCTTTCCCTCTGCAGGAGATTCGTCTGTCAAGACTACTGAGAATGGGTGGTCCTTAGATAGTCAGAGCGAGGGAAGAATGTAAATGTGTGAGATATTTAAAGTGTTTTATTGAAAAGTTTTATAGTTACATTGTTTTAGGTTTTTCCTTTTCCCATTCAGGTCGTGGCACAATTCAGGGTTAAATTTGTGTAGTTTGGTTTCTGGGATGAACTTATGACACCACCTTTCGTGGGATGTGAGTTTGTACCAGACACTGGGGACCAGTGTCAAATCACCAGGGGGAGAGTGTAGCGGGTATTTGAATTATGTGAGGACTCTGGTGGTGTGAGGTTCCTTGGTACAGCGGGGCGGGGAACCCGCTGTGATCCAAAGGGAGAGGTCATAAAAGGGGCGGAGGCCCTGATTTTGGGGAGAGAGTCGGAGGATGTGGCCGCACCCAGGCACCTTCAGCTTGGGTGCTGGCGTTCCGGTGCTCCAGGCCTAGGCGCCCTTGGCCTAGCTGGAGCGGAGATGGAGTCCATCTCAGGAACCTTTAGCCTGGGGTGAGGTACTATGGCGGATGCCTGGGGCTCAGTACCTTCAACTGAGTTCCGCGAGGGTGGAGGAATCTGAGGGGACCCTAATGCCTTGGGTGCCCGTGTCTGAGTTTGTGAGGACTGGTGCGCAGTACCTTCTCTGAAGAGTCCGGCGCAGCATCGCTGGTGACGGAGAGGCCTCCACTTCTCACTTGGACGGATTTCTTCCTCTGACAGGGGTAAAGTGAGCGAAGGTAAATTCACGCTCTATATTACCTAGTCAGTGGCAGTGACTATTCACCACTGGTGACAGCACAGTGGGGCAGCAGCAAGACGGGAAAGGATTGTGCCTCGATCTGTCCCCCCATTATTCAAAAGGAGAAAGACTGTTTTATTGCTTGGCAAGAAGAATAAAACTGAGTTGTACCTACTCACTGTGTGGAACTTGGGTTACTAAGCAAAGGAGTCAGGGACGAAGGACTGGACTTGGCTCTAGGACACCTACACAAAAGCCCAATCTCTGGCCTTCACCTCCTAGTTACGGGAGGACATGGGCCGTGGTGTGTATCATCTCTCTCCCAGATACCCCTAGACAACAGCCATGTAACCGATAAAACAAGGGAGAAGGGTGAGGCCGCTACACTTATAAAATACTTGTAATTATACTTCAATATACCATAGTAACACCTGACAAAAAGATCTAAAAACACCGAAGCAGCAGACTTTGTAAAAAATAATACTTGTGTCCAGGGCTTTTTTCCTAAGAAAATAGGTACAGGAACTGTGACTCTCCAAGTCACCCCTCGTCTTTGCCCCTACCCACCTTTGCGCACCGTCCCTTGGTTTCACCATCTACCCATCTCCCAGTACTACTATTTTTAGGGGAATACAGAACCAAATATCATTTGTGGTGCTAAGCAATTGGTATGGAATTTGTTAATGATAACAAGATAAGCAGTAAAATAGATCCCCTGCAGCCAGCAACAATAGACCCCCCCCCAGCAAAAATAGATCTCCCCCAGCAATAATGGACCCCCAGCAACAATAAATTCCCCACCAGCAACAACAGTCTTTCCCAGCAACAATAAACAAACCTGCAAAAATTAGATCATCTTCAGCAGTAGGTGTACCTCCGAAAATAGATCCCCCAACAGCTAGCATCAACAGACCCTGAAACACACCCAAGCACCACTTGACATGACATACATTCAGTGGAAGAGGTGTCGGAACTGCGTTCCCCCGCGTTCCCGCTGAAAAAAACCCCTGCTTGTGTCATTCTCAAAACTTTTGGCCACAGCTCTATATTTCGTCGTTTTCCCTTTATATTTACCTGGTGATCTTCCCAATAAAACTCTTCCAATGCTAAAGGTGACAGGACTAAAATGCCACCCCTGCTCCTCTTCTTTATAACATAGAGTGAATGGGGTTCTGTAGTCCTCAGAGATAGGAGCAATGGGGGAGATTTACTAAAACTGGAGCACACAGAATCTGGTGCAGCTGTGCATGGTAGTCAATCAGCTTCTAACTTCAGCTTGTTCAATTAAGCTTTAACATAGCTGCACCAGATTTTTCACTCTCTGGTCTTAGTAAATCAACCCCAATGCAACAAATTTGAACATAGCACAGCCAGGTATTTTTTACACTTATCAAACAGTTATAGCAAAACGATTTCAATGTTGTATGTAACAGGCCAAAAGGGTGCAAATAGAAGTTCATTGTTAGGGTGTACATACACTTTAATAGTAACAAAACTGGCAGAAAAATGTAGTCAGTGGAAGGTATTTCATCAGACAATGTATTTTGCAAAACATATTACTGAAATGTGAGGTTTATTTTTACCCATGGAACTGTAGCGGCCTCACCCCATCTCTTTTGTCTAGGGGTATGTCACACGACAGGGTGAGATGCGCTACGGCCCATGTCCTCCCCATAGCTGTGGGTGAGGTGAAGGCCAGTACCAGATATTTCCTCGGGCCTGTGTGCTTCTGTCTAGAATTAAGTCCTGCTGTGCCAACACTTCCCTTTGCTCCCATTAACCAGAGTTCCACGCACCGATCACAGTCCAACTCTTGTTTTATTGCATTTCTCACAATAAACAGTGCTTCAGTAGCCAACTGGTTGTGACTTGATAACATTTTGATACGGGGGATGAGCAGGTCGAGGCACTATCCTGGTTGTCAGCTAAACCACTTGCCAGCGGTTACTATAGCCTTCGCTAGAAAGGACTTAGAACTTGAGAGTCTCTACCAGCGACTCAAGAGAACATAGATAGGAGTACCTTCGCTGCGTTGCGGCCCCTGTCAGGGGAAGATGTCCCTCCAAGGGAGTTACCAGAGGCCCATCCGTCACTGGGTTGATGCTGCTCCAGACTCTCCGAATGGGTAACCTCCCCGGCCGCCTCACCTCAGACATGGGCCCCATCCACTTCAGGGACCCTCGGACTTCTCTACCTTCGCGGGACCCAGTCGAAGTCACTGGGCCCCAGGCCTCCTGGTTTAGTACCTCACCCCAGGCTGAAGGTGCCTGGGATGGACTCCAACTCCATTCCGGTCAGGCCTAGGGCACCTGAGCCGGAATCCGGACCCGCCCGCACCCAGGCCTAAGGTGCCTGGGCGCGTGATGATCGACCTCCAGAAGAGCAAGACCCCGTGACAAGGGCGTCTCCCCCTTTTATCCCCTCCAATGACGCCACGGCAGATTCCCCGCCCTTGCCATACCATCTCTGAGAAGGGACAAAAAGGACAGCACTTTGGCAGTGAATCTACCTTGAGCCTACAGGCACCCCGCCACCCACAGGCCAAGGAGATTATTACACCACCCAATCCTCCACAAATACAAATGGTCATTACTCCCATACCTACACACCTGAACTTCCACCCAGGTGTACCCCACCTAAATTTAAAGACCCCGCTACATACCCCCCCTGTGATTTGACGCTGGTCCCCAGTGTCTGGTGCAAACCCATGTCTCCCATGGAGTGGTGACATAAGCCTGGCCCCAGAGGCTATCCCTAAAAATTTAAATCCTGTTTGTGCCAAGACCTGCTCAAAGGGGAAGGGAAATATAACATAATAAAACTTTTCCATAAAACCATCTAACATGTACACATATACAATCCCTCCCTTCACTGTCTAAGAACCACCCCATACTCAACAGTCTTGACAGACGAATCTTCTGCAGAAGGGAAACAAAAAGAAACCACAACATCCTAACATTTTGTGTTAATTTGGAATGAATGGGTCCATCAGCCGATAGACCCATTCGCTCCAATGAGTAAAGTGATGCGCGTGTGGAAAAAAACAAACAGCTGTTGCACAACACTGCCACCTGGTGACAGCGCCGCGGTAATGACACTTGGTGAAATCTTCATTCTTCCTGCGTCCCTACACTGATTCTACCCCCAAAGTCTGTCTTTGAACTATGAAGAAGAGAGAACAAACAAACAGCTCTCATTCCTCCAAAGAGTAGAAAAAAAAAACCCAAATAAAAAACTAGGGTACAGTTCGATGCTCCGGCAAGAACACCTCCGGAAATTTGTCACAGGAAAACAAGTGAGTCTCTGCTCACAAATAAAACCTCGGGTCGGGCAAGAACAAAGGCTTCAGATGCTTATCGAAAACCTCAATCAAATAGTCAGCATCCTCTCCATCTTTCCTGCAGATGCGCACCTTGTCTGCGTGGATATGGCGGCCCCACATCCAGTCTGCTCTGCAGTCTTTAAACTTTTTCAACACGGGTGGCGAACAGGACAAGTACCACCGGGCATGAGGCACTTTAAGTTTCTCCCAAACGAACTCGTCATACCATCTCTGCCGCAGAACTTCAACCTCAAACAGCAAGTCTCTGGGCAAATAAGGATATTCCCATCCGTACTCGTGAGCGATCCTCTGAGAAAAGAGCCGTTGCAATCGGGCTAAAAGAGGCATTGTGGCCCGCTCACCTTCTCCTGGTTGAACGATGGCCTCCGGATGCCGAGGTACTTTCACTACCTCCGATGGCTTTTGTCTCGGTGCTCGTAGTGATGCTTGCTGTTTCCCCGCCAACAAAACGGGGGATACTGTGGACTATGGAAGAGCAATTTGAGGACTAGGCTTCCTTGTAGACTCTGGGGCCTCCGCCCGGAACATGCTATCCCCTATGGACATAGGTGAATCTTGGGGTGCACGTAGCATAGGTAATGGGCGTTTGTCCCAGCCCTTCTGGTGAAACAGTTCATCGATCTCACCGTCATCTCCACAGTCCGTCAGTGACTCTAGGTCGGAAGTGTCATACATCTCGGCGGGAAGGTAGTCTCTGGTAGACGTGGTACTACCCTCCCTAGCGGGCTCCACCGACTGTGGACCCCCGACACCTCCAACCACCACCACAGTCCCAGCCCCTGGCTCACCTTGACCTTTTGTAGAACTGGGATGTCCAGGACTCTTCCAAACGGATCCATCCAGGCCAGGCAAGCGACGGGGTGAAGCTCTTCCACGACCATAGGAGGCCTGCACCAAGCCGACTTTCCTCTTTGGAGGTGGGAGCAGAGAATCTGTGGTGACCGAAGCAGCATCCTCTGATTTTTCTCTCTCAGTCTCTGATTGGGCAGTCACGTCGCCCTGGTCAGTGCGTACAGGAACCTCCGCAAAGGCCTGGATCTCCCCTTCCGGAGTAGCGGTACCTGTGAGGCTGTTGAGGCGAAAGGCCCGGGGCCTTACTGTGGATGGCTCCACCTCGAACAAGAACTCTTTGCATGCCTCGCAACGCCCGAATGGCTTCAGGTGGACCACAAGTCCCGAGCATCCGGGACAGATCACGCCGAGGGCCTCCGTGTCTCTGCAGGTGTACATAGCCAACTGCCCTTGGGGCCTGAGTCTTATCCCCGTGTCTGTAAGGGGAGCAGCAAATGTAGTCATCTTCGTGGGGCAGGGAACCGGAATCCACGCGGAGCTTGAGGCCATCCCGACTGTCTGCTGCTCCATCACGCACTGACTCCTCCCACGACTTGCACGTTTTCGTGGGCTTCCATCAAGCTCCGCCCACGAACTGTGCAGTCACGGGGTGCCTCGTGGCGCAGTGCAGTAAAAGCCCCCACATGTAGTACTTCACACGGCTGGACTTCTCCCTCTTCTCGCTCCTCCGCATGGGCCTTTCCCGTTCCAGGGTCATTTCCACGACTTTGAGCAGGGATGCACTTTGGCCGATCACATGGCCGACCTGCTCGGAACTCCTCCGGGCAGCAAAGTCCAGACACAGCCATTCTTACTTCCAAAGTCAAAACACACATCATCCCGGACTCACGAGCCCCCACGTGTAGCGGCCTCACCCCATCTCTTTTGTCTAGGGGTATGTCACACGACAGGGTGAGATGCGCTACGGCCCATGTCCTCCCCATAGCTGTGGGTGAGGTGAAGGCCAGTACCAGATATTTCCTCGGGCCTGTGTGCTTCTGTCTAGAATTAAGTCCTGCTGTGCCAACACTTCCCTTTGCTCCCATTAACCAGAGTTCCACACACCGATCACAGTCCAACTCTTGTTTTATTGCATTTCTCACAATAAACAGTGCTTCAGTAGCCAACTGGTTGCGACTTGATAACATTTTGATACGGGGGATGAGCAGGTCGAGGCACTATCCTGGTTGTCAGCTAAACCACCGCGATCTCGCCAGCGGTTACTATAGCCTTAGCTAGAAGGGACTTAGAACTTGAGAGTCTCTACCAGCAACTCAAGAGAACATAGATAGGAGTACCTTCGCTGCGTTGCAGCCCCTGTCAGGGGAAGATGTCCCTCCAAGGGAGTTACCAGAGGCCCATCCATCACTGGGTTGATGCTGCTCCAGACTCTCCGAATGGGTAACCTCCCCGGCCTCCTCACCTCAGACATGGGTCCCATCCACTTCAGGGACCCTCGGACTTCTACACCCTCGCGGGACCCAGTCAAAGTCACTGGGCCCCAGGCCTCCTGGTTTAGTACCTCACCCCAGGTTGAAGGTGCCTGGGATGGGCTCCAACTCCATTCCGGTCAGGCCTAGGGCACCTGAGCCAGAATCCGGACCCGCCCGCACCCAGGCCTAAGGTGCCTGGGCGCGTGATGATTGACCTCCAGAAGAGCAAGACCCCGTGACCAGGGCGTCTCCCGCTTTTATCCCCTCCAATGACGCCATGGCAGGTTCCCCGCCCTTGCTGTACCATCTCCGAGAAGGGACAAAAAGGACAGCACTATGGCAGTGAATCTACCTTGAGCCTGCAGGCACCCCGCCACCCACAGGCCAAGGAGATTATTACACCACCCAATCCTCCACGAATACAAATGGTCATTATTCCCATACCTACACACCTGAACTTCCACCCAGGTGTACCCCACCTAAATTTAAAGACCCCGCTACAGAACATTTCCCCATGCACTGCTGGCATATAGTAATCCACTTGTTGTAAAATGTGATTACTGATTAATGTGCATAGCCTCTATTATTATTTGCTACTTAATGTGCATAGTTTCTATTAATATTTGCTTATTAATGCTCCTTGTTCAATAACCTCATTTGGAGGGCAAAAAATAGGTGTGGTCGTTTCAGCGCGAACCTCTGAATCAAACTCCTAATAGTAATCTAAGGCCTCGTACACACGACCGATTTTCTCGTCGTAAAAAACACGTCGTTTTTTTCGACGAGATTCTTGTTAAGCTTGTCAATTTTCTCGTCAAGCTTTCCATGCGTACACACTGACAATTTCCAATTTCCTCGTTGTTCTCCGCGGTCACGTCCAGCACGTACGACGGCACTATAAAGGGGAAGATCTTTTTTCTTGGCGCCACCCCTTGGGCTGCTTTTGCTGATCTCGTGTTACCGCGTGTGAAGTAAAAGTTTGGGAAGAGACGATTCGCGCTTTTCAGTCTTCGTACTTTTCAGATCGTTTTCTGCGGTTCAGTTTGTGCTTGTGGGTTCGTATCTTGACTTTCAGGGCGTCTAGGCAGGTCGTATCTGTTTTACAGTGCGTTCTTGCCTGTTCGTTTCTGATTTTCAGTTCGTTATTCATAGGCCTTGCTGTTCTAAAGTGCGTTCTGTTCTGTACGTTCTGATAAGACGACCGTTTCTTAGCCATGTCGCCTGGACGTTCTCGTCGTCGAGTTCGTGCTGTGCGTGCGCTTGGTGTTGGTCTGCTTGTTTTGGACCAAGACCAGTCCATGAATGGTGTGAGGAGGAGTTCATGGACCAAGAATTGGTTGCTCCAGCGGGACCAATTCTGCCATATGCCTCTGCTACCAGGAAGGACACCGTTATGCAGGAAGCCATCAGTGCTGAGCAGAGGCTCATCGCCACGTTGCGTTACCTGGCGACAGGGAGAAGTCTTCAGGGCTTGAAGTTCACGACAGGCATCTCCCCCCAGGCTCTGGGCCTCATAATCCCAGACACCTGTTCTGCCATTATACAAGTCCTGCAGGAGGACTATATTAGGGTAAGTTTTCTCCCTTAACATCACATTTTATGTATTACATGTATGCTAATGTATTGTATTTCTTTCATCCTTCCCTAATTACCATGATTGTAATATGCTGAGAATGTCCCCTTTGTCCCCATGCATGCTGGAAGCTTTAGATTGCCCCTTTTTTCTCCTCCATAAATATTTCCCTTCACTAACTTTTCCAGCAGGGGCGCCTGTTGCTCCAAATGTTTGGGGGTCCCACCCCAATTTATGAACTAAACTTCCTCCTTTTTTGCTCAGGTGCCTATTAAACGCCCCCAGTTGTCCCCTCTAATGCAGCCATTTTGTTCCCTCCAATGCAGCCATTTAGTCCCCTCTAATGCAGCCAGTTTCCCCCCAGCCCTGCACTTAACTTCTTGTGGTCAGCGCCATCCTTCTTCTGTCCTTGATGTGTTCTCCTTCCCTTGATGTTGCATCAGCCAATCATGTTACCATTAAACAGACTTGGTGAACATGATTGGCAGAGCAGCCTGCCAGTGTTTCCCCAAGGAATGCCCCCCCTGCGTCCCCTATTTTACTTTTAGGAAGCCAATTACATCCCTCAGGTTGTAATGTGCAAGACTATTTTACTACCTGTTTCTGCTATGCAATTTGAACCCCCTAAATGCCGCAATTATTCATATGTCGGTCGCTTTACAAGAGGCCATCCACCTGAATAGTGGGCGGCATAGACAATACATAGGTTAATGCAACGCATGAACCTATGTATTGTTCTGAGTGATGGGCACGGGAGAGAGGGGGCAGTGCTCCAGCGCCCACTCTGGACGCACCGCCACTGCAATGCTATCCTGTGGCCAAACACACCCCCCCCCAAAAATAATTTAGTAATGGCCCATCAGAGGGGGTGATGAATATGATAAATGAGCCTTCCATTATACTTATTTTAAACACCTTAATAAACGTAGAATTTGATTGATGTTGGCCTCTAATGTTTTTTTAGAGATTTTCCTTGTAATGTATGATTTTTGTATTCTAATATTATTTCATCTTGTTTCACTCCACAGCTTCCTTCCATGCCACAGGAATGGCAGACTGTGGCATCGGAGTTTGCCACGCGGTGGGACTTCCCCAACTGCGGTGGTGCTATAGACGGGAAGCACGTTCGCATCGTGCCGCCACCCCGTTCTGGGTCCTACTACTACAACTACAAGGGGTTTCATAGCATTGTGCTGATGGCGGTGGTGTCAGCACGGTATGAATTCCTCTATGTTGATGTAGGGAAGAATGGGCGGATGTCCGATGGGGGATCCTTCATCCAGACGGAGTTTGCCCTCCGTCTCCAGAGTGACGACCTTGCATTGCCACCGGATGCAGGGAATATTGAAGTACTCCCCTTTGTTTTTTTGGCTGATGAAGCCTTCGGACTCGGACGGCATCTTATGAGGCCATTTCCTCAGAGGACCCTGACCCCAGACAAGAGGGTGTTCAATTACCGGCTGGCCAGGGGCCGAAGAGTTGTCGAAAATGCCTTTGGCATAATGGCCAGCCGGTTCCACCTTTTTATGACTTCAATACACTTGGCGGACTACAAAATAAACTATGTCGTATTATGCTGCTGTGTGCTACACAACTTTCTGAGCCAAAAATCAAATTCCTATATGGCCTCAGTTTTGCCAGAGGCTGGACTTTCCCCTGCAAATCCCCTGCCGGGCCTGGAATCTGCCCGTCCTGGCTTTCCCTCCCAAAATGCCCGTGAGGTTTGGGACAAATACATGGAGTATTTCACGGGTAGGGGGGCAATTCCTATGCCAGACTATGTCTAAGGATCCAAATAAAAAGCTTGTTTAAACCTTTAATTATTTGTTCTTTCCTGTCTCCTAGTTTGTCTTAGTGCATTTGTAGTGCCAAGTGTATTTTACTTTAGTAACTAACAACCATTTCACTATGTAACCTTACAAAATAACCAAATAAGCTTAGAGGGTATTATAAAAAGAAGCTACACGTTGTTTGTGGTCAAATATTTTACTCTGTGCACATTCACACCATTTTTTGTTTTTTCTGTTTTTTTGGGTTGGCCTGGCCACAAACCGGCAATTTTTTGCTTATGAAAATACAAAAATAACAGTTGCATTCCAAAAATTACAACATTGGATACCTCTGAGCAATCTGAAACATTCACTTACACAAACTATGTCTCTATGTGCCCGTCCTAATATGGGGTCCTGCCACCCCTTGCCCAGCCAAAAATTGAATATGCACACATTTGGGATTTTTTTCATCTAGGAAGTTTACAATCCTGATCCCTATTGTCAACATGTGCTATCTGCCATCAGGGGTGATCAATGGACGTGTTTTGGGGGTGCAACCCCTTCCTCAGTTCACCGACTTTAGATACGAGGAAGGGGTTGCACCCCCAAAAGACGTACATGGATATCCCTTGATGGCAGATAGCACATGTTGACACACTGTGTGCAGATTCAATTTTTGGCTGGTTTGATTGTCAAAAATATTCTAAAATGTGCAATAACAAACATGTAAAAACAAATGTGTTTGGATGGCTTATTGAATTCTCCCCAAAACATCGAGAATGTCTTTAAATGTTTGTTCCATCACATGGATTCTTTGTTTAATTAGGTCCAGTTCCGTGCTACATTCCATCACTTGCTGGATGAGGCGGAGGGCACTGTCAGCAGAGAACCGTGTACTATCCTTCACAACATTTATATCCCCTAAAAACAAAAAACAAAAGGTATTATAAATCTGCAGGCCTACATCTCTTACCTGAAGCTGTGGTGACAGATACTGACCTGTTTTGGTGACCAGATCCACAACGTCATCCACCTCTCCTTCCTGCACTTCTCCTTCCTCCACCTCAACTTCCTGCACATCTTTCTGTTGTGGGTCTTTGGGAGTTTGGGGTTGCTTGGAAGTTGTGGGGTGCATGTGCTCCCTGGAGTGTTCTCCTCCCAGTCTTCTCTCCCCTATGAGAATCAAACAAAAGGTCTATTTATCACACTGTGAATCTCAATGTTAAAATAAAAACAGGCTAAATTGCTTGGAAGTGTGGTACAAGTGTGTGTTTGGGCGGAATTTAAAGAAGAATGCATTATTTATGACCAAGAATATGTTTAGTATTCACCTTTGGATGTAATTTATTTGACATGGAGGCACCACAAAAATTCACTGATGCACCTGTGTGGGACACCCAAAAAAGGCGGGTCTGGTGGCCCACACTATAGTGCTCCAAAGTACAGATGTGGAAGCAGCTGCTGAGTGTCGTCTCCTTTACACTGATAAAAGTTTGCATTTCATTCTCTTTACAAACACATCATCTAGCCTAAAAATTTCGCCACAATATTTGACCAAAAATGGCAGATGTCTAATTACTTTTGTGGCTATAAAATAAGCCAAAACCGCGGATAGTGGCCGAACGAAGTGTCTGTAACGTAACGAACGATTACTGTGCCCAACCAAGTTCAAAATATTAAATTTTGGAAGGGAGTCCAATATGAGAAACCAAAATAAAGAGCAACATGTAAGTTTAGAAAAAGATTAATAGCAGAAAAGTCTACATTTTACTTACTTTTAGCGAGCATTCTCTTTATGCTCCTCAACTGCTCTGGCTCCCTCAGTTTGAGGTCTGACCACCTCTTTCTGAGCTGCTCATTTGAGCGTTTCACCCCGAAATTCGTCTTCAGACTCTTCACGACTTTAGTGAGGATTTTGGCCTTCCTTCTATTTGGTTTGCTATACGGCCCATGCTTTGCATCATAATCAGACTTGAGCAAGATGTCCACCATCTCCGCCATCTCCGCAAAAGACATATTCGATGCCTTGAATCTCCTCCTTGATCGTGACGTTTCCTCGGTCTCTGGGCTTGTCTCCTCCTCGTTAGTTGCGGAATTATCAGACACCTGCTGTAACTCCGCCACATCTGTCTGCGCGCCGAAAGAGAAGGGGCGGGGAAAAGATGTTAGTTAGAACGTCATGGGCGGGCGACGTGTGCGGAGCGACGTGTTCGAAATTTGACGCATGCGTGGTGTGTATCTAGCAAACACACATGTGACTATAGTACGTTCGGTGTGCGGAGAGAGGAGTTCAAGTGACGGACGTGCGAACGAAGGTATGTGATTTTGTGACTTGTACAAATTGTTGGCCTATACTGTCTTGAGAATGTTGGAGGATATATATGGTGACTAGGATGTTAAGGAGGTTAGACTGTTTGCCTCACATTAGTTATATATAATTTATTTAACTTGCAGATACAATATTAGTGATGAGCCGAACACCCCCGGGTTCGGTTCGCACCAGAACCCGCGAACGGACTGAAAGTTCGTACGAACATTAGAACCCTATTAAATACAATGGATGCGAACGTTCGAATTCTAAAGTGCTAATTATAACGACTATTATGCATGTTATTGTCCTAAAAAGGGTTTGGGAACCCGGGTTCTGCACCAGGGGACATGTATCAATGCAAAAAGAAGTTTTAAAAACGGTAGTTTTTCGGGAGCAGTCATTTTAATGATGCATAAAGTGAAAAAAAAAAAGTCAAATATTCCTTTAAATATCGTACCTGGGGGGTGTCTAAAGTAGGCCTGTGAAGTGCTACGTGTTTCCCGTGTTTAGAACTGTCCCTGCACAAAATGACACTTCTAAAGGAAAAAAAAGCCATTTAAAACTGCTTGCGGCTTTAATGTAATGTCTGGTCCCGGTAATATGGATGAAAATCTTTAAGAAAAATGGCATAGCTACCCCATGACCCCCCCCCCCCTACCCCAGCCCATTACCAGCCCCTTTGGGTCTTGTATGGATATTAAGGGGAACTACGCACATAAAATAAAAAAGGCCCTATATACTCTGAACAGCCGTATACAGGCGGTGCATACAAGACAGGGACTGTAGGTTTGTTCTTATGTAGAATCTGTTTGTAATTTTGAACAGGTACATTGTTTAAGTGTAGCTCCAGCCCAAAAATCTATTTTTAAACTTTTTGGAAAACATAGGTAAGGGTTATCACCCCTGTAACATTTGTTTTGCTGTCTGTGCCCCTGTTCAGAACATTTCACCTCACTTTCCGTCCCAATGACAACTGTTTTTGAAATGTGGTGTTTTTCTTGAAACAAGGATTGGTGATAAAGCATCAGTACAGAGGAGACACCTTTCTCCCATATTAATTCTTACAGGAGAGAATTTTCCTTCCTAGGGGTAGATTTCCTCTCACTTCCTGTTGTCTTCTTGCGTTTGCAAGTAGGAGTCGTTTGTAAGTTGGATGTTTGAAAGTAGGGACCTGCCGTATATACTCTGCAGAAATAGGCCCCTTAGTTGTTGGTGTTGGCACAACACTGTAAGCACTCACAGTTACTCTTGGTTGGTGCTGGAACGCCCTGCTGTCAACTATTATATCAGGAATTGTAATTACATATAATTGTTGAACAGTGGTAGTAAAAATTGGGCCTTTGATGGTGGTGCTGGTGCCACAACACTGTAAGCCCTGACAGTTACTCTTGGTGGGTGCAGCAATGGGCCCTGCTGTGAATTATTAGATCAAGAATTGTAATTGCATGCCCCTGTTGAACAGGGGCTGAAAAATTGGGCCTTTCGTGGTGGTGGTGGTGGTGGTGGTGTTGCCACAACACTTTAAGCCCTCAGAGTTACTCTTGGTGGGTGCAGGAATGGGCCCTGCTGTGAATTATTAGATCAAGAATTGTAATTACATGCCCCTTTTGAACAGGGGCTGAAAAATTGGGCCTTTCGTGGTGGTGGTGGTGGTGGCGTTGCCACAACACTGTAAGCCCTCAGAGTTACTCTTGGTGGGTGCAGCAATGGGCCCTGCTGTGAATTATTAGATCAAGAATTGTAATTACATGCCCCTGTTGAACAGGGGCTGAAAAATTGGGCCTTAGGCACTGGTGGCACAACACTGCAACCCCTCACAGATACTGTACTTGGAGCACAGCAATGAGCCCTGTTGCAAAGTATTGCTTCAAAAATTGTAATTACACGCCCCTGTTAAACAGGGGCTGAAAAATTGGGCCTTAGGCACTGGTGGCACAACACTGCAACCCCTCACAGATACTGTACTTGGAGCACAGCAATGAGCCCTGTTGCAAAGTATTGCTTCAAAAATTGTAATTACACGCCCCTGTTAAACAGGGGCTGAAAAATTGGGCGTTAGGCACTGGTGGCGGCACCCATAAACAAAAATGATCTTCCAAGCTATCATCATCAATCGTATCATTGAGGACTCGGAGGACTCGGATAGCCAGTCAACATAACAGCACAGGCACTCAGCATCAGCATCAGTCTTGAAGGGATGTGACATGTTAAAATCAATTAGTCTGTTATATCAGCATCAGGTGTGTGGTAGCTGGTGGTGATCCAAGACTGGTTCATCTTGATGAAAGTCAGTCGATCAACCGAGTCGGTGGACAGGCGCACCCTGTGATCCGTGACAAATCCTCCAGCAGCACTGAATGTGCGTTCCGAAAGAACGCTGGATGCAGGACAGGCCAGTAGCTCAATTGCATACTGTGCAAGCTCTGGCCAGTGATCCATCCTCAAGACCCAGTAAGCCAGAGGATTTTCGGTGGGGGAGGTGTCCAAGTCTGACCTTGCCCCTAGATATTCCTGCACCATGTTTATCAGACGCTGGCGATGGTTGCTGGAACCGATCATACTTTGGGGCTGCGGACTAAAGAATTGTCTGAACGCATCGGTCAGACGGCCACCTTCCCCACCGCTCCTTCTTTGACTGGCCGAAGCCTCAGCAACTCGTTGTCCAGGACCAGGAGTTTGTAACCTCCCAGTCTCTGGGAACGCGTTGCACAGACCTTTCTGCAAGGCCTCCCGGAGTTGTCTCATCCTCTGCTCCCTCTGTGATGGTAACATAAGGTCCGCAACCTTACCCTTGTACCGTGGATCAAGGAGAGTGGCCAGCCAGTAATGGTCCCTCTCCTTGATCCGAAGAATACGAGGATCCTTCCGCAGACTTTGCAGGATCAGGGAGGCCATGCAGCGTAGGTTAGCTGAGGCATTCGGTCCGGAGTCCTCTGGGTCACTAAGGACGACATGATCTGCAGCCACCTCCTCCCAGCCACGTACAAGTCCACGGGTTTCTTGGGACTGTAAATCATCCCTAAAAGACTGCTGCTGTTGATGCTGCTGAGTGCCAGGCTCCACCTCCATGCTGACACAATCCTCCTCCTCCTCCTCCTCCTCCTCCTCCTCCTCTTCCTGTGCGATGGGTGGGACAGAAGGAACACTGTCTGGGTAAAGGGGGCCTTGAGAGGCAAGGAAGTCCTCCTCTTCCTGCCTCTGTTCTGCCTCAAGTGCCCTGTCCATTATTCCACGCAGCGTGTGCTCCAACAGGTGGACAAGAGGTACAGTGTCACTGATGCATGCACTGTCACTGCTCACCATCCTCGTGGCCTCCTCAAATGGTGCCAGGACAGTGCATGCATCCCTGATCATGCCCCACTGGCGTGGAGAAAAAAAACCAAGCTCCCCTGACCCTGTCCTGGTGCCGTAGTCGCACAGGTACTCATTGATGGCCCTCTGCTGTGTGTGCAGCCGCTGCAGCATGGCCAACGTTGAGTTCCACCTGGTGGGCATGTCACATATAGGGCGGTTCTTGGGCAGGTTCAACTCCTTTTGCAGCTCAGCCAGGCGAGCACTGGCATTATAAGATCTGCGGAAATGCACACAGACTTTCCTGGCCTGCCTCAGGACATCCTGTAAGCCCGGGTACCTGCCCAAGAACGGCTGCACCACCAGGTTAAGGACGTGAGCCACACAGGGCACATGGGTCAGTTGTCCCTGTCGGAGGGCGGAGAGGAGGTTGGTGCCATTGTCGCAAACCACCATTCCTGGCTTAAGCTGGCGTGGCGTCAACCACCTCTCGGCCTGGCCCTGCAGAGCAGACAGGACCTCTGCCCCAGTGTGGCTTCTGTCCCCCAAACACACCAGCGCAAGCACGGCATGGCATCTTTTTGCCTGCGTACTTGCGTAGCCCCTTGAACGCCTACGGAGCACCGCTGGTTCAGAGGACAAAGCACAGGAAGAGGCCATGGAGGAAGAAGAAGAGGAGGGGGTGGAGGAGAGAGGTGTGTCACAACCAGTAGTAGCATTTTGGAGGCGTGGCGGTGGAACAACCTCCAACACTACTGCACCTTGTCCTGCATCCTTCCCAGCTGCCAAAAGAGTGACCCAATGGGCCGTGAAAGAAAGGTAACGTCCCTGTCCATGCCTGCTGGACCATGAGTCAGCGGTAATATGCACCTTACCGCTGACCGCCCTGTCCAGCGAGGCCAAGACATTGCCTTCCACATGCCGGTAGAGAGCCGGAATAGCCTTCCGTGAGAAAAAGTGGCGTTTGGGAACCTGCCACTGAGGAACCGCACATTGCACAAACTCACGGAAGGGGGCCGAGTCTACCAACTGAAAAGGCAGCAGTTGAAGCGCTAGCAATTTAGCCAAGCTAGCATTCAACCGCTGGGCATGTGGATGGCTGGGAGTGAACTTCTTTCGACGGTCCAGCAGCTGGGGCAGGGAAATTTGCCTGCTAGAATCAGACGTCGGTGTACTGCTAGCAGAGTGGCCGCAAGTACTTGGCTGTGACACACCTAATTCTACACCTTCATTCCTCTCAGTTCATGTTTCAGAGAGGACTGAAGTTATAGTGGGGTTGGAGATCCCAGCTGATGCGGTGCAAGGAGAGGTCCGCTTTGTTCTTTGGTGTGGGTCTTTGAGGTAGGCTTGCCAACGAGCTGCATGGCAGGTCAACATATGTCTGGTCAGGCATGTGGTACCCAAGCGGCTGATGTTTTGGCCACGCGATATACGCTTGAGACATATGTTGCAAACAGCAGCTGTGCGATCTGATGCACTAGCCTCAAAAAAGGCCCACACCAAAGAACTTTTTGAATGACGGGCAGAGGCAGCGCCCTGCACAGGCGGAGCTCTGCGGTGTGGTTCCGTCAGTGTACTGCCCTTACGCTGGCCACCAAAGGGCATCCTGCCTCGTTGGAGATGTGCCTCCTCCTCATCCTCCTCCTCCTCCTCTCTCCTATTAGGCACCCACGTGGAGTCAGTGACCTCATCATCCCCTCCCTCCTCATCACTGGAGCCAATCTGGCAGTATGCTGCAGCTGCTGGAACATGACTGCCAGATTGGTGTCCTTCTTGAGCATCCCCTCTGTCTGCTCTCACGCTACTGCCTTCCTCTAGCTGGGTTTCATCATCAGACCCTTCGAAACGCTGGGCATCCTCCTGGAGCATGTACCCAACACTGTGCTCAAACAGTTCGGGGGACTCCTCAGGAGGAGGACATGGTGGGTCTAGGGAAGGAGTGCCTGATGATGAGTCTGACATTGATACCAGGGAAGAGGACGCTTTGGCAGCTGCTTTGCCAGTACCCTGAGCCTGGGTGAGAGAGGATGAGGAGGAGGGCTTGGTCATCCACTCTACCAAGTCTTCGGCATGATGTGGCTCAGCTGTCCAGCTCCAGCTGCCGAAAAGAAGGACAAGCGTGTCCCATGGCCATGTGCTGATGACAATGCACCGCGTCCACGACCAGCACTGTTGCCCCCAGACACAGAGCCTGCTTGCCCTCTTTTATTGCCTCCTGACTGTCTGCCTCTCCTTGTTTGCCTTCCAGACATTCTAATGGATGGCCTGCAGGGAGATGGGAAAAAAAGCAATAAGGGCTACCTTCAGGTGTCCTTCTCTGTCCCTTTACTTAAGGATTTCTAAATATGGTTGAGGATGATTGCTTTCACACAGAATAGCACAATGACAATTTCCCTGACTGTCCAAAAAACAAGGATTTCAAAGATGGTTGATGAGGAATGCTTTAGCACAGTATAGCACAATGAGAATTTCCCTCACTGTCCTTCCCTGTCCCTACAAACAAGGTTTAGCACAGTAAAACACACTGACACTCTCCCTACCTATAGTTTTCTGTCCCTATAAAATGTTTTTTTTTTTAAAGATGGTTGATGAGGAATGCTTTAGCACAGTATAGCACAATGAGAATTTCCCTCACTGTCCTTCCCTGTCCCTACAAACAAGGTTTAGCACAGTAAAACACACTGACACTCTCCCTACCTATAGTTTTCTGTCCCTATAAAAATTTTTTTTTTTAAAGATGGTTGATGAGGAATGCTTTAGCACAGTATAGCACAATGAGAATTTCCCTCACTGTCCTTCCCTGTCCCTACAAACAAGGTTTAGCACAGTAAAACACACTGACACTCTCCCTACCTATAGTTTTCTGTCCCTATAATTTTTTTTTTTTAAAGATGGTTGATGAGGAATGCTTTAGCACAGTATAGCACAATGAGAATTTCCCTCACTGTCCTTCCCTGTCCCTACAAACAAGGTTTAGCACAGTAAAACACACTGACACTCTCCCTACCTATAGTTTTCTGTCCCTATAAAAAATTTTTTTTTAAAGATGGTTGATGAGGAATGCTTTAGCACAGTATAGCACAATGAGAATTTCCCTCACTGTCCTTCCCTGTCCCTACAAACAAGGTTTAGCACAGTAAAACACACTGACACTCTCCCTACCTATAGTTTTCTGTCCCTATAAAAAATGTTTTTTTAAAGATGGTTGATGAGGAATGCTTTAGCACAGTATAGCACAATGAGAATTTCCCTCACTGTCCTTCCCTGTCCCTACAAACAAGGTTTAGCACGGTAAAACACACTGACACTCTCCCTATCTATAGTTTTCTGTCCCTATAATTTTTTTTTTTTTTAAAGATGGTTGATGAGGAATGCTTTAGCACAGTATAGCACAATGAGAATTTCCCTCACTGTCCTTCCCTGTCCCTACAAACAAGGTTTAGCACAGTAAAACACACTGACACTCTCCCTACCTATAGTTTTCTGTCCCTATAAAAAATGTTTTTTTAAAGATGGTTGATGAGGAATGCTTTAGCACAGTATAGCACAATGAGAATTTCCCTCACTGTCCTTCCCTGTCCCTACAAACAAGGTTTAGCACAGTAAAACACACTGACACTCTCCCTACCTATAGTTTTCTGTCCCTATAAAAAATTTTTTTTCTAAAGATGGTTGATGAGGAATGCTTTAGCACAGTATAGCACAATGAGAATTTCCCTCACTGTCCTTCCCTGTCCCTACAAACAAGGTTTAGCACAGTAAAACACACTGACACTCTCCCTACCTATAGTTTTCTGTCCCTATAAAATTTTTTTTTTAAAGATGGTTGATGAGGAATGCTTTAGCACAGTATAACACAATGAGAATTTCCCTCACTGTCCTTCCCTGTCCCTACAAACAAGGTTTAGCACAGTAAAACACACTGACACTCTCCCTACCTATAGTTTTCTGTCCCTATAAATTTTTTTTTTTAAAGATGGTTGATGAGGAATGCTTTAGCACAGTATAGCACAATGAGAATTTCCCTCACTGTCCTTCCCTGTCCCTACAAACAAGGTTTAGCACAGTAAAACAGACTGACACTCTCCCTACCTATCCTTCTCTTTTCCTAAACTAAAGGAATCCAGGTTAAGCAAGAAAAAAAAATGTCACTGTCCCTGCCTATGCTTCTCTTTCCCTGCTCCGGAACACACTACACTAGGCCGCCGTGCTGGCGGCCTTTTATATTGTGGGGCGTGTACTAAACACCCTCAGCAATAATTGGCCACAGGCATCCTGCCTGTGGCCAATCATTGCTCTCCTCGCTGCCGGCGCTGTGATTGGCCAAGCGGGGTCACAGTGCATGCTTGGCCAATCACAGCGCCTGGATGACACTGCGATGGCGTAGTGCATTGTGGGCCGCGAATTAGGCGCGAACGGCCCAAATCGTTCGTTGTTCGGCGAACGATCGAACAGCCGATGTTTGAGTCGAACGTATGTTCGACTCGAACACCGAGCTCATCCCTATACAATATGAATGTCTTTATAAGTGACAAGG
This sequence comes from Rana muscosa, assembly GCA_029206835.1. Lineage (NCBI taxonomy): Eukaryota > Metazoa > Chordata > Amphibia > Anura > Ranidae > Rana > Rana muscosa. Next base: position 556,922,694 of record CM055118.1, on the reverse strand, counting down.
ATTTCCTGGCGGAATTTATTGACCGGGTAAGGGAGCTGCCCGCTCTGTGGGAGACGAAAAACCCCATCCATAAAAAAAGAGGGGTGAGAAAAGCAGCGCTGGAGAAGCTGCTCCCATTTGTGCATACCAAGGTGCCCACAGCCACAGCAAAACAAGTGGACACTAAAATTGACAGCTTGAGAGGTACCTACAGGACTGAACGCTCTAAGGTGCTGGCTTCTCAGAGGTCAGGAGCAGCAGCAGGTGATGTTTATGTCCCGATTTTGTGGTACTACAACAGGATGTCCTTCCTGGATGACCACATTGAGACAAGGCCATCACTCTCCACTCTTCCCCCCAGACTTCCCTGCAGCCAACCTGGATGATCCTGATTTGGCCATCTGGAGCCAAGTATAGTATTAACTGAAAATGTATTGGGATAAACTTAATGTTTGACAAATATGTCAAGATGACAAACATAAAATATTTTGGATTCCACAAGTGAAATCAAGATCTGTAGACATTAGTCTGCACTTAATTGGATGCTAAATAGTCAATCTGATGTAGTGGTAAATTTAAAGCAAGGATTTATGGATTTACATTCTAATTGCTTCAATCAGGATTACAAAGTTTGATGCAACGATTAAACCAACATATTAAACTATGTCCCTTTTTCATACACAGGATGAAATCAGCCAGGAGGAGGGTCTGGAAACTGTCAGGCAGGAGGAGGAAGGGCCCAGTGGCAGCCAGGAGGTGGCAGGGCCCAGTGGCAGACAGGAGGTGGCAGGGCCCAGTGGCAGCCAGGAGGTGGCAGGGCCCAGTGGTAGACAGGAGGTGGCAGGGCCCAGTGGCAGACAGGAGGTGGCAGGGCAAAGGAGAAGCACCAGATCCCAGGTGCCTCCCATCCGGCTTCCCAAAAGAGGCAGGAGGGACAGGAGCACGAGTGAGGCAGCAATGGCCCTTATTCGTGAGGCCCATGCCACCCTCCAGGAGCCCACATCCCCTGAAGAGGCCATTGCCAGCCTAGTGGAGGCTAAGTTCAAGGTGATGAGCATGGAGCAACGCCTCCTATGCGAGCCCCTGCTCATCACCTTGCTCAACAAGGGGGTGATGGAGAAAATTACCCCCAATACCGCCATATGTGAGGTGGCACAACTGACCCAACCTCAACCTCCACCTCCCCCTTCTTCTTCTGCCCCACCCCCTTCTACTACACCTCCCCCTTCTTCTTCTGCCCCACCCCCTTCTGCTACACCTCCACCTTCTTCTTCTGCCCCACCCCCTTCTGCTACACCTCCCCTTCTTCTTCTGCCCCACCCCCTTCTGCTACACCTCCCCCTTCTTCTTCTGCCCCACCCCCTTCTGCTACACCTCCACCTTCTTCTTCTGCCCCACCCCCTTCTGCTACACCTCCCCATTCTTCTTCTGCCCCACCCCCTTCTGCTACACCTCCACCTTCTTCTTCTGCCCCACCCCCTTCTGCTACACCTCCACCTTCTTCTTCTGCCCCACCCCCTTCTGCTACACCTCCACCTTCTTCTTCTGCCCCACCCCCTTCTGCTACATCTCCTCCTCTTCCTCCTGACAGGAGTACCCCTCCAGTGGCCCAGCCTCCAGCCAAACGAAGAAGGAAGGCTGCAGGGAAGGCTTCAGGGAAGGTTGCAGGGAAGGTTGCCAGGAAGAAGAGGAAGTGATGGCCTTGCTTCATTGTGGTCGGACAGAAGGCAGCCTGTTGTAGTACCACACACTTGGGACATATATATCACCTGCTGCTGTTCCTGACCTCTGGGAGGCCAGCATCAGATTGTGTTCAGAAATGTTGGCCTTCTCAAGCTCCCAATTTTAGGGTCCACACAGGGTTTCTGTGTGCTCTGGGGTCCCTGGGATGCACAAATGGCAGCAGGTTCTCCAGCGCTGCCTTCTCTTTATTTTATTTCGAAACATGAATAAATGTGATTTTTGTTTAAGTTCATACTTGACTATGTGTATTTGTAAAAATTAAAAATCTAGCTTTGGAGTAAGCAGATACATTTGACTGACAAAAAAAGGGACAGATAACAACCCCCCAAAAGAATAACTAAATCTGATTTGCAAAAAAAGATGGTGGAAAATTTAACTAATATAGATTCCAAAATTAAATGGGAGATCACTATCAAAACATTGCGAAATTATAATTAACATCATTTTGAAAAATATAACAATTTAAATTATTCCGAAAAACTTGCACGATATAATACACATAAATCTTCTTAAGAGCAGCATGAAAAAGGTTAAAAAAAAATAGTCATAACTCGGTGTGAATATCAGCAGCAAAAGAAGGTCACTCGTTTTGATTAATGTAACATTCTAACGAAGATTTCAATGCAGAACATTTAAACGATGCAATAATTTGGAGTGTGACGAATGTGCTCTCTCCATTACGAAGGCTTGTTTTACCAGAAGATGCGCTCCCGTCTCATAGTTGCTTGTGAGCATGCGCGCTTTTGGAAGAGTCGTAAAAGCATACACACGAACCATTTTCTCGCCACAAAACAGGCCGACGAGAAACACGACGAGGAAATCTGGAATCCTGACGAGAAAATAGAGAGCAGGTTCTCTATTTTCTCGTCGAGATTCTCTGCAATTTTCTCGTCGTAAAACCATACACACGAACGTTTTTCTCGACAAAAAAGCTCTCGCGGCACTTTTCTTGACGGTTTTGGACGAGAAAATCGGTCGTGTGTACGAGGCTTTACAGTATGAAAGTGTAGCGCTCTTCCCCACCTCCAGAGGCCTGGTGGTGATCTCCAGAGACCGGGAGGGCTGACATTCACCCTCAGGGTGCAGGTTACTAGGCATTGTGGCTGTAGTGCAAGATGGAAAGATGGGCGCCAATCACTTTTAAAATGAAGAGAGTTTTATTTCTCTTAACAGAAACAGGTGGAAAGAGGGGTAGGGCACAGGACACCCTTAGGTAAATGCAATAGCAAATTAGCAGACTCCTTGAACAAAAATAGAACTAGGCAGACAGCAATATAGAATAAGGGCCTTTAAGCTAGGGTGCCCACGTGTCCCGGATTGCCCGGGACTGTCCCGCAATTGACATGTCTGTCCTGTGTCCCGGGCACCTTCATTCTGGGACAATACAATGTCCCGGAATGAAATAGAGGACACAGCCACCCCCTACTAACTAATAACTACATTTCCGGAACTGGTTGCTGGGGCCAGCTCTGCCTGGCATCTTGCAACCAGTGACAATTTACTCTCAGACAGTGAGACCGGGAGCGAGGCCTGCGCCTAGTGCAGCGCTGCTGTCCACACCCACCTCCTCCTTCTCTGGCACCCAGCGGCAAGCAGCAGGGACTGGTGTGATCTTCACTCTCCAGATAGTGACGCCACTCCTTTCCTTCTACACACGTGGCTCATGCAGAGGGAGTGACAGCAGCACTGCATCTGGTGGCAGGCTATGGGTGGCAAGCAGAACTGCATCTGGTGGCAAGTGACACATTCACCTGACAAATAACCTGTCGGCAAATTCACCATCAACCCCGAGACTACATTTCCCCGCGCCTCCCCACCCAGCCCCCCTCATCTTTTTTTGGGGAAGGTGAGAGAGGGGGTGTGTCCCTGACTGGCAGTTTGGAAATGTGGTCACTCTACTTTAAGCTGAATGCAGCGATCTGTATCTTGTAGCAACTGCTGTCTCCTTTGGCAACAACTTCACTCACAGTATCCCACTGTAGATCTTCAAGCTCAACTCACAGTATCCCACTGTAGATCCTCAAGCTTAGCTCCCAGCTACCTGCTGGATTTCTCAAGCTTCACTCACAGCTACCCGCTGTATTCTTCAAGCTTCACCTACTGCTACCCACTGGGTTCCTCGGACTCACAGCTACCCGCTGGATCCCTCAAGCTATACTCACAGCTACCTGCTATACTTCTCTTCAAGATTTACTTACAGCTATCCGCTGTTCTTCTTTAGGCTTTTTTTTTTTTTTTGTAAAATCATTTTTATTAAGTTTTCAACACACAAAAATAGCCCGCATATGGGCCAGACAGTTGCCCACACAGGGGCCATAGTCCCGCTACAGGAACAGGTCGTAGCAGGGGACAACAGTAAACATACACAACCTACTAAACCTACAACCCCAATACAGGGAGGGGGATCAGTTCAGGGTGAACATTGCTCAAAGTGGTATCAGGAGGAAATAGCATCCTGGGGGCTGGGAAATCGATCAACACCCCAACAGGCCAGCTGGCGACTGCTGGCCTAGACACTCGTCACTGCAGCATTAGCCGTGGTAGCATCATCCAACCAACATGTCCATATCTTCTCGAACTTTTGTGGGCAGCCCCTACCGGAGTAGGTGTCCTTATAGAGGGGTAAACTAGCATTAACCAGGTTTTTCCAAAACCCGACAGAGGGGGGAGATGACTTTTTCCAATGCATCGTGATAGCTTTACGAGCATAGTAGAGTAGCAGGGAGATGAGTATCTTTTTTGATCAGAGTACCAGCAGTTGTTCCACCAGTCCCAGCAGACAGTATCTAGGGTCATAAGCAACATGAGTTTTTGAGACCTTAGCAATTACCCGGAGAACTTCCCAATAGTGGGCTACCGCTGAGCAGTCCCAGAAGATGTGGAAAAAATTCCCCACCTGATGTGAGCAGCGCCAGCACTCCGAGGAATGTGACGGTGACATCTGGTGCAGTCTATGAGGCGTATAATGAGCTCTGTGTACAATTTTGTATTGTACAAGTTTATCCCGTGCTGAGACTAGATGGGAGAAGGGAAAGTCCCAAATCTCCCTCCAGTTGTCCTCGTCCAGCCCCGGTATGTCCGCCACCCATTTCCTGCGGAGGGAGGACAACTCGGGGGCGGCGGCAGCCAACAGGGACCCATAGAGTTGGGACGTGGGTTTCTCCAGGTCCTTCACTCGAAGGGTGGATTCGAGCTCAGAATATTCCAAGACAACCGGTTGGCCCAAGAACTGACATCTGAAGGCATGGGCAATTTGCAGGTACCTGAAATGGAGCTGTGGAGGAACCTGAAAATTAGCGCGTAAAACATGGAAGGGGGAAAGCTCCCCATTAGTGATCACATGCTTGAGAGTAAGAACTTTGTATTTGGCCCAGGCCTGCGGATCGGGGATGGTGTTGAACTGCGGGAGGTTGGGATTCAGCCACAGGGGGGTGTGGGGAGACCAGGAGTTAGGCTGGGGTGTCCTCAGCTCCTCTCCCACCCTCCATGCCCGCAAGGTGGTTCGCATAGAAGGTGTGAGATGGTGGGGCGTCCTAGGACCCCTAAACAGCAGCCCCTGTAGGGCCTCCAGAGACCCCACTATAGCCGCCTCCAGCACCACCGCAGAATTGGTCAAGTCCGGCTGCAGCCACCAATGGGCGGTCACGAGCTGGGTGGCCAAGAAGTACTTGTGACAGTAAGGGAGAGCCAAGCCTCCATTGTCCACAGGCCTGGTCAAAGTAGCGTATTTAAATCTAGGTGGCCTAGGCCCCCAAATAAAGGTGAGGAAGAGCCGCCTTAGAGAATTAAAGAAAGCCTTGGTCAACCATTGCAGGGAATTCCGAAAAATATAAGTAAGTTTAGGGAGGACTTTCATTTTAAGAAGGTTAATACGGCCAATAAGGGAAAGGGGGAGATTGCTCCATGCCTTCAGTTTGGTCCTAACTGCCACCAGGACAGGGTCAAGATTGAGCCGCACAAAGTCTGTACTCTCTTTGGAGATAACAATGCCTAGGTAAGTAAACTGATCGACCCACTGAAGCGGAAGGGAGGGGGGTGAGGAGGACCTGGCCCCCTCATCCACCGGGAACAGCTGAGACTTGTGCCAGTTCACTCTCAGCCCAGTGAAGGCAGAAAAGGCTTCCATGATCCCAAGAGCACCCCGCAGAGAATCACCAGCATCGTTCAAAAAAAGCAGGAGGTCATCTGCGTAGAGAGCCACTCTCCCCTCCAACCAGCCCACCCTAAGACCACGGATCTCAGCCGAGCTCCTAAGGGCTTCTGCAATAGGTTCCATGGCCAGGGCGAATAGGGGAGAGAGGGCATCCCTGTCTGGTGCCCCTCTGGAGGGAGAACGGGGGAGACAAGGTGCCACTGAGCTTGATACGCGCCAACGGATCAGTATAGAGCGTACGCATCCAATCAATGAACTTAAGAGGGAATCCCATTCTCCTAAGCACCTCCCACAGATAAACCCACTCCACTGTATCGAACGCTTTCTCCATATCAAGTGTGGCAATAGTCCTAGTACCTTGGTTGTCATGTGGAGCATGGATGTTAGAAAACAGCCTACGAATGTTTACATCTGTGGATCTACCGGGCATGAAGCCAGTTTGGTCAGAGTCAATCAAGGATTTGATAACCTTGCTAAGTCTAGTGGCCAGTAGTTTGGTAAGAATTTTTAAATCACAGTTAAGGAGAGCAATCGGCCTGTAGGAGGCACACAGCCTAGGGTCTTTATTAGGCTTTGGGATGAGAACAACATGCGCTTCTCTCATGGAGGGCGGTAGGGAGCCCTGTTGCAAGCAGGCTTGAAACAGCTGTGCCAGCTTAGGGGCAATAAGTTCAGCATGGGTGCTATAATAGTCTATGGGAAGTCCATCTGGGCCCGGGGCTTTGCCTGTCGGGAATGATTTAATGGCCCGGACAACTTCCTCTGGAGTGATATCTGAGATGAGGAGTTGCCTTTCCGCATCAGAGAGCCACCCCAGAGCCAACGTATCTAGTATAGACATCATGGGTGCAGGGTCAAAGTCTGCGGGGAGCGAAGAGACATACAGGGAGGTATAGAAAGCTGTAAATGCAGAGAGAATATCCTCCTGAGAGTGGACCAAAACGCCATCATTCGTGAGGATCTCTGGTATGACTGTCGAGGGCCTATCCTGCTAAGCTAGTAGTGCAAGCTGTTTGCTATTCTTGTCCCCAAACTCAAAATATTCCTGTCTACTACGTTGTATACCCAACCTGGTAATTTCGGACACTTGGAGATGAAGTTCCCGCCGAAGCGAGGACAAGCAATCAAAATTAGAGGCCATAGCTGAGTCAGTGTATTTAGTCGTGGCCTCATCAACCCTGTGCTGCAGGCTAGAGACAGCGTCTCCAAGCTCTGCCTTCACTGCAGCCACAGCAGAGATATATTGTCCCCTGCCGTGAGCCTTGGAGGCATCCCACTTCACCTCCAGGGAAGCCGACCCCTGATTGTGTGCCCAGAACTCCTGCAGGAGAGGAGAGACTCTATCATGGACCGCCTCATTGTTAATCCAATGGGGCTGCAGCCGCCACATGGCTTTGTCCCGGGACCTGTCAATCTTAACGGTCAATTTAAGTGGATGGTGGTCGGAGAGGCCAGAGGGGAGGTAGCTCGCCTCACAGACACGAGCTAATAGGGAAGAGTTGGCAAAAGCCAAATCAATTCGAGATGAGGTTTTAAATGTGGCTGAGAAGCAAGAATACATTCTGTCACGAGGGTGAAGCCACCTCCAAACCTCCTGAAACTCTGTCGCCTGGGCCCATGTACCAAGATCAGAATTAAAGGTCGGCTGGGGAGTAGGTCTATCCAGGTCTCGGGACAAAGTGGCATTGAAGTCTCCCATGAACAGGACATGTGCAGGGCAATGCGGGGCAAGCCTCTCGTATAGCGTGTAAAGAATCTGAATCTGGCTCGGCGGAGGCAAATAGACATTCACAATGACATATTTCTGTGCGTACAAACTCAATACAACCATAACAAATTTACCCTGGGGATCTAAATGGACATCATGAATTATACACGGAATTTGTTTATTAATTAGAATAGAGACCCCGCGGGAGTATGAAGAATAGGTTGCATGAATAGCCCTCTGCACCCAGGGTTTTTTCAAAGCAAGGACCTTACTGCCAGTCAAGTGGGTCTCCTGCAGCAGCACTATGTGTGGGTTGTGCATTTTCAAATATTGGAACAAGATCGATCTCTTATACTTGGAGTTAAGCCCCCTGACGTTCCATGATAGAATGGTCAGCAGCTCAGTATCTGGGGGAGCCATCATGAAACACCAGGGGGAAATAGGCACAGGATGGACCCAGGAGGCCCAGACCCATTGGGGAGAGAAACAACAGCAAGCAAAGTCATTGGGATCTGAGTCCAGTAAAACATTTGAGCAGCATAGTGTACATTGAGAGTAGCAAAATATAGAAACCCCTCACCCCAGAACAAGTAACTCCCTACCCAGACATCATACAAACCTGGTTCAAAGGCCAAAACAAACAGGGGCCAGAGAACCGTAAAAACTGATGCAGGGTTTCGTCCCAAAACAAAAACGAACATAGAATCTTCAGGCCACAAGGGCCCCTAGAAGACGGCCCACTGGGCCAGGGGGGAGGTAGAAGCACTTCCCGGGGTATCCTTCTCGGGACTGTGGGAGCAGTCCAAAGTGTGGGAAGGTGAGGGATGTCAGAGGTCACTTGTATACCGTGGTGTGGCCGAGCTGCACCGCTTCTGATGCAAAATAGGAAAGGGTGAAAAACAGGATACCATCATGAAGAGGGCAAGGTAGAGCAGTAGGACAACTCAAAGAACTCTTGGATCAACAGGAATCCAGCCAGGCAGCAGCTGCAGCAGGGGTCTCGAAGAAACGGGTAGAGTTGCCATCAATCACCCGGAGCTTGCTGGGGAACAGAAGGCTGTACTTTAGGCCCTTCTCCCTGAGGCGCTTGCGTACCTCAGTGAAGTTGCGGCGTCTTTGCTGTATTTCAGGAGAGTAGTCAGGATACAAGGAGATTCTGGAGTTTTCATATTTAAGCTCCCTAGCATTTCTGGCAGCAGCAAGCAGTCTGTCTCTGTCCCGATAGTTCAAGAGCCTGAGCAGGAAGGGTCTAGGTGGCGCCCCCTGGATAGGTGGGGTAGTGGGGACTCTGTGGGCCCGCTCCACTACAAACGTGGGGGGGAGATCCTTGAGGCCTAGCAGGGTGGTAAGAAACTTCTCGGTGAATTCAGCAGGATTGGCACCCTCAGCCCTCTCGGGGAGACCCACCACCCGCAGATTATTCCTCCTGAGTCTATTCTCAATGTCAATTGATTTCTCCTGCAGAGCCTGTACCTGTCTCTGGAGGATTCTGAGATCTCTCGAGTCCTCCCTCACCGTGTCCTCCACCTGGGAGATGCGGGACTCTGCCTCCGACATCCGGGTCCGGAACCGGTCCATATCCCGGCGCAGGAGGCCCACCTCCATGGACACCGCGTCTATCTTGGTGGTTAGCGTGTCTTTAAGTGAGGTAATCGCCGCCAACAGGTCCGAGTTGGATGGCGCCGCATCTCCCATACCTTCAGCCGCCGTCTGTGTGCCCGCCGCGACAGAGAATGGAGAGGGAGGGGGAGAGCGTGTGGGCAAGATGGCCGCCGATGGGGGAGATCAGGCTGCAGGCGGCTGACGTTTGCTGTACTTGCGGCGTCCAGGAGCCATTCAGGACACGCCCCCCGTACTTCTTTAAGCTTTACTCACAGCTACCCGCTGTACATCTTGGATGAGTTCTCTCCTGAAGCTTTCCCAACACTTCACAGTCCCCGGCTGAAGAGTCTGCTCTGGTATTCCTTCAAAACTCCCTTTGACACCTGCCTCCGGCAACATGAGTGGTTGACCCTCTGGCAACTTCTTGTCCTATGCCTCCTGGCAACAATATCAGGCTCCCCTTGGGCTGAGCCCCTTTACATGTGGCTAGGCCTCAGGCCTACACCTCTGCTGCTGCTCCACACACACACACCCAGGTCACAGCCCGGGTGGACTGAACCAGGGGCGGATCCAGAGTCTTTTCTCGGGAGGGGCACTACCAAAAAATACTTTTTTTTGTGGGAAATTTATCGGGGAAATGGCTGGTGTCGGCGCTTCAATCATCCCGCCACCATGGTTGTTATGGTGTCAGGATGATTGAAGCGCATTATTTCTATTATTACATTGTAATATAAAATTAAATAGTTCAATGCAGAATCAGTGGGAGCCCCAAGTGTGTCACTTGCCACCGTCGCCTGCAATTAGTGGGAGCCCTGAACGTGTCACTTGCCACACGTTGCGGATTGTCACATGCCACGTCACCTGCCACATCTTGTGGATTGTCACTTGCCACACCTTGTGGATTGTCACTTGCCACATCACCTGCCACACCTTGCGGATTGTCACTTGCCATGTCACCTGCCACACCTTGCTGATTGTCACTTGCCTGCCACCAGATGCAGATTGTCATTTGCCACGTTACCTGACACAATTTGCGGATTGCCACTTGCCACGTCGCCTGCCACACCTTGCGGATTGTCACTAACTTGCCTGCTAAGGTGTAGTTTTGGTTGTCTCTTGCTGTGTCCCAGACTACCAGAGTCAGGCAGCAGAGAGATACTGTAATCTCTCTGCTGCCTGCACAGTGAGGGTGGAAGTCACTGCAGGAATGCAGGGCAGGCATGGGCGGTGAGAGATGATCTCATCTCTCTGCTCCCCCGCTCCCGACTAGCTGATTGGCCAGCTGCCACACTGAGCCTCCTCTCTCACTCTCACCTGCGCTGTCAACACACTGAGCAACACAGTCTGCCCAAGAACCGCGCCGCCCGCCCACAAACCGCGCCGCAAGCGTAGCCGCCCGCTTTCTTACCCGTCTGTGGAGCCACACGCTATCGCACCTGCCCGCAGAACGGCCCAACGTGACTCACTGATGTCACTCATTGCTAGATGCCAAGCAGCCCAGGCGTTAGCAACGAGTGCAGGGAAGAGGCTCCACCCACCTCCTCCTCCGCTCCTGGTATCGTGTCAGTGCACTGCGTAACTACATTAGACGAGTCTCTCTCTCGGCGCTGCTGATCGGCTGATGTAAGAAACTGAGAGAGAGACTCAGAGAGGCAGCGACAGCCGCAGAACAAGTACTGTATATACTCAAGTATAAGCCGACCCGAATATAAGCCGAGGCACCTAATTTTACCCCAAAAAACTGGGAAAACTTATTGACTCGAGTATAAGCCTAGGGTGTCCATCTGCATGCCTCACTTTGCCTCACTGTGCCCATGCCTCACTGTGCCCATGCTTCACTGTGCCCATGATTAGACTGATGTTTAACATGGGAGTCTATGGAAGGATTGCCCAGCTTTGAAAAATCGGTTCTCCCCGGCCGTAGGTCTCCCAGACACCAAACTTTTCACACTTGTAGAAGAGACATGGGGCTACATGTGTGCCAAGTTTGGGGTCCAGGGGACCTTCGACCGACCGACCGGTACCGGGTCCGCAAATTCACCAGAGAAATGACCGTTTAACATAGGAGTCTATGGAAGGGGTGCCCAGCTTTAAAAAATCAGTGCTCCCCGGCCGTAGGTCCCCCAGACACCAAACTTTGCACACTTATAGAGGAGACATGGGGCTACAAGTGTGCCACGATTGGGGTCCAGGGGACCTATGGCCGACCACTACCGGGTCGCCAAATTTCGGGAGATCAGGCGCAAGAAAAAAAAAACAGAGCAAGCGAGTGTGACAGATGCAATTGCCCTCTTGCCCCCCTCCCTGGATCCGCCCCTGGACTGAACCCCGATCACCTGACTCTCTCCAGATAAATAGACTATCCCAACAGCCTCAGCAGCCAAAGAAACTCCTGCTGATTGGCAGAGAAAAGCATATTCACTCATAAGCTGAATTCACTGTAATCTATCATTGTAATGCCAAAGACAACGGTGTCACCTATTGATAGAAGACAGAAATCACAGTTAAACTCAAGCTTAGGAGAAAACCATTTCATCAAGACTACAAATTAGCCAGGCTAGTTACCACCTAGTACCACAAAATTTACTAGCAGCCCTGTTCAGGACAAGGGTGCTACAAAAGTATGAGATGACAAGCCTGGGCCTTGCTCCTTAATTTTTGTGCACCAACCATACAGATCCTCCCAGCTCTGTTTAATAAATGAGCTTTACTGATGGAACATTTCTAGTTTCTGGCAAAAATAATAGAAAGCCCTGTCTATGGTTACTTTTAATGTAACAAGGTGAGTGAAGGCTTTCACATGGCAATGATGCTACACAATGGCGGCTGGTGCTCCACAGACAGCTAGCCAACCCCCCACCAGCCAAACAACCCCCCTGGTGCTCACTCGCTCGATTGAACGCCGCTCTCCCCCGTCGCTCGTTCACTGCATAGCTCACCTGTCACCCGCCAGGCCCCCTGTTAGCCCCTGCACTAACCCCATCCAGGTCGCAGCTTCCCCCCTGCAACTCCTTCCGAGTCCCGGCGGTCGCTTCTCCTCCTGGCCAATCAGGACTTAGGACCCGCGACCAATTGGGTCTTAGGACTCCAGGCCAATCAGGTCTTAGGACCTACTTCCTGATTGGCTGGGAGGAGAAGCAGGAAGACAATAGCAAATATTAATTCGCCCCAGTGCTCTGCTCCCCAAGCCCACCATTTTTGAAGCCAATTAGAGCCTCTGGCTCTAATCATGTGTTTCTGAAAAAATAAAAAAAGCCCATTGGAATCCATGCGTCCAGTGCCCTGCATGTAGATAAGGAGCCAGATGCATGGGTTAGGGGGCGGCCTGCGCCCTGCATGAGTGGCCGCCACTGATGCTACATGATATTAGTGTGGGTGTTGGGGGATTATTGGTCTATTATAAGTCCAAATAGCATGTCAAAACTGTGATGCATAGAGTGGCGTTTGACCTAAATTCCTGTATTAGAATGATTTAAGAGGTCATGCTAGGTGAATTCATTGTTATCGTCATCAAAATCCTGATAAAAGTATGAAATGCCCTCTTTGTCCACAGAGGAAGATAGTTCTACCTACCACCATAAATACACAGTGAGACGTAACACCTGAATGACGTGTTTCACAAGCATCACTACAAGAATACTATAGTGAATCATGCTTTAATCTGTTTATATATTTGAAAAGTTATATTTTATTTGTATATGAACTATGTACACAAGGAAATGTATGATGCTTGGGCTAGGTGTTCTAATCTTACTGATATTTTTTCCCTTTATGCAATGTAGTATTTTGTCTGGAAATTCTGAAATATAATCAGGTTATTGATTATTGATGCCTCCCAACTCATGCCAAAGTGCTGTAATTTTATAAAAAAAAAGCATAATCTAAGAATGTACAGTATTCATCAAAAGATCTTCCCTATCGTAATGGGAGCAGGACTTCAATACTACTTTTTTGGACAACCAATGGTTGACAGCCTTACTACAGAATTTTTGATACACCAAATGTATTAATTCTTTTGGGAACTATCGCAAAAAAAAACCCATCACAGATGGTATTTCACCCCTATATGGCTAGCTACATTTTCCAACTCAGACAAAAATCTATGTTGACAAGGCTCACCAGTAGGAACACTGCTCCAAATCCTGTGGAATTGTCCACATATTAAAAGTTACTGGAACACAATATTTAAACTCCTTTCTGAATTTACTAGCTGCTTAAAGTGGAGTTCCACCCTGATTTTTTTCCCCTAAAAATCATTAAAAAAAATAGAAAAAAATAAATAGATTTTTTTTTTTTTTTATACTCACCAGAAAGGGCGGTTGCTATGCGGAAGTAGCTCTTCTGCCTCTTCATCCACCGCGGTGGTTTTCTTCCTCGTCCTCCGTCGCGGTGTCTTCTGGTGAATGGGGCACGCTGCCTTCTGGGAACTGTGTGTATCCCAGGAGGCAGCCGCCCATTCACAAAGCACCGTGCGAGTCGCGCATGCACAGTAGGAAACGGGCAGTGAAGCCGTAAGGCTTCACTGCCTGTTTCCCTTAGTCAGGATGAAGGCAGTGAATAATGTATAATCAGCCGATCGGCTGCTCCTCTGACAGGGGGGGTTTGTGCTGATCCATTATCAGCGCAGCCCCCCCGTGAGGATGCCCACACTGGACCACCAGGGATGCCACCAGACCACCAGGGATGCCCAGCTTAAGGTATGCCACCCTAGACCACCAGGGATGCAAATTAGAAATGGCTAATGGATGCCAATCAGTGCCCACAATGGATGCCAATCAGTGCCCACAATGGGCACCACTGATTGGCAGGCATTATTGTTTGGCACTGATTGGCATCCATTAGTACAACACATTACAGTACAGTGCCACCTATCAGTGCCCATCCGTGCCACCTATCAGTGCCCATCCATGCCCATCCGTGCCACCTATCAGTGCCCATCCATGCCACCTATCAGTGCCCATCCGTGCCGCTTCATGCCGCTTATCTGTGCCCATCCGTGCTGCTTATCTGTGCCCATCCATGCCGCCTATCTGTGCCCATCCATGCCGCCTATTTGTGCCCATCCGTGCCGCCTACCAGTGCCCACCCATGCCGTCTATCGGTGCCCATCCGTGCTGCCTATCGGTGCCCATCCGTGCCGCCAATCGGTGCCCATCAGTGCCGCCTCATCGGTGCCCATCAGTGCCGCCTTATCAGTGCCCATCAGTGCCCATCAGTGAAGGAGAAAACGTACTTATTTACAAAGTATTGTAACTGAAACAAAAAAATAGGATTTTTTACTCACCGTAAAATCCTTTTCTCTGAGTCCATGGACCGACACAGCTTCTCTATTGACAAAGTGGGTATTATCCGTTAATTAGGAGTGACTAGGCAGAAAAACTTGTAAAAAGTGTTGCATCACACCTTCTACAGTACCGCCCAGGGGGCGGACCCTCTGGGTATACCCTCTCAGTCTGCACATCGCAGATCAGTTCGTCAAAAAGCAGTACAAACTTAAAAGGAGGGGTGGGTGCTGTGTCGGTCCATGGACTCAGAGAAAAGGATTTTACGGTGAGTAAAAAATCCTATTTACTCTTTCGTCCATGGACCGACACAGCTTCTCTATTGACAAAGTGGGACGTCCCAAAGCAGTGTCAGAGAAAAAACGAGGGGTGGTAACAGCATAAAAACAAACTTCACCCCAAAACACAAAACAGCACTCCTCCAACGGAGGAGTTGCAACTCTAAACAGCCGCCTGCAAAACCTTGCGGCCGAAAGAGGCATCCGAAGATGCACCTACATCAACTTTGTAGAATTTTGTGAAAGTGTGAGCGGACGACCAAGTCGCCGCTTTACATAGTTGGGAAACAGACGCTTGATGTCGGAAAGCCCAAGAGGCACCTATTGCCCTGGTCGAATGCGCCGTGACAGGAAAGGGGGGCGCCTGACCCTTTAAGGCGTAAGCCTGGATTACTATCTGTCGGATCCACCTAGAGATGGTGGCCGATGAGACTGCTTGGCCCTTCTTGGGACCAGCCACCGAAACAAACAGTGAGTCTGACTTCCGGAACAGGGAAGTAGCAGATATGTATACTCTCAAAGCTCGGACAACGTCCAAGGAATGCAACGCCGACTCCTTAGGATTCGACGGCTGAGGACACAAGGATGGAAGTACAATGTCTTCGTTGAGATGAAAAGCCGAAACGACCTTCGGAAGAAAGGAAGGCTGCGGCCGCAGCACCACCTTATCCTTGTGGAAAATCAAATAGGGAGCCTTGCAGGACAAGGCTGCCAGCTCAGAGACTCGTCTAACGGACGTAACAGCCACCAAAAAGACCACCTTCTGAGAAAGTGTCAACAGGGGAATATCTCTAATATTCTCAAACGGTGCCTTCTGAAGCACCGAGAGGACCAGGTTCAAGTCCCACGGAGGTAACGGGGGGCGGACCGGAGGGGCCACATGTCGAACCCCCTGCACAAATGTACTCACGAGAGAGTGAGTCGCCAGGGGTCGCTGAAAAAAGACAGCCAGGGCAGATATCTGTCCCTTAATCTTACTTAGGGCAAGCCTTTGGTCTACCCCATGCTGTAAAAACAGCAGGATTCTGGAAACCAAATAGGTACGCGGATGCCATTTCATTTCCTCACACATGGAGATGTAGGCCCTCCAAGTGCGGTGATAGACCTTCCTAGAGGACGGTTTCCGAGCACTTCTCATAGTAGAAATTACTGAGTCTGACAGGCCCCGGTCTCTCAGTACCTGGTTCTCAACAGCCATGCCGTTAAAGCCAATGACTGTAAAGCAGGATGGAATATGGGACCTTGCGACAGCAGGTCCTTCCGTAGTGGTAGGCGCCAGGGGACGTCTGCTACCAGACGTACTAGATCGGCGTACCAAGGACGCTGAGGCCAATCTGGAGCGATTAGGATCATTGGAATTCCCTCTGCCTCCACTCTGCGGAGCAGAAGAGGAAGAAGCCTTAAGGGAGGGAAGGCATAGATTAGCCGATACTGGCCCCACGATGCTACCAACGCGTCCGTTGCGTCTGCCCATGGGTCTCTTGACCGGGCCACAAACCTCAATACCTTCCGATTGAGTCGGGAAGCCAGAAGATCTACGTCTGGTGTGCCCCATCTTTGGCAGAGGAGTTGGAACACCTCCGGGTGTAAGGACCATTCTCCCTGGTCCAGCATCTGGCGGCTCAGGTAGTCCGCCTGCCAGTTTTCCACACCCGGAATGTACACGGCCGACAGTGCCGGTACGCTCCTCTCTGCCCACTTCAGGATGCGAGCGATCTCCGATGCTGCAGCTGAGCTTCTTGTTCCTCCTTGATGATTGACATATGCCACTGCTGTGGCGTTGTCTGACTGGATCCTGACTGGACGCCCTTGCAGTCTCTGAGACCATTTGAAGAGGCACAGCTTGATCGCCCGGATCTCCAGGACATTGATCGGCAGGAGGGCTTCCTCTGGGGTCCAGCGACCTTGCGCCGACTGGACACCCCAGACTCCCCCCCAACCTGTAAGGCTGGCGTCCGTCGTGATCACTATCCAGTAAACCAGAAGAAATGACTTCCCGGCCATTAGAGCCGGTGCTGTCAGCCACCATACCAGGGATCTCCTGACTAGGTGGCTCACTCGGATTTGATAATCCAGAGATGAAGGGCATCTGTTCCATCTGGACAGAAATTCCCTCTGTAACACTCGAGTGTGGTATTGAGCATATGGGACCGCCTCGAAGGAGGCTACCATGAGGCCCAACACTCGCATGCAAAAACGGAGTGACGACCAATTCCTGGAAGTCAGCTGCCGTACTGCAGCCCGGAGGGTCTGCAACTTCTCCACAGGGAGGAATACCTTTGCCTCTGAGGAATCCAGAATCAACCCCAGGTACACTAGGCGTTGAGTGGGCACCAATACTGACTTTTGCGTGTTTAGTATCCAACCACAGTCTCGAAGAGTCTGACAGGTAATGGACACGCTTACCTCTAATTCTGAGCTTGAAGGGCCCTTCAGCAGAAGGTCGTCCAAGTAACCTGTGATAGCGATACCCCGCTGTCTTAGAAGTGCCAGAATCGGAGCGAGCACCTTGGTGAACGTCCTGGGTGCTGAGGCAAGGCCAAACGGGAGGGCCACAAACTGGTAGTGGTTCTTCCCGATAGCAAATCGCAGAAACCTCTGGTGTCTGGAGTATATGGGGACATGCAGGTATGCGTCCTTGATGTCCAAGGAGGCCAGAAAGTCCCCCGGATGGAGAGCCGTGACTACGGATCGAACCGACTCCATCCGAAATCTTTGTACCTTCACAAAGCAATTGAGGGCTCTGAGATCCAAGATTGGACGAACCCCCTCCTTCTTTGGCACAATGAACAGATTTGAGTAAAAACCCTGACCCCGTTCCTGTTCTGGAACTGGAATAACTACCCCGCGTTCCAGTAGACCCTGGACCGCCCCATACAGGGCCTCCCGACGGGTCGGTAGTAGCTGGAGATTGGAGGTGATGAATCTGTCTGGTGGAGAAGAGAGAAATTCTATCTTGTAGCCTGAGGAGATTACTTCGCAAACCCACCTGTCGGAGACTAGAGCAGTCCACTGAGTCGCGAATTTGCGAAGACGTCCCCCCACCCGAGAGCTGGGTGGGGGCGGACCTTCATGTGGACGCAGATTTGTCCACAGGCTTGTTGGGTCTGCGGGACCAAGGACGCTTTTGTCCTTGGGCAGGCGCTTTATCGGCCTGGGGTCTTTTCCCTGTCGCCTTAAGAGGGCGAAAAAACCGCTTACGTGCAGTAAAGGAGGGCCCTTGCCCTTGGCGTGGTCCCCTACCCTTGCTAGTTTGGGGAAGCAAAGTGCTTTTACCTCCTGTAGCATCCTTGATGATGTCATCCAGAGAAGCCCCAAAAAGTCTGTCGCCCTTAAAAAGGCAGATCCAATAGGGCTTTCTTGGAAGTCTGGTCCGCAGACCAGCCCTTTAGCCAGATCAGGCGGCGTATTGCTACTGCATAAACCGAAGCTCTTGACAGCAGGGGAATAGTATCCATGTCTGACTCGCAGACAAACTTAAGGCCCTGGACCAACTGGTCGGCCAAAGTTATCTCATTAGGAGGAGCATCTCGCTCCTTTAACCCCTGGAGTAGCAATTTTGCCCATTCAGTAAGTGTCTGAGACACTAGGGCCCCCGCCAATGCCGGGCGTACTGCTGAGCCTACCACTGAGTATAGGTAGCGAGCGAGTGCTTCAGCCTTCTTATCCACAGGGTCCTTGAAAACAGGAGCCCCTTCTACTGGAATAGTGGTGGCTCTATTAAGTCTGGACACCGAAGGGTCCACTATAGGGGGAGAGGTCCATATCTTCAGAAAACTCTCCTCAAAGGGGTACCGTACTGCAAACCTCTTTGGGGCTGTAAAGACCCTCAGTGGGTTCTCCCATTCCTTGTATAAGAGTTTGTCAAAATAAGACACACAAGGGAACACCTTAGCAGTGCGGGCAGGTTTACGAAACCCAAAGGGGACTGGAGTATCTGCTACTTCTTCAGTCCTTTCCAACTTTAGCGTATCCCGCACTGCAGTAATAAGGTCAGATACCAAAGCCGTCTCGCGTACTGACCTGGACTTGGAGTCCTCCTCACTGTCCGATCGGTCACGGTCTGCAGTCTCTGATGCATCAGAATCTGGGCCATGAGCCGTAGCTGGACCTGGTTCTGCATCAGAAATATCCCCAGAAGATTGCAGGGGACGGGGGCGTTTATTACCCCCTGTATTCCCGTGTGCTGCTTCCACCCTGGCAGCAAACGCCTCTAGGATTGCCGACATAGCGTCCATAGACACCTCAGGGACACCAGCTGCTAAATCTGGTGTTTCAGGGGAGAAGACATCTGGCTCAGATGCCATGCTGACCACACGCTGACACTCACAGGGCTCCAGGCAAGATATCAATAGGCCACCCTCCTGCGCTGCAGAGATGCTGGGTTACCCAGAGGACTCACCACCCTGGATAGGTACTGCTATGCTGCGCCTATGATGCTGTCCCCTTGCTGCTGTGTCAGTCTGCTTCTTTTATCAGCACTTCCTGTGTGAATTTTCGTGCCAGTGTAATGCACCCTAGAGGCCGGAGGCTCTCGCAAAATGGTTGCCAAAACCGTCTGTATGGAAGATAATGTGGGCTCTAAGAAAATGGCCGCCGACAGAAGATAGAGGTCAGGCAGCCATAGCCCACAAAAAAGATGGCCGCCGAACGGCAATATCTGCATACAGGGTGGACAAACATGGCCGCCGATCACCTGATAGGGGCCAGTGGGTGTGGCCGAACTACAGGAAGATGGCCGCCAGGCAGTTACAAGAGGCCAAACTTGGCATGGACCACCTCAAAATGGCCGCCGACAGCATGGAGACACAGAAACACAGGTAAGCAAAAATGACATTTCTTTTAAATGTTAGTTACAGCCAGCCCCGCTCCAGTGGGACCCCCTAGGTGACCCCCAGCACCCAGCAACCTTTAGCTAGAAGCCCAGGGAGGAGGGAAAGGCAGGGAGAGAGGGAAGAAAGGGGCCACAACCACTTACTTGATCTCTCCAGGAATGTCCAGCTAAATCACCCAGCCGAGGCAGGGGAGTTTTACTTACCTATCCTGCATGTATTCTGCTGGAAGACATTCCAAACAGATCATCGTCCGCGCACGGAAGGTGACTGTTGGCCAGGCATGCTGTGATTGGACCCAGAAGGGACGATCATATGTATGCCCTGGAGCATGACGCTCACCGGACAGGCTGCTGCGACTCAGCCGTAAGGTCAGCCGAAGCTGAGCGGTCCGATGCAAGCCTTGGAGCGTAAGCTCACCGGCCAGGCTGCTGCGACTCGGCCGTAAGGTCAGCCGAAGCTGAGCGGTCCGATGCAGGCCCTGGAGCGTAGGCTCACCGGCCACCCGTGGAGCGACGGGCATGTCGTGGAAAACCCAGCGCGTAGCTAGGGTCGGCACACGCTCGATGGCCGAAACTGGGGAGACTACAAGGATCGAGGATCCAGCCTGTCACCCAGTCGGCAGTTGATCGAAGATCGCAGGAAACAACAAATGTAGCAAAAAAATAAAAAATATATATATCTTTTTTCCCCGGACCAATGAGCCCGAAGGGAGCCATGTCCTACTCCTTGCTAGACAGAAAAAAACTGATCTGCGATGTGCAGACTGAGAGGGTATACCCAGAGGGTCCGCCCCCTGGGCGGTACTGTAGAAGGTGTGATGCAACACTTTTTACAAGTTTTTCTGCCTAGTCACTCCTAATTAACGGATAATACCCACTTTGTCAATAGAGAAGCTGTGTCGGTCCATGGACGAAAGAGTAAAACTTGTTTTTTTCCAAATTTTCGGTCTTTTTTTTTTTTTTTTGCAGAAAATAAAAATCGCAGAGGTGATCAAATACCACCAAAAGAAAGCTCTATTTGTGGGAACAAAATGGTAAAAATGTAGTTTGGGTACAGTGTAGCATGACCGCGTTTGTCATTCAAAGTGCAGCAGCGCAGAAAGCTGAAAATTGGTCTGGGCAGGAAGGTGTATAAGTGCCCAGTATGGAAGTGGTTAATAATGCTTAAAGTGAAACAATAAAAGTGAAATATTCCTTTAAATTTCGTACCGGGGGGGGGGGGGTGTGTATAGTATGCCTGTAAAGCAGCGCTTGTTTCCCGTGCTTAGAACTGTCTCTGCACAAAGTGTAATTTCTGAAGGAAAAAAAGTCATTTAAAAACACTTGCGGCCCCCAGATCCCCAGAAGGGGTACATTGTGGGGGTCTGCGGGCAGGGAGCTTATCGGAATCTGGAAGCCCCCTTTAAAAAAGGGGACCCCCAGATTCCGCCCCCCCCCCTATGTGAATTGGTAACGGTTACATTGTACCCCTACCATTTCACAAAGAAAGTGTAAAAAAAAAACAAAAAAAAACACACAGACACAGTTGGGAAAGTCCTTTATTTAAAAAAAAAACACAAACCCTTCCAGCGATGTAATCCAGTGTCCTGCGGTGATCCGATGTCCAGCGCTGCAGTCTCCTCCATTCTCCACTCCACACGAAACCCACATGACGTACCAGGGGGCGGGGTCACCCGTCACATCATAGGGTAAGCCCCAGCTTTCCCCGCTTGCCGGAGAATAGCCAATGACATAGCCGGGGCTTACCCCTATGATCTGACCCCGCCCCCTCGTACTTCAGACCCCGCCTACCTGAGCGGACCTGATGGGGAACTTCCTCCGCAGTGTAATAAATGAATAGACCCCGCCCCTTCTCACGTTCCCCACGTCCTTTTTTTTTTTTTAATGTGACGCAGGGTTCCCCTTAATATCCATACCAGACCTGAAGGGCCTGGTAATTGAATTTGGGGGGACCCCCACGCATTTTTTTTTTTTTTTTAATCAATGACTTTTCTCTGTATTGCCGAGAGCCGACAATTCATTATAGCCGCGAGTGCTTTGAAATTGCTTTTTTTCCTTCAGAAATTACACTTTGTGCAGGGACAGTTCTAAGCACGGGAAACAAGCTCTGCTTTACAGGCATACTATACACCCCCCCAGGTACAAAATTTAAAGGAATATTTCACTTTTATTGTTTCACTTTAAGCATTATTAAAATCACTGCTCCCGAAAAAACTGCCGTTTTTAAAACTTTTTTTTGCATTGATACATGTCCCCTGGAGCAGGACCCGGGTCCCCAAATACTTTTTATGATAATAACTTGCATATATAAGCCTTTAAAATTAGCACTTTAGATTTCTCCCATAGACTTTTACAGGGTGTCCGCGGCTTTTCGAATTTGCCGCGAACACCCCAAATTGTTTGCTGTTCGGCGAACGGGCGAACAGGCAATGTTCAAGTCGAACATGAGTTCGACTCGAACTCGAAGCTCATCCCTACTTGGTTATAGTTTTTTTTAACGTTTAGCAGCCTGTGTCTGAATTTCCTGATCTGTTGTTTAATGCTGGGGAAATTGGCATTTATGCTAATCTGCATTAAAAGATTAAGCAAGTTATCCCTACCCTGGTATGTATGTTTTTTTCTACTGGCAATACCTCACAGCTAGGCGATGGGGAATTTTACATTTGTGTTGTTACTTGTGCGCACAGAAGGTGTGTCAGGGGGGCTGAGATTGTTCTTGGAGTCTAGGCGTGGAACTAGGAACCCAAAATTACCAAGGGGCTCCTTCGGGGGTGGTGCTACACAAGGAAGGAAGAAAAGACAGGTGTAGGGTTGCCACCTGTACGGGATTCACCCGGAAAGTCCGGGTTCTGAATCATCTGCCCGGTTTTCAGACTCTCTGAAACCCGGACAGACCATCAGGCAGGGGGAGCTCCATTAGCATATTTGTCACTGTGGAGACAGCAGCAATGTCTCTGCTTCTCCATAAGTACATTCTGCTGGGGTAATTGTTAGAATCTAAAGCTCATTCCATCCTGTCTCCCCCCCCTCCAGGGTCTCTCTTATCAGTGACTAACCCCCCCCCTCCGATCACTAGTGCGGTGTGCTTAGAGAACCTGGGAGGCGGAGCTGAGGAGGAGATCATGTCGGGAGGAGGAGATCATATCGGGCTGGCGCTGCTCACACTACATGCAGGGAAGAGGTGAGCTGAGAGTTTTTGTCTGAGGAGTCTCCTAGGGTGGAAATCTGACAAGATTTGTTTTGCAGGAGTTGCTGTGAAGGGTTAAGGTGACAGGAGGATCGGGAGTGTGTCTGACAATATCTTCCAAGCCTCCTCTGTCTATACAAACATCCTCCATCCTCAGTCCAGATAACGTGAAGTAATTTATGACCATTCATTAACCCTGTGTGTGTAGGGTTGCCACTTTTTCTTCAAGCCAAACCCGAACACATTAGCAGCGCACAGCAATTTTTTTTTCTTCAGTAGTACATTAAATTCATTACCTCTGTACAATGCAGGGCAATTTTTATGTATTTATGTAGTATACACTATACATATATTTTGTGATTAAATAAAATTTCTAATCATATGGAGTTAATCACAAGAGTCCCCCTTTACATCAGAGTCAACAATGTTGACACTCTTGGCTTACAATTGCAGTGAGCAACCGTGCTGGGTAGCCACAGTCTGGGCCAGGGGTGGACTGATAACTCATAGGGCCTCCAGGCAATTAAAGATCATGGGTCCCCCAGGTTTAAAGGTGGCTGTCTCATGGGAGCCAACATTAATATGGCAGGCCGAAGCTTAGAGGCACCAAGCTCTGCGACATGCAGAGTGGCAGAAGGAGTGTGGTGGGTATGATGGGGGTATGTACAGGAGAGGAGTGTGGAGGGTATTATGGGGGTAGTATGTATAGGAGAGGAGTGCGGAGGGGATGATAGAGGGAGTAGATATAGGAGAGGAGTGCGGAGGGGATGGTGGGGGTAGTATGTATAGGAGAGGAGTGCGGAGGGGATGATGGGGGTAGTATGTATAGGAGAGGAGTGTGTAGGGAATGATGGGGGTATGTATAGGAGAGGAGTGCGGAGGGGATGATAGAGGTAGTATGTATAGGAGAGGAGTGCAGAGGGGATGGTGGGTGTAGTATGTATAGGAGAGGAGTGTGGAGGGGATGGTGGGGGGTAGTATGTATAGGAGAGAAGTGCGGAGGGGATGGTGGGGGTAGTATGTGTAGGAGAGGAGTGCGGAGGGAATGGTGGGTGTACTATCTATAGGAGAGGAGTGCGGAGGGGATGGTGGGGTAGTATGTGTAGGAGAGGAGTGCGGAGAGGATTGTGGGGGTAGTATGTGTAGGAGAGGAGTGCGGAGGGGATGCTGGGGGTAGTATGTATAGTAGAGGAGTGTGGAGGGGATGGTGGGGGTAGTATGTGTAGGAAAGGAGTGAGGAGGGGATGGTGGGGGTAGTATGTGTAGGAAAGGAGTGAGGAGGGGACGGTGGGGGTAGTATGTGTAGGAGAGGAGTGCGGAGGGGATGGTGGGGATAGTATGTGTAGGAGAGGAGTGCAGAGGGGATGATGGGGGTAGTATGTATAGTAGAGGAGTGCGGAGGGGATGGTGGGGGTAGTACGTGTAGGAGAGGAGTGCGGAGGGGATGGTGGGGGTAGTATGTGTAGGAGAGGAGTACGGAGAGGATGGTGGGGTCAGTATGTGTAGGAGAGGAGTGCGGATGGGATGGTGGGGGTAGTATGTGTAGGAGAGGAGTGCGAAGGGGATGATGTGGGTAGTATGTGTAGGAGAGGTGTGCGGAGGGGATGGTGGGGGGTAGTATGTGTAGGAGAGGAGTGCGGAGGGGATGAGGGGGGTAGTATGTGTAGGAGAGGAGTGCGGAGGGGATGAGGGGGGTAGTATGTGTAGGAGAGGAGTGTGGAGGGGATGGTGGGGGTAGTATGTGTAGGAGAGGAGTGCGGAGGGGATGGTGGGGTAGTATGTGTAGGAGAGGAGTGCGGAGGGGATGATGGGGGTAGTATGTGTAGGAGAGGAGTGCGGAGGGGATGGTGGGGGTAGTATGTATAGGAGAGGAGTGCGGAGGGGATGATGGGGGTAGTATGTATAGGAGAGGAGTGTGTAGGGAATGATGGGGGTATGTATAGGAGAGGAGTGCGGAGGGGATGATAGAGGTAGTATGTATAGGAGAGGAGTGCGGAGGGGATGGTGGGTGTAGTATGTATAGGAGAGGAGTGTGGAGGGGATGGTGGGGTAGTATGTATAGGAGAGAAGTGCGGAGGGGATGGTGGGGGTAGTATGTGTAGGAGAGGAGTGCGGAGGGAATGGTGGGGGTACTATCTATAGGAGAGGAGTGCGGAGGGGATGGTGGGGTAGTATGTGTAGGAGAGGAGTGCGGAGAGGATTGTGGGGGTAGTATGTGTAGGAGAGGAGTGCGGAGGGGATGCTGGGGGTAGTATGTATAGTAGAGGAGTGTGGAGGGGATGGTGGGGGTAGTATGTGTAGGAAAGGAGTGAGGAGGGGATGGTGGGGGTAGTATGTGTAGGAAAGGAGTGAGGAGGGGATGGTGGGGGTAGTATGTGTAGGAGAGGAGTGCGGAGGGGATGGTGGGGATAGTATGTGTAGGAGAGGAGTGCAGAGGGGATGATGGGGGTAGTATGTATAGTAGAGGAGTGCGGAGGGGATGGTGGGGGTAGTACGTGTAGGAGAGGAGTGCGGAGGGGATGGTGGGGGTAGTATGTGTAGGAGAGGAGTACGGAGAGGATGGTGGGGTCAGTATGTGTAGGAGAGGAGTGCGGATGGGATGGTGGGGGTAGTATGTGTAGGAGAGGAGTGCGAAGGGGATGATGTGGGTAGTATGTGTAGGAGAGGTGAGCGGAGGGGATGGTGGGGGTAGTATGTGTAGGAGAGGAGTGCGGAGGGGATGAGGGGGTAGTATGTGTAGGAGAGGAGTGCGGAGGGGATGAGGGGGGTAGTATGTGTAGGAGAGGAGTGTGGAGGGGATGGTGGGGGTAGTATGTGTAGGAGAGGAGTGCGGAGGGGATGGTGGGGTAGTATGTGTAGGAGAGGAGTGCGGAGGGGATGATGGGGGTAGTATGTGTCAGGAGAGGAGTGCGGAGGGGATGGTGGGGGTAGTATGTGTAGGAGAGGAGTGTGGAGAGGATGGTGGGGGTAGTATGTATAGGAGAGGAGTGCGGAGGGGATGGTGGGGGTAGTATGTGTAGGAGAGGAGTGCGGATGGGATGGTGGGGGTAGTATGTGTAGGAGAGGAGTGCGAAGGGGATGATGTGGGTAGTATGTGTAGGAGAGGAGTGCGGAGGGGATGGTGGGGGTAGTATGTGTAGATGAGGAGTGCGGAGGGGATGAGGGGGGTAGTATGTGTAGGAGAGGAGTGCGGAGGGGATGAGGGGGGTAGTATGTGTAGGAGAGGAGTGCAGAGGGGATGGTGGGGGTAGTATGTGTAGGAGAGGAGTGCAGAGGGGATGGTGGGGGTAGTATGTGTAGGAGAGGAGTGCGGAGGGGATGGTGGGGGTAGTATGTGTAGGAGAGGAGTGCGGAGGGGATGATGCCAGCTGGATGTATGAAGTGGTCTGGGGGGGGGTTGATGCACCTGGGGGGAGTTGGGGGCTGAGAAATAGTGATGTACAGTATATAAAAAACAAAAGCTATTGTACTCATCCACTAATATTTACAACAGTACAACAATGAAAACTCCCAGCCCTCTGTATGTACAGATGATGTGAAGGTAATGGATGACCATTCATATATCCCTGTGTTATCCATGCTCTGTACAATCAGAAGTTTACACTCTCCACACACACACAGGGTTAATGAATGGTCATAAATTACTTCACATTATCTGGACTGAGGATGGGGGATGTTTGTATAGACAGAGGAGGCTTGGAAGATATCTTCAGACACACTCCCGATCCTCCTGTCAACTTAACCCTTCACAGCAACTCCTGCAAAGCAAATCTTGTCAGATTTCCACCCTAGGAGACTCCTCAGACAAAAACTCTCAGCTCACCACTTCCCTGCATGTAGTGTGAGCAGCGCCAGCCCGACATGATCTCCTCCTCCCGACATGATCTCCTCCTCAGCTCCGCCTCCCGGGTTCTCTAAGCACACCGCACTAGTGATCGGAGGGGGGGGGGAAGTTAATCACTGATAAGAGAGACCGTGGAGGGGGGGGAGACAGGATGGAATGAGCTAATGAGCTTTAGGCCGCGTACACACGACCGGTTTTCTCGGGAGAGCTTTCTTGCTGAGAAAACCGGCTGTGTGTACGCGGGTTTCAGTTTTCTCGTCAAGAAAACTGCCTAGATTCCCAGACGGCCTGCGTTTTTTGTTCTCATCGAGAATCTCGTCGGCCTGTTTCTCAACGAGATACCCGAGCGTGTGTACACTTACCTATCGCCGTGGAAACCAGCGCATGCTCAAAATGACTTTGACGCATGCGCGGTAGCTTCCTAGGCATAGGCATAGGGTGTAGCAAGATGGCGGCGACAGCATCGAATGGGACGATCGCGCGCTCGTCATAGTCGATGACGTCACCGCGTGCGTGCCATTCAAAAGAACGGCGGTTCTTTTGAATCGTACGTTTGTACACTCTGCCGGGACAAGTTTCTTGTCAAGATTCTCGTCAGGAAAAACAACGTTTTTTTCCTGACGAGAATCTCGGCCGTGTGTACGAGGCTTTAGATTCTAACAATTACCCCAGCACAGTGTATTTATGGAGAAGCAGAGACATTGCTGCTGTCTCCACAGTGACAAATATGCTAAAGGAGCTCCCCCTGCCTGATGGTCTGTCCGGGTTTCAGAGAGTCTGAAAACTGGGCAGATGATTCAGAACCCGGACTGTCCGGGTGAATCCCGTACAGGTGGCAACCCTATGTGTGTGTGTGTGGAGAGTGTAAACTTCTGATTGTACAGAGCCTGGATAACACAGGGATATATGAATGGTCATCCATTACCTTCACATCATCTGCACATACAGAGGGCTGGGAGTTTTCATTGTTGTACTGTTGTAAATATTAGTGGATGAGTACAATAGCTCTTGTTTTTATATACTGTACATCACTATTTCTCAGCCCCCAACTCCCCCCAGGTGCATCAACCCCCCCAGACCACTTCATACATCCAGCTGGCATCATCCCCTCCGCACTCCTCTCCTACACATACTACCCCCACCATCCCCTCCGCACTCCTCTCCTACACATACTACCCCCTCATCCCCTCCGCACTCCTCTCCTACACATACTACCCCCACCATCCTATCCGCACTCCTCTCCTACACATACTGCCCCCCTCATCCCCTCCGCACGCCTCTCCTACACATACTACCCCCACCATCCCCTCCGCACTTCTCTCCTACACATACTACCCCCATCATCCCCTCCGCACTCCTCTCCTACACATACTACCCCCACCATCCCCTCCGTACTCCTCTCCTACACATACTACCCCCACCATCCCCTCCGCACTCCTCTCCTATACATACTACCCCCACCATCCTCTCCGCACTCCTCTCCTACACATACTACCCTCACCAACCCCTCCGCACTCCTCTTCTACACATACTACCCCCACCATCCCCTCCTCACTCCTCTCCTACACATACTACCCCCACCATCCCCTCCGCACTCCTCTCCTACACATACTACCCCCACCTTCCCCTCCGCACTCCTCTCCTATAAATACTACCCCCACCATCCCCTCCGCACTCCTCTCCTACACGTACTAACCCCACTATCCCCTCTGCACTCCTCTACTATACATACTACCCCCATCATCGCCTCCGCACTCCTCTCCTACACATACTACCCCACCATCCCCTCCTCACTCCTCTCCTACACATACTACCCCCACCATCCCCTCCGCACTCCTCTACTATACATACTACCCCCATCATCCCCTCCTCACTTCTCTACTATACATACTACCCCCACCATCCCCTCCGCACTCCTCTCCTAAACATACTACCCCCACCATCCCCTCCTACACATACTACCCCCACCATCCCCTCCGCATTCCTCTCCTACACATACTACCCCCACCATCCCCTCCGCACTCCTCTCCTACACACACTACCCCCACCATCCCCTCCGCACTCCTCTCCTACACATACTACCCCCACCATCCCCTCCGCACTCCTCTCCTACACATACTACCCCACCATCCCCTCCGCACTCCTCTCGTACACATACTACCCCCACCATCCCCTCCGCACTTCTCTCCTACACATACTACCCCCACCATCCCCTCCGCACTCCTCTCCGACACATACTACCCCCACCATCCCCTCCGCACTCCTCTACTACACATACTACCCCCACCATGCCCTCCGCACTCCTCTCCTACACATACTACCCCCACCATCCCCTACGCACTCCTCTCCTACACATACTACCCCCACCATCCCCTCCGCACTCCTCTCCAACACATACTACCCCCACCATCCCCTCCGCACTCCTCTCCTACACATACTGCCCCCACCATCCCCTCCGCACTCCTCTCCTACACATGAAGTGAGAGAAAGTAATGGTGGCTGCGCTGTGATTACACTAGTGAAGGAGTGGTGGAAGGGAAGCTCTGGGGGGGGGGGGAGCAAGCTAATAAAAATGTAAACCAAACAATTGCAGTAAGCGTGATAACATCAAGCATGTAGCATAGTGAATAAGCTACATATACTAAGTGACCCACATGTGGGGGCCAAAAGTGAATGCCAGATGGTGAAAACAATGATGAAAACCCTGATTTTGTGGTGTATACCAAAATGGAAACGTGTGTCACTCAAAGCAATGAATGAAAAATAGGTGCATATAATTTGTATCCGGACAGTGTGTCTCTACACTGGCAAAAAATATGGCACAAAATGTATAACAAAAAACAACAAGCAAACTGTGAAAACGTCCAAATAATGGTTGCTTTAAATAATAACAAAGAGTCCAATGCGTAATAAGTCCCATCACCCGTTGAAGTGCTTGAAAAAGAAGAAAAATACCGTGCAGATCCACCCAGTGCTCACAAGCAGCTTACCTCCCCACTGGGATGGAGCAGCATAGACTGGGATTCCTAGTATGGATGGTAGTTCAGCAGTCTTGCATAGAAGTGTGGTCTCACTCACATGGATGCATAAAAATACACAAACGGAAAAAAAGTAAATAGCATAACTCTGTGGGTTCAGCAAACAAGTGGCCAAAGGTGTAGTCTCACACTCACTTGGAATAGGTGAGCGTGGACGTCAATCCTACGAACACCGAGCTTGTGTGTATTGCAGACTGTGATGGTGACAATCATGCGATCCTTAGGCTTGCAGCAACCACAGAGTAACCATGGGACATGTGAAAAAAATATATGGGATACACATAGTGTAGATCTAAAATCACTGGGGCGTTTATTAAAACAATAGGAAACACTCACATCTTATGGTGTAAGAGCAGTGACAATCTCATATGAGCGCCGAGCTCGTCTCCTCTCCTGCAGCCGTCGGTGTATCTGTGCTATTCCTTAACGCGTGTTGTCATGTCATATACACATACTACCCCCACCATCCCCTCCG
The DNA here is from genome assembly GCA_029206835.1 of Rana muscosa. Lineage (NCBI taxonomy): Eukaryota > Metazoa > Chordata > Amphibia > Anura > Ranidae > Rana > Rana muscosa. The sequence goes on along the minus strand of CM055118.1, from coordinate 556,892,571 downwards.
CACTAGTCTCCTACACATACTACCCCCACCATCCCCTCCGCACTCCTCTCCATACTACCCCCACCATCCCCTCCGCACTCCTCTCCTAAACATACTACCCCCACCATCTCCTCCTACACATACTACCCCCACCATCCCCTCCACACTCCTCTCCTACACATACTACCCCCACCATCCCCTCTGCACTCCTCTCCTACACACACTACCCCCACCATCCCCTCCGCACTCCTCTCCTACACATACTACCCCCCACCATCCCCTCCGCACTCCTCTCCTATACATACTACCCCCACCATCCTCTCCGCACTCCTCTCCTACACATACTACCCTCACCAACCCCTCCGCACTCCTCTCCTACACATACTACCCCCCACCATCCCCTCCGCACTCCTCTCCTACACATACTACCCCCACCATCCCCTCCGCACTCCTCTCCTACACATACTACCCCCACCATCCCCTCCGCACTCCTCTCCTATAAATACTACCCCCACCATCCCCTCCGCACTCCTCTCCTACACGTACTAACCCCACTATCCCCTCCGCACTCCTCTACTATACATACTACCCCCATCATCGCCTCCGCACTCCTCTCCTACACATACTACCCCCATCATCCCCTCCTCACTCCTCTCCTACACATACTACCCCCACCATCCCCTCCGCACTCCTCTACTATACATACTACCCCCACCATCCCCTCCGCACTCCTCTCCTACACATACTACCCCCACCATCCCCTCCGCACTCCTCTCCTACACATACTACCCCCACCATCCCCTCCTACACATACTACCCCCACCATCCCCTCCGCACTCCTCTCCTACACATACTACCCCCACCATCCCCTCCACACTCCTCTCCCACACATACTACCCCCACCATCCCCTCCGCACTTCTCTCCTACACATACTGCCCCCACCATCCCCTCCGCACTCCTCTCCTACACATGAAGTGAGAGAAAGTAATAGTGGCTGCGCTGTGATTACACTAGTGAAGGAGTGGTGGAAGGGAAGCTCTGGGGGGGGGGGGAAGCAAGCTAATAAAAATGTAAACCAAACAATTGCAGTAAGCGTGATAACATCAAGCATGTAGCATAGTGAATAAGCTACATATACTAAGTGACCCACATGTGGGGGCCAAAAGTGAATGCCAGATGGTGAAAACAATGATGAAAACCCTGATTTTGTGGTGTATACCAAAATAGAAACGTGTGTCACTAAAAGCAATGTATGAAAAATAGGTGCATATAATGTGTATCCGGACAGTGTGTCTCTACACTGGCAAAAAATATGGCACAAAATGTATAACAAAAGACAACAAGCAAACTGTGAAAACGTCAAATGAATGGTTGCTATAAATAATAACAAAGAGTCCAATGCGTAATAAGTCCCATCACCCGTTGAAGTGCTTGAAAAAGAAGAAAAATACGGTGCAGATCCACCCAGTGCTCACAAGCAGCTTACCTCCCCACTGGGATGGAGCAGCATAGACTGGGATTCCTAGTATGGATGGTAGTGCAGCAGCCTTGCATAGAAGTGTGGTCTCACTCACATGGATGCATAAAAATACACAAACGGAAAAAAAGTAAATAGCATAACTCTGTGGGTTCAGCAAACAAGTGGCCAAAGGTGTAGTCTCACACTCACTTGGAATAGGTGAGCGTGGACGTCAATCCTACGAACACCGAGCTTGTGTGTGTTGCAGACTGTGATAGTGACAATCATGCGGTCCTTAGGCGTGCAGCAACCACAGAGTAACCATGGGACATGTGAAAAAAATATATGGGATACACATAGTGTAGATCTAAAATCACTGGGGCGTTTATTAAAACAATAGGAAACACTCACATCTTATGGTGTAAGAGCAGTGACAATCTCATACGAGCGCCAAGCTCGTCTCCTCTCCTGCAGCCGTTGGTGTATCTGTGCTATTCCTTAACGCGTGTCGTCATGTCACATACACATACTACCCCCACCATCCCCTCCGCACTAGTCTCCTACACATACTACCCCCACCATCCCCTCCGCACTCCTCTCCATACTACCCCCACCATCCCCTTCGCACTCCTCTCCTACACATATCACCCCCACCATCCCCTCCACACTCCTCTCCTATACATACTACCCCCACCATCCCCTCCGCACTCCTCTCCTATACATACTAATCCCACCATCCCCTCCTCACGCCTCTCCTATACATACTACCCCCACCATCCCCTCCGCACTCCTCTCCTACACATACTATCCCCACCATCCTCTCCGCACTCCTCTCCTACACATACTACCCCCAACATCCCCTCCGCACTCCTCTCCTATACATAGTACCCCCCACCATCCCCTCCGCACTCCTCTCCTATACATACTACCCCCACCATCCCCTCCGCACTCCTCTCCTATACATACTACGCCCACCATCCCCTCCGCACTCCTCTCCTATACATAGTACCCCCACCATCCCCTCCGCACTCCTCTCCTATACATAGTACCCCCACCATCCCCTCCGCACTCCTCTCCTATACATACCCCCATCATCCCCTCCTCACTTCTCTCCTATACATACTACCCCCACCATCCCCTCCGCACTCCTCTCCTATACATACTACACCCACCATCCCCTCCGCACTCCTCTCCTATACATACTACCTCTATCATCCCCTCTGCACTCCTCTCCTATACATACCCCCATCATTCCCTACACACTCTTCTCCTATACATACTACCCCCATCATCCCCTCCGCACTCCTCTCCTATATCTACTACCTCTATCATCCCCTCCGCACTCCTCTCCTATACATACTACCCCCATCATACCCACCACACTCCTTCTGCCACTCTGCATGTCACAGAGCTTGGTGCCTCTAAGCTTCGGCCTGCCACATTAATGTTGGCTCCCATGAGACAGCCACCTTTAAACCTGGGGGATCCAGGAGCTTCAATTGCCCGGAGGCCCTATGAGTTATTAGTCCACCCCTGGCCCAGACTGTGGCTACCCAGCACGGTTGCTCACTGCACATGTAAGCCAAGAGTGTCAACTTTGTTGACTCTGTTGTAAAGGGGGACTCTTGTGATTAACTCCATATGATTAGAAATGTTATTTAATCACAAAATATATGTATAGTGTATACTACATAAATACATAAAAATTGCCCTGCATTGTACAGAGGTAATGAATTAAATGTACTACTGAAGAAAAAAAAATTGCCGTGCGCTGCTAATGTGTTCGGGTTTGGCTTGAAGAAAAGGTGGCAACCAGAGACAGGTGATATGAAGAAATGAGAATCATGGCTGACAAAGAGAGAATGGATGGATGACCGACAAAAAGGGAGGAAGAACAGGGTAGACAATGAGGAGGGGGGGAGGGGGCAAGTTTGCAAAGTCTGAAGTAGGTGAGAGGAGAATGCAGAAATATATCCCAAATAAAGTCCATATGACATCTCTTTCTGTGCCAGTTTTGCAAAGCTTGTCTTTTACAGTGTTGTGGATTTTTACCATTCCCTTGTTTCTTCAAAAATATAATAAAGGAAAGCAATCAGCAATTATTTATGAACACTGTTCTGGCCAGACTTTTCTAAACTATTGCTGTATTTACATTAGTGCAGTAAATTGGAATAAGGATGTAAACTACATGTTCTATATGAACTTCTACATAATCTTTTATTGCTGTTTGTCCTAGTTAAATACGGAAGTGTAAATAATTGGCTACAGGCTGAATCTTTTCATCAGTGCATGCGTCACATCTGTTAAAAAGTCACAATAGCAAATATAAACTGCACATCCGTGTCCCCTGTCCTGATATCTAATCTAAGTGGAGGAGGTAGTAATCTGTAACCATTTGTTAGAGCCTATATCCATTATGTCAGGATATTTAACATTTTAAAGCAGCTGTGCAAATATCTTTTCTTTGATAAATAAGAGCTGACAAAACATAAGACAATATAATAATTTAGATTAGCTTGTAAAACAAATTTATAAGGAATTGACATTTCTTATAGCCTGATACACACAGTGAGTTTTTCAGCGGGCTGAACAAAATAAATGTACAGATCACGGTACTAACACAAGCAATGTTAGTACAGCGATCTCCCCCACTGAACTATTGTGTTATGACAGGGGTACTGCCCTTGACAGAACACGCTGGTCAGCGCTCACAGCCATTGGCTGCAAGCACTGATCGGATGCTGGTTTTCCAGCATCCCCGTTTGATAAAGCTGTTCATAAAGCCTCATACACACGATCGGACTTCCATCTGACTTTTCCGTGGATTTTGTTCCGAAGGGCGTTGTCCGTGAATTTTGTATGCATACACACGGCAGGACTTTTTCAGCCAACTTTCACCAAAACACGTGGTTTTTCTGCTCTTTACCGCCACCCTTTGTGCAACTTCTGCTATTGTTGTCTGATCTTTAGCATTGGTTCTGAGCATGCGTGTTTGGCCCTTTAAGGCCCGTACACATGATCTGACTTTTTGACAACAAATCTGACCGTGTGTACGCTCCATCGGACAAACTTTTTTGCTTTTTCATCGGACAAATGTTCGCTGTGTGAACAGACAAACTTTCCGGAAACAAATGTCCTACGTCGGCTAATCCGATCGTGTGTACACAAGTCCATCGGACTAAAGTCCAAAGTACAAACACGCATGCTCAGAACCAATGCTAAACATCAGACAACAATAGCAGAAGTTGCCCAAAGGGTGGTGGTAAAGAGCAGAAAAACCACATAGTACGTCTATTACGCCACTACGTTCGTGTTTGTTGGCTGAAAAGCCCTACCGTGTGTATGCATACCAACGCCCTTTGGAGCAAAATCCACGGAAAAGTCAGTTGGACCACAGAAAGTGATTGGCTAAAGCACAGGTGTGCTGTTTTGACCTTTATTTTTGCTTTATATTGGCTTTTAACCACTTGCCGACTGCTCACGGCATATATACGTCGGCAGAATGGCTCGTACAGGCAAAATCACGTACCTGTACGTGGCCCTTTAACTGCCAACGTCGGGGTCGCGCGCGCGCCGCCAGAGGCGCGCTCGCAACCCCCCTGCCTTCCCTGTGAGTGGGACCGCGGGTCCCGCGGACTCGATCGCCGCGGGGATCCCCGCGATCGTCTCACGGAGGCTCGGAGCGGGGAGATGTGTGTGTAAACACAGCATCTCCCCGCTCCTCTACTGACACTGTCAGCGATCTCCGCTCTGTGTAATCAGAGCGGAGATCGGTGACGTGTCAGTCGTAGCCACGCCCCCCCTCAGTTAGTAACACGCCCCTAGGCACACTTAACCCCTTCAGCGCCCTAGTGGTTAACCCCTTCACTGCCAGTATCATTTTCACAGTAACCAGTGCATTTTTATTGCACTGATCGCTGTGAAAATGACAATGGTCCCAAAAATGTGTCAAAAGTGTCCGATGTGTCCGCCATAATGTAGCAGTTACGAAAAAAATCGCTGATCGCTGTCATTACTAGTAAAAAAAAAAAAAAAAATGATAAAAATGCCTTAAAACTATACCCTATTTTGTAAACGCTATAATTTTTGTGCAAACCAATCAATAAACGGCAATTGCGTTTTTTTTTACCAAAAATATGTAGAAGAATACGTATCGGCCTAAACTGAGGAAAAAAAAAGTTTTTTTATATATTTTTTGGGGATATTTATTATAGAAAAAAGTAAAAAATATGTCATTTTTTTGAAAAATTTTGCTCTATTTTAGTTTATAGCGCAAAAAATAAAAACCGCAGAGGTGATCAATTACACACCAAAAGAAAGCACTATTTGTGGGAAAAAAAGGACGCCAATTTTGTTTGGGAGCCACGTCGCACGACCGCGCAATTGTCAGTTAAAGCGACGCAGTGCCGAATCGCAAAAAGGGGCCTGGTCATAATGGCCCGTATTGGTCCGGGGCTTAAGTGGTTAAAAATAACAAATGTAGAAATATGGAGGATGAATTAATTTTTAGTGCAGCATATCACTTTTGGTAGTAAAATAGTACCTTTTTTTTATAGAGATGCACAGATCAAGCCAAAAAGAGGAACAATTGGGCTGCATAAGGGACAGAGGGATTGAGTCTCAAAAGATATACATGTGCACACACACACACTGTACATTGTCTCAAAGAGAGCCTTTTATGCCTTGTTTCCACTGAGCGGTTCGGGTTGGTTCGGTACGGTACGCTATTTTGAGTGTTTCCATTATGAAAGCGGATCATACAACCGAACCATATCGCACCATTCTGGGTCCTGCTTCAGATGTGGGGCCATAGAAAATGGTACGGTTCGGTTAGGGCGGAGCTACAATACATTCCACTGATTGGCGGAAACGCTAGGCATTTTTTCTAAACCCTGTATGGCCCCTGAGGGCCCTGACAGTCCGACTTGCAGTGGAAACGCTCACCTGAATAGGCCGGACCTTTCTAATCCTTCCAAACTGTACCGGCCCGAACCGTTCTGCTCAGTGGAAACGAGGCATTAGAGACCTCTGATTCTGCAGTATGTCCGGTTTGGGATTGCCACCTCTCTCTTAATGGCAATTTAGACTCCCCGGATCAGTCAGTTAGTGCTCTTGAGCCTGGGGAACGGACACGTTTAGTCTATGAGAGCTGCAAGGTTGGTGGAAACGATATAATTGTATGTGGAGGCTGAGAAACAGGCTTGTTCAGCCTGTTAGTTAGGACGTGGATTTGTGTAATTAGTGCTGGGACACAGCTAAGATTTTGTTTGGAGTTTTTTGCTTTGTCTATTTGTGGAATACTGTAAAGCACCTGTAAATAGACTTACACATTGCACTCCATCACTGGACTTTGTCACTACATCACTAGACTGGTACTTGTGCCTGAAAGTGTGCTCAACCCAGGGAGCTTTGTACCTGCTACCTATCCCCAACTCACTGTATATATATATATATATATATATATATATATATATATATATACATACACACAGGCCTTGTTTTCTCAATAAATAGGTACAGGAACTCCCTTTGGAGTTACCCCTTGTCTCTGTACCCTACCCACCTCTGCGCACTGTCCCTTGGTTCCACCCCCTACCCACTTCCCACTTCCCAGTACCACCTATTTTAGAGAACACAGAACCAAGTTTCATTTTGTGGTTTTAAGCAATTTGTATGGAATTTGTTAATGATATCAAGAAAATTAGATCCCCTACAGCCAGCAACAATGGATCCCTCCCACAACAATAGACTCCCGAGCAACAATGGACCTCCTGCAACAAAACACCACCCAAGTAACATCCCCTCCAGCGCCAATAGATCCCCCAGCATCGATAGACCATTCAGCACACCCTAACACCCCTTACCATGACATACATTCAGTGCTGGAGGTGCCGGAACTGCATTCCCCCACGTTCCTGCTGAAAAAATCCCTGTGTGTGTATATATATATATATATATATATATATTTATTTATTTCAGGTATGTATATAGCGCCGTCAAATTACGCAGCACTTTACATATACATTGTACATTCACATCAGTCCCTAGTCTTAAGGAGCTTACAACCTAAAGTCCCTAACACAAATTTATACATATACTAGAGCCAATTTAGACAGGAGCCAATTAACTTACTGTACCAGCATGCCTTTAGAGTGTAGGAGGAAACCGGAGTACCCAGAGGAAACCCACGCAGACACAGGGAGAACATGCAAACTCCAGGCAGATTGTGCCGTGGTCGGGATACACTATATTACCAAAAGTATTGGGACACCTGCCTTTACACGCACGTGAACTTTAATGACTTCCCAGTCTTAGTCCGTAGGGTTCAATATTGAGTTGGCCCACCCTTTGCAGCTATAATAGCTTCAACTCTTCTGGGAAGGCTGTCCACAAGGTTTAGGAGTGTGTCTATGGGAATTCTTCCAGAAGTGCTTTTTTAAGGGTCAGGCACTGATGTTGGACGGTAAGGCCTGTCTCGCAGTCTCCACTCTTATTTATCCCAAAGGTGTTCTTTTGGGTTGAGGTCAGGACTCTGTGCAGGCAAGTCAAGTTCCTCCACCCCAAACTCGCTCATCCATGTCTTTATGGACCTTGTATCACTTTAGATAGTTGTGCAAATATCACGTGGAATTTTTTTTTTTGCAACTATCATCTTTTTATTCTACAGGGCCACTGCTTTTAGGAAATATATAATGTTCTGGGGGGTTTTGTAATTTTTTTGCCAAAAATTAGAATTTTTCCATGTATGTAACAAAGAAAAATAATTGCTCTGAAACTGAACTGGCTAAACCTCTCCCAGGATTTTCTCGTACACCTTTATGGACCTCTGATTCTATGTCCAGTATGGGTTTGCACTTCTGCCATATGGCAATTTAGACTCACCTAGGTCACATAGTCAGTACTTCTGAGCCTGGGGAACAGACAAGTCATGTCTGTGAGAGCTGCAAGGTTGGTGTAAACTAAAATTGTATGTGGAGACTGACAAGCATTAGGCTTGCTCAGCCTGTTAGTTAGGATGTGGATTTGTGTAGTTAGTGCTGGGACACGGCTAAGATTTTGTTTTGGAGTTTTTTCCCTTGGTAATTTGTGGATCACTGTACAGCACCTGTACATACCGTGTTTCCCCGAAAATAAGCCTGGGTCTTATATTAATTTTGGCAACCAAAAACATGGTAGGGCTTATTTTCGGGGTAGGGCTTAATATTGTGCGGTCTTCTCTACCCCTCTCCCTTTCTGCCTGACAGAAATCCCCATTGTGAAGTAAAGTAAAATGTATTGTCAGGTACCTTATTATATCACCGCTCTGGGCTTCCATAGCCTGCCTGAGCTCTCTTCCACGAGCCAAGCTTTGCAGAGGGAGGGGGGCCGACATCTCCCACTGACAGGAGAAGGAGACCTGAGTGCCGCTCTGGGCTTCCATAGCCCGCCTGAGCTCTCTTCACCGAGCATTGCAGAGGGAGGGGGGCGGACATCCCCCACTGACAAGCAGGAGAAGGAGATCCGAGTGCTGCTCTGGGCTCCAAAAGCCCGCCTGAGCTCTCTTCCACAAGCCGAGCATTGCAGAGGGAGGGGGGTTGAGATCCCCCGCTGACAGGCAGGAGAAGAGGAGGAGATATACACTTTAAACTAGGTCTTATTTTCGGGGTAGGGCTTATATTGCAGCCCTCCGGGAAAACCAAGGTAGGTCTTACTTTCAGGGTAGGTCTTACTTTCGGGGAAACACGGTAGACTTATACACTGCACTGTTTGGACTGGTATCTGTGCCTGAAAGTGTGCTCAACCCAGGGAGCTTTGTACCTGCTACCTATCCCCAAATCACAACATATATATATATATATTGTGAGGGGGTTAGCTCGGCAGCGGGTGTGGGTGACCCCCGAGATGGGCTCCCCACACAAAAACAGGCCCAGCAGACGGAGCTTGTGGTTTTCAAAATCAAAAAGGTGCGGTTTATTTTCTATTTACAGTGACAAAAACACAGCAAAGCAAAAGAGACATAAACAAAATAAATCCTGGTCAAGTTGACCTCTGACTAAACATACAGGTTTCCTAACTAACAACTGGGATCAGCCTAGTGCTGTCCTAGTCCCTAAGTCCCTGGTTTTAAATGTCCAAGCAAATAGCCACACAGGCTTTTTCTCACCGCACAGGGGTTCACTCTCCCTAGACAGTCCACACAGGTCTGGTTCCAGGCATGAGCTAACATCTAATGAAGCTGGGAGTTCTTATAGAGGCCTAAATGAGCTGACAAGCTTCAGCTGGTCTCATCAACTCCCTGTCTGTACGACGCCCCACACTCTCCCTAGAGGTATGAGTCATCCATGAGCCCACTAGCCTTAGCTGGGCTTATACAACTCTCCACCTAGTTGTATAAGTCGGCGTAAAGCCTGAATCTGGGCGAAATATATCTACCCCCCTGGATGCAACCAGGTGACTTTACCTTCCTGCTGTCACATACCCCCCCCTCTTGTTTTAACCTCGGGGGTTGGAACACCAGCAATCAGGCATTCATGTACTCGAGACAAAGCATCCACATTCCCCATTTGAACGCCAGGGCGATGCTTTACTGTGAAGTTGAATTCCTGGAGGGCCAGGAACCACCTATTCACTCTTCTATTTGTTTCCTTGTTTTGAGCCATCCACTTTAACGGAGCGTGATCCGTAACCATGTCAAAGTGCCTACCTAGCAGGTAGTACCGAAGGGAATCTAGAGCCCACTTCACCGCTAAACACTCCTTTTCAACGGTGGCGTAATTTACCTCATGGGACTTCAACTTCCTGCTGAGGTAAATGACTGGGTGCTCTTCCCCGTTCCAGACCTGGGACAATACTGCTCCTAACCCCACATCTGACGCATCACTTTGTACGACAAAGTCTTTAGAGAAGTCGGGTGAGTACAACACTGGCTGGCTACATAAGGCTTGTTTCAAGAATTGGAATGCTGCCTCAGCCTCGGGGGTCCATTTAATCATGACCGACCCTTTCCCCTTCGTCAGGTTGGTTAGGGGCACAGCCTTAGAAGCAAAGTGGGGAATGAATCGCCGATAATACCCAGCGATTCCCAGAAAGGCTCGTACCTGCTTCTTGCTGTTGGGACGTGGCCAACTCTGGATGGCCTCGACTTTGTTGAGTTGGGGTTTTATTACTCCCCTCCCAATGGTGTACCCAAGATATTTGGCCTCCTCCTGCCCAATGGTACACTTCTTGGGGTTAGCCGTAAACCCCGCTTCCCGAACAGAGTCCAGGACTGCTTGCACTTTTGGCAGATGTGAGGCCCAATCTGTGCTATGGACAATTACGTCATCCAGGTAAGCCACAGCATACTTCCGATGGGGCCTCAGCATCTGGTCCATTTTCCGCTGGAATGTGGCCGGCGCATTCTGTAACCCGAACGGCATTCTTTTATATTGGAACGCCCCGTCTGGGGTTACAAATGCGGTTTTCTCTTTGGCCGACTTGGCCAGGGGGATTTGCCAATACCCTTTTGTGAGGTCAAGAGTCGTCATGTATCGGGCTGTTCCCAGCCGGTCGATCAACTCATCTATACGTGGCATGGGGTAGGTGTCAAATTTTGTAACTTTGTTCAACTGACGAAAATCGTTACAAAATCGCCAGCTCCCATCCGGTTTAGGCACCAACACAATGGGACTAGACCAATCACTTTGGGACTCCTCTATCACCCCTAAGTTCAGCATTTTCTGTACTTCCTCCCGTATTGCCTCCCGTCGGGCCTCTGGGATCCGATAGGGTTTTAACTTCACCCTTTCACCGGGCGGGGTAATGATGTCATGCTCTACCCCAGATGTTTGTCCCGGCAGCTCAGAGAATACCTCCTTGTTGCGAAGCACAAACTCCTTAACCTCCTGTTGTTGGGGTTGTGACAAGGTGGCTGCTATTCCAACCTCAGGAATCACGCAACCAGTTTGAGCTGGTGACCAAGTGTCTGCGACTAGGGACTCTCTATCCCTCCAGGCTTTCAACAGATTAACGTGATAGATCTGTTCGGGCTTTCGCCTTCCTGGTTGTCTGACCTTGTAATTCACTTCGCTCACTTTTTCCATTATCTCGTAGGGGCCTTGCCATTTGGCAAGGAATTTACTTTCAACCGTAGGGACAAGTACCAGTATCCTATCCCCCGGGGAAAAGGTACGGGTCTTGGCTCCACGGTTGTACACTCTCTGCTGTGCTAACTGCGCTTGGGCCAAATGTTCCTTCACGATGGGCATTACCTGTGCAATTCGGTCTTGCATCAGGGCGACATGCTCAATCACACTCCTGTGGGGAGAACTCTCACTTTCCCAAGTTTCCTTGGCAATATCCAACAGCCCTCTTGGGTGTCTCCCATACAGTAACTCAAAGGGGGAGAATCCCGTAGAGGATTGGGGCACCTCCCTAATAGCAAACATCAGATAAGGAAGTAGACAGTCCCAATCCTTTCCATCTCTATCCACCACTTTCTTCAACATTTGTTTTAGGGTTTTGTTGAATCTTTCAACCAGCCCATCGGTTTGGGGGTGATACACAGATGTACGTAATTGCGTCACTTTGAACAATTTACATAGCTCCTTCATAACCCGGGACATAAAGGGTGTACCTTGGTCCGTAAGCAGTTCTTTACAAATACCCACCCGGCTAAACACAAGAGATAGCTCTTTGGCTATGGTTTTGGCCGAGGTATTTCGGAGAGGGATCGCTTCTGGATAACGGGTGGCATAGTCCATTATAACTAATATGTACTGGTGCCCCCTAGCGGACTTGATTATAGGACCTACCAAATCCATGGCGATCCTCTCAAACGGGACCTCAATGATGGGTAGAGGGACCAGCGGGCTACGGAAATGTGGCATCGGGGCCGACCTCTGACACACAGGGCAGGAGGAACAATAATTTTCTATGTCCTTCATCACCCCCGGCCAATAGAATCTCTGTAATACCCTCTCTCGGGTTTTCTCTGTCCCCAGATGACCTCCAAGAATGTGCCCATGGGCCAACTCCAACACCAACTTCCTGTAAGGTTTGGGCACCACAAGCTGCTCAACGGTTTCTTCTGCCCTTTTTGCCACCCGATACAGTAGGTCCTTCTCTACGCTGAAGTATGGGTAAGTGCAGGTATTATCTGGGTTCACTAACTCGCCATCTATTTTCACTACGTTTTCCCGTGCCTTTATTAGGGCGGGGTCTTTCAACTGTTCTGTGGCAAAGTTTTCCCTGTGAACCTCAAGATCAGAAAACTCCACAGACGGTAGGTTTTCGTCTGAGGAGGTGGGCTCCTCTCCAGTTTCTTGAGTCTCCCCTGCCAATACTGACAAGGGAAATTCCGGAGAGTCCTCACCACTCTCAGGGGAGTTCTGGCTATCACATTCCTGGTACATAGGGGCACCAGTGGGGGGCTCAGGATCATCCCACAGTTCCCAGAACTTCGGAAAATCCCTTCCCACAATGGCGTCATGCGGTAACTGAGATACTAAGCCCACTGGATGAGAGAGGGTACCTTTGGGGGTCTCGAAACACACTGTAGTCACTGGATACTCTCGGGTGTCCCCATGCACACAAATAACAGCTACCTTGCTATTCCCAGAGACCTCTGTTTTAACTAATTCAGCCTTTATCAGGGTCACAAGGCTACCTGAATCCAGCAATACCACAACATTTCTACCATTAATACACATTTTGCATAAATGTTTCTCAGTTCCCCGAATGGCAGTGCATGCGACTGTCGCACACAGCGACTGACGTCTGCCCGTCAGAAAGTCACACTGCATGGGTTCCTCCACAACCGGGCAATTTGCTGCAATATGTCCCGCTTGCCGGCAGCGGTAGCAAACGATCCTTCTTGCCGCCTCTTGAGCCGCTGATTTCCCAGGCTGTTCTCGCCAAACTTGGGGTAGAGCTCCCACCCTCTCACTCTCTCCACCCTTACCCCTTGGAATCATCTTATCCGCCCCTGGGGATGGTCTGGTCTTAGGGTGGAAAGTCCGAGTGTCTCTGGAAGAGGCCGTCAGGTTCTCTGTAGCCAAGTATTTCTCCACACGATCCACAAGACCATCGGCCGTCTCTGGGTCTCCATGGCTTACCCACTTTTGGATGGCAGTAGGAAGAGCTCTCAAAAACCGATCCATTACAACACGTTCCACAATCTTTGGTGCGGACAAAGTCTCTGGCTGTAGCCACTTTCTGCTCAGGTGAATGAGATCATACATTTGAGACCTGGGGGGTTTTCCAAGCTGGAAAGTCCAGTTATGCACACGCTGAGCCCGGACAGCCAGGGTGACACCCAGCCTTGCCAATATTTCAGCTTTTAGCATCACATAGTCTTTTGCTTGGTCATGCTCTAGGTCATAGTAAGCCTTCTGCGATTCACCAGTTAACAGAGGAGCCACCAGTCCAGCCCACTGCTCCTCAGGCCACTTTTCTCTTTCAGCAGTCCTTTCAAATGTGGTCAAAAATACCTCTGGATCATCCTCTCCAGTCATTTTTGTCAATAAACGACTCACCCCAAAGGACGCGGTATTAGTGGGACGGCTTCCCTCACTGGTCTGCGGATGTTGCTGCACTACTGCTTCCATTTGTTGTAGTCTCTGCTCTTGCTTCTGTAACAGGTCTATGAAGCGGGCCTCAGATTGCTGCAGGGCTTGTTGCTGAGCTTCCAGACTCTGTTGGTGAGCTTGCTGCTGGGCTGCAAGGCTCTGTTGATGAGCTTGCTGCTGGGCTGCAAGGCTCCTTTGCAAACCTGCATTTGTCTGCTGTTGATTGGCATTTGCTAGAGCCAGCTGTTTCAGTATCTCCTCCATGCTGGCTTAAAAAAAACTGCCACTGGTTCTCCACCAACTGTGAGGGGGTTAGCTCGGCAGCGGGTGTGGGTGACCCCCGAGATGGGCTCCCCACACAAAAACAGGCCCAGCAGACGGAGCTTGTGGTTTTCAAAATCAAAAAGGTGCGGTTTATTTTCTATTTACAGTGACAAAAACACAGCAAAGCAAAAGAGACATAAACAAAATAAATCCTGGTCAAGTTGACCTCTGACTAAACATACAGGTTTCCTAACTAACAACTGGGATCAGCCTAGTGCTGTCCTAGTCCCTAAGTCCCTGGTTTTAAATGTCCAAGCAAATAGCCACACAGGCTTTTTCTCACCGCACAGGGGTTCACTCTCCCTAGACAGTCCACACAGGTCTGGTTCCAGGCATGAGCTAACATCTAATGAAGCTGGGAGTTCTTATAGAGGCCTAAATGAGCTGACAAGCTTCAGCTGGTCTCATCAACTCCCTGTCTGTACGACGCCCCACACTCTCCCTAGAGGTATGAGTCATCCATGAGCCCACTAGCCTTAGCTGGGCTTATACAACTCTCCACCTAGTTGTATAAGTCGGCGTAAAGCCTGAATCTGGGCGAAATATATCTACCCCCCTGGATGCAACCAGGTGACTTTACCTTCCTGCTGTCACAATATATATATATATATATATATATATATATATATATATATATATATATATATGTCACACATACTGTGTGTCCCCTAAAATGATATCATTTCTTAATTATTACAATAATAAATGTGTTACCTTAGAAAAAAGGTTCCTGTACTACTTTGGGGCGACTTAGAGCGGCTTGCATTGACTTCTCTACAGTAGTCGTTTTGCAAGCCGCGCTGAAGTCAAGCTGGCGGCTTCAGAGTCGGGCGACTTTGAAGTTGCCCCTGTGTGAACCCGGCACTGATGGTGACTTATATGAAATGGTGACCATGGGATGGTGTGGGTGGAAGACAGCACATAGTGTTATGCCCCGTACACACGATCGGAAATTCCGTCAAGAAAAGTCCGATGTGAGCTCTTGGTCGGAAATTCCGACCGTGTGTATGCTCCATCGGACTTTTGCTGACGGAATTTCCGCCAACAAAAGATTGAGAGCAGGTTCTCAATTTTTCCGCCGGAAAAAAATCCAATCGGAAATTCCGATCCTCTGTAGCAATTCCGACCCGCAAAATTCCGACACATGCTCGGAAACAATTAGACGCATGCTCGGAAGCATTGAACTTAATTTTCTCGGCTTGTTGTAGTGTTGTACATTACCGTGTTCTTGACGGTCGAAAGTTCAGAGAACTTTTGTGTGACCGTCTGTATGCAAGCCAAGCTTGAGCAGAATTCCGTCGGAAAAAACATCCAAGGTTTTTCCGACGGAAATTCTGACCGTGTGTACACGGCATTAGATTTGGAGTTTGTAAGGGTGAACATTAGGTCACCATCCCATAAAAATGAAGAAAGAAGCTTAGCTACATTTGTTTCTTTTTTTATGGACTCTATATTATTTTGTATCAGCTTCAACTCTGGGACACTGTTGAGTTTTTTGGGCATTTATGTATACGTTTATTATTGCCTTATACTGTATACACACAGTTTTAGGCAAGTATGAAGAAATGCTGTAAAATAAGAATGCTTTTAAAAATATAAATTTCAATTGTTTATTTTTATTAATTTAAAAAACGTAAAGTGAAAAATCTTCTAGGTACACATAGTGCTTGTGCACACAGTTTTTGAAGGAACTTGGCAGATAGGTTTTTCCAAGCATCTTTTAGAACTAACCACAGATCTTCTGTGGATGTAGGCTGCCTCAAATCCTTCTGTCTCTTCATGTAATCTCAGACAAACACGAGGTTGAGATCAGGGCTCTGTGGGGGCCAAGCCATGACTTCCAGGACTCCTTGTTCTTCTTTACACTGAAGATAGTTCTTATTGACTTTGGCTGTATGTTTGGGGTTGTTGTTCTGCTGCAGAATAAATTTGGGACCAATGACACACCTCCCTGATGGTATGGCATGATGGATAAGTATCTGCCTGTATCTCAGCATTAGGGACACCATTGAGGACCGTAGATGTAGTGGTCGGCCAAGAAAACTTGCAGCAGATGAAAGACACATCATGCTTACTTCTGTTTGACATCTGAAGATGTCTAGCAATGCCATGATCACAGAACTGGCAGAAACCAGTGGGACCCAGGTACATCCATCTACTGTCTGGAGAAGTCTTGCTAGAAGTGGTCTTCGTGGAAGAACTGCAGCCAAAAAGCCATACCTCCCAATGTGGAAACAAGGCTAAGTGACTCAACTATGCATGAAAACTTAGGAACTGGGGTGCAGAAAAATGGCAGCAGGTGCTCTGGACTGATGACTTGAAATTTGAAATATTTAGCTGTAGCTGGAGGCAGTTTGTTCACCGAAGGGCTTGAGAGCGCAGAGCGGTACAATAATGAATGTCTGTGGGCAACAGTGATGCATAGTGGAGGTTCCTTGCAAGTTTGGGGCTGCATTTTTGCAGATTTGGTCAGGATCAATGGTGTCCTCAATGCTGAGAAATACAGGCAAATACTTATCCACCATGCCATACCACCAGTGAGGCGTGTGATTGGCCCCTATTTTTTTAAGCAGTAGGACAATGACCCCAAACACATTTATTTTCCATTTTGTTAATTGATAAAAATAAACTATTAACACTTCTATTTCCGACAGAGAAAATTGAGTACTGTCCGTGATACTTTTTCTCTGTCATAATTGCACTAATACGGCTAGAATCGCGTCAAGCACTTCTATTTCCGAAAGCATTCTTAATTGACAGCATTTTTCCGCACCTGCCTAAAACTTTTGCACAGTACTGTATATATACTGTATACTGTATATCTCCAAACAGCACCTCTCTCGGCTGGGTGATGGTGACAGGAAGGGGTGTGGCTACATGTTTCATAATAAAGTAGTCTGCAGGCAACAGTGATGCATGGTGGAGGTTCTTTGCAAGTTTGGGGCTGCATTTCTGCAAATGGTGTTGAAGATTTGGTCAGGATCAATGGTGTCCTCAATGCTGAGAAATACAGGCAGATACTTATCCATCATGCCATACGATCAGGGAGGTGTGTGATTGGCCTCTAATTTTTCCTGTAGCAGGACAATGACCCCAAACACACAGACAATGCCATTAGGAACTATCTTCAGTATAACAAAAAACAAGCCCCCCACAGAGCCCTGATCTCAACATTATTGAGTCTGTCTGGGATTATGAAGAGACAGAAGGATTTGACGCAGCCTACATCCACAGAAAATCTGTTATACTTAATCTTTAACATTTGTGTGTTGTCTCACTGTAAAGAGGGCGCCCTTACAATACCAATTGATTGTGATAAAACATAACCCCTAGACTAGCTGTGCCAGAGTGGGTCGAGCAGATTGCCGGGGGTTAGCGGTGCTGTACACAGGGCCCGAAAACAAATCCAGCGGCTCTCTTAACTGGGGGTAGCGCTACAGGTGAATTACAGCTCAGTGGACTCCAATGCAAGAGCAAACCTGAGCCAGCAAATCTGGAACAGTCTCTCCAAGGGTTAGCAAGGACAGTCTCTAGGATCTCTCTCAAGCCTGTACTCACTGTTCCCTGTGTACTTGAATGCTTTTTTGCAGTACCAGCCAGCCTCTATAGACTGTAGGTCAATTGGGTATCTGGCATTTCCAGGAGGCAATGCCCTTAGTGTAATAATGTACATTTGATTAGTCAGTCTTTAGGTAAAAACAAAGTTGAACCACGGTAAAGGGGAGATTTAAAAAGAGACAACCATCCTCAGAGTTAGTCCAGCAGCTCTGCAAAACATATAAAAGAAACAGGGGGGGGCGCCTCTCTAAGTGTAGTATAAAAACAGTATCATTCATTGCACAAGATTAAAAACACTTACAAGATATAAGTGGGAGTCATGCTTGTCATAAGTATGTAGTCCTGGCAGTTCTACTGTGTCTGTCCCACAGGCTCCTCGCACAATCCGGGTAGCTGGGAAAGGTTCTGGTGTGATGTTAGACTCTATAGACTGTAGACCTCCAATCTGCTCCCAGCAATTTCAGGAATGGGTCGCTCGGCTCTCCCCGAGCCGGGACCCTGATTGCCCCCTACAAACTTTAGCTAAGTGACCCAGAGGGCCACAGCCCTCAGGCTGGGTCTTCTCCCACCGGACAAGGACCCTGCTGTTCTAGGCCACAGCCTATTTATACACACATCAGCCCCCTACTGGTCACTCTTCCTCCCAGGGGTTTGCTTAGGCTTCATGAATATGCAGGGAAAGGGTCTGACTCTTACAACCCCCTAAATTCTAGAACTCACTAGAAATCAGGGGGAAGCAGTCCAGCCTGCAGCAAGCAGAAGCCAGAACACCAAAAGCAATCAAACTTTGCTCCACTGGCTACAGAGGAGTCAAACAATGAAGTTTGCCTTAATCCTACTAGCAACCTAATAGATAATATCAATTTTCTTCCACATTAGCTGGAATTTAGCTTATTTCCATGTTCGGCTCAGGAGTTCTGTTAGTTTCCTTGTTCAGATTCTAGTTTTACTACTCTCTTGTCTTGTTTATACTATCTATAGATTATATCAGCAGGAAAAGGTAATTTGATTTGTAAAACTTGTGGAACTTGTTTATTGAGACAATTGCTGTCAGAATCCTAGGAACAAGTATAATGCAAATCTCCATTCTACATGTTTTAATTGTTTAGTGTAGCCAGGTGCTGGCAAATGGACCTCCTTAGGAAAGTAGGTGAACTCCTTAGATTTACTACTGTGGGACTCCTTATTATTGTGGAACAACAGGTCCAGGCAGGCCTATCCACTATGTTAATGCCCTCCATTGATTGGACCACATTAGGCTATTGAGGAGGAGATGCTGTTAGAAAAAATCTGTGGAAGGTGTAGTTTCATGGTGTACAGGCAGCATTATACCAGAGCTGCAAGGAAACTACAGTTCCAAGGGAGCTGTGTGGCTTTAGTGGGGAAGAGTAGATATATTCATAGAGAATCGCTCAGAGAGTTTCAGGGCACTTGGCGTCAGGACAGGGAGGAGAGAAGACACCCAGGTTTATGCTTTAAGCTGACCAGTGCAGGTCTGCCGGCCATCTGCTACAGACCCAGCATTCCCAAGCGGGTTCGCCGGAGCTCAAGCCATCGGTTTATGAGGGGCCCCTCTGCCATCAGTAATCACAACTGAAGCACAGGATTGTTGAGAGGGTTTTCAACCCATTGCACCCACTATACAACAGGAACTGAGACCATTTTTGTCCTCTAACACAGCTTCATCCTCCTACTCCCTGGGTGTTGCCCTGCTTATCAACCTAATGTAGTATTCGACTACAGCATCCATCCAGGATTGTCCCATTAACCCAAAACTGACTTTACTTAAGAACCTGTTTTCACTTTCTGCTACTGTTGAACTTTTCTACAAACGAACTCCACCTAAACCACTTGCAATAATTGTTCCTTGAAACTGTATACAGAAGGAAGCAACCAAGTTTACCAATTGTGCACTACTATTAAGGTTCCCAACGATAGCCGGCAGAACAATTCCTTCAAAGACTGCACTAACTGTCCTATCAGGATGCATGACACCTGACCCTCTGTCTGGACAGTGCTGATTGACCTGTGCGGATCACATGCACTCTCCCAGGAAAAAAACAACAACTATCTAGCAAGACACCAAACTGAGCATGTGCAGCCTGACTCAAGTAACTCAAGTGTCTTATCCAAACCTGTTTTGGAGTCAGTGGAAGAAGAGGAGGATCTGTGCATACAGGATCAAACAGTCTTTTTACACAATGTAGAGGATTAACCCCCTAGGCTCCACAGCAAACATGCTTTACTGCATATACAGACTGATTTTACTGTTGTGGGTTTAGTAACACTTTAACTTTATAACTCAGAACAAATAAAATGGAATATGGTGGCCTACAAAGTCAGCCAGTCTGAGGATCCTAAAGAACACAATTTTATTAAATAAGAACTCCAGAAAAGTGCAGCTTTCAGAAAGATCAATGTAATTTTTAAATTACACTTGCCTCTGTGGTGTCATGTGCTGCTTCACAAACTCCTCTCCTCGCTGTTCAGAAGCTGAAAAGAGAACCTGTATTTTGCAGCAGCATGTCTAGTAAATGATGCCATGAGCGTAAGTGTAACACAAAGTACACAAAACTCTCCCAAAATAGAATGAATAAAAACAAAAGTGACATGAATTTAATTACTTATGTTTGAACAGTGCGGGGTCACCCGTCCACATCATAGGGTAAGCCCCGGCTTTCCCCGGCAAGCGGGGGTTACCCAATTACCCAATGATGTCGGCGGGTGACCCCACCCCGTGACGTCACGGGGTGGGGTCACTTGCCCACGTCATTGGGTATTTCCAGTGGGGGAATACCCAATGACGTGGGCGGGTGACCCCGCCCCATGATGTCAGGGGGCGGGGTCACCCGCTGACATCATTGGGTAACCCCCGCTTGCCTAGGAAACCTGGGGCTTACCCTATGAGGTGGACGGGTGACCCCGCCCCCTCTTACATCATGGGGGTTTTGTGTGGAGTGGAGACTGGAGACTGCAGCATCGCTGGACATCGGATCACCATGGGACATAGAGAACAACGCTGGACAGACTGGATTACATCGCTGGAATGTTTTTTTTATTTTTTATTTTTAATAAAGGACTTATCCCAACTGTGTCTGTGTGTTTTTTTTACAATTTTTTACACTTTCTTTGTGAAATGGTAGGGGTACAATGTACCCCGTTACCAATTCACATAGGGGGGGCCGGAATCTGGGGGTCCCCTTTGTTAAAGGGGGCTTCCAGATTCCGATAAGTCCCCGCCCGCAGACCCCCACAACCACCGGGCAAGGGTTGTGTGGATGAGGCCCTTTTCCCCCATCAACATGGGGACATCCTCCCCATGTTGAGGGCATGTGGCCTGTTACGGTTCAGGAGGGGGGGGCGCTTTCATTTTGGCGCTGGGTTCCCCTTAAAATCCATACCAGACCTGAAGGGACATTTTTTTTCAATAAATTTGATCTGTATTGCCGGGACCCGACAATTCATGAATAGCCGTGAGTAGTTTTAAAATAACTTTTTTTCCCTTTAGAAATGACATTTTGTGCAGGCACAGTTCTAAACACGGGAAACATGCGCTACTTTACAGGCATACTATACACACCCCCCAGGTACAAAATTTAAAGGAATATTTCACTTTTATTGTTTCACTTTAAGCATTATTAAAATCACTGCCCCCGAAAAAACTTTAGTTTTTAAAACTTTTTTTTGCATTGATACATGTCCCCTGGGGCAGGACCCGGGTCCCCAAACACTTTTTATGACAATAACTTGCATATTAACCTTTAAAATTAGCACTTTTGATTTTTCATGTTCGTGTCCCATAGAATTTAACGGTGTTCGCATGTTCGAATTTTTTTTTTGCCTGTTCTCATGTTCTGGTGCGAACCGAACCGGGGGGTGTTCGGCTCATCCCTACTGGCAATACTCATACGTCTATTTCCCAAAGACAATCTCTGGATATTATGCTGAGCACATGCACTCAACTTTTTTGGTCAATCATGACTAGGCCTGTTCTGAGTGGAACCTTTCTTGTTAAACTGCTGTATTCTCTTTGCCACCTTGCTGCAGCTTAGTTTCAGGGTCTTGGCAATCTTCTTATAGCCTTGGCCATCTTTATGTAGAGCAACAATTCTTTTTTTCAGATCCTCAAAACATTCTTTGCCATGAGCTGCCATGTTGAACTTCCAGTGACCAGTATGGGAGAGTTAGAGCAATAACACCAAATTTAGAACACCTGCTCCCCTTTCACATCTAAGACCTTGTAGCGAGTCACATGACACCGGGGAGGGAAAATGGCTAATTGGACCCAATTTGGACATTTTCACTTAGGGGTGTACTCACTTTTGTTGCCAGCGCTTTAGACATTAATGGCTGCGTGTTGAGTTATTTTGGGGGGACAGCAAATTTACACTGTTATACAAGCTGTACACTTACTACTTTACATTGTAGCAAAGTGTAATTTCTTCAGTGTTGTCACATGAAAATATATAATAAAATATTTACAAACATGTGAGGTGTACTAACTTTTGTGAGATACTGTAATTATCCCATTTACATCACAGTGCCCCTTTACAGTGCAGTCCCC
The DNA here is from genome assembly GCA_029206835.1 of Rana muscosa. Taxonomy (NCBI): domain Eukaryota; kingdom Metazoa; phylum Chordata; class Amphibia; order Anura; family Ranidae; genus Rana; species Rana muscosa. The sequence goes on along the minus strand of CM055118.1, from coordinate 556,870,159 downwards.
TTTATATCACAGTGCTCCTACATATTGCAGTCCCCTTTACATTACACTCCCCCCCCATCACAATGCCTCTTGTAGTCATGACCCCCTCCTTTTCTCTCTTACATCACTGTTTCCTTTTTAATCTCTGCTCCCCTGCACAGTCCTACCTTTGGCAGGGCAGAGGCATTTATTAGCCTGTGTGTCTTCTCCCAAGTCTACCGCCTGGCCGCCAATGTTATCCTATAAGCAGGGCAGGGAGCAGGAGGAGCTGCAGATCTGGACGGGGGGCGAGGGCAGCCCAACTTATCATGGTAACAAGAGGGTGATTACCGTATTGCTTGTTAATAAGACTCCCGCTCTCTGTGCAGATCTGCAGCTCTTCCCACCCTCCTGCTCTGCTGTTAGGGTGACATTGGTGGCCGGGCAGGAGACCCGAGAAAGGACACACAGGCTGCTAAGGGGCATGTCTGCAGTCCGGACAGGACTGTCACTCGGTCCAGGTTCGGACTGCAGTCGCCACTCTCTTCCTGTTGTGCGGTCTGGTTATTAACAAGCCACAGACAGGTACAGGACCATGACCCAGGGACCTCTGATTTAAAGGATTTGCATATTTTAATGTTCAAAATTAATGCCACTTCAACGCAACGCACAAAGAGCCATGCTTTCTTGTATGCTGCAGTAATGTGATATTACTGAATCACAATAGTGTAAATCTACCCTTTATTTGACAATTCATGCAGAATCAGGAAAAATTACCTTCATAGGTGGACCTGTTGACAACACCCAGATTGTCAAAAATGTATCTTTCAACTGATTCTTGTTAAAGGATCTGGCTGAAAAGCAGGAGATTAATTCATCTGCACTGTTAGTGTGGATCAAGAAATCTATTAGAAATCTCTTGTTCAGCCTGCAGGCAACATCTACTGTATATGTGTATGGCCAGTTTTAATGCTAAAGTAAGTGACATCTGAGATCTTGGGTTATTTAAAAAGCACATCCATATAACCTTTATTTTTTATATATAATGTATGTATTATTATGTTGCTATAACATTAAAGCGGAATGAAATATCATGAGATAAAATAAGTAATGGTAATGGTGTTAAAGCAACACATCCATCTTAGTGACGTTACCTTATTATCTTCTTAAAAATACATACTATATAGAAATGCATTCCATTTTTTTTATTTTTTATTTCGTTTATTAAAAATGTATAATAAACATTCAGTTGTTTAGGCACAATACATTTTAAACAATTTAAAACATAAAGATAGAACAATGTAAAATTTCAGTACACCATTTTCATATTGATCATTTATGCATAGTACAGTGGAGTTTCCTTTGATCAGTATTATGCATCTTGGGTTGAAGCTAAATATTATTCATTAACCTACTCTAGTATAGTGCAGTGTAACAGTATTTGTTCTGCTTTGCTTCTTTATATTAACTATAAGGTTACATTAAAGGGAAGTCTTCATGCCCCCTTCAAATTATGGGTTGCATTACCATACTAGCATTAATGTGTTATTATGCGTTAAAGGGGTTGTAAAGGTTTGTTTTTTATTTTCTACATAGGTTCCTTTAAGCTAGTGCATTGTTGGTTCACTTACCTTTTACTTAGATTTCCCTTCTAAATGTTTTTTTTCTTTGTTTTCTTTGTCTGAATTTCTCACTTCCTGTTCCTCCTCAGTAAGCTGTTCAGTAAGCTGTTCTGGCTGACTCCACACCACTCGGATGATGGTGTGAAGTTTAGTGAGGAGAAACAGGAAGTGAGAAATTCAGACAAAGAAAAAAAACATTTAGAAGGTAAATCAAAGGAAAAGGTAAGTGAACCAACAATGCACTAGCTTAAAGGAAAATATTTAGAAAATAAAAAACAAACCTTTACAACCCCTTTAAGGTAAGACTGGCTTTGCAGAGCATTAGGTATTTCCTAAAGACAAAGCACAGCAGCATCTTTTTTGCTTTCATGGTGTCTTTCTCTAATTGAAACTCTGTACATAACCAGAAAGGAGGAGTGTTAACTTACTCCTCTGATTCATTCAGAAATGGGTAAAATCTGAGCTTAACATCCAGCACTGTAAAAATTTGTTATTTTTTTCAGCAAATAAATTACGGCGCAAAATAGTAAATATAATATATTAATGTTCTATATTTTAGGTTTGCATAACAATAAGACAAATATTTTAGCCCTAAATTAAATAAATTAAATAATTATATACAAACACACTAAGTCCCTCAATGGTCTTGTGTAAAAAATGTGCACTACAGTAGATATGCGGACTTGAAAGTCCACAGTAGGCTAATAGATTGTCGAGCTTAAAGGGGGATTCCACCCGCAATTTTTTTTTTAATTTAAAGTCAGCAGCTACAAACACTGTAGCTACTGACTTTTAATAAGGACACTTACCTGTCCTACTCACCCGCGATGTCAGCCCCCCCCAATCCCTCGATCCTGGCAGCTCCCGGCAACGCCATCCTCAGTAAGGGCTTCACTGCCCTCTTCCTACTGCGCATGCGCGAGCCGCGCTGCGTTTTGTGACTGGGCCGGCTGCTCTCTGGGCAGGGTTGCCAACTTTCAGTAAATTTACAAACGGTTTGTAAAATCAAAAATGGTTGCATCTGTCCATGTATGTCAGTTACGGAGATGCAGCCTACATGTCCGTAATAGACATTCAAGGACAGATGCAAAAAGTACGGATTTTACAAACTGTTCGTAAATTTACTGAAAGTTGGCAACCCTGTCTCTGGGATACACACAGTTCCCAGAAGGCAGCGCTCCCCATTCACAAGAAGACACCGAGTGTAGGACGGAGGAAGGAGACCTGTCGCGGACGATGAAGAGGAAGATTAGGGACTTCCGCATAGCAACCGCTATTTAAGGTGAGTAAAAAAAATCTTTTTTTTTTTCAATAGTTTTTTCAATTTTTGGGAAAAAAATGTAATTCAGGGTGGAACTCCACTTTAAACAGTAAGGTGGTAAAAAGAATAAATAACCACAGTAACCCTTGGCAACTTCATCTTTTTACTCAAAAGCATACACTGGAAAGTTTTATCTCGGGTATGATATCTGGTTGCTATATATAAGTAGCTAAGTAAACAGGAATTTCTACTGAATTTCTCTTGCCTACACAGTAGACATTATCACCTCTATTTAGTTTAACGCTCTGATTGCAAGATGCAATCTGCACCAGACTGAAGGGTGGCAAACAGTTTTATACATTTCTTCCATACTGGTGGATGAAGATGTACTTATTCATTGCCTGTTTCTAACCTGTAGTTTCGATAGTTTAAAAAAAGTAATAGATGGGCATATTAACAAGGTGATATGGGAATTATATTAGATGGGCATCTTACAGGGATATGGGAATTATTATTGACCTAAACTCACGGATTTACCTGGATGGACTGGTGTCTTTTTTCAACCTTACCACCTAAGTAACTTTGTAACTATGTAACTATGTAGTAGATATCTGTCTGACACACAGGATGAGGTGTAGAGAAAAATGTTTGGCTCTTGACTTGCCTCAATATATGCTATTTTTCTTAAATATATAGTTGGATAGCATGTTAAAAACCATACTTTGTACTTCTAAGGTGGATTCATCTGTATCCAAAAATTGGTACATTATATTTAAAATATACTTGTGTAAGGTTTAAAAATTGTCCATTTATGACATTGACTTTATAGTGATTCTATAATTTTTTTTTATAATGTCTGCAAATGGAATCAACATTTTATGACTGGAGTGTCCATAAATGATAGCAATTGTGCAACACATTCAGCAATAGGCTTATAAAAAATTAATGAGCTCAAAATGACTCACTGTGTGATACCAGAATATCTGATGATGATAATACAGAGAGGGAGAGAGAGAGAGATGCCTTATCATCGTATATGTGTCATGAAAATGACAGAGCCAAGATTTTGTATAGAAAATATATAGAAAAACTAGAAAATTTTAATGAATACACCTCAAAGAGCAGACATAACAATGAGATTAATGCCGCGTACACACGATCGTTTTTAATGTCATTTTCAAAAACGATTTTTCTTGTTTCCTCTCAAGCCTGTCTTGCATACACACGTTCATTAAAAAAACGCTCGAGCAAAGCGCAGTGACGTACAACACGTACAACGGCACTATAAAGGGGAAGTTCCGTTCGAATGGCGCCACCCTTCATGTTAGTAAAGTTTGTTGAGCGACGATTCGCGCTTTTCAGCCTCGTGCTTTTCAGTCCGTTACAGTGTGACGAATGTGCTATCTCCATTACAAACGCTAGTTTTACCAGAACGAGCGCTCCCGTCTCATACTTGATTCTGAGCATGCACGTTTTTTTTCCCCTCGTAAAAGCATACACACTACCGTTTTTCACGTCGTTAAAAAAACGACGTGAAAAACGACGTGAAAAAATGGGAGCAGGTTCTCATTTTTTTAGGCCATTTTTCACGTCGTTAAAAATGCTCTGAAGCCTACACACGATCGTTTTTAATGCCCAATTAAAAAAATTGCATTTTTTAACAACTTGAAAAACGATCGTGTGTACGCGGCATAAGATAATCTACAGTATTTCAACAACAACATTAAAAAAGTTGTGAGGTCAGAGGGAAATAGAGCAATTTCCCTAATACAATCCAAAGCACAAACTACAAAGTTCATTACATTTAGCATCCAATCTGAATCAGTTTTATACTTCCAATATACTTATACATGTTCCACCTGGCAAACAATCAGAATCTTTGTTTCATGGTCAGATAATGATTTGGACTGCACACATGAGTTGAAGTTCATACTTTGAACAATAAAAAAACTCATCAGTCTCTGTGCTCTTTGCTCCTTGACTGTTTTTTCTAATAAGCTACCGTATTTATTGGCGTATAAGTTTCAGGAAAAAAACTTTCCACAGCCCCTGCGTATAACACGCAGGCACAGTTTACCCTCTATTTTCAGGGTAAAAAAGTGAGTGTTATACGCCAATAAATAAAATAATTACTGTAACAGTATATTATAAGCTGCATACATCTAGGTGTTTTCATGTTGCACATGGATAAATTCATGCTATGCCTCACTAAATATATATAAAAAAAGTATACCTGATGACTATAAATTTTTGTGGTATAAGGTTTTATGTCGTAAATATTCCTCCAAGCATTGTATAGCAGTATCATCTAGCTTTGGGTCAAATTTGTTGGCAATCAGGTGATGTTGTCTAATTAACCAGCTGAGATCTCCAACACCGTTGACACATACTGCTCTTCTGTGAGTTCCAGTACAACGAGGGTAAGCAGCCCCTTTGGTTATGTCACCCTCATCGTATGACCACCTAACCATTCGAGCCATTGCATTCATGTCTGATTGTTCATACTTTCCATTGTATGGAGTGGAACCTGGAACACCAGGCATTCTGTTCAAAGTAGCCCAAAGGTGTTCATCTGGACTGTAAGTGTCTTTGGCCCAATCTATAAACTTTTGAACTTTTGGTTCTTCAAATATATACTTCACAAAATCTCTGGACACCACAATGTAAGCATTTCCTGTGAACATTGGGCTTGTAATTGGCGGTGGCACTTTTATAGTCTCAGTTTTAGAAATGTAATCACCTACTTCATGGTGAAATTTCCAGCGTGTCTGTTTCAATTGTGAAGGCTTTTCAGATTCCATGGTGTTTCTTCCATTTAATGTTCTCAAAACACGCACAATTTCAGCATTTGTTTTAAGTGGGAAGTCTGAGCCACAAGTGTTTAAAAGGTATTTCCATTGAATGCTACTTTTAAGTAGCTCCTCCATGCAGTTGAGATCAGCCTGGACTCTTGACCAAGAAGCATAGACCACTTTCTCCAGTTTAGATGCCACAAAAACATTATCAAAGCATGAGGTGATAGCTGTCACTGCCTCCTTGAACTTTGCTGGAGACTTTTCATCCACATGGATACAATAGATGTTCTGAGGAACATAAATTGCTCTCAATAGCCTCTCAAACATCTCAATGTTCTCATGAATGACCATTGAATATGCAATGGGAAAATCCTCTTCTTCCTTGCTCATAGGAAAAGTAATATATTTTCTAAATTGTTTGAATTTTTGGCAATCCGTAGTCAAGTTTAAATACATTTGTTCAGACAAATATAAATTCTTCTTCTTCAAAGCAGTATTAACTTCTAATGCCTTTTGTATAGCTTCAGAGTCCCCCTTAATAATCTTGGAACAATTTAGCTCATCGTGTTCCTGTGGTTTTAGTCTTACAAGTTCATAGAGTTCATCTCTACAGATCTGACTCTTGCCACTGTCTGTGTCACGAATGTCTTTCAAGGTGCATGGATTGTTGTATGTGTATTTAATGAGAAAGGCAGAGGAGAAAGCTAGTAGAATGAAGATCAGAAGCTTCTGAAGAGAAAAGCAACGGAGCCTCCTAAAGTCACACGGTGACATTCTTCCAATTGAGGATGCACCAGCTGTAGGAAAAATGTAGTTGTGTTCCATTAGATTCTTTCTGAAAGCTAGCTATGCAAGACTTACGATTATATATAAAGCGTGGTGAGCAATGATTACACCCACTAGGATTTACATACTTCAGGCATTAGGTTACTGATTACGATTCTACCGAAATGTTGAAATAAGTAAAACGTTGCAAGGATGAAAGAAATTGCTAAATGTCTGAGGGCGTGTAACTGAGGTGGATTATCATCTCATTACTTCCTCCATTCATTGTGAGCCCCACAGATAACTCTTAACCATTTAAATTCTAAGATATCTGACAAAGTTAAGATTTTAGAAAATGAAATAATGCATACGGCTAAGGATTTATTTCAGTATGCATTCCTTTAGAATTTTCACAATCATGTTTTATTCTTGGCATGTGCAGCAAGGAGAAAACTCAGTTATCTATTGGTGGATCGGTAATAATTAAATGCAAAAGTGACTAAAGTGCACTTGGAGGATATCCACATTTTAAGAACACATGGCAGAGGTTTAGTACTGAATATTATAAAAAACATTATATTTATCAAGTTTATACATATAGAAAATAAGTAATTTAGTAATCAATGTGTGCACCTGTTATTGCACAACATATTCACTCATATTGAAGAGCTAAAGCCCCATACACACGGTCTGACTTTTTGCCAACAAACTTAATTTTGAGCAAGTTTGCCAAAAAATCAGACCGTGTGTATGCTCCATCGGACAAACTTTTTTGGTTTTCATCGGACAAAAGTTCGGTCTGCAAACGGACAAACTTTTGGCCAACAAAAGTACGAAGGAGCAAAGTCCGACCGTGTGTACAGAAAACCATTGGACTTTTGTCCGATTGACAAAACAAATAATGTTAAAATCAACCAACAATAGCAGAAGTTGACCAAAGGGTGGCAGTAAAGAGCAGAAAAACCACGTGATGTTAGAAAAAGTTTTTGGAAAGTTTGCAGAAAAGTCCTGTGGTGTGTATGATATGGGTGTGCCCGGCCAACTGAGTTCGGACAAAAATCCACGGAAAAGTCCAATGGAAGTCCGACCGCGTGTACGGGGCTTAAGTAAATATCCTTACCAGACTTCGGAATCCCCCAGCGCCAACTATTTATTGGAGTCCATTGGAGCCTCTATAATTATTTCTATAATAGATTGTGATAAAGGAATTAAAACTCCAAGTATAGAGAAAGCTTAAGCTAATATTGAAAAAGCTGCTTGTTAGGGGTTCCACTTTAAAGCGGAGCTCCAAACACCCACGCAGGCCCGGACTGGGACAAAAAATAGGCCCGGGCATTTTAGACTGAGCAGCCCGGGGGGGGGGGGGGGGGCGCGGCGGCGGTTAATGATGGGATGTGCAGTTCCAGCACCTTGTACCTCTGGACCCCTTTACATTACACAGCACCCTGCACCTCTGGACCCCTTTACATTACATAGCACCGCACCTCTGGACCCTTTTACATTACACAGTACCCTGCATCTCTGGGCCCCTTTACATTACACAGCACCCTGCACCTCTGGGCCCCTTTACATTACACAGCACCCTGCACCTCTGGGCCCCTTTACATTACACAGCACCCTGCACCTTTGGACCCCCTTACATTACACAGCACCCCGCACCTCTGGACCCCTTTACATTACATAGCACCGCACCTCTGGACCCCATTACATTACACAGCCCCCCACAGTTTGTTACACAGACACCCCCTAACAGTTCTGGACCCCCTGCATGTTACACAGACCTCCCTACAGTACAGCCCCCCTCCCTACAGTACAGACCCCCTCCCTACAGTACAGACCCCTTTCCTACAGTACAGACCCCCCTACAGTACAGCCCCCCTCTACAATACAGCCCCCCTCTACAATACAGACCCCCCCTACATTACAGACCCCCTCCCTACAGTACAGACTCCCCTACATTACAGACCCCCCTACATTACAGACCCCCCTACATTACAGACCCCCCTACATTACAGAACTCCCCTACATTACAGACCCCCTACAATACAGACCCCCTACAATACAGACCCCCTAAATTTCAGACCCCCCTACATTACAGAACCCCCTACATTTCAGACCCCCCTACAATACAGAACCCCCCTACATTTCAGACCCCCTTCAATACAGAACCCCCCTACATTACAGACCCCCTACAATACAGAACCCACCTACATTTCAGACCCCCCTACAATACAGAACCCCCCTACATTTCAGACCCCCTTCAATACAGAACCCCCCTACATTACAGACCCCCTACAATACAGAACCCACCTACATTTCAGACCCCCCTACAATACAGAACCCCCCTACATTTCAGACCCCCCCTACAATACAGAACCCCCTACATTTCAGACCCCCCTACATTTCAGACCCCCCTACAATACAGAACCCCCCTACAATACAGAACCCCCCTACAATACAGAACCCCCCTACAATACAGAACCCCCACTACAATACAGAACCCCCTCCATTTCAGACCCCCCCTACAATACAGAACCCCCCTACATTACAGACCCCCCTACAATACAGAACCCCCCTACATTTCAGACCACCCCTACAATACAGAAACCACCACTACAATACAGACCCCCCCTTCAGACCCATAATGTACCTCAGATCAGCACGGGACTGCATGTTGGGTCCCCTCCCCCTGTGTGGACATAAAGGAGGAGGGGGAGGCGGCTTCACTCTGCTCGGCTGTGTGAGACAGCCAAGCCGAGACTGATCAGATCATCAGTGCCATGGCCATCTTGCCAGAGAGAAGGGGATCGTTGCGGGTCCCGGCCCCCTGATGTGCCGACGGGTGTCACTGTCATTCGAGTGTGGCTCCGACTCGCAGCTGAGAGTGCACTGGGTGAGCAGTGGCGTCACTAGGGTTGGTGTCACCTGGTGCGGCAAAACATGGTGTCACCCCCCTCCTGTCTATCCTGCCCAGCGCCCTGTAGGCAGCGCACGGTCACGAGGCGCACCCCCAAATGACCCCTGTAAATTAAAGAATAGGGCAGTATTGGGCTGGCTGGGGTAATATAGGGCAGGTTGGGGTAATATAGGGCAGGTTGCGGTTGTATAGGGAAGGCTGGGGTGGTATAGAGCAGGTTTGGGTGGTATAGGGCAGTTTGCAGTGGTATATGGCAGGCTGGGTGGCATAGGGCAGGTTGGGGTGATATAGGGCAGGGTGTGGTGGCATAGAGCAGGTTGCGGTGGCATAGGGCAGGTTGGGGTGGTATAGAGCAGTCTGCGGTGGCAAAGGGCAGGTTGGGGTGGTATAGGGAAGTTTGCGGTGGTATAGGGCAGGTTGCGGTGGCATAGGGCAGGTTGGGGTGGTATAGAGCAGGTTGCTGTGGCATAGGGCAGGTTGCGGTGGCATAGGGCAGGTTGCGGTGGCATAAGGCAGGTTGCGGTGGCACGCATAGGGCAGGGTGTGGTGGCATAGGGCAGGCTGGGGTGGTATGGTGCCAGGTTAGGACTCTATGTAGTGACATGTGCAGCAGTGCAGTAACTTACAGCATGCCTGGAGATGAAGACACTCTGGCTGCGGAGCCCTTGTTTATTTCTCCTTCAGCTGTGGGATCAGCCAGAGTGAACGAGTCTGTGGGAGGAGTGGAGGGGGCAGCCACACCCCCAGTTCCGCCCACCAACTCCGGCTACCTCCAGTAGACATTGTAGATGATGGGGAAGACATGACCAGGGCCGGTGCTAGACTATTTTGCGCCCTAGTCGAGATCAGCTACTTGCGCCCCCCCCCCATAAAAAATAAAACTTCTGTACCGATAAAATATAATTTCTATAACTCTATACGGTATAGAAAGAGCGCAAAACAGTCTAACACCATCCCTATCTATACCCCCCTGTGATGTTTGTTTCCCCCTCATTGAGCTGCTGTGCACAGCAAGCATAGTTGCCAACATTTTTTTTTTCTTTAGAGAACTGGGCGACAGCAGAGGACTGGGTGACAGCAGGGGACTGGGCGACAGGAGAGGGCTGGGTGACAGCAGGGGACTGGGCGACAGCAGAGGACTGGGCGACAGCAGAGGACTGGGCGACAACAGAGTGCACTGCTGGGCGACAGCAGAGGGCTGGGCGACAGCAGAGGGCTGGGCGACACCAGAGGGCTGGGCGACACCAGAGGGCTGGGCGACACCAGAGGGCTGGGCGACACCAGAGGGCTGGGCGACACCAGAGGGCTGGGCGACACCAGAGGGCTGGGCGACAGCAGAGGGCTGGGCGACAGCAGAAGGCTGGGCGACAGCAGAAGGCTGGGCGACAACAGAGGGCTGGGTGACAACAGAGGGCTGGGTGAAATTGGGTTGAAAATTGCTCTGCCCAGTAACTCACAATCAGGACAGTGCTACAGGAGATACCAGATACCATCTTGATCTTTGTCAGCTAACAGCACTTTCTACTTCTATGTAAAAGTCTAAAGATAGAAGTAATAAAGATGACAAAGATCAAGATGGTATCTCCTGTAGCACTGTCCTGAGTGTGAGTTACTGGGCAAGTTTTCAACCCAATTTCTCCCAGTCCAGTGGCTGCATAAAAGACAAAACAACATTTTTTTTTTACCTCCATGTTGCTCTGCCCAGAAGGACCACACGATCTTCCCTGACGCCAGCTGCTCCGCCCCCCAGTGACATACGGGATTAGCCCTTGCCTGGCCACACCTCCTCACGAGTCCCGACCAGTGACCATGAAGGAGGTGGCCAGCTCTTCTGCATCAGAGCCCTGAGCCGCCGAACATCACTGCAGCTGGGTGAGGGATCTGTCAGTGTACTGCATGTGATAGTTCCCTCCCCGTGCCCCTGCACGATCTTCGGCAGCGGACATTCCCTCTCCTCCTTCAGACCTCCAGTACACACTCCTGCAGACCCGCCGCACAGGGACATCGGCTCCAGAGATTACAACCAGCGGGGATGAGGAGGTGACAGGCCATGGATGCGCCCTAGACGGCTGCCTCATCCGCCTAGTGGTAGCGCCGGCCCTGGACGTGACATGCTGTCTGGCGGCCCGCGGACCTTCGCGGGCCATCACGGGCCACTGGCGGCCCGCGGGCCACCGCTGCCCACCGGGCATTTGCTGGGTATGCCCTATGGCCAGTCCCGGCCTGCACCCACGTCATAAATTAAAATTCAGCAGCTATAGAAATACTGTAGCTGCTGACTTTTAATATTAGGACACTTAAGCCCCATACACACGGTCGGACTTCCATCTGACTTTTCCGTAGTTTTTTGTCCGAACGGAGTTGGTCGTAGACACCCATAGCATACACACGCTTGGACTTTTCTGCAAACTTTCCCAAAACTTTTTGCAACATCACGTGGTTTTTCTGCTCTTTTCTACTCTTTACCGCCACCCTTTGGTCAATTTCTGCTATTGTTGGTTGATTTTAACATTAGTTGTTTTGTCCATCGGACAAAAGTCCGATGGTTTTCTGTACACACGGTCGGACTTTGCTCCATCAGACTTTTGTTGGGAAAAAGTTTGTCCGTTTGCAGACCCAACTTTTATCTGATGAAAACAAGAAAAAAGCAAAAAAAGTTTGTCCGATGGAGCGTACACACAGTCGGATTGTTGGTCCAACTTGCTCAAAATGAAGTTTGTTGGCCAAAAGTCCGACCATGTGTACGGGGCTTTACCTGTCCAGGAATCCCACGATGTCGGCACCCTAGCCGATTTTTCAATCATCTCTCGGGGGTCTGCCGCCGTCATTCCTTGTAAAGGAAACCGGCAGTGAAGCCTTGTGGCTTCACGGCCAGTTCCCTACTGCGCATGCGCACTCAGTGGCGGTGCGTCCATAGAGGGCGCCGGAGCGCCGCCCCCTCTCGCTCCCGCACCGCCACTGAAAGACAATACACAGATTCATGCATTGCATGAATCTATGTATTGTCACCGCTGCCGCGCTGCCCACTATTCATATGGCCGGCCTCCTGGTGAGCGCCGGCCATATGAATTAGAGCGGCGGCCGGCGGTGGGTGTGTTCTGGAAGTGTCTATCAGAGCCAGCGGCTCTGATAGGCTTTCCGAATACAGCTCTCATGCTGTATTCGGCTTCCAAAAACTCCTCCCAGGTACGCACGGGGGTGCGTTCCTTGGAGAAGACTGTGGAGGTTTCAGCCAATCAGGTTCACCGGATCTGGTTACCGGTAACCTGATTGGCTGAAGTGACATCGAGGGCGGGAGAACACATCGAGGACAGCGCGGACCGAGGAAGTTAAGTGCAGGGCTGGGGGGGGGGGACAGGCTGCATTTGGGGGGAACTGGCTGTATATGGGGGACACACTGGCTGAATATGGGGGGAACTGCTGTATATGGGGGACAAACTGGCTGCATTTGGGGGGAACTGGCTGCATTTGGGGGGAACTGGCTTTATATGGGGGACAAACTGGCTGCATTTGGGGGGAACTGGCTGTATATGGGGGACACACTGGCTGTATTTGGGGGGAACTGGCTGTATATGGGGGACAAACTGGCTGAATATGAGGGGAACTGGCTGTATATGGGGGACAAAATGGCTGCATTTGGGGGGAACTGGCTGTATATGGGGGACAAACTGGCTGAATATGGGGGGAACTGGCTGTATATGGGGGACAAACTGGCTGAATATGGGGGGAACTGGCTGTATATGGGGGACAAACTGGCTGCATTTGGGGGGAACTGGCTGTATATGGGGGACAAACTGGCTGCATTTGGGGGGAACTGGCTGTATATGGGGGACAAACTGGCTGCATTTGGGGGGAACTGGCTGTATATGGGGGACAAACTGGCTGTATTTGGGGGAACTGGCTGTATATGGGGGACAAACTGGCTGTATATGGGGGCACACTGGCTATATATGGGGGCACACTGGCTATATATGGGGGCACACTGGCTATATATGGGGGCACACTGGCTATATATGGGGGGAACTGGCTGTATATGGGGGGAACTGGCTGTATATGGGGGACAAACTGGCTGCATTTGGGGGGAACTGGCTGTATATGGGGGACACACTGGCTGAATATGGGGGGAACTGGCTGTATATGGGGGACAAACTGGCTGCATTTAGGGGGGAACTGGCTGTATATGGGGGACACACTGGCTGTATTTGGGGGGAACTGGCTGTATATGGGGGACAAACTGGCTGAATATGGGGGGAACTGGCTGTATATGGGGGACAAACTGGCTGAATATGGGGGGAACTGGCTGTATATGGGGGACAAACTGGCTGTATATGGGGGACAAACTGGCTGTATATGGGGGACAAACTGGCTGTATATGGGGGACAAACTGGCTGAATATGGGGGACAAACTGGCTGAATATGGGGGACAAACTGGCTGAATATGGGGGACAAACTGGCTGAATATGGGGGGAACTGGCTGTATATGGGGGACAAACTGGCTGAATATGGGGGACAAACTGGCTGAATATGGGGGACAAACTGGCTGAATATGGGGGGAACTGGCTGTATATGGGGGACAAACTGGCTGAATATGGGGGGAACTGGCTGTATATGGGGGACGAACTGGCTGTATATGGGGGGAACTGGCTGTATATGGGGGACACACTGGCTGAATATGGGGGGAACTGGCTGTATATGGGGGACAAACTGGCTGCATTTAGGGGGGAACTGGCTGTATATGGGGGACAAACTGGCTGTATATGGGGGACAAACTGGCTGAATATGGGGGACAAACTGGCTGAATATGGGGGACAAACTGGCTGTATATGGGGGACGAACTGGCTGAATATGGGGGACAAACTGGCTGAATATGGGGGACAAACTGGCTGAATATGGGGGACAAACTGGCTGAATATGGGGGACAAACTGGCTGCATTTGGGGGGAACTGGCTGTATATGGGGGACAAACTGGCTGCATTTGGGGGGAACTGGCTGTATATGGGGGACAAACTGGCTGCATTTGGGGGGAACTGGCTGTATATGGGGGACAAACTGGCTGCATATGGGGGCACACTGGCTGTATATGGGGGCACACTGGCTGTATATGGGGGCACACTGGCTGTATATGGGGGCACACTGGCTATATATGGGGGCACACTGGCTATATATGGGGGCACACTGGCTGTATATATGGGGGCACACTGGCTGTATATATGGGGGCACACTGGCTGTATATGGGGGCACACTGGCTATATATATGGGGACAAACTGGCTATATATATGGGGGCACACTGGCTATATATATGGGGGCACACTGGCTATATATATGGGGGCACACTGGCTATATATATGGGGGCACACTGGCTATATATATGGGGGCACACTGGCTATATATATGGGGACAAACTGGTTGTATATGGGAGCACACTGGCTGTATATGGGGGCACACTGGCTGTATATGGGGGGCACACTGGCTGTATATATGGGGGCACACTGGCTGTATATGGGGACAAACTGGCTGTATATGGAAACAAACTGGCTGTATTTGAGGGGACAAACTGGTGGCGTTTGGGCACAGTGGCTGCTTTTAATGGGCACAGTGGCGGCAATTGATTTATTTTTTTTCAGTTTGTTTGCGCCCCCCCAAAAATTTTGAGCACCAGCCGCCACTGTGCGCACTGCACTTTCTGAATAGCCCGGCGGCACTTGAAGGAGGAGGGCGGGCGCACTTCCGGGCGATCTAGCCTTGGCAAGGTCTCCCGGAAGTGGGGACAGGTATTTGTCAAAAACAGGTACCCGCTTCCCCCGAAAGTTGCCAAATATGGCAGCGGAGGGGGAGAAAGCAAACAATCAGAACTTCAACTTTTGGGTGGAGCTTCGCTTTAAAGTGACCCTGTCCCCACAGAGCAGGTAGTCTATAAATAAAGAATATATATACTTACCTTTTTGGCATGTTCACTGTTTTCGAACGACTGCATGTTTGCCACCCCTCCAGGTTTGTAGAATACCTCCTTCCCCAACGCGTGCTGTGGTTTCTCCAACCAACTCATACATCACTACAGGATGTGCAAGCTGGCAGGAGAATCCTGGGTGTGTCTGGCAGGGAGAACAGGTATTCAACCCACACAAGTGTTAAATAATTGCATTGGTGCCTTTTCAACACAAAGGCCATTACTGCATATATATTAATTCAAGTTGCGTGAACATGCATTGCATTCAGGGGCGGATCTAGGGGGGGCAATGAGCGGGAAGGGGAAGAGGAAGAGAGGAGAAGAGGGACCGTGAGGCTGTTGGGTGGAGGGAGAGCCAGTGATTCTATTATTATCCTCCAAGGTAAGAACTTACCTCCATTTCACCTGGCTGCATCCACCCTGTCCTCCCTTCCACCTGGCTGCATCCACCCTGTCCTCCCCTCCACCTGGCTGCATCCACCCTGTCCTCCCCTCCACCTGGCTGCATCCACCCTGTCCTCCCCTCCACCTGGCTGCATCCACCCTGTCCTCCCCTCCACCAGGCTGCATCCACCCTGTCCTCCCCTCCACCTGGCTGCATCCACCCTGTCCTCCCCTCCACCTGGCTGCATCCACCCTGTCCTCCCCTCCACCTGGCTGCATCCACCCTGTCCTCCCCTCCCCCTGGCTGCATCCACCCTGTCCTCCCCTCCACCTGGCTGCATCCACCCTGTCCTCCCCTCCACCTGGCTGCATCCACCCTGTCCTCCCCTCCACCTGGCTGCATCCACCCTGTCCTCCCTTCCACCAGGCTGCTCCCACCCTGTCCTCCTCTCCACCAGGCTGCTCCCACCCTGTCCTCTCTTCCACCTGGCTGTTCCCACTCTGTCCTTTCTTCCAACTGGCTGCTCCCACCCTGTCCTCCCCTCCACCTGGCTGCTTCCACCCTGTCCTCCCTTCCACCTGGCTGCATCCACCCTGTCCTCCCCTCCACCTGGCTTCATCCACCCTGTCCTCCCTTCCACCTGGCTGCTCCCACCCTGTCCTCCCCTCCACCTGGCTGCATCCACCCTGTCCTCCCCTCCACCTGGCTGCTCCCACCCTGTCCTCCCCTCCACCTGGCTGCTCCCACCCTGTCCTCCCCTCCACCTGGCTGCTCCCACTCTGTCCTCCCCTTCCACCTGGCTGCTCCCACCCTGTCCTCCCTTCTACCTGGCTGCTCCCACCTTGTCCTCCCCTCCACCTGGCTGCATCCACCTTGTCCTCACCTCCACCTGGCTGCATCCACCCTGTGCTCCCCTCAACCTGGCTGCATCCACCCTGTCCTCCCCTCAACCTGGCTGCATCCACCCTGTCCTCCCCTCCACCTTGCTGCATCCACCCTGTCCTCCCCTCCACCTGGCTGTATCCACCCTGCCCTCCCTTCCATCTGGCTGCTCCCACCCAGTCCTCCCCTTCACCTGGCTGCTCCCACCCTGTCCTCCCCTTCACCTGGCTGCTCCCTCCTTGTCCTCCCCTCCACCTGGCTGCATCCACCTTGTCCTCACCTCCACCTGGCTGCATCCACCCTGTGCTCCCCTCAACCTGGCTGCATCCACCCTGTCCTCCCCTCAACCTGGCTGCATCCACCCTGTCCTCCCCTCAACCTGGCTGCATCCACCCTGTCCTCCCCTCAACCTGGCTGCATCCACCCTGTCCTCCCCTCAACCTGGCTGCATCCACCCTGTCCTCCCCTCCACCTTGCTGCATCCACCCTGTCCTCCCCTCCACCTGGCTGTATCCACCCTGTCCTCCCTTCCATCTGGCTGCTCCCTCCCCTCCACCTAGCTGCATCCACCCTGTCCTCCCCTTCACCTGGCTGCTCCCACCCTGTCCTCCCCTCCATCTGGCTGCTACCTCCCCTCCACCTGGCTGCTCCCACCCTGTGCTCCCCTCCACCTGGCTGCATCCACCCTGTCCTCCCCTCCACCTGGCTGCATCCACCCTGTCCTCCCCTCCACCTGGCTGCATCCACCCTGTCCTCCCCTCCACCTGGCTGCATCCACCCTGTCCTCCCCTCCACCTGGCTGCATCCACCCTGTCCTCCCATCTGGCTGCTCCCACCCAGTCCTCCCCTCCACCTGGCTGCTCCCACCCAGTCCTCCCCTCCACCTGGCTGCTCCCACCCTGTCCTCCCCCTTCACCTGGCTGCTCCCTCCCCTCCACCTAGCTGCTCCCACCCAGTCCTCCCCTCCATCTGGCTGCTCCCACCCAGTCCTCCCCTCCACCTGGCTGCTCCCACCCTGTCCTCCCCTTCACCTGGCTGCTCCCTCCCCTCCACCTAGCTGCATCCACCCTGTCCTCCCCTCCACCTGGCTGCATCCACCCTGTCCTCCCTTCCATCTGGCTGCTCCCACCCAGTCCTCCCCTTCACCTGTCTGCTCCCACCCTGTCCTCCCCTTTACCTGGCTGCTCCCTCCCCTCCACCTAGCTGCATCCACCCTGTCCTCCTCTCCACCTGGCTGCTCCCTCCCCTTCACCTGGCTGCTCCCACCCTGTCCTCCCCTTCACCTGGTTGCTCCCACCCTGTCCTCCCTTCCACCTGGCTGCTCCCATTCTGTCCTTCCTTCCACCTGGCTGCTCCCATTCTGTCCTTCCTTCCACCTGGCTGCTCCCATTCTGTCCTTCCTTCCACCTGGCTGCTCCCACTCTGTCCTTCCTTCCACCTGGCTGCTCCCACTCTGTGCTCCCTACCACCTGGCTGCTCCCACCCTGTCCTGCCTTCCACCTGGCTGCTCCCACCCTGTCCTCCCCTCCACCTGGCTGCTCCCTCCCCTCCACCTGGCTGCTCCCACCCTGTCCTCCCCTTCACCTGTCTGCTCCCACCCTGTCCTCCCCCTCCACCTGGCTGCAGCCACCCTGTCCTCCCCCTCCACCTGGCTGCAGCCACCCTGTCCTCCCCTCCACCTGGCTGCAGCCACCCTGTCCTCCCCTCCACCTGGCTGCAGCCACCCTGTCCTCCCCTCCACCTGGCTGCAGCCACCCTGTCCTTCCCTCCACCTGGCTGCATCCACCCTGTCCTCCCCTCCACCTGGCTGCAGCCACCCTGTCCTTCCCTCCACCTGGCTGCATCCACCCTGTCCTCCCCTCCACCTGGCTGCATCCACCCTGTCCTCCCCTCCACCTGGCTGCATCCACCCTGTCCTCCCCTCCACCTGGCTGCATCCACCCTGTCCTCCCTTCCACCAGGCTGCTCCCACCCTGTCCTCCCCTCCACCTGGCTGCTCCCACCCTGTCCTCCCCCTCCACCTGGCTGCTCCCACTCTGTCCTCCCTTCCACCTGGCTGCTCCCACCCTGTCCTCCCTTCTACCTGGCTGCTCCCACCTTGTCCTCCCCTCCACCTGGCTGCATCCACCTTGTCCTCACCTCCACCTGGCTGCATCCACCCTGTCCTCCCCTCAACCTGGCTGCATCCACCCTGTCCTCCCCTCAACCTGGCTGCATCCACCCTGTCCTCCCCTCCACCTTGCTGCATCCACCCTGTTCTCCCCCTCCACCTGGCTGTATCCACCCTGTCCTCCCTTCCATCTGGCTGCTCCCACCCAGTCCTCCCCTTCACCTGGCTGCTCCCACCCTGTCCTCCCCCTTCACCTGGCTGCTCCCTCCCCTCCACCTAGCTGCATCCACCCTGTCCTCCCCTTCACCTGGCTGCTCCCACCCTGTCCTCCCCTCCATCTGGCTGCTACCTCCCCTCCACCTGGCTGCTCCCACCCTGTGCTCCCCTCCACCTGGCTGCATCCACCCTGTCCTCCCCTCCACCTGGCTGCATCCACCCTGTCCTCCCCTCCACCTGGCTGCATCCACCCTGTCCTCCCCTCCACCTGGCTGCATCCACCCTGTCCTCCCCTCCACCTGGCTGCATCCACCCTGTCCTCCCTTCCATCTGGCTGCTCCCACCCAGTCCTCCCCTCCATCTGGCTGCTCCCACCCAGTCCTCCCCTCCACCTGGCTGCTCCCACCCTGTCCTCCCCTTCACCTGGCTGCTCCCTCCCCTCCACCTAGCTGCTCCCACCCAGTCCTCCCCTCCATCTGGCTGCTCCCACCCAGTCCTCCCCTCCACCTGGCTGCTCCCACCCTGTCCTCCCCTTCACCTGGCTGCTCCCTCCCCTCCACCTAGCTGCATCCACCCTGTCCTCCCCTCCACCTGGTTGCATCCACCCTGTCCTCCCTTCCATCTGGCTGCTCCCACCCAGTCCTCCCCTTCACCTGTCTGCTCCCACCCTGTCCTCCCCTTTACCTGGCTGCTCCCTCCCCTCCACCTAGCTGCATCCACCCTGTCCTCCTCTCCACCTGGCTGCTCCCTCCCTTTCACCTGGCTGCTCCCACCCTGTCCTCCCCTTCACCTGGTTGCTCCCACCCTGTCCTCCCTTCCACCTGGCTGCTCCCATTCTGTCCTTCCTTCCACCTGGCTGCTCCCACTCTGTCCTTCCTTCCACCTGGCTGCTCCCACTCTGTCCTTCCTTCCACCTGGCTGCGCCCACTCTGTCCTTCCTTCCACCTGGCTGCTCCCACTCTGTCCTTCCTTCCACCTGGCTGCTCCCACTCTGTGCTCCCTACCACCTGGCTGCTCCCACCCTGTCCTCCCTTCCACCTGGCTGCTCCCACCCTGTCCTCCCCTCCACCTGGCTGCTCCCTCCCCTCCACCTGGCTGCTCCCACCCTGTCCTCCCCTTCACCTGTCTGCTCCCATCCTGTCCTCCCCTCCACCTGGCTGCAGCCACCCTGTCCTCCCCTCCACCTGGCTGCAGCCACCCTGTCCTCCCCTCCACCTGGCTGCAGCCACCCTGTCCTCCCCTCCACCTGGCTGCAGCCACCCTGTCCTTCCCTCCACCTGGCTGCAGCCACCCTGTCCTTCCCTCCACCTGGCTGCATCCACTCTGTCCTCCCTTCCACCTGGCTGCTCCCACCCTGTTCTCCTCTCCACCTGGCTGCTCCCACCCTGTCCTCCCTTCTACCTGGCTGCTCCCATCTTGTCCTCCCTTCCACCTGGCTGCTCCCACCCTGTCCTCCCTTCTACCTGGCTGCTCCCACCCTGTCCTCCCTTCCACCTGGCTGCACCCACCCTGTCCTCCCCTCCACCCGGCTGCTCCCACCCTGTCCTCCCCTCCACCCGGCTGCTCCCACCCTGTCCTCCCCTCCACCCGGCTGCTCCCACCCTGTCCTCCCCTCCACCTGGCTGCTTCCACCCTGTCCTCCCCTCCACCTGGCTGCTCTCCACTCTGTCCTCCCTTCCACCTGGCTGCTCTCCACTCTGTCCTCCCTTCCACCCGGCTGCTCCCACCCTGTCCTCCCTTCCACCCGGCTGCTCCCATTTTGTCCTCCCTTCCACCTGGCTGCTCCCACTCTGTCCTCCCTTCCACCTGGCTGCTCCCACTCTGTCCTCCCTTCCACCTGGCTGCTCCCACTCTGTCCTCCCTTCCACCTGGCTGCTCCCACTCTGTCCTCCCTTCCACCTGGCTGCTCCCACTCTGTCCTCCCTTCCACCTGGCTGCTCCCACTCTGTCCTCCCTTCCACCTGGCTGCTCCCACTCTGTCCTCCCTTCCACCTGGCTGTTCCCACTCTGTCCTCCCTTCCACCTGGCTGCTCCCACTCTGTCCTCCCTTCCACCTGGCTGCTCTCCACTCTGTCCTCCCTTCCACCTGGCTGCTCCCATTTTGTCCTCCCTTCCACCTGGCTGCTCCCACTCTGTCCTCCCTTCCACCTGGCTGCTCCCACTCTGTCCTCTCTTCCACCTGGCTGCTCCCACTCTGTCCTCCCTTCCACCTGGCTGCTCCCACTCTGTCCTCCCTTCCACCTGGCTGCTCCCACTCTGTCCTCCCTTCCACCTGGCTGCTCCCACTCTGTCCTCCCTTCCACCTGGCTGCTCCCACTCTGTCCTCCCTTCCACCTGGCTGCTCCCACTCTGTCCTCCCTTCCACCTGGCTGCTCCCACTCTGTCCTCCCTTCCACCTGGCTGCTCCCACTCTGTCCTCCCTTCCACCTGGCTGCTCCCACTCTGTCCTCCCTTCCACCTGGCTGCTCCCACTCTGTCCTCCCTTCCACCTGGCTGCTCCCACTCTGTCCTCCCTTCCACCTGGCTGCTCCCACTCTGTCCTCCCTTCCACCTGGCTGCTCCCACTCTGTCCTCCCTTCCACCTGGCTGCTCCCACTCTGTCCTCCCTTCCACCTGGCTGCTCCCACTCTGTCCTCCCTTCCACCTGGCTGCTCCCACTCTGTCCTCCCTTCCACCTGGCTGCTCCCACCCTGTCCTCCCTTCCACCTGGCTGCTTCCACCCTGTCCTCCCTTCCACCTGGCTGCTCCCACCCTGTCCTCCCTTCCACCTGGCTGCTCCCACCCTGTCCTCCCCTCCACCTGGCTGCTCCCACCCTGTCCTCCCCTCCACCTGGCTGCTCCCTCCCCTCCACCTGGCTGCTCCCACCCTGTCCTCCCCTTCACCTGGCTGCTCCCACCTTGCCCTCCCGTTCACCTGGCTCCTCCCACCCTGTCCTCCCCTCCACCTGGCTGCTCCCTCCCCTCCACCTGGCTGCTCCCACCCTATCCTCCTGTTCACCTGGCTGCTCCCACCCTGTCCTCCCTCCACCTGGCTGCTCCCACCCTGTCCTCCCCTCCACCTGGCTGCTCCCACCCTGTCCTCCCCTCCACCTGGCTGCTCCCACCCTGTCCTCCCCTTCACCTGGCTGCTCCCACCCTGTCCTCCCCTTCACCTGGCTGCTCCCACCTTGTCCTCCCCTTCACCTGGCTGCTCCCACCTTGTCCTCCCCTTCACCTGGCTGCTCCCACCTTGTCCTCCCCTTCACCTGGCTGATCCCTCCCCTCCACCTGGCTGCTCCCACCCTGTCCTCCCCTTCACCTGGCTGCTCCCACTCTGTCCTCCCTTCCACCTGGCTGCTCCCACCCTGTCCTCCCTTCCACCTGGCTGCTCCCACCCTGTCCTCCCTTCCACCTGGCTGCTCCCACCCTGTCCTCCCTTCCACCTGGCTGCTCCCACCCTGTCCTCCCTTCCACCTGGCTGCTCCCACCCTGTCCTCCCTTCCACCTGGCTGCATCCACCCTGTCCTCCCCTCCACCTGGCTGCATCCACCCTGTCCTCCCTTCCATCTGGCTGCTCCCACCCAGTCCTCCCCTCCATCTGGCAGCTCCCACCCAGTCCTCCCCTCCACCTGGCTGCTCCCACCCTGTCCTCCCCTTCACCTGGCTGCTCCCTCCCCTCCACCTAGCTGCTCCCACCCCTCCACCTAGCTGCTCCCACCCAGTCCTCCCCTCCATCTGGCTGCTCCCACCCAGTCCTCCCCTCCACCTGGCTGCTCCCACCCTGTCCTCCCCTTCACCTGGCTGCTCCCTCCCCTCCACCTAGCTGCATCCACCCTGTCCTCCCCTCCACCTGGCTGCATCCACCCTGTCCTCCCTTCCATCTGGCTGCTCCCACCCAGTCCTCCCCTTCACCTGTCTGCTCCCACCCTGTCCTCCCCTTTACCTGGCTGCTCCCTCCCCTCCACCTAGCTGCATCCACCCTGTCCTCCTCTCCACCTGGCTGCTCCCTCCCCTTCACCTGGCTGCTCCCACCCTGTCCTCCCCTTCACCTGGTTGCTCCCACCCTGTCCTCCCTTCCACCTGGCTGCTCCCATTCTGTCCTTCCTTCCACCTGGCTGCTCCCATTCTGTCCTTCCTTCCACCTGGCTGCTCCCACTCTGTCCTTCCTTCCACCTGGCTGCTCCCACTCTGTGCTCCCTACCACCTGGCTGCTCCCACCCTGTCCTCCCTTCCACCTGGCTGCTCCCACCCTGTCCTCCCCTCCACCTGGCTGCTCCCTCCCCTCCACCTGGCTGCTCCCACCCTGTCCTCCCCTTCACCTGTCTGCTCCCACCCTGTCCTCCCCTCCACCTGGCTGCAGCCACCCTGTCCTCCCCTCCACCTGGCTGCAGCCACCCTGTCCTCCCCTCCACCTGGCTGCAGCCACCCTGTCCTCCCCTCCACCTGGCTGCAGCCACCCTGTCCTCCCCTCCACCTGGCTGCAGCCACCCTGTCCTTCCCTCCACCTGGCTGCAGCCACCCTGTCCTTCCCTCCACCTGGCTGCATCCACTCTGTCCTCCCTTCCACCTGGCTGCTCCCACCCTGTTCTCCTCTCCACCTGGCTGCTCCCACCCTGTCCTCCCTTCTACCTGGCTGCTCCCATCTTGTCCTCCCTTCCACCTGGCTGCTCCCACCCTGTCCTCCCTTCTACCTGGCTGCTCCCACCCTGTCCTCCCTTCCACCTGGCTGCACCCACCCTGTCCTCCCCTCCACCTGGCTGCTCCCACCCTGTCCTCCCCTCCACCCGGCTGCTCCCACCCTGTCCTCCCCTCCACCCGGCTGCTCCCACCCTGTCCTCCCCTCCACCTGGCTGCTTCCACCCTGTCCTCCCCTCCACCTGGCTGCTCTCCACTCTGTCCTCCCTTCCACCTGGCTGCTCTCCACTCTGTCCTCCCTTCCACCTGGCTGCTCCCACCCTGTCCTCCCTTCCACCTGGCTGCTCCCACTCTGTCCTCCCTTCCACCTGGCTGCTCCCACTCTGTCCTCCCTTCCACCTGGCTGCTCCCACTCTGTCCTCCCCTTCACCTGGCTGCTCCCTCCCCTCCACCTGGCTGCTCCCACCCTGTCCTCCCCTTCACCTGGCTGCTCCCACCCTGTCCTCCCCTTCACCTGGCTGCTCCCACCTTGTCCTCCCGTTCACCTGGCTGCTCCCACCCTGTCCTCCCCTCCACCTGGCTGCTCCCTCCCCTCCACCTGGCTGCTCCCACCCTATCCTCCTGTTCACCTGGCTGCTCCCACCCTGTCCTCCCTCCACCTGGCTGCTCCCACCCTGTCCTCCCATTCACCTGGCTGATCCCTCCCCTCCACCTGGCTGCTCCCACCCTGTCCTCCCCTTCACCTGGCTGCCCCCACCCTGTCCTCCCTTCCACCTGGCCGCTACCTCCCTTCCACCTGGCTGCTCCCACCCTGTCCTCCTCTCCACCTGGCTGCATCCACCCTGTCCTCCCTTCCACCTGGCTGCTCCCACCCTGTCCTCCCTTCCACCTGGCTGCTCCCACCCTGTCCTCCCTTCCACCTGGCTGCTCTCCACTCTGTCCTCCCTTCCACCTGGCTGCTCCCATTTTGTCCTCCCTTCCACCTGGCTGCTCCCACTCTGTCCTCCCTTCCACCTGGCTGCTCCCACTCTGTCCTCTCTTCCACCTGGCTGCTCCCACTCTGTCCTCCCTTCCACCTGGCTGCTCCCACTCTGTCCTCCCTTCCACCTGGCTGCTCCCACTCTGTCCTCCCTTCCACCTGGCTGCTCCCACTCTGTCCTCCCTTCCACCTGGCTGCTCCCACTCTGTCCTCCCTTCCACCTGGCTGCTCCCACTCTGTCCTCCCTTCCACCTGGCTGCTCCCACTCTGTCCTCCCTTCCACCTGGCTGCTCCCACTCTGTCCTCCCTTCCACCTGGCTGCTCCCACTCTGTCCTCCCTTCCACCTGGCTGCTCCCACTCTGTCCTCCCTTCCACCTGGCTGCTCCCACTCTGTCCTCCCTTCCACCTGGCTGCTCCCACCCTGTCCTCCCTTCCATCTGGCTGCTCCCACCCTGTCCTCCCTTCCACCTGGCTGCTCCCACCCTGTCCTCCCTTCCACCTGGCTGCTCCCACCCTGTCCTCCCTTCCACCTGGCTGCTCCCACCCTGTCCTCCCTTCCACCTGGCTGCTCCCACCCTGTCCTCCCCTCCACCTGGCTGCTCCCACCCTGTCCCACCTGGCTGCTCCCACCCTGTCCTCCCCTCCACCTGGCTGCTCCCACCCTGTCCTCCCCTCCACCTGGCTGCTCCCTCCCCTTCACCTGGCTGCCCCCACCCTGTCCTCCCTTCCACCTGGCCGCTACCTCCCTTCCACCTGGCTGCTCCCACCCTGTCCTCCTCTCCACCTGGCTGCATCCACCCTGTCCTCCCTTCCACCTGGCTGCTCCCACCCTGTCCTCCCTTCCATCTGGCTGCTCCCACCCTGTCCTCCCTTCCACCTGGCTGCTCCCACCCTGTCCTCCCTTCCACCTGGCTGCTCCCACTCTGTCCTCCCTTCCACCTGGCTGCTCCCACTCTGTCCTCCCTTCCACCTGGCTGCTCCCACTCTGTCCTCCCTTCCACCTGGCTGCTCCCACTCTGTCCTCCCTTCCACCTGGCTGCTCCCACTCTGTCCTCCCTTCCACCTGGCTGCTCCCACTCTGTCCTCCCTTCCACCTGGCTGCTCCCACTCTGTCCTCCCTTCCACCTGGCTGCTCCCACTCTGTCCTCCCTTTCACCTGGCTGCTCCCACTCTGTCCTCCCTTTCACCTGGCTGCTCCCACTCTGTCCTCCCTTTCACCTGGCTGCTCCCACTCTGTCCTCCCTTTCACCTGGCTGCTCCCACTCTGTCCTCCCTTTCACCTGGCTGCTCCCACTCTGTCCTCCCTTTCACCTGGCTGCTCCCACTCTGTCCTCCCTTTCACCTGGCTGCTCCCACTCTGTCCTCCCTTCCACCTGGCTGCTCCCTCCCTGTCCTCCCCTCCATCTTGCTGCTCCCTCCACCTGGCTGCATCCACCCTGTCCTCCCCTCCACCTGGCTGCTCCCACCCTGTCCTCCCCTCCAACTGGCTGCTCCCTCCCCTCCACCTGGCTGCTCCCACCCTATCCTCCCTTCCACCTGGCTGCTCCCACCCTGTCCTCCCTTCCACCTGGCTGCTCCCACCCTGTCCTCCCTTCCACCTGGCTGCTCCCACTCTGTCCTCCCCTCCACCTGGCTGCTCCCACTCTGTCCTCCCCTCCACCTGGCTGCTCCCACTCTGTCCTCCCCTCCACCTGGCTGCTCCCACCCTGTCCTCCCCTCCACCTGGCTGCTCCCTCCCTGTCCTCCCCTCCACCTGGCTGCTCCCTCCCCTCCACCTGGCTGCTCCCACCCTGTCCTCCCCTTCACCTGGCTGCTCCCACCCTGTCCTCCCCTCCACCTGGCTGCTCCCTCCCCTCCACCTGGCTGCTCCCACCTTGTCCTCCCGTTCACCTGGCTGCTTCCACCTTGTCCTCCCGTTCACCTGGCTGCTCCCACCCTGTCCTCCCCTCCACCTGGCTGCTCCCTCCCCTCCACCTGGCTGCTCCCACCCCTCCACCTGGCTGCTCCCACCCTATCCTCCTGTTCACCTGGCTGCTCCCACCCTGTCCTCCCTCCACCTGGCTGATCCCTCCCCTCCACCTGGCTGATCCCTCCCCTCCACCTGGCTGATCCCTCCCCTCCACCTGGCTGATCCCTCCCCTCCACCTGGCTGATCCCTCCCCTCCACCTGGCTGATCCCTCCCCTCCACCTGGCTGCTCCCACCCTTCCACCTGGCTGCTCCCACCCTATCCTCCTGTTCACCTGGCTGCTCCCACCCTGTCCTCCCATTCACCTGGCTGATCCCTCCCCTCCACCTGGCTGCTCCCACCCTGTCCTCCCCTTCACCTGGCTGCCCCCACCCTGTCCTCCCCTCCACCTGGCCACTACCTCCCTTCCACCTGGCTGCTCCCACCCTGTCCTCCTCTCCACCTGGCTGCTCCCACCCTGTCCTCCCTTCCACCTGGCTGCTCCCACCCTGTCCTCCCTTCCACCTGGCTGCTCCCTCCCTGTCCTCCCCTCCACCTGGCTGCTCCCTCCCCTCCACCTGGCTGCATCCAACCTGTCCTCCCCTTCACCTGGCTGCTCCCACCCTGTCCTCCCCTTCACCTGGCTGCTCCCACCTTGTCCTCCCGTTCACCTGGCTGCTCCCACCCTGTCCTCCCCTCCACCTGGCTGCTCCCTCCCCTCCACCTGGCTGCTCCCACCCTATCCTCCTGTTCACCTGGCTGCTCCCACCCTGTCCTCCCCTCCACCTGGCTGCTCCCACCCTGTCCTCCCCTCCACCTGGCTGCTCCCACCTTGTCCTCCCCTTCACCTGGCTGCTCCCACCTTGTCCTCCCCTCCACCTGGCTGCTCCCTCCCCTCCACCTGGCTGCTCCCACCCTATCCTCCTGTTCACCTGGCTGCTCCCACCCTGTCCTCCCTTCCACCTGGCTGCTCCCACTCTGTCCTCCCTTCCACCTGGCTGCTCCCACTCTGTCCTCCCTTCCACCTGGCTGCTCCCACTCTGTCCTCCCTTCCACCTGGCTGCTCCCACTCTGTCCTCCCTTCCACCTGGCTGCTCCCACTCTGTCCTCCCTTTCACCTGGCTGCTCCCTCCCCTCCACCTGGCTGCTCCCTCCCCTCCACCTGGCTGCTCCCACCCCTCCACCTGGCTGCTCCCACCCTATCCTCCTGTTCACCTGGCTGCTCCCACCCTGTCCTCCCTCCACCTGGCTGATCCCTCCCCTCCACCTGGCTGCTCCCACCCCTCCACCTGGCTGCTCCCACCCTATCCTCCTGTTCACCTGGCTGCTCCCACCCTGTCCTCCCATTCACCTGGCTGATCCCTCCCCTCCACCTGGCTGCTCCCACCCTGTCCTCCCCTTCACCTGGCTGCCCCCACCCTGTCCTCCCTTCCACCTGGCCGCTACCTCCCTTCCACCTGGCTGCTCCCACCCTGTCCTCCCTTCCACCTGGCTGCTCCCACCCTGTCCTCCCTTCCACCTGGCTGCTCCCACCCTGTCCTCCCTTCCACCTGGCTGCTCCCTCCCTGTCCTCCCCTCCACCTGGCTGCTCCCTCCCCTCCACCTGGCTGCATCCACCCTGTCCTCCCCTTCACCTGGCTGCTCCCACCCTGTCCTCCCCTTCACCTGGCTGCTCCCACCTTGTCCTCCCGTTCACCTGGCTGCTCCCACCCTGTCCTCCCCTCCCCTCCACCTGGCTGCTCCCACCCTATCCTCCTGTTCACCTGGCTGCTCCCACCCTATCCTCCTGTTCACCTGGCTGCTCCCACTCTGTCCTCCCTTCCACCTGGCTGCTCCCACTCTGTCCTCCCTTCCACCTGGCTGCTCCCACTCTGTCCTCCCTTCCACCTGGCTGCTCCCACCCTGTCCTCCCTTCCACCTGGCTGCTCCCACCCTGTCCTCCCCTCCACCTGGCTGCTCCCACTCTGTCCTCCCCTCCACCTGGCTGCTCCCACCCTGTCCTCCCCTCCACCTGGCTGCTCCCTCCCTGTCCTCCCCTCCACCTGGCTGCATCCACCCTGTCCTCCCCTTCACCTGGCTGCTCCCACCCTGTCCTCCCCTTCACCTGGCTGCTCCCACCCTGTCCTCCCCTTCACCTGGCTGCTCCCACCCTGTCCTCCCCTTCACCTGGCTGCTCCCACCTTGTCCTCCCGTTCACCTGGCTGCTCCCACCCTGTCCTCCCCTCCACCTGGCTGCTCCCTCCCCTCCACCTGGCTGCTCCCACCCTATCCTCCTGTTCACCTGGCTGCTCCCACCCTGTCCTCCCTCCACCTGGCTGCTCCCACCCTGTCCTCCCCTCCACCTGGCTGCTCCCACCCTGTCCTCCCCTTCACCTGGCTGCTCCCACCCTGTCCTCCCCTTCACCTGGCTGCTCCCACCCTGTCCTCCCCTTCACCTGGCTGCTCCCACCTTGTCCTCCCCTTCACCTGGCTGCTCCCACCTTGTCCTCCCCTTCACCTGGCTGCTCCCACCTTGTCCTCCCCTTCACCTGGCTGCTCCCACCCTGTCCTCCCCTCCACCTGGCTGCTTCCTCCCCTCCACCTGGCTGCTCCCACCCTATCCTCCTGTTCACCTGGCTGCTCCCACCCTGTCCTCCCTTCCACCTGGCTGCTCCCACTCTGTCATCCCTTCCACCTGGCTGCTCCCACTCTGTCCTCCCTTCCACCTGGCTGCTCCCACTCTGTCCTCCCTTCCACCTGGCTGCTCCCACTCTGTCCTCCCCTCCACCTGGCTGCTTCCACCTGGCTGCTCCCACCCTGTCCTCCCTTCCACCTGGCTGCTCCCACCCTGTCCTCCCTTCCACCTGGCTGCTCCCACCCTGTCCTCCCTTCCACCTGGCTGCTCCCACTCTGTCCTCCCTTCCACCTGGCTGCTCCCACCCTGTCCTCCCCTCCACCTGGCTGCTCCCACCCTGTCCTCCCCTCCACCTGGCTGCTCCCTCCCTGTCCTCCCCTCCACCTGGCTGCTCCCTCCCTGTCCTCCCCTCCACCTGGCTGCATCCACCCTGTCCTCCCCTCCACCTGGCTGCATCCACCCTGTCCTCCCCTCCACCTGGCTGCTCCCACCCTGTCCTCCCCTCCACCTGGCTGCTCCCACCTTGTCCTCCCCTCCACCTGGCTGCTCCCACCCTGTCCTCCCCTCCAACTGGCTGCTCCCTCCCCTCCACCTGGCTGCTCCCACCCTATCCTCCCTTCCACCTGGCTGCTTCCACTCTGTCCTCCCTTCCACCTGGCTGCTCCCACTCTGTCCTCCCTTCCACCTGGCTGCTCCCACCCTGTCCTCCCTTCCACCTGGCTGCTCCCACCCTGTCCTCCCTTCCACCTGGCTGCTCCCACCCTGTCCTCCCTTCCACCTGGCTGCTCCCACCCTGTCCTCCCTTCCACCTGGCTGCTCCCACCCTGTCCTCCCCTCCACCTGGCTGCTCCCACTCTGTCCTCCCCTCCACCTGGCTGCTCCCACCCTGTCCTCCCCTCCACCTGGCTGCTCCCTCCCTGTCCTCCCCTCCACCTGGCTGCTCCCTCCCCTCCACCTGGCTGCATCCACCCTGTCCTCCCCTTCACCTGGCTGCTCCCACCCTGTCCTCCCCTTCACCTGGCTGCTCCCACCCTGTCCTCCCCTTCACCTGGCTGCTCCCACCTTGTCCTCCCGTTCACCTGGCTGCTCCCACCCTGTCCTCCCCTTCACCTGGCTGCTCCCACCTTGTCCTCCCGTTCACCTGGCTGCTCCCACCCTGTCCTCCCCTCCACCTGGCTGCTCCCACCCTATCCTCCTGTTCACCTGGCTGCTCCCACCCTGTCCTCCCTCCACCTGGCTGCTCCCACCCTGTCCTCCCCTCCACCTGGCTGCTCCCACCCTGTCCTCCCCTTCACCTGGCTGCTCCCACCTTGTCCTCCCCTTCACCTGGCTGCTCCCACCCTGTCCTCCCCTCCACCTGGCTGCTCCCTCCCCTCCACCTGGCTGCTCCCACCCTATCCTCCTGTTCACCTGGCTGCTCCCACCCTGTCCTCCCTTCCACCTGGCTGCTCCCACTCTGTCATCCCTTCCACCTGGCTGCTCCCACTCTGTCATCCCTTCCACCTGGCTGCTCCCACTCTGTCCTCCCTTCCACCTGGCTGCTCCCACTCTGTCCTCCCTTCCACCTGGCTGCTCCCACTCTGTCCTCCTCTCCACCTGGCTGCTTCCACCTGGCTGCTCCCACCCTGTCCTCCCTTCCACCTGGCTGCTCCCACCCTGTCCTCCCTTCCACCTGGCTGCTCCCACCCTGTCCTCCCTTCCACCTGGCTGCTCCCACCCTGTCCTCCCTTCCACCTGGCTGCTCCCACTCTGTCCTCCCTTCCACCTGGCTGCTCCCACTCTGTCCTCCCCTCCACCTGGCTGCTCCCTCCCTGTCCTCCCCTCCACCTGGCTGCTCCCTCCCTGTCCTCCCCTCCACCTGGCTGCTCCCTCCCTGTCCTCCCCTCCACCTGGCTGCATCCACCCTGTCCTCCCCTCCACCTGGCTGCATCCACCCTGTCCTCCCCTCCACCTGGCTGCTCCCACCCTATCCTCCCCTCCACCTGGCTGCGCCCACCTTGTCCTCCCCTCCACCTGGCTGCTCCCACCCTGTCCTCCCCTCCAACTGGCTGCTCCCTCCCCTCCACCTGGCTGCTCCCACCCTATCCTCCTGTTCACCTGGCTGCTCCCACCCTGTCCTCCCTCCACCTGGCTGCTCCCACCCTGTCCTCCCTTCCACCTGGCTGCTCCCACCCTGTCCTCCCCTCCACCTGGCTGCTCCCTCCCCTCCACCTGGCTGCATCCACCCTGTCCTCCCCTTCACCTGGCTGCTCCCACCCTGTCCTCCCCTTCACCTGGCTGCTCCCAGCTTGTCCTCCCCGTTCACCTGGCTGCTCCCACCCTGTCCTCCCCTCCACCTGGCTGCTCCCTCCCCTCCACCTGGCTGCTCCCACCCTATCCTCCTGTTCACCTGGCTGCTCCCACTCTGTCCTCCCTTCCACCTGGCTGCTCCCACTCTGTCCTCCCTTCCACCTGGCTGCTCCCACTCTGTCCTCCCTTCCACCTGGCTGCTCCCACTCTGTCCTCCCTTCCACCTGGCTGCTCCCACCCTGTCCTCCCTTCCACCTGGCTGCTCCCACCCTGTCCTCCCTTCCACCTGGCTGCTCCCACCCTGTCCTCCCTTCCACCTGGCTGCTCCCACCCTGTCCTCCCCTCCACCTGGCTGCTCCCACCCTGTCCTCCCCTCCACCTGGCTGCTCCCTCCCTGTCCTCCCCTCCACCTGGCTGCTCCCTCCCCTCCACCTGGCTGCATCCACCCTGTCCTCCCCTTCACCTGGCTGCTCCCACCCTGTCCTCCCCTTCACCTGGCTTCTCCCACCCTGTCCTCCCCTTCACCTGGCTGCTCCCACCTTGTCCTCCCGTTCACCTAGCTGCTCCCACCCTGTCCTCCCCTCCACCTGGCTGCTCCCTCCCCTCCACCTGGCTGCTCCCACCCTATCCTCCTGTTCACCTGGCTGCTCCCACCCTGTCCTCCCTCCACCTGGCTGCTCCCACTCTGTCCTCCCCTCCACCTGGCTGCTCCCACCCTGTCCTCCCCTTCACCTGGCTGCTCCCACCTTGTCCTCCCCTTCACCTGGCTGCTCCCACCTTGTCCTCCCCTTCACCTGGCTGCTCCCACCCTGTCCTCCCCTCCACCTGGCTGCTCCCACCCTATCCTCCTGTTCACCTGGCTGCTCCCACCCTGTCCTCCCTTCCACCTGGCTGCTCCCACTCTGTCATCCCTTCCACCTGGCTGCTCCCACTCTGTCATCCCTTCCACCTGGCTGCTCCCACTCTGTCCTCCCTTTCACCTGGCTGCTCCCACTCTGTCCTCCCTTTCACCTGGCTGCTCCCACTCTGTCATCCCTTCCACCTGGCTGCTCCCACTCTGTCATCCCTTCCACCTGGCTGCTCCCACTCTGTCCTCCCTTTCACCTGGCTGCTCCCACTCTGTCCTCCCCTTCACCTGGCTGCTTCCACCTGGCTGCTCCCACCCTGTCCTCCCTTCCACCTGGCTGCTCCCACCCTGTCCTCCCTTCCACCTGGCTGCTCCCACCCTGTCCTCCCTTCCACCTGGCTGCTCCCACTCTGTCCTCCCCTCCACCTGGCTGCTCCCACCCTGTCCTCCCCTCCACCTGGCTGCTCCCTCCCTGTCCTCCCCTCCACCTGGCTGCTCCCTCCCTGTCCTCCCCTCCACCTGGCTGCATCCACCCTGTCCTCCCCTCCACCTGGCTGCATCCACCCTGTCCTCCCCTCCACCTGGCTGCTCCCACCCTATCCTCCCCTCCACCTGGCTGCTCCCACCTTGTCCTCCCCTCCACCTGGCTGCTCCCACCCTGTCCTCCCCTCCAACTGGCTGCTCCCTCCCCTCCACCTGGCTGCTCCCACCCTATCCTCCCTTCCACCTGGCTGCTCCCACCCTGTCCTCCCTTCCACCTGGCTGCTCCCACCCTGTCCTCCCTTCCACCTGGCTGCTCCCACTCTGTCCTCCCCTCCACCTGGCTGCTCCCACCCTGTCCTCCCTTCCACCTGGCTGCTCCCACCCTGTCCTCCCTTCCACCTGGCTGCTCCCACCCTGTCCTCCCCTCCACCTGGCTGCTCCCACCCTGTCCTCCCCTCCACCTGGCTGCTCCCTCCCTGTCCTCCCCTCCACCTGGCTGCTCCCTCCCCTCCACCTGGCTGCATCCACCCTGTCCTCCCCTTCACCTGGCTGCTCCCACCCTGTCCTCCCCTTCACCTGGCTGCTCCCACCTTGTCCTCCCGTTCACCTGGCTGCTCCCACCCTGTCCTCCCGTTCACCTGGCTGCTCCCACCCTGTCCTCCCCTCCACCTGGCTGCTCCCACCCTGTCCTCCCCTCCACCTGGCTGCTCCCTCCCCTCCACCTGGCTGCTCCCACCCTATCCTCCTGTTCACCTGGCTGCTCCCACCCTGTCCTCCCTCCACCTGGCTGCTCCCACCCTGTCCTCCCCTCCATCTGGCTGCTCCCACCCTGTCCTCCCCTTCACCTGGCTACTCCCACCTTGTCCTCCCCTTCACCTGGCTGCTCCCACCTTGTCCTCCCCTTCACCTGGCTGCTCCCACCCTGTCCTCCCCTCCACCTGGCTGCTCCCTCCCCTCCACCTGGCTGCTCCCACCCTATCCTCCTGTTCACCTGGCTGCTCCCACCCTGTCCTCCCTTCCACCTGGCTGCTCCCACTCTGTCCTCCCTTCCACCTGGCTGCTCCCACTCTGTCCTCCCTTCCACCTGGCTGCTCCCACTCTGTCCTCCCTTCCACCTGGCTGCTCCCACTCTGTCCTCCCTTCCACCTGGCTGCTCCCACTCTGTCCTCCCCTCCACCTGGCTGCTCCCACCCTGTCCTCCCTTCCACCTGGCTGCTCCCACCCTGTCCTCCCTTCCACCTGGCTGCTCCCACCCTGTCCTCCCCTCCACCTGGCTGCTCCCACTCTGTTCTCCCTTTCACCTGGCTGCTCCCACTCTGTCCTCCCTTCCACCTGGCTGTTCCCACTCTGTCCTCCCTTCCACCTGGCTGTTCCCACTCTGTCCTTCCTTCCACCTGGCTGTTTCCACTCTGTCCTCCCTTCCATCTGGCTGTTCCCACTCTGTCCTCCCTTCCACCTGGCTGTTCCCACTCTGTCCTCCCCTCCAACTGGCTGCTCCCACCCTGTCCTCCCCTCCACCTGGCTAAATATGAAATCTGGAGACATCTCTCACCGCCCCCCTGCATTTCTGCATCTAAAAGAAGACTGCCATTACCGTGCAGGTGCAGGCAGCAGAGAGATTACATCATCTCTCACTGCCCGCCCTCACTCTGGGACAACAGGGACACTGTCACTGGCCACTGGCAAGTGACAATCCCCATCTTGCAACAGGCAACTGTGGCAAGTGACAAGCTGCATCTAGTGGCAGGCGTTGTGGCAAGTGACACACTCGGGCCTCCCACTGATTCTGCATTATGGTGAGTCAAACTATTTAATTTTATATTACAATGTAATAATAGAAATAATGCGCTTCAATCATCCTGACACCATATTAACCAGTTGTCTACCGCCCACGGTCAAATGACAGCTAGGGGGCGCGCGCGCGCCCGCCGCGTCGCTGGGGACCCGTGGGCGTGATCCACGTAAGCACACAGATCCACGTCCTGTCAGGGAGAGGGGCCCGATGGTGTGTCCCTTGATGGTGTGTCCCTTGTACATAGGGACAACCATCGGTCACCTCCCCAGTCAGTCCCCTCCCCCCACAGTTAGAACACATCTAGGAAACACATTTAACCCCTTCCTCGCCCCCTAGTGTTAATCCCTTCCCTGCAAGTCACATTTATACAGTAATCAATGCATTTTTATAGCAGGGATCGCTGTATAAATGTGAATGGTCCCAAAAATGTGTCAAAAGTGTCCGATGTGTCCGCCCCAATATCGCAGTCACAATAAAAATCGCAGATCGCCGCCATTACTAGTAAAAAATAAATAAAAAAAATGCTATAAATCTATCCCCTTTTTTTGTAGACGCTATAAATTTTGCGCAAACCAATACTTATTGCGATTTTTTTATTTTACCAAAAATATGTAGAAGAATACGTATCGACCTAAACTGAGGAAATGTAAAAAAAAAATATGGATTTTTATTATAGCAAAAAGTAGAAAATATTGTGTTTTCTTTTTTTTTTTTCAAACTTGACGCTCTTCTTTTGTTTATAGCGCAAAAAATAAAAACCGCAGAGGTGATCAAATACCACCAAAAGAAAGCTCTATTTGTGGTAAAAAAAGGACGCAAATTTCATTTGGGAGCCACGTCTCATGATCGCACAATTGTCATTCAAAGTGTGACAGCGCTGAATGCTGAAAAATGGCTTGGGCAGGAAGGGGGTTTTCGTGCCCAGTAGGCAGGTGGTTAACCATAGTGCCGTGATGATTGAACACCAGCCATTGCCCCTACAAATTGCCCGCAAATTTTTTGGCAGTATTATTGGATTAGACTCTGGATCCGCCCCTGATTGCATTAGGGCAGCCCATTTATAATGAATCAACTTTAAAGCTATATTCACCCCTCTGAATTTTTCATGCAATGCAAATTGATACGTTTTTAAATGTCTTATCATTCATTCCTATGGAAAAAATGTATGCGATTTTCTACGGAATTTTTTTCTCCATGGTTTGTTGTTGTTCCTCTTCTTCACTGTCATCCTGTTTATATTGAATTTGTCTATACTTTTACTTGGACAGAAAGATAGTCCCAATAGAAGTACTTGTCTTTCATCTTCAGTGTGTTCATGAGATGAAAGATTGATGACGGTTAGTCTCTCTTCCTCACTGCTTTCACTACATAGGGTTCTATTACCTTGTGTCTGTTCTGCGACTGCTGTGCATTCTGTTTCCGTAAAAAAATCCCTTTCTGTGTTTTCGGTATAGTGCCTGTATCTTTTTGTGTTCTATCTTGTCTTTTTTGTGAATTGTTAATAACTGCTGTCTCCGATTCTCCCTTTGCACCACCTACTTCAGTGTCACAATTGTACCCACCACCATTACCACCAGGTGAAGAGTCTGTCTTGTGTAGTGATGAGCCGAACACCCCCGGGTTCGGTTCGCACCAGAACCCGCGAACGGACCGAAAGTTTGCACGAACTTTAGAACCCTATTAAATACAATGGATGCGAACGTTCAAAATCTAAAGTGCTAATTATAACGACTATTATGCATGTTATTGTCCTAAAAAGGGTTTGGGAACCCGGGTTCAGCACAAAATTACATTTCTAAAGGGAAAAAAAGCCATTTAAAACTGCTTGCGGCTTTAATGTAATGTCTGGTACCGGTAATATGGATGAAAATCTTCAAGAAAAATGGCATAGCTACCCCATCACACCCCCCCCCCACCCCAGCCCATTACCAGCCCCTTTGGGTCTTGTATGGATATTAAGGGGAACCCCGCACACAAAATAAAAAAGGCCCTATATACTCTGAACAGCCGTATACAGGCAGTGCATACAAGACAGGGACTGTAGGTTTGTTCTTATGTAGAATCTGTTTGTAATTTTGAACAGGTACATTGTTTAAGTGTAGCTCCAGCCAAAAAATATATTTTTAAGCTTTTTGGAAAACATAGGGAAGGGTTATCACCCCTGTAACATTTGTTTTGCTGTCTGTGCAGTGTGCACCTGTTCAGAACAGTTCACCTCACTTTCCGTCCTAATGACAAATGTTTTTTGAAAATTTGGGGTTTTTATTGAAACAAGAATTGGTGATAAAGAATCAGTGGAGAGGAGACACTTTTTTTTCCCATATTAACTCTTACAGGAGAGAATTTGCCCTCCTAGGGGTAGATTTCCTCTCACTTCCTGTTGTATCCTTCCGTTTGCAAGGAGGAGTCGTTTGTAAGTTGGATGTTTGAAAGTAGGGGCCTGCCGTATATACTCAGCTGAAATTTGCCCCTTACATGTTGGTGTTGCCACAACACTGTGAGCCCTCACAGTTACTCTTGGTGGGCGCATGAATGGGCCCTGCTGTGAATTATTAGATCAAGAATTGTAATTGCATGCCCCTGTTAAACAGGGGCTGAAAAATTGGGCCTGTGGTGGTGGTGGTGGTGGTGGTGTTGACACAACACTGCAAGGCCTCACAGTTAGTCTTGGTGTGCGCAGGAATGGGCCCGGCTGTGAATTATTAGATCAAGAATTGTAATTGCATGCCCCTGTTGAACAGGGGCTGAAAAATTGGGCCTTTGGTGGTGGTGGTGGTGTTGACACAACACAGTAAGGCCTCACAGTTAGTCTTGGTGGGCGCAGGAATGGGCCCTGCTGTGAATTATTAGATCAAGAATTGTAATTACATGCCCCTGTTAAACAGGGGCTGAAAAATTGGGCCTTAGCCACTGGTGGCGGCACCCAGAAACAAAAATGTTCTTCCAAGCTATCATCGTCAATCGGATCATTGAGGAGGAGGAGGATAGTCAGTCAACATAACAGGACAAACTCTCAGCATCAGCATCAGTCTTGAAGGGATGTGACATTTGAAAATAAATTAGTCTGTTATATCAGCTTCAGGTGTTTGGTAGCTGGTGGTGATCCAAGACTGGTTCATCTTTATGAAGGTCAGTCGATCAACAGAGTCGGTGGACAGGTGCACCCTGTGATCCGTGACAAATCCTCCAGCAGCACTGAATGTGCGTTCTGAAAGAACGCTGGATGCAGGACAGGCCAGTAGCTCAATTGCATACTGTGCAAGCTCTGGCCAGTGATCCATCCTCAAGACCCAGTAAGCCAGAGGATTTTCGGTGGGGAAGGTGTCCAAGTCTGACCTTGCCCCTAGGTATTCCTGCACCATGTATATCAGACGCTGGCGATGGTTGCTGGAACCGATCATACCTTGGGGCTGCGGACTAAAGAATTGTCTGAACGCTTCGGTCAGACGGCCACCTTCCCCACCGCTCCTTCTTTGACTGACCGAAGCCTCAGCAACTCGTTGTCCAAGACCAGGAGTTTGTAACCTCCCAGTCTCTGGGAACGCGTTGCACAGACCTTTCTGCAAGGCCTCCCGGAGTTGTCTCATCCTCTGCTCCCTCTGCGACGGTAACATAAGGTCCTCAACCTTACCCTTGTACCGTGGATCAAGGAGAGTGGCCAGCCAGTAATGGTCCCTCTCCTTGATCCGAAGAATACGAGGATCCTTCCGCAGACTTTGCAGGATCAGGGAGGCCATGCAGCGTAGGTTAGCTGAGGCATTCAGTCCGGAGTCCTCTGGGTCACTAAGGACGACATGATCCGCAGCCACCTCCTCCCAGCCACGAACAAGTCCACTGGTTTCTTGGGACTGTAAATCATCCCTAAAAGACTGCTGCTGATGATGCTGAGTGCCAGGCTCCACCTCCATGCTGACACAATCCTCCTCCTCCTCCTCCTCCTCTTCTTCCTGTGCGATGGGTGGGACAGAAGGAACACTGTCTGGGTAAAGGGGGCCTTGAGAGGCAAGGAAGTCCTCCTCTTCCTGCCTCTGTTCTGCCTCAAGTGCCCTGTCCATTATTCCACGCAGCGTATGTTCCAACAGGTGGACAAGAGGTACAGTGTCACTGATGCATGCACTGTCACTGCTCACCATCCTCGTGGCTTCCTCAAATGGTGCCAGGACAGTGCATGCATCCCTGATCATGCCCCACTGGCGTGGTGAAAAAAAACCTGATCTCCCCTGACCCTGTCCTGGTGCCGTAGTCGCACAGGTACTCATTGATGGCCCTCTGCTGCGTGTGCAGCCGCTGCAGCATGGCCAACGTTGAGTTCCACCTGGTGGGCATGTCACATATAAGGCGGTTCTTGGGCAGGTTCAACTCCTTTTGCAGCTCAGCCAGGCGAGCACTGGCATTATAAGATCTGCGGAAATGCACACAGACTTTCCTGGCCTGCCTCAGGACATCCTGTAAGCCCGGGTACCTGCCCAAGAACCGCTGCACCACCAGGTTAAGGACGTGAGCCACACAGGGCACATGGGTCAGTTGTCCCTGTCGGAGAGCGGAGAGGAGGTTGGTGCCATTGTCGCAAACTACCATTCCTGGCTTAAGCTGGCGTGGCGTCAACCACCTCTCGGCCTGCCCCTGCAGAGCAGACAGAACCTCTGCCCCAGTGTGGCTCCTGTCCCCCAAACACACCAGCGCAAGCACGGCATGGCATCTTTTTGCCTGCGTACTTGCGTAGCCCATTGAATGCCTACGGAGCACCGCTGGTTCCGAGGACAAAGCACAGGAAGAGGCCACGGAGGAAGAAGAGGAGGGGGTGGAGGACAGAGGTGTGTCACAACCAGTAGTAGCATTTTGGAGGCGTGGCGGTGGAACAACCTCCAACACTACTGCACCTTGTCCTGCATCCTTCCCAGCTGCCAAAAGAGTGACCCAATGGGCCGTGAAAGAAAGGTAACGTCCCTGTCCATGCCTGCTGGACCATGAGTCAGCGGTAATATGCACCTTACCGCTGACCGCCCTGTCCAGCGAGGCCAAAACATTGCCTTCCACATGCCGGTAGAGAGCCGGAATCGCCTTCCGTGAGAAAAAGTGGCGTTTGGGAACCTGCCACTGAGGAACCGCACATTGCACAAACTCACGGAAGGGGGCCGAGTCTACCAACTGAAAAGGCAGCAGTTGAAGTGCTAGCAATTTAACCAAGCTAGCATTCAACCGCTGGGCATGTGGATGGCTGGGAGTGAACTTCTTTTGACGGTCCAGCAGCTGGGGCAGGGAAATTTGCCTGCTAGAATCGGACGTCGGTGTACTGCTAGCAGAGTGCCCGCAAGTACTTGGCTGTGACACACCTAATTCTACACCTTCATTCCTCTCAGAGCAGGTTTTAGAGAGGACTGAAGGTATAGTGGGGTTGGAGATCCCAGCTGATGCGGTGCAAGAAGAGGTCAGCTTTGTTCTTTGGTGTGGGTCTTTAAGGTAGGCTTGCCAACGAGCTGCATGGCAGGTCAACATATGTCTGGTCAAGCATGTGGTGCCCAAGCGGGTGATGTTTTGGCCACGCGATATACGCTTGAGACATATGTTGCAAACAGCAGCTGTGCGATCTGATGCACTCCACTCAAAAAAGGCCCACACCAAAGAACTTTCTGAATAACGGGCAGAGGCAGCGCCTTGTACAGGCGGAGCTCTGCGGTGTGATTCCGTCGGTGTGCTGCCCTTACGCTGGCCCCCCGAGGGCATCCTGCCTCGTTGGAGATGTGCCTCCTCCTCATCCTCCTCCTCCTCCTCCTCCTCTCTCCTATTAGGCACCCACGTGGAGTCAGTGACCTCATCATCCCCTCCCTCCTCATCACTGGAGCCAATCTGGCAGTATGCTGCAGCTGCTGGAACATGACTGCCAGATTGGTGTCCTTCTCAAACAGTTCGGGGGACTCCTCAGGAGGACATGGTAGGTCTAGGGAAGGAGTGACTGATGATGACATTGATACCAGGGAAGAGGACGCTTTGGCAGCTGCTTTGCCAGTACCCTGAGCCTGCTTTGCCAGTACCCTGAGGAGGATGAGGAGGGCTTGGTCATCCACTCTACCAAGTCTTCGGCATGATGCGGCTCAACACGTCCAGCTGCCGAAAAGGACAAGCGTGTCCCATGGCCACGTGCTGATGGCGATGCACCGCATCCACGACCAGCACTGTTGTCTCTAGACACAGAGCCTGCTTGCCCTCTTTTTTTGGCTCCTGACTGTCTGCCTCTCCTTGTTTGCCTTCCAGACATTCTAATGGCCTGCAGGGAAATGGGAAAAGCAGCAATACAGGCTAAGTTAAGGTGTAATATGGTCAGGAGGCACACTCCGCCCGCTGTAAGTGCCGCAAAATCCTGTTTGTGTAACACACCAGGAAAAAGCAGCAATACAGGCTAAGTTAAGGTGTAATATGGTCAGGAGGCACACTCCGCCCGCTGTAAGTGCCGCAAAATCCTGTTTGTGTAACACACCAGGAAAAAGCAGCAATACAGGCTAAGTTAAGGTGTAATATGGTCAGGAGGCACACTCCGCCCGCTGTAAGTGCCGCAAAATCCTGTTTGTGTAACACACCAGGAAAAAGCAGTAGACATGTGCACAACCAAAAAATTAGTTTCCTATCGTTTCGTTTCGTCTCGTTCCGTATGTTCGTAAAGATTCGTAATTTCGTAAGACGCGAGTTTTCCTATTCGGACTCGTTCGTATGTTCGTAACAGTTTAATTTTCGTTGATACTGAATGATTCGTAGTTCTGTCTAAGTTATTTTCGTTGATTTGAAATTCGTAATTTTGTTGATATTGAATGATTCGTATTTCTGTTTAAGTTATTTTCGTACTTTCGTAACAGTTTGATTTTCGTTGATACTGAACGATTCGTAATTCGTAATTTTGTTAGATAATAATTTTCGTTTTTCTGTACACTACTCTGCCGTTTCTGTTGATTCGTAACATTGTTTTGTTTTCCTTGATTCGTGTCTACTACCGTGCTTCGAATGGATTCGTAATTTTTTTATACTTTCGTAAATACATCTCGGTGCGGTCATTCGCAATCTCGCGTTACTAGTTATTTTTATTTTCAACACGCGGCTATAGCCGCGTGTTGAAAATGAAACTAAAATACGTCCACGTGCTTCGAATGCATTCGTACTCCCGTAAATACATCGCGGCCATTCGCAATCTCGTATTTTAGTTTCGTTTTCAACAAGCGGCTATAGCCTCCGCCCCTGTACGCCATTTTGAGAGGGTGTAAGTGGTGTGGTGAGGGAGGAGCAGAGAGCAGTGCAGAGAGTGATATTGTGGTTTTTGTAGTTGTTTTTGTGTGGTTTGGTGGTTTTATTGCAATTAGAATGTCATAGTTGCCAACAGTCACGGATTGGCCGGGACGTTCCCGGGATTCAAACCCTTTTCCCGGATTTATTTTGTCCCGGCCAATCCGATTTTTCCCGTTTTCCCCGAATTTGGACGCCGCAGGCCGCCGCCGCTAGAGGTCCATGGCTGGCGGAGACAATGTCTCGGCCGGCCGCCATGTTCAAGAAGACCAAAACACGGATGTAGTACAATAGAAAATAAAGCCGCTGCGGCGCCGCCCACACCCCGCACCTCCCCGGGGGTGGGCGGCGCCGCAGCAGCTTTATCTTCTATTGTACTACATCTGTGTTTTGGCTGGCCGGCCGGCCACCCCCCGCCCCGCCCCGCCCCGCTGCAGGTCTGTCTGTAATGGAAAGGGGCGGGGGTCGGCAGCGCCACAGCTTAATTTTTTATTTTTTTTGCAGCCACACTGTCGGCTCCGCCTCTATTTTGTTCCCCTTCGGGGAAGGGGAAACAATAATGGCGGCCGAGACAGGAGACGCCTGTGGTTAAGGGGGGACTCCGCTGGGGATGCCTGTGGTAACTGGGGACTCCGCTGGGAACGCCTGTGGTAAGGGAGGACTCCGCTGGGGACGGCTGAGGTAAGGGGGGACTCCGCTGGGGACGGCTGAGGTAAGGGGGGACTCCGCTGGGGACGCCTGAGGTAAGGGGGGACTCCGCTGGGGACGCCTGATGTAAGGGGGGACTCCGCTGGGGACGCCTGATGTAAGGGGGGACTCCGCTGGGGACGCCTGATGTAAGGGGGGACTCCGCTGGGGACGCCTGATGTAAGGGGGGACTCCGCTGGGGACGCCTGATGTAAGGGGGGACTCCGCTGGGGACGCCTGATGTAAGGGGGGACTCCGCTGGGGACGCCTGATGTAAGGGGGGACTCCGCTGGGGACGCCTGATGTAAGGGGGGACTCAGCTGGGGACGCCTGATGTAAGGGGGGACTCCTCTGGGGACGCCTGATGTAAGGAGGGACTCCCCTGTGGACACCTGATGGCATCTGGTGGCAGGCGACGTGGCAGGTGACACACTCGGGGCTTCCACTGATTCGGCATTTTGGTGAGTTGAATGATTTCATTTTATATTAAAATGTAATAAGAGAAATAATGCACTTCAGTCATCCTGACACCCTAACAACCATGGTGCCGGGATGATTAAAGAGCTAACACCAGATGTTTGGATTATCTTTATCTGTTGATTGTTAAACTCTGGAATACACATATTTCTATTATGGTGTAGGATCTGGGCCTGCTGTCCTTCCATCCTTCCTTCTCTTTCCTTCCCTCCCTCTTTCTTTCTCCCTTCATCCCTCATTCATCTCAGACTTTAACCACACCCCCTTTGAGCCACGCTCATTTAAGCCACTGCCACTACCCGCGTAAACCACGCCCACGCTTCGTGCGCCACTTTTTTCTCCTAAAGTATAACACACCTTCAAATGAATGCCCCACCCCCTAATTATACCAAGGCTCCGCCTACATGCGAAAAAGTGTCACGGATTTTTTTTTTGCAATGTTGGCAACTATGGAATGTCTGGGAGTGAGAATGGACGTGTGAGTCTTGTAAGTGAGAATGTTGGTGTTAGTGAGTGTGTTGGTATGAGAGTTGGTGTTGGTGTGACTGAGAGTGGAGGGATTGAGGACTGGAGTATTCTTATTTTACCGGTCCATGCAAAAAAAAAAAAATATACTAATCTACTTCTCCTACCATGAATACGTAGTATATGCTGCCTGGGCTGGCCTAGTAGTGGCACTGGCTAACACAACAAAAAAAATAGGTAGGGGCAGACAGACAGCAATATAATAAAACACAGTCCCAGAAAAGGGAAAAAAACTAACTTTAGAAAATCCTAGGAGTAATAGAAATAGTAAGAAATTTATAATTTCTATATCAATCTCTTTGAATGACTCACAAATCAAACACCACCCACACCCTGTCTAGAATGTAGTCTGACAAAGAAGAAAAATACAATATGTCAGAGATATTACATAAATAAAATTATAAATTAGAATGTAGACTCTAGAATCTCAATCTAATATCCTTAAGAAACAAAGAATTTCTCTCTCCCAAGTAAAAAATGTACTCACAAAATCCAACAGAACAGTGCAACCTACCCAACCATACCCTATCTGGACTCTGGATGGAATGCACTGCAGTCTAACACAGAAAAACACACATACACACATATTATAGCACATGTCTATAAGAAACAAGCTCATTGGGGGAAGAGACGACCTCTTCAGGGGAAGGGACAAGCTTATTGGCCATTGGCCAAAGTCCAGAACTAATTCAGAACTAACGAAATAGAATTTAAGTTTTTACGAATTGTCGTTGTTTTCATTTCCGTTTTCCGAAGATTCGTAATTTTTTTTCTGTTCATTTTGATATTCGTTAATATGGATCTTTGTTCGTTATTCGTTGTTTTGTTTTTCGAATATTCGTAATATCTCGTTTTCGTTCATTTTTATTTTCGTTATTTTTTATCTTTTTTCTGTGTTTTCGTTGTTTTTATGTTTTCGTTTTTCACTTTTTCGTTTTTTGTTTGTTTCAAATTTACTAAATTCGTATTTTATTTGTTTTCCATATTCGTTCGTTTAGATTATTCGTTGTTCGTTTGTAATGTTATCGAACCGTTCGTTCATTCGTATGTTTACAAATCAACGAATATAACGAATTTTGACGGATAACGAATTCGTAACTAAACGAATTGCACATGTCTAAAAAGCAGCAATACAGGCTAAGTTAAG